>CM040243.1:81402576-82058847 GCA_022545495.1 Chrysanthemum lavandulifolium | reverse complement strand
TAATCAATTTCAAGAATATAAAATCCTCAAAAGTGACATTGTAAAAGAAGATAATCACCAAGTAAAATTGAACTATGAATTTATAGGGAGATAATCAGTTTTAAAGGACAAATCCAAACACCCTAATACACTAAAATTGTGTATATAGAGGTTGGTTACCAGTTAGGATTGCTCACTTCAGTGATTATTTTTAGAACAGATAAGTCGGTTTACGTGTTGGAATCTGCTTATTTTAGGTATAAACACTTCAAAATATCTGATAATTATATACTTATTCCAACTTTAAACACCAAAATTTATTATTGTTGATTATCTGCACATGATAATATAAAAATTATTATTACATGCATATTCGGGTGCAAGATACCACGCTTCTAGCCAATCACGTCGATTACAAATACCTTGAAAGGGCCTTTGTTGTAATTTCTTAAACTTTTGTAAATATTAAACATCATTGTTAAACAAATGAGTATCACATAAACAGCTATCATGAGTTCCATTATTCTAGCTGGTAAAACATATCTTGGAAGGTAAAAAAAATTACAGTTATGGTATTAATGGTTTGTTAACAATCAGTAAAAGGAAATTTATAATTGTTCTTATACAAAGCAAGAGGTACCTGTTGGTATGTCGATATTGCCTCAAAATTTGGAAAAACTCAAAAGTCGATTATAGTTTTAGGGATAATTATGTTATTTATACACACAAAAAATAGGTTAAAAATATATATGGTATATTTATCTTTTAAGTAATATATATCATAATTTATTTTAATTGTTATCTTCAAAAATACATACCTAAAATAAAATTCCGAATTTTTTATAATCTCCTTATTTATATTGATTTGAAAGATATAAATAAAAAACAATCTACTCTAGTGGTAAGTTGTTTACAAAACACATGAACGACCCAAGCTCAACTCCAACAAACGTCTTCTTTTTAATAAAAAAATTTAAAATTCAAAAATAAAAAAAAAAACGAAATTTACAATTTATTTAAAAATATTGTACATATATTAATTAAATGCCATATCATTTAAAAATAAAAAATGCCACATAAATATAATGATGATACTAAATACGACTTAAGATTACGATGCTGCTTAAGATTTTACGCAAGACGCCTCCTCTTATATATAATGATATAGATATATGAGATATGATATATTGAATTTTACTGCACACATACAATTAATGAATAAAACAAACAATACCCCATGTAATTTTATGTAATAAAATATATATATCATTACATATACTATATATATATATATATATATATATAAAAGAATCATAGACTTGGCTACACTCATGTCGTGCTTCATTGACTCCGGTGCTTTTCTCCGTTTTTCATGCTAGGCTTCATTGACTGGTGTCAAAGATGATGTAAAATATAAAGTTTTCATGACATGCTTCATTGCTTTGTTCTCGTTCGTTGCCAAAGAGAGAATAAACACAACTAAAAAGACGTGGCAAATAATTTCCATGCAAGTTAATCGTATAAAGTTTAGCTTAAACTCTATAGTTAATTTTTTTATTGTGCAAAATATGTACTTAAGTTTTAATTACATATTTAATTTTAAACATTTAATTAATAAAATACTAAATTAGTTATTCGATTTTACAAGATCTTACTCGTAAATGCCAACTTGTAATAATTATATATTATCTATTTAAGTTTCATTTTCTTTTAGGGTGAAGAATGAATATCGTGAATAAACTTTCTCAAATTTACTAATATACGTAACATACTTATTTTAATCTCCGTATACGCAATATACTTTCAAATCTTTACCAATATAGGTAATATTGACAGAGTTACCACTTTAAAAAGTTACAATAATGGTCCTCATTGCCGTTTTATGTTGGATTTCACCGTTAGTCCTTCGACATTTTTCACTTAAAAAGTTATAATAATTGTCCTTTGGTTTGATTTGACTTTTACCGTTAGAAAACGTGCATATATTCATGTAAAAACGTATATAAAACGCGTGAAAAAGCGTGTATAAAACATATATAAAGCGTGTATAAAACGTGCATATATTCATGTAAAAACGATATAAAGACGTGTAAAATACGTGTATAAAAACGTGTGTAAAATGTGTATAAAACGTGTATAAAACATGTAAAAATCATGTATAAAATGTGTAAAATGTGTATAAACGGATGAAAGTCAAAGGACTAGCGGTAAAATCAAACCATGTATAAAAACGTCATAAAATCGTGTAAAACGATATAAAACGTTTTTAAAAAGCGTATAAAAACGTAAAATGTATATAAAATGTGTAAAGAACGTGTATAAAACACGTAAAAACGCGTGTATAATAACGTGTGAAAACGATATACAAACGTATATAAAACGTGCATAGAATTGTGTAAAAACGATATAAAAAACGTTTTAAAAAGCGATATAAAACGTGTGAAAAACGTATATAAACCGTGTATAAAAGCGTGTAAAAAGTGTATAAAATGTGTAAAAAATGTATATAAAACGTGTGTAAAACATGTTTAAAACGTGTATAAAACGTGTATGAAAAGATAAAGTCAAAGGACTAACGCGAAAGTCAAAGAAACCACATGGACCATTATCAGAACTTTTTAAGTGAAAAACGTCGAAGCGACTAACTAGAAAAGTTTCAACGCAAACTGCGAGAGACTATTATCAGAACTTTTAAAGAGAATCATCCATATTACGATATTGACAAAGATTTGAAAGTATTCAGATGTGGAGATTAAAATAAGATATTACGATATCGGTAATTTGAAAAGTTTTTACGATATTCAAATTCTTCACCCTTTTCTTTAACATACACATCCAATTTACACTGGTATACAATTTTTTATGTATATTTTGGAGGGAACACACCCAGAATCAATTTGATCTCCAAAAAAAACATTCACTCAAATTCACCATCACTGTGTGTTTTGTTAAAATCAGTGAATTTCAAAATGCTACACGAGCTGCTAGTGTCACTATTAGGTTACACCGGAGACCTAATTATCGACGATAACAAATCATCAACCTTCAAACTCGCTTCCGATATTTCTTTCATTGAACCTAGCGAACGGTATTATTTCATTCATTTTCTTAACCTAATTTTACTTTCCCCAATTTATAGCGTTTAACATAAGGAACAAATAGTTTAAGGGGGTGTTTGTTTAAGCTTATTTCATGGGCTTTTGAGCTTATTCAGATTTTAATAAGCTCATTATTAATACCTTATAAGCTTAAGTTGATTAGCTTATAAGCCATAGCTTATAAGCTCAGGTGGATAAGCTTATAAGTTATTATAATAATAATGAGCTTACTAGCTTATTAAAATTTGAATAAGCTCAAAAGCCCATCAAATAAGCTACGACAAGTCTCAAAATAAGCCGAAAAATTGGGGCTTATGAAATATAAGCCGAAAAACAAATAAGCTCATAAGCCACATATAAGCTTAAACAAACACCCCATACAGTGTATTTAACTTGCCACAACGTATCTTTAGCGTATTATCCCTTAACATTAATCAATTTATGGGACTGTTTTTGTTATTTGATGGTTTGTTGAATGTGTGGTGGTTGATTATGAAATGAAGGGATATAATTGAGAAGACGATTACGTTAGGGTTTTATTATCGTGAACTTGATCGGTTTGCTACAAAGTCGCGTAATTTAAGCTGGATAAGGCACGGGAATGAGTCGGTGGCATCAGAAGAGAATAAGGAGAAGCAGAGTGTATATAGGAGGGCTATTGCGAATGGTATAGTGGAGGTTTTGTCGGTTTATAGGTCTGCAGTTCTGCATATGGAACAGAAGCTGTTAGCTGATCCGTTGCCGATATTAGCAACGATTACGCAGTCCCTCAACAAGGTAGACTTTTTTCATTTTTTTCTGTATCAGAGTTGTGTTGGTATGATGGTGTATGCAATGCTTGTTTTATGTTTGCGAGTTATGTTATATGAGGAAGAAATAATGGAAGGCTATCCATGCAGTTTTTTGTTCTTATGCCGCCTCTATATGAGCTGATTCTTGAGATTGAGCGTGATGGTATTTGTGGAGGGAAACTTCTTAATCTTCTGCATAAAAGATGCCACTGCGGTGTGCCGGAGTTGCAGACATGCATTCAAAGGTATTGTATTCTTAATATTACAATGTAGATAACATAAGGAGATGTAGTGGAAAAAGTCAAAAACCTATTAGCTTCCTATTAGGAATAAGCAAAGTCATTTTTTATAATTATTTGATGAATCGAGTATACGATCTAGTGGGGAGGCGGATGACACTGGAAACTAACATCAACGTGATTTTTGGACAGACTTCTTTGGCACGGACACCAGGTTATGTATAATCAACTTGCTTCCTGGATGGTATATGGGATTCTTCACGATCAATATGGAGAATTCTTCATCTGCGAGTATGAGTCACTTATCTTTCTTACCACACTTACAGTAATTTACAGATATGGCGAGATATTATATTGTCGAAAGCTGTCAAATAAAGATGATGATCTTAATGTTTTCAGGCAAGAAAGAAACTCAGAGCGTGACTCTTCCGAAACAAATATAGCTGAGAAATTAGCACGCATATCAGTTAATGATGGATCTTTAAGTGATTGGCACTCGGGATTTCATATCTCATTGGTACTTAATCTACTGTATGCCATCTTAGTGATGATATATAAGATTATATAGGAAGCTGATATTTGATAAAACATAACTAGCTAACTGTAGTCCATATTATCTGCCAGGATATGTTGCCAGAATATATTCCAATGCAGGTGGCAGAATCCATACTTTTTGCCGGAAAAGCAATTAGGGTTCTTCGTAATCCAAGTTCTGCATTCCGCTCTGTAGATGCCTCATCAGATCAGGCGAGACATAAAAAGCTGATGGGGGATGAACTACTTCCCCAATCAGAGGCTGATAAGATTGAACTGATGCTTAGAAATTTAAAGGTCTTTATACTGTTATAATTATTATTACCACTATCTGTTATCTTATAAAGAACCTGAAAAGCGATCAGTTTCTATTTTAAGCTTATTGTTCGATTTCGCAGGAATCATCTGAGTTCCACAAAAGATCATTTGAGAGTGCTGTTGATTCAGTTAGGGCTATTGCAGCTAGTCATCTTTGGCAGGTAGAAATGTTTGCATATTCTTCCTCCTGGTTTTTATAATTTAACTTTAGCTAACATCGGTGTAACATTATAATTCAACCATGAAGCTTGTGGTTGTGCGTGCTGATCTAAACGGGCATTTGAAGGCTATCAAAGATTATTTTCTTCTAGCAAAAGGTGATTTTTTCCAGGTAATGAGTGAGCAGTTTTTTGCTTAGCCGCTAAAATTAAGCAATTCTTCATAATAATAAAATACTAAGTAGACAGAGTAAACAATTTTCGCTTTGCTACAATATTACGTTCAACTACTTGACAAGATTTTTACTGTATGATAGAGTTTTCTTGAGGAGAGCCGTCAGTTGATGCGTTTACCCCTCGGCAATCAACTGCTGAAGCTGATCTTATGGTTCCATTTCGCTGGTAATTCCATTTTCTGTTATTTTGTTCCCTGTACTTTTCTCGTGACTTGCCAATGATCTGTTAATTTACTTTTGTAATGTCTGTGAGAGAAAATATTTGCACTACTACCACTTTATTTCATATTGACGCCTTGACATTTGTGAGTAGTTTGGATGAAATATTTGCATACTTCTAATGCAGGCTGTAACAAAGACCATCAATGATGATGATAAATATTTTTCAAGGGTGACGTTACGGTAAATCACTACACTTGCCACTATAGAATTCTTACTAAGAATAGGTTGTTCGCATATAGTTTTCATATGCTTATATTCTTGAACCATTTACAGGATGCCCGGTATTGGGACTAAAGTTAAATCTTCCAAAGTAGTTGTCTCAAAGTCTAAACTTGCTGATGGTGATTCAAGCTTGTTATCTGATACTTCATTGGATATGTCGCTTGATGGCTGGGATGGTATTGCCCTAGAATATTCTGTTGATTGGCCCTTGCAGTTGTTCTTTACACAAGACGCTTTTGTCTAGGTATGATCGACTCCCAAATTATTCAGCTTTAGTTTAAGTTTTATCTTAAAAGTTCTCATTTGGCGTCTTATGATCTCGGGTTAACTTTATATTTGTAGCAGAAGGATTTGCAATTGTGCATTTCCCTCTGCTATTTTCATAATAAACTATCTTTGTGAGTCATAGACTCAGGTCAATGGAAAACTGTAAGGAGACAGCGTTGTACTAGTAGGCTAATAGTTGCTTGTGACTGTGACCCCAAAACTAGTAACTTTTTTCTTATATCTTTTACAATTTAGACAAAAACTTGTCTATTCTGAGATGTAATACTTTTATTTTTAGCAAGATAACCACAAGCACTTATTTGACAGGTATCGTAGGGTATTTCAGTATTTACTTCGGCTAAAGCGAACACAAATGGAATTAGAGAAATCATGGGAATCTGTAATGCAGCAGGATCACTCAAAATTTTCCAAACGTCACACTGATCGTGTAAATGGTTCCACATCTCATCAGACTCGCAATGCTTTAGACCTATGTGGCGGGTTAGAGAGCATATGGCATTCTTGATTAGAAATCTTCAGTTTTATATCCAGGTAGGATTAATATAAATCAAGCATCTTTTTACATGATTGATGGAGCATATATGTTTTTGTTTTTAGCCTATCCCAGCTAGTATATGATAATACTGTGATACCCTGGTGAATCTGTGCAATCTTTTTTTTATCCTCTTCAAGGTGGATGTGATAGAATCTCAATGGAATGTGCTACAAACACATATAGAGGAGTCACGTGATTTTGCTGAGCTGGTGGACTTCCATCAAGAGTAAGCAGTATTTGGTTTTTCTATTCATCTTTGCTTCCATGGTTTAGTAACCTATTGAACTGTATCGGTAAATTTGGTTTTTTGTTTTGAATCTTGGCGCAGATACTTGTCAGCTTTGATATCACAATCGTTTCTTGATATTGGATCAGTATCAAGGATACTGGATGGAATCATGAAGCTCTGCTTGCAGTTCTGTTGGAAGATTGAGAACCAGGAAACCAATGCAAGCACCAAAGAACTGGAGCATATAACTGAGGTTAGTTTAAATAAATAAACTAACCAAACATTTGCAGTGTTCAGATTATTTTTGGTTTCTGGACTAGAAAGGTTAGGTCTTCTACTTGATGCTGTCACCAAGTGAATTTAGAACATTTTCAGAATTCAATTTTATTTTATTCCAGGAATTTAACAAGAAGTCAAATTCCTTGTACACAATATTGCGCAGTAGCAGGCTTGCTGGTAGTCAGCGAGCTCCTTTCCTCAGGCGCTTTTTTGCGTCTGAACTTTAATTCCTATTTTGAGGTAAAACTTTTCAGAATTACGTATGTGAGTTTTATCTACAAATTTCGGTTTCTGAGTGTGTACCCAATGTCAACAGCAAACTGCCCAAGGAGTTATGAATGTCGTCAGGCCACGCTCAACAATCCCACCTTTGCAACGATAGCAATATCAAATCTTTGTAATGTTGGTGCCATCAATTTATGCTAAGAGGTACTTGCTCAATCTAGTGTCTTGTGTCACTTAAACTAAAATACTAGAGGTAGTAGAATGGGTGGGCTTGGCTAAGGAGTTGGTTGAAATAGGTAATTTTGGTACATGTTGGGCTGGGTTGATGGGAAACATTTTTTGTTCAGAGCATTCAACTATTTTGTGCATGATTCCTGTGTTAAATATGTGTTATTTTGATTAAAAAATGATTTTTGGAACTTAATTTTTGTTCTGCTCAGTTAACCCGCTAGAGATAAATATCCCCAGTTGACAGTAAATGGCTCCTAAGTCCTAAGTGTCACATGTCTCCGACTTACAAAAATTGCAGCTTAGGGCTCAGTTTCTTGTGCAAGTGTCTTGACTGTAATCTTGTACAACCCAACAGTTTTTGGTAGTCATCATTACAGATACAAGTAACTTAAATATCTGATGTCTTAAATTGAGAAAGGTTCTTTTTTTTTCACCATATGGAGTATGAAATAAAAGAGAAGATAAATATATTTGTGATGAAAACTTTCAACATTAATATTAATAATTATGTATTTATGTTGATTTTTCCCAGATGCAGAAGTTGCAGATCGAGTTCTACACCTGCCACATCCAAGACTACAGCTCCTTTTTTGATTTGAGGATCTTAGACAGGGTATCAGAAACTACCTCACGCCGATTTTCCAGTTTTGTTTAAGGTTCTAAGATTAGACTGTGTTGTGTGAATGTGTGACGTAGTGGGTCTTTCCTCAATAAGGGGATTAGAAAGACATGTATATGTATTTATATTAAGTGGTTTGTTGTCTGTGTGGAATATATATGTAACCCAGGAGTGAACACTTGTGGCTTTTGCAGGCACATGATTACATGCAACAATTATGTAGTAATCAGGTTTATCCCATTAGCTCAAAAAATGTGATGCCATAAGTCACATGTCACATACATTATGATGATACAACATAAAAAGAATTTAATGCAACAGGATTAAACTACAATTTACAATTGTTGTATATTGTTGCAAGACACAGTAATAAAGTTTGTTGATCTCTGTATCACTCTAGAGTTCCTCGAATCCTTCTTCGTCAGCTTCACCCTCTATCCTCTGAAATTCTCTCCTCCAAATCTCCATCTTTAAGCAATGCAAAAGAAAAGAAAAAAAACTATAATAAATCTCCATCTGTAAGAGGTGTATATAACATAAAAACTCGCCTGAGTTAGAGATTGTGGCCAACTGCATGTCAAAAAAACAGTATGCACTTTGCAATTAACATTAAAGGGCTTATATTAGAAGTTTATAATCAAATACAGGATCTCATAAGCAGCAACAAAGTCTCTTGTATAGAATAAGAACATAGAAGCATAAATGGTAATTTTGGAAGTATATTTCGTAAAATAAAAGGATTGAATGAAAACACACTCTACATGCCATTGTCCTTTCGTAACTATGAATAATGTCGATTAGAAATGTTCTTACCTCATCATCAGAAAAACGTAGATGTTCTGCAACAAAAAGCAAGTTATCAGAGTCTCCTACTATCTCTTCTTGACCAAGGTTTCTTGCAACCTCATCATACCCAATTATTTGCACGCGAAAACCATAGCTCATGAAAAGCTCATACATCCACTTCTCCACAGTGGGCTATTAAAGAATCCATTAAGATGGTGGGAAATTAAAGGCACCAAAAAACCATAATAAGAACTAGATGAGGTCCAACCCATATGGGTACATTTGGGTCGAGTTTTATCTCAAACAAATCAAATGGGTTGAACACATCTAACGGGTAGAAAGTTTCCAAAAATCAAATTTTAATGCATACAACCATCTTTACGATCTATTCAAAGCTTTAAGTTATTAATGCATAAGTAATAATATTATTTGGTAATCATCATACCCAATTATTAATGCAATAATATTAGTTCTTCCACAAATGATCATGAAAGTGTTTGCAGGTCACCCCAAGCTGCACCCATACCTCTAGTAAAACGTAAAGCAGAATTAGAGTGCACTAACCTTGATCCCCATTTTGGTTTCAGTCAACCACGCTGGTAACTCACCCAAGAACAAACACCCCTTCATGGCTAAATTACTAGCCATAAACAGAATCTCATTAAAAGCAGCCAAATTTGCAATTGGGAACCCCTGCAGGCAAAAACAAGAAAACAGCGTTCGCTAAGGCAAATTGATGTTTTCATTTTGTGGAAAAATGTTACAAGAACCTAAGAAGGGAGATGGTTGCTCACCTGGAACACCCATATACTCGGCCTACTACCGTTAAATCCTTTATCACGTAAAAGTTGTTCCATATCAGATGATTCCAAGGGAACATGAAGAAGCAAGCAGCTTCTTGGAATTTTAGCACCAACATCTAGCAATTGCTAAAAAAAACCTTCATAAGGACATTTATTGTTGTTACAAATTTGTTGTGCATAACTAAAATCTCGTTTTTAAGACATTTGCACTATGCAAGACATCTCTAACTATAATCTCTAATCAGCAGGTGAAAGTGAAAATTATAAAACCAAACAATCCAGACAAATGCTAGTGAATGAGTTTATGATCGATAACGGGTGTTACAATGTGCGTTTAAACTAATTTCCAATCGAATTTGAAACAATAAGTCTAGTGTTTTCGTAGATAGAAGTTATTACGATTACAATATTGATTATTTAGGTTATATGATCAGATTCACGAGCTCTTAATATGTTTAGCATTGCGTTTACAAGTGATTTTCTGGTTACTGTGTTTTCAAGTTGCAGGTAATCATTTCTAATGTTTGGGACATGGGTAAAGCCAAGACACAACATATGTCCTTAGAATGTAGGTGAGAAATTACGAACCTTGAAGCGTTTGAGATGTTTTGTTGAACACTGCTTGAGGTGATATGTCGTATATTACAGTTGATGAAGACCAATTAAGCCGATAAGCCCGAGTATCCATTCCATCTGAAAATAAAACAACCTGCACAGATAGCCCATTATCCTTTCATAATTCAGCAAATTAACTAGGTAGCATTTCTTGAAATATTACGGATACCTGTTTGGCCCCATCGACACCTTTAGTTGCACTAAGCAACTGATCATCTAGAAACCTAGTCCCAATGCAGTAATATTGCTGCTTCTGCTCTAAACTTTTATCTAACTCAAGGTTAGTAGGTGCAAAGCAGCCAGCGTACGGATCGACAAAAAGAGGCTCTGCATTATTCAGCCAAATTTACACGTGTTCAAGAAGTTGAGTTTAAATAATTACTAGTTTCCGCTTGAGAATAAGAAGTGTTTGGCATTGCGTTTCGTCAGTTTATAGTGTTTTTGGTAAGTAAACAAATTATTATGTAGGGTCAAATTATCAGTTTAGTTGTAGCTGCTAGTGTGCAAAAGGAGTGGCCTAGTGGTAAAAAGTTTGCGACTGTTATCACTAAAATGCCAGAGTTAGTTGCAAACCTTCACAAAAAGAGAAGGGCTTTACCCAGTTTGATTCTATGTGGCGGTCGGTTCAATACACGTGTATTAGTTAGCCAAAACGTCGGAAACACGTATACTAGAAAACTGCAATGCCAAACACCCTCAAGGACTCAAGGTGTTTGATAAAATGCTTCAAAAAAGTTTGGTACCTGGACGTAGTGATTCTTGGAAACGGTAAGTAGCACGAGATATGGCCGATTGGAAGTAAGGGCTATCATCTATTTTAGCTTTAACTTTGAAGCTACCAATTTTTATTTTGTTTCTTGGATTTGAATTATTATTCGGAAATAGTGACAGAGGAGGAGTTCGCACAAGACAACATTCAATTTCCATTTAGATTTTCAATCAAAGTCTATCTTCAAAAGGGAGTATGTTGTCACAATATCAAAATGGTTGTTGTCCTAGTGGTTACTGCTTAGTCCAAGCTGGAAAACAATTTTTTTATTATTTTTTGTTTTATAATACTTTTTAACTTATCAAACAAAGTTTTTTTAAGTTTGTACTTTGAGTTATTTAATTTTATACTAAAAAAGTGCTAATATCTCTTGTGGGGTATATATAACTAATGTTTTAAAACCCGAACCGGCTGAGACCCCGGACAGACCGGGTTTTGATTATTGAGAACCTGATTGAATCACGGTTTTCGTTGACAATCTTTGATAAACCCGATCGAATCATTACTTTTTATCAAAAAATTAACAAATGAATTTTTTTCCATTAACTTTACTAAGTTTAATTGAAAAGATAAAATGTTGATAACTAATGTTTGTTAAAATTTCAGAAAATAATAAATTATAGCTATATACGACCTGGAATCATCAATTAATATAGCTTTTATTATAAACTATTTTATTATTTGGATTCACCTCAAAATTTGGTTATATTTTATAGACGCACTTAAAAAGAAACTTATCGATATAGTCTCAATTTTTTTCATCTATTAATCGAACGATAAATAAAAACGGATAAATTATTAGATCACGCAATACTAATTATTAAATATAGAAAAAGTATATATATGTATAGAACCTGTTCGACCCGACGGTTCAATCGTGACCAGTGAACCGGCGACTAAACCAGGTCGATAAAAAAACCGGTTTTTAAAACATCGTATATAACCACCCCTTTCAAAATAACTTATCTTAAAAGAGTACACATCATAGTAACATTATACCAAATTGGTTGTGTTTACCTGATGTGTGAGAATTTTTCTATTGCGATAGATTTGTTATGTATATATTAAAAATTATTTAGGTGTTATTCAAAAAGAGAAAGAAAAAAATGTATTTGGTGCAATCATGTCACATTTGTCAGACATGAAATTAAAGAGTTTATGTTACTTTTTCCGTCTCAAAATTTAAGTCTAGTTTAACTTTTTAAATCCAACTTTGATTGTAAATATTTTTTTTATTATATAATACTTGATGGAAATTATATCATATGAAACTATATTTTAAACCCAATCCATTTATATATTTTGGATCAAGTATTATATAAAACAAACAAAAATATTTAAAATAAAAGTTAGACTAAAATACACCGTTGGTCCCTAAACTTCAGAAGGAGGATCGCATGGGACGAAACCGCATATTCATCGTCGGGGTCCCTATTTCAGGTTTTCACTCACATAAGTCCCTTCGACCAAGTCAACATCCGATTTTTGTTTTGTAGTCGAGGGTATTTTAGTCCATACACATTTATACTTTATAACACATTTATATTTTACCCTTCATCTTTCATCCTCTTCATCATCTACCCAAATCATTCATCTCCCCAACATCATCATCTCCCAACATCATCATCTCCCCAACATCATCATCCCGGAAAAATGATAAGTGGATAATGAGGCTACTAGTGAATGGATAGATTCGAGGGTCTTATCCGATTTTGTTCACCGATCGAGTTCCACGACGCCGCTAACCGGTTGAGTATCATTCAAAATCTGAGAAGTCTCGCTGCACAAAATGATGAAATTAAGGTACCGCAGCTTTCTTCTTTTTTCAATTTCGCTTTATTTTACTTAGCCAAATAATATGCGTAACAAGTAAATTGGTCAAGATTGCGACATATACCGGTCATGCGTGTGTTTTTACTTAGCCAAATATGTGCGTAACAAGATGAGTAGAGTATTTGTCGATGTCACAAATCATTGACCCGGACGAGGACGAACAGAGGGAGGCGGTAGGCCTGTTATCAACTTTGTTTGATGTTTCACGCGAGGAGAAGGATTGGAAGAATTCAAGGATGTATAGTTATGTTTGGTTGCCATTTTAATGGTGAAGATCAAACAGCCTTCCCATGATGCGGAAGTTGTTGGTCGATTGTCGAAAGCAATAATCGAATGCACTTCATATGGCGTAAGCTGATTATTTCAAGCCACTTATAAAGTATTTAATCAAGGTATTTAAAATAAGCCTTTAGCTCCTTTATGTCATGAATCAACTTTCTTAATCCATCTTCACGTAAATGCATCTTCATTTGATTATGTTATTGGGTACCTACTTAGTTTGATATCCGCAAATATCCAAGATACATAGAAACCTAGTCAACTTTCTTCTCGAATCAGATTGGGTAGCCATCTTATATTAGGCTTTAAATTCTTTGATTTAAGGCATATATGTAAGATAATTTGGTTCTAATATGACAGGTTAGAAAAAGCAAGCATGGTCAAAAGTGATTGACATAACATCATTTTGATACCTCCAACTGAGTTTTATTTTTCAATGGTTACCTTTACCCAAAAGAAAAATATAACTTAAGAAAAGTTGGTTACTTGTAGCATTTAACCCTCTAAAATATAGCCAATTTTTACCTTTCAATCCATAACATTGGTGTGGAATGAAGAACAAACATTTATATCCTGATGGTATCCGATTTAACATTTGCAATAATTGATTGATTACATCCTTACGTGATCCGACATGAGTAAAATTTAATGGCAACAATGATTTCAAAATGGAACTTAGAGACCAAACCGTAGCTTCCATCGAGAAGATGGTGCAATCCCACCCTTAGTCAAAATGTTCAAAGAAGGAAAACTTGAAGCTAAATTATCATCTTTAAGTGCGCTACAAAACTTATCTACCCTAAAAGAAAACACCAAACGGTTAATCAATTCAGAATTGTTCCGTCGCTAGTAGCCTCATTATCCCTTATCATTTTTCCGGATGATTGTTGGGAAGATGATGATGTTGGGAGATGAATGATTTGGGTAGATGATGAAGAGGATGAAAGATGAAGGGTAAAATATAAATGTGTTATAAAAGTATAAATGTGTATGGACTAAAATACCCTCGACTACAAAACAAAAATCGAGTTTGACTTGGTCAAGGGACCAACTGCATTTAATGGCTACTGTTTGGACCCGTGGCGATGATTATGCCTTGTTTCATTCCCATCGCGATCCTCCGATACAAGTTTAGTGGACCAACGGTGTATTTTAGTCTAAAAGTTATATTCAAAAAGTCAAACTGTACTTAAATTTTGAGACGGAGAGAGTACTAAATTGTGCCCTAGGGGCACATGTTAAGAAGTCGGGGACTCATAAAAAATACGCAAAAAAAACATTTTTTAATTTGTGCCCTGAATGATGTGAGTTATTATTTTTTTTTTTATACTTTTTGTAATTTTTGAGTATTTTCTTTGAGTCCTTTACTTCTTAAGATATGCAGAACAAGTTAGAAAAAATCTTAAATGATAATTCATGTAGAGTAACTTATAAAAACTTAAGCTTCATCTTCAACTTCATCTACAGTTTCGGTTACACCTCTAGTTACAATTAATTTTGTCAAGAGTAAAAGTCATAAAATAACAACATACTTTCTCTAATTTGCCGAGTTGAAACACTTACTTTTTTATTATCTTACTACACCAACGTACTTTAAAATTTTGATCTGACTTCACCCATATGATTAAAATAAACTTGCATCGTTAGTCCTTTATACTAACGGTTGTTATCAAATAACTTAAAATTTGGTTTTCTTAAGTTTTGCACAATTTTACACGTCATCCAGTATTTGCACGTTTTAAATACTTTTTGCAAGATTCGCTTTTACACGCCGTCCGCTTTTGTTTCGCCATTTTTTACATGTTTTCGTCCGCTTTACACGCTTTTGTCCGCTTTTGCACGTTTGTCCTATTTTACACGTCGTCCGCTTTTGCACGTTGTCCTTTTACACGCCGTCCGTTTTTCGTGTTTTCTTCGTTTCACATTTCATCCGTTTTACGCCGTCCGCTTTTAACGTTTTCATCCATTTTACACATTTCTTTGTTTTACACGATAAAACCATTTTTACACGTTTTCATCCATTTTTATATGCGTAAAAACGGCTTTTATACGTGTAAAAACAAACTAAAATGTGTTAAAACGGTTTCGATACGTGCAAAAGCAGACAAAAACGTGTAAAAACAGATGAAAACGGACGAAAACGTGTAAAAATGGTTTTTATACATGTAAAATTGAACGAAAACGTGTAAAAACGGTTTTTATACGTGCAAAAACGGACGAAAACGTATAAAATAGACGAAAATGTGCAAAATTGGTTGAAATGTGCAAAAACGGATGAAAGCGTGCAAAAACAGACGAAAACGTGCAAAAACAGACGAAATGTGCAAAAACGGACGAAAACTTGCAAAACCGTGCAAAAACAAACAAAAACGTGTAAACATGGACGAAAACGGGTAAAACGGTTTTTATACGTGCAGGAACATGTAAAAATGCATGAAACGTGTAAAAACGGACGAAACGTGTAAAAACAGACGAAAACGTGCAAAAACGGATGAAAACGTGTTAAAACAAACGAAAACGTGCTAAAACGGATGAAAATGTGTAAAAATGTGCAAAAACGGACTAAAATGTGTAAAAACAGCCGAAAACGTTAAAAACGAAGAAAACGTGTAAAAACGGTTTTCATTCGTGCAAAAACGGATGAAAACGTGTAAAATCGGACGAAAACTTGTAAAAACCGACGAAAACGTTGGAAAACCAAATTTTAAGTTATTTGATAACGGCCGTTAGTATAAAGGACTAACGGTGCATGTTTATTTTAGTGGGAGAATCGCATATATACCCACTAAAACATAAAAACTTGCATATTTCCCCAAAATACAAGTTTTCAGTGCATGATGTACAATGCAAGTTAAGCATGTTTTGGGTATATATGCAAATATGCAAGTTTTAGTGGGTATATATGCAATTGCCCCTATTTTAGTCATATGGGTGGAGTCAGATCAAAATTTGAAAGTTCGTTGGTGAAGTAAAGGTAATAAAAAAGTAAGTGTTTAAACTAGGCAAATTAGAGAAGGGTTTAGTCCGTACAATAGCAATGTACTTTCAACTTTGTTCCATTTTAGTACGTGTACTTTTTTTTGTCCCACTTAATGTAACGTACTTTCAGGTTTTGTTCCATTTTAATACGTCAAAGATGCGCTACCGGTTAAGAAAATGAGTTTTACCGGTTAAATGACTACGTTGTTTTTTTTAGCACATAAATGGTCGAGTTAACGCAACGTACTTCGCGTTTTGTCTACTTTAGTACCTCAAAGCACGGGCTACCGATAAAAAGTCATTTTGTCCGCTTTTTACGCTTTCACTTTTTTTTACGATTTCTCCGTTTTTACGTCATCCGCTTTTTACGTCAATATTTTTTATGTTTTCTTCGCTTTTACGCCGTCGTGGTTTTTTACATTTTCTTCATTTTTACGTTTCGTCCTTTTTTACGATTTCCTCCGTTTTTACGCCGTCCGCTTTTTACGTTTCGAATATTTTTACGTTTTTCTTTTATTACGCTTTCTTCGTTTTTACGCTTTAAATCGTGGTTTTTACATTTTCTTCGCTTTTACGTTTTCGTCCCTTTTTACGTTTTCATATTTTTACGATTTCCTCCGCTTTTACGTTTCGTCCGCTTTTTAGGTTTTGAATATTTTTTCGTTTTCTTCGCTTTTACGTTTTAAATCGTGGTTTTACATTTTCTTAGTTTTACGCTGTCCCTTTTTCGCCATCTTTTTCGATTTCCTCCGTTTTACGCCGAATATTTTTACGCTTCGCTTTTCGTTTTCTTCCTTTTTACGTTTTAAATCGTGGTTTTACATTTTCTTACGTTTTTCGTTTCGTTGCCGTCGTTTTATCTGCTTTCATCCGTTTTTATGTTTCGCCGGACGAAACGTAAAAACGGATGAAAACATAGAAAAACAGACGAAACGTAAAACCAAGAAAACGAAAAAAACGAAAAAGGCGAAAACGTAAAAACTAGACGAAACGTAAAAAGTAAAAGATAAAGAAAAACAGACGAAACGTAAAACCGTAGACGAAACGTAAAACGAAAAAGCAAAAACGAAAAATAAGTAAAAAACGGAAAAATGTAAAAGAATGCAGAGAAACGTAAAAATCGACGAAACGTAAATAAAACGAAAAAAGTAAAAACGAAAAAGAATTAAAAAACGAAAAAAAGTAGAAAAAGCGAAAAAGGTAAAAAAGCAGACGTAAACGTAAAAAATCGACGAAACGTAAAACCAAACGAAACAAAAAAGCGAAAAAAGTAAAATAACGAAAAAACCAAAAAGAAGTAAAAGCGAAAAATCGACTAAAACATTAAAAATCGACGAAACGTAAAACCTAACAAAACGAAAAAAAGGCAGAGACTAAATTCGTGATACTCCACAAATCACGAGGACCATTCATGTAATTAAATCAAACAAAGTAGGTTGTTTTCGCTCATTATCCGTAAATCAAACTTGCACGCATCTAAAGAAGACAAAACCCGAAAGACGTTACATAAGTGGAGACAAAAAAAAGTACACGTCTAAAATGGAACAAAAGCTGAAAGACGTTCTTTGTCATTATGACTAAACCCATCGTAGAGAAAGTAGGTTGTTATTTTATGACTTTTACCCCTTTGTCAAACATGACTAATCCGTGTGGCTGTTAATAACTAGTGATTCCTTTTGTCCATCAAAACGGGTAAGAGCAAATGGTATCGGTAACTCCAGTGTCGTGACACATCATAATAACAGTGATACTAACACCAATTCATATTTTGTTAGCAATCGTAATACTGAAAGTTGAACTCACTTAAATGCACTCATGTACACATATCACAGCATTGATTTTAACACCGAGAACAACATTGAAGGCACTATGGGATCAGGTTGTGGTAATGTTGAGGGACAAAAGTCTAACAGAAATCAAACAGTCTCACTACTCTTGAGTTTATCCTGGGTAGGGGTAGAATATGTCTATATTTTACATCCCCTATACCCCGCCCCGGCGGGATTTATTGTTGTTGTGCTCTAACAGAAATCATCTTCGAATTTTTTTGTATATACACAGAAGAATAAGTGGTACTGTAGCATTGTGAGTGAAATTTAGAAAGTTGTATTTTATTTAGCATGCCTAAATTGTTTACAAATTAATTCAAACTTATATATACCGAAATCAAGTATACAGTACAAGAAAAATGGCTATTAGCACCCGGAACGAATCAAAATGAAAAAATATAACTTGTTCTAAAAATATCAAACTGAATAACATTATGAGCAAACCATTTGATTCATGTATTTCTGAACTTTGCTGGTTACTCCCCGGACCGAAATAGACTTCCAAACCAGCTTGAACCCTTTTCATTTTCCAGCCTTGCCATGTTCCTAAATAACATCATCTAGAAAGAACAAAACAAGCTTAGAAAATAGTACTAAAATACAATAATCTGCAAGCTAAAATATTGGCATTCATACAGATTTGAGACGTACCTTCTTCTGCTCAAGCTCGCTAAAGGATGCAGTTTGGTTGTTCTGTTGGAGCCACTCAGTCATGTCAGCAATAGCATTTTCCATCTTCTTCAGGGTTTTTGGGCGCACCGTCTTATGAAAAGCGTATTCTTTGACCTTATTTTTCATTTCAGATACGCAAACCTCTAATGCAGTGCATGCGTCCGCTTTCATCTTGAATTGTTGGTCCTCGTGTTTGTATTTCTCAGTATCTCTTACCATATTCTCAATCTCTACAGGCGAGAGTCTGCCATTTTCGTTCATAATGGTGAGTTTCTTCATCATGCCGGTGGATAATATCACAGCTGTGATTGTTAGGATACCATTTTCATCAATTTCAAAGCATAGCTTTATACATGGAATCGCCTTTGGAGCAGGTGGAATTCCAGAAACTTTCAGCTCCGCTAAAAAGTGGTTATCTACAGATCTCGTTCTTTCACCTTGATACACCTTGAAATCTAGGAAAGATTGGTTATCTATAGATGTAGTATAAACTTTATCTTTATTTGTGGGTATTTGTGTGTTTCGTGGGATCAACACATCAAACAGTTCTCCTGCTACTTCTATACCAAGTGACAAAGGAGTGACATCTAAGAGTCGCAAATCTCGAACGCTTGCATCACTTATACTTATACCACTCAACTTTGCAGCCATAGCGGCTGCACCACATGCAACAGCCTCATCGGGGTGCAAACTCTTGCATAGTTTCTTGCCATGAAAAAATTCCTCCAACATATGTTGGACCTTTGGTATCCTGGTTGAGCCACCAACAAGAATAATCTCATCCACCCATGCCTTTTCAAGCCCTGCATCGTTTAAACATTTGTCTAGAGTATTGATACACTTATTGAACAAGCTCTTGTTCAGCTCTTCAAACTTAGCTCGAGTAAATATCATAGAAAAATCAATCCCCTCGTGCAAGTAATCCAATTCGATTGAGGTTTGAGTTGAGGAAGTGAGGGCCCTCTTTGCTTTCTCACAAGCAGACCTCAGCCTCCCCAATGCTTTTTGGTTCAAAGTCAAGTCCTTATTCCATCTCCTTCTGAATTCTCGAACACAATGATCTACCATGTTATTATCAAAATCTTCACCTCCCAAATGAGTGTCACCGGCAACAGCTTTCACCTCAAAAATACCACCTTCCTCAATGGTCATTAGAGATACATCATAAGTTCCCCCACCTAAATCAAATATTAGCACATTTATCTTTCCATAGATAGTGGACTTGTTGTCCATACCATAAGCAATTGCAGCTGCCGTGGGCTCATTGATCATGCGAACGATGTTTAAACCTGCAAGAGTGCCTGCATCCTTTGTTGCTTGCCGTTGCGAATCATTAAAATAAGCTGGGACAGTTATCACAACATTTTTGACAATTTTCCCAAGGCTCGCCTCAACAGTTTCTTTCATCTTGGCAAGAACCATTGAGGATATTTCTTCGGCAAATAGTTCCTTAATTTGACCATTGTAGGTGACAAGAATCTTTGGTGTGTCGGCAGGCCCTGGTATGACCGTAAAAGGCCACAACTTCATACTTTCTTGCAATTTAGCATCACTAAATCTCCTTCCAATTAATCTCTTAGCATCTAGACAATTAATCACACATAAAAATCAGCTAGATTTTTTACTTCCCTAGAGAATCAAATCGAAATACGTTAATTAGAGCTAAATAGTGTAACTCGTGTAGCCTTAGCTTCTTTTTTATACCAACAAATTATCTTAACTCAATGCCTATGTACATGCTTTTGACTACATATTTATGGTAAAAACGGAATTCACCAAAATAAAAATAAAAAATCTGTGGAACTGAGTAATAAGAAGACTAACCAAATATGGTATTAGCTGGATTCATGGCTACTTGATTTATCGCACCATCTCCTATGAGAAGCTCTTCATCACTAAAAGAAACACAAGATGGTGTGGTTCTGTTGCCTTGAGCATTTGGTATGACCTCAATCTGTTCATTATTCCAAACAGCCACACATGAGTATGTTGTTCCAAGGTCGATGCCTATCGCCGGTGCTTCGTTTCCACTTCCCTCCATTGGATTCAGTACTCAACTCGAAAAAGCTATGAAATATTCTGCTTAAATGAAGTCATATATATTTATAAATGTCTTTATTATACCAAGTTGACAGATTTTATTTTATATAAATAAATGATTAGTTAAATTACACAGAAACTCAATAAGAACAATTCAATGCCTCTTGCTCAAAAAAGAAAAGAAAAAAAAAAAGTCTCATCCACTAGTAATGTGACAACCACGAAGACGAGTAAACGTGTTTGAACTTCAAGACATGTTCATACTTAAATTTAGGGGAAATGTTCAAAGCCAAGGTTTTTTCCTTTTAATTTCTTTATGATAGCTTAGTTGACACTAAATTAATGATAGTTGAAACTTGTAAATTTCAAGTAAACTATCAATTGATTCTACAATATATTGACTAATTGGTTAACGACTGGTTTCATGACCAACACGTGAAAAATAGATTGCGTGACAAGTAATAGAAACAACACTCAAACTTATGACCTCAAGGTTCAGGCATTATGTTACATGACCATCACATACAAGTAATAGTTAAAAGCTAGTGTAGAACCACTTAAGAAAACTGATACTGATAAACTTGGGAGCCACGAAATATATAGATTCTTTAAAGATGGTTCAAAACAGATTAGATTCAAAAGCTCATTTGAAAGGCCAGAGACGATAGTTGGATAAATAAAGATGAGTGCAAAAGCACCTAATAAGCTCAAAACTCTACTACAATACAGTCCTGAAGAGAAAGCTGATATAACATCTTTTAAAAAGCAAGCGAGGTCAAAAAACAAACATAAAACAAGGTCAACTGTCCACTCAGTCTTCCTCTTCACCCTCATTCTCAGCGATGTTGAAGTAACGTAGCTCATACACATTGCGGTCCTTGTTGGAAGCAATCACTCTAAGCCAATCCCTCACATTGTGTTTCTTCAAGTACTTCTTGGTAAGGTATTTAAGGTACCTGGAAAACAAAATGCCAAGGTAAGCAATAGAAGAATGAAGAACATGATATTTAAAAATCAGCTAAGTTTACAAATAAACTGGATTGTATAACAATTACAAGTGTGACATATGATGATCAGTTGCAAAAGCAATATTCTATAAGTACGAAAGAAACAAGTTAAGTTCCAGACAATGGTTACTTGCAAAAGCCAACATTTAACAAGCATGCATCACATCTCTATTTGACGACAATCTTACACAAAATGTGACAACAGTCCAGGAGTGTTTTTAGTGGTCTAGAAGATGTAAGATATAACATACCCAACATATCCAATTCAATACACATAATTGATCAAAATAATTTATGCACTCCATGGTAACTTAAGGTTTAATGACTTTCAAAACAGCTTAAAAGTGATGAAATATGGCTCATTTATATGATAGTCAGTAGCGACCAACATCCTAACTAACAATTCCCTAATTCAGGTAAAAATAAAGCAAAAAAAGATGATTTGAGTTAACACCCACAAGTTCCCGATTTCCCACTGTCAAGTACCAACAGACTCAAACTATGACTCGACGAAGTCAACATTTCAATCCCCCGCTAACAAGTACCAACACTAATACACATAGAAATTACAATAACGTAGCGGTATTGACTCACCAATATAAATTAACAAGCAACACATAAACTAAGCATTGCGCTCTAGTGGTATATATTAGAGTACACCGAAAAAGAATGTATAAAAACATATTCAACTAACAAATTTGTGAATAGCAATACCTCTTGGAGAAGTTGCTATCAGCGGTAACAGATATCTTGTTCTTTTCGCGAGAAATGGTAACGGAGTCACCGAGATTCCCAGCTTTGCCACCAACCTTGATCCTCTCCTGGAGAAACTTCTCAAGGGAAGCAATTTCCATAATCTTATCCTCAACTGGCTTCCCACAATCAATCACAAATGTCGATGTCTTCTTCTTTCCACCCTTTGCTCCCGCTACTCGACTCATTTTTGCTTCTTCTAATAATAACAACAACAAAAAAACCAATAACCTTAAAATATACTTAAACAAACATTTAACAAAAAAACAATAACCTTAAAATATACTTAAACAAACATTTAACAAAAAAACAATAACAATACATATACGTAGTACTAAAAAACATACAACAAAAAATTTCATTTAGAAAAAAACAATAACATTAAAAATACTAAAAAAAAACATGTAACATTTTAATATGTGCAGATTTATAAAAAAACAGGCTACTAAATTAAGATGGGTATATTTAAATAAAGTGAAACATGATATTAAGGTTACATTATTAGAAAACACATATACAAATGTTTAAATGACTGTGAAACATGAAAGAAATAATGATAATAATATGATGAAAGATTGATACCTGCAGATTGGAAAACGGCGAACTGGAATGAATTGGTGAAAGGCGTTTGAGATGTGTTTTTTAGGGTTTTAAATAAATTAGGTTATTTTTCCCACTTGGGTCGAGTCCAGTTTATGGGCTTTTGTATGTGGAGTTTTAACAAAGTTGGGCCGGGCCTATTCTTGTTCTTGTAAATAAGTTATCAAAGTTTGTAGTATAGTTTTAAATTGGAAATTAGAGGCAGATTTGTTAAAGAAATCAAAAAATGAAATTTAAATGACTTTTAAAAGATTTGGCGCATTTGACCCTCCTTTTTTGAATGGGCATGTATTGCCCATTTAAGTTAAATGGGCGTAGTGGACACGCGTTTTTTCGAACATTAGATTGTTTTAAAGAAAAACTTATATTTAATTTTTAAATATAAATGAGGTGTTATGTTTTAGGAATTTATTTCGCTGCGTTTTGTTTCTTTTAAAGCGATTCGTATAACACGAGCTCGTTTAGCCCGCGTCTGCTTAATGCGCTTGCTTGCCCGCTACTGCTTGCCCATAGCCTTGCTTGCCTTGAGCCCGCGCTCACCTTACCGCCTGCTTTGCCACCTCTAGTTTTAGCTAAACTAAACAAGATGAATTATTGGAAGAGTGTTCTTGTGAATTATGGCTAATACGAGGTATATTAGCAGTGATTTCAGATCCAGCGGATGATTGTACTTTGAAACTTTACGTAACAGAGAGTTTTGTTTTTATAAGTAATACAGAACGACCCATCTATACTATTTATAATTGAGGAATGAATATCTCTCCTCATGGTCTTAAAATTAAGACTTACAAAATACAAAGCATATTGTACAATACATAATGCACTATTAATGATCTTTCTCATCAATCTTAATTTTAAGACTTACAAGTCTTAAAGCTTAATGTACAAAATACAAAACACTATTAATGTGGTCAAGATATCTAATGTAGTTAATTAATTAATTGATCAATAAATACAATTAATGCAGTTATTAAAACACCCCTTACACAAAAAATACAAATTATCAAGCATATTGTACAACCAACTTAAACATAATTCCTGCATTAAAATGTCGCTAATACAAATAATAAAAAACATTATACAAATATTCAAGCTCGAACAGAATCGGTCGAATGGGCCCGAGCCCGAACGGGACGATCCAAACGGCACGGGCCAACGGGCTTAAGCTCAAACCGGGCTTAATGGCTCGAGCCGACACGGCATGGGCTTAAATGAAATTTTGATATCCAGTAAATTTATCATCGAAAAGAACATAATAAACTAAAATCACGATTCATCAGAATTTTATTTCAAAGTACCTGCTAGTAACTAGTGATACATCCTCCTAATATGTGTATAAACGCTTCTTTTAACGTATGTGGCCATCATACATGTGTTACTAAAACGTGCATCTTTCACTTACACCCAACTACTACCTTGGTACCTATTTTCTTATCATTATTAACTTCTTTACCTATCTTGCTTAATTGCTTGCACGAATCTTCTTTGCCTATCTCCCTTAATTGCCTCCATGCACATGTTCCCCTTTTGAAGGCTTTTTTCCGACAGCCACGCATCTAGTAATACCATCCAGACAAGTACCAAAATGAAAAAGTGGAGGAGAAAGTAACATTATTGATAGTATCCAGGGATTTTAGTCCAAATGGCTAAAGATCATTAATCATACGCTAATAACCGGCTCAAAAAGCTAAAGGCCCAATTCATTTCGCATGTGGAATCAACTCTTCAGGAAAATATCAGCCGAGAGTGTAACAAGTCTTGCCTGGGGAATCAATATCCAAGCAACAACTCACATAGCGATTTGTCCTCCCAGCTGTTATTATATTGTTGCTACGTGCGCTTATCTCATTTATGGAGAGGTAGTGTCGCGGGTATTTCACTATGATATGCAGATCGTACCTTGTACAAATATTCCTATAACTACAAGTAGGGGTGTCAAAAATCTTGACCCGACCTAGACCCGAACCCGAATAAGGATACTCGGGTCGGGTTACTCGGGTCCAACATCTAACTCGGGTCAATCGGGTCTACCCGTTTAACCCGAGTACGAATTAGGGTCGGGTATCGGGTTCAATTTACCTTGCTTATTCGGGTTCGGGTCGACCCGACTAACCCGAGTTAGATTTTTTTTTTTTTTTTTTTCAATCTAATTTGAAGGGTGAAGATAGTCCATCGTTCATGTAGTAATATTGGCCATTTTATAACTTTCTCAATCTAGTGTGAATCATCAAAATGGAAGTAAATTAGTTTACAGAAATCAAAATGGAAATAAATTAGTTTACACAATTCGAAACATATACAAGAACAAAATCTCTGACGTATATTGTAACAAACAATGCTTACACATATATCTCACTGATCTTAAAAAACACTAGTTTTGGCTTTTTTACAATTATCACTTCCAAACCACACTAACAATACCACTCTGTAATAAGTAATATAAATAAATGTAAACTCCTCAAATGAAAAAAATAACGCATTCTTATCACTCATGGTATCAAATTTCTAGTTATGGTTATAATTAGGATGGTTGGCGTATCTCATATGTATTTTAACTACTAAATTTAAAAAAAAAAATCAAATTATGTGATTTTGTAAATGGTACAGGCCTGAACCCGACTTGACCCGACCCGATTTGACCCAAACCCGACTAACGCGACCTCAAATAGGGTCGGGGTCGGGTATATTATTTTTAGTGTCGACCCGACCCGTTTGACCCGAACCCGACCAACCCGACCCGAATAACACCCCTAACTACAAGATTCAAGTATATCACGTCACGTGTCAATCTTGTCTCCTTCATAGGATGACCTCCACGTGGGTCATTTAGAGTCGTCGGATCACATCCACGTATCCTAAATGCATCCTTGTAAATATGCATGCATTTCATGAGGAAAACTAAGTTCACCTTCTCCACGTTTACACACACTAAATCTTAATTATATGTGAGTGTTACCTTGACTTTAGATAAACACTCCTATCGTGGGTTCTTATCACTCAAAGGAAACCGAACATACGATTAGCCTCATCTCACACCACAAACTTATACTAATTCTTACTTTACTTACTACGTAAACAAACAGATATAATATGTGATTCATAATGAGTAAGAATGTAAGATACTCATACGGAAAGTTATATTTATTCATATTATTTGTGCCTACAAATCTTCTTACTTGTATGATTATAACAAGTAGAAAGATCAATAACTTAAATGAAAAAACAAGGGTTTTGCTAACAACAGCCCTAAGGGTTGTTGTTAAGATGCTTTGTTTTACTATAATTTCTTGTAATAATATAATTCATCAATCACAATCAATCATTAATTGTATTTGCAATATTTCCGGAATTTTATCCATTTTTTACGGGATTATCAACCAATCAGAATCATTCATAAAAGATATTGTAATGAAAATTATTTGATTAACGACAATCCTTAAGGTTGTTGTTAGCAAAACCCAAAAAACAATAATAACAGTAATAATAAAAAAAATTACATGACACATGTTATATAATTGTGTAAGTATGAGGATGAGTATAAGAGCATCCACTATGGTGGTTTATAAATAGGTCTAAATTTTTTGAAGAGGTCCAGAATTTGTGAACTATAGTGAGAAGCCATTTCAATCACAGGTGGAATGAAAGGTCAAGATCTTGAAGAGTCCTAAACTATTTTTAAATTTCTTTTTATTTTTCTTTTGAAAATGTTGGTTGTGTTTTATGATATGAAAAGCTTTATGAATAGGTTTATCTATAGTGGAAATATGTTTATAATATAAAAAAGTTTATAATTTAATGATGCATTAATTGTATAAACCTTTTTAGAGGTTCATCATAGTGGATAACCTAAGAATTATGTAGAAAGGATATAACAACTCAAAGTGTAACATATCAATTAAGTTTTCTTTGTTATTCGTTTATGAGAAATTGTGTATACTCATATTTTTTCAAGATATCAACTATTTAACAAATTTTCTTAAATTTTATTTTAGTGTCAATTCTATTTTTCATAATTATCTAATTAAAACATCGAAATTTTATATATTTTTTAACACATGCTTTAAAGATATTATATTTGTGCATTGAAAACTTGTGTTTTAGGAAAATATAAAATTTTAATGTTTTGCTTGGGTAAATATGAAATTATCTTTTTATTTTAATAATAGTTGAGCTGAATTGATGTCTCGTAATTAGTCGATGCAAAAGTGTTTTTAAGAGCCAAAAAAAAATTAATTTGTCTCGTATATTCGGGCTTCACAATTCACGAAAAATACAAAAGTTTTACAAGTAAATATTGATATGTGACTTTTTGTAAATGTTCATATAACTCCGCATTGTTTCGTGACAAGTGTTTTGCTAATATTATTTTACTATTTCAAACTACATTTACCTAGAAATGCACGTGTTGCAATATGATTACCAAATATTGCTTCATCTTAATTTGATTATTAGGAGTCTCTAAATTGGAAGACGTTAACGACACGCTTCTTCTTAAATGGGCTTGTCGTTTTAAAACCGGAGGTAATTGTTTGTGGAAGAAAGTGGTGATCGGGTGTCATGGGCTTAGTAGAAATTGGTCGTTACTTCGTGTACGAACTTCAAGCTAGCGGATGTTGGAAACAAATTGTAAAGATTGGCGAAAAAAAGATTTGGTCCGGAAAAACTCTTGGGAGTTATTTTGAATGAATAGTGGGAGATGGGTCGGTTATTAGTTTCTGGATGGATTCGTGGCTGCGAGAAGAACCTCTCCGGTTAACTTACCCACATTTATTCAGACTTGAAACGAAAAAATGGGCTGTTGTCGCGGACAGGATACGGGTTGTTTCTGGTTCTAAGTCTTTCTTTGTGGAATGGCGTGCGAGAACCTTCCTCCAAGTCAAGTTTCGATCTATTTAACTTAATGGAGGATATTTATGACTATGTTTGGAAGGTGGTCTTGACAAATGGAGATGGAAAGCTAGCGGCTCAAACAGATTCACAGTTAGCAGCGCTAGAAGACTTTTATCTAGTTATCCGAGACCTGTCATTGATATGCAAATGAAATGGAAGTGTTGGACTCCATTAAAGTGTAAGATTATGGTTTGGAGAGCGATTCTTAATCGGTTACCAACCAAAGTCGAATTGTACAAACGTGGAGTAAACCTTCAAAGCGTTGTATGTGGGTTGTGCGACACGGACACTGAAACGTCTACTCACATCTTTACGGGATGCTTCTTCGCAGCTGAGATTTGGAGCCGTGTGGAATCATGGTGCCGTTTGACCCCGTCGATTGTCTTTGATGTTAATGACTTAATGAAGATAACCAAGAGCCAGCCGCTTACCAAGCAAGCTAAGTACATTTTGCGAGGTATAATCTTTACTACTTCGTGGACCATTTGGAATGAGCGCAATGATTGTATTTTTCAAGGTAAAAGGCGACGTGCTACAGAAGTGGTTGAGAGCATCAAATGACTTCGTATTTTGGTTTAAAAATAGATTTAAAGTGAAAGGTATAGATTGGAATGTTTGGTGTAAATATCCGCTAGACTTGATGTAATCTCGTTTGTTTGCCCGGGTGTCCTTTCTTCGAGGACAACTCGTGGTGCTTTTTGAATGAAATTTACCTTTCAAAAAAAAAAAAACTTAAGTTTGTTTGACGTAATAGTGATATACGTGTTAACTCAACTCACATCATAAATCTAAAATCTCCAATCAACTCTTATATACGTACTTTGACATATTTATTAATTTGATTGATTAGTTGTAACTCGTAGCCATACTATGGTCATGTTTGGCAACAAGCATTTGGAAGTGTTTAGGGCGACAATGCGATGTTTGTGAAGCATTATAGATGAAAAGTTTTTTGGCAACACCTCAACAAGCGTTAGAATATTGTCTTACCGCTCCAATCTAAATCTTGATTAAGCGTTCACGATTCTTCCGGCGTTTAGTTTATGAAATTACATATATACCCTCATTTGTTTAATCATTTATTTTATTTTTATTATGTATATGGCCTTTTTCGTAATTTTACAATTTATAATTACTGCTACATACATTACCAAACACATTTTTAAACAAACAACTACAACTTCATCGCTATCACTATCGCTATCGCTACTACTTTCATCGCTATCTAGCTATATGTCGCCAAACATAGCCTATAATGTGTCGAATAGAAATACTACCCACTGAAAGAAGCAAGCTATTGCGAGTGTGACCTCACATACTTATCAAATTCTTTTCAGGTGTCAATTAAATCAACTTTCCACATAAATGGGATACGTATACATCATAATATCATATCAGAACATTAATACGACCTTGAGTTTCAAGATTCGCGATACATGTGGTTGGTTATGATATGCTGAAAGAAATCCGTAGTTTAACACAACCGCGTATGGTTGAGCAACGGGTCAAACCCGACTCGAAAACTGAATAAGGGTAAAACTTTAACCGAGAATCGAATCGAGTTAAAGCTATAGAAACTGAAACCGAACTGATTAAGGTCGGTCTGGGTCGGGTCAATTTAGCTATTTCGAACTGGATAAATGTGTTTTGACCCGAACCGAATCAAATCGAACCGAGTGAAACCAAAATAATTATATAAAATCGAAAACCAAACCAAATAATGTCCGTTTTGTTCGGCCCGATTTCGTTCGGTTTCTCTAGCTCTTTCGAACCAAACTAAGTAAAACCAAAATAATTACCGCCATCATAAAGTTGACACCACATGACGTAACAAAATACAACCAAAATGAATGTACAAACATCAAATAATTCAATTTAAGCTTAATGAGCAAGTTATATTTGCATGCATTCAATAGAAAGATGTAGATTGAATGGACTTTCTTTTAACTTTATTATAGTATAATAAATAAGTATGTTGATCATATACACATCGGAGAAAGTCAAGTTGCTCGATTGGGAGGGACTCGATTGATATGGAAAGGTATGGGTCGCCATTATCTTCCTCATCATTTATAGTACAAAATCAACTTTGAGAAAAGTTCACATTGTTGTGATTCATGTTTTGATATGTTTGGTGTCTCAACATTAAAGTTTGCATACATGTTTAAGAAAGTATTTTAGTATGGAAACTTTCATGTTGAGATACAAAAACAGAAGGTTTGAAACGCTATTTGGGTGTGCTTGGTTTAAGAGTACGAGAATAGGGGAATGACTTCTATCTTAATAAAGTTAGGTTTATGAGTTTTATTTTCGAAAATGTGTATGAAACCCACAAAAATAGTCATTTTCTAAACCACTATTATTGATGGTTTATATACCCATTCCAATACGTATATTACCGTTAGTGATTCCCTAATACAAACCAAACGCGCCATACTTCAACTTACGAAATCTGGGTATCCCAAATAAAAGATTGCTCATCCAAGTGGCATTGGTATTGTTGTAGCCGAGCTAAAAGCTTGTGCATACGAGTTCAACTTGTGTCTTTACTTGTCTTACATGTAATTGTGTTGTCAGTCATGTGTTAACACTGATTTTAACTATGTTATAAGTATAACTTTGGGTGTAAACTTACATAAGCAAAGAACATCCATCGTAAGGGTGATGGTTTTGAATTACTCGTATAACTTTTGGTCTCGGCCATCGTTTCAAACCTTCCATTCTTAGGGTGTGTTTGGGAGAACATGGGGTTTGAACTAAAATAAATAGAACATAAAATAAGCCTCGTTTGTCACGCGAACATGAAATCATAAAAGCACAAGCGAACTTAAAACTTTAAATTTCATAAAAGGGGTTAAAAACTTTAATGACGCTTATGAACCATAATTACATATTTATCCACAAAATATCTAACATATACCATAAAAACTAATTTAATTATATTATTTTTAGTGATTTTGCGATAATAAGTCCCACTGTAAATTTCTTAGAAACAGTCTAAAATCTGATTTCAACTTGAACATAATAAAAGCGCTACCTGTACAAATTCACAAATGTAAAACATACCCTTAATAATTGTAATACTTTTTCAAATAGAATGATCAACCATTTGATCTAATCATATTTTGTGTATACGATTAAAATACCAGTGGCACAAGAATAAAAATCCATTATATATTAAAAAAAAGAAAAAAAAAAAAAATCCATTTTATAAGAACTATAGAAATAAGAGTAATATTAAAATGGTTTCTTTCATAAGCTTTGATCACCTGTTATTTTTGTCAAACTTAAACTACCTGATAGCATTCGTACCTCCATTATTCCACGTTAGATACATCTTTATTAATTCATTAAGTCTAATGGAAATTGATATTCACGCGTATGTTTAATTGCTACCGGTCACCGAAAACCGATAGTTCTAGAAACGGGCTTTTAGCAAAACTATGATCCAACAATTTAAACACTTACTAAGTCGTCTCAATTATTATGTTTTGTATTACATCATATATACTACAGTAACATATTAATTTATTGGTACAGATAGCTATATTAATCAGCAAAATAAGTGAGTTCGGATGGACTACTCAAATTAAAAGGTGACAAAAATAGTAAGGTGCAAAGATAGTCCCTTGAGATACATGTAATAGTTATTTTTAGGTCATTCTTTTGTACTCTTGCATTCCTTTGTTGGACACAATAATACTCTTTTAAATTTAGAGTAAATACACCGTCCGTTCTTAAAACTTGTCCAAAAATATCATGTTGGGTCGTATTTTGGCTTTTTTTTTTTCACCGTGAGTCCCTATTCCATATTTTTGATAATACTGAGTTCGGTGTTGTTTGTTTGTTAAGAGGCTCTGAGTCTGAATCTGATTCGCACATCTGAATCTGAATGTGTGATCGAAAAATCTGAATCTGATTCCAACTTAATATGAATAAGTGGTTGAGAAATTTGAATCTGACTGATATAAAAGTGTTTGTTTTTTGTAAAATTATTTGAAGGTGTTAAGACATTAAGAGGTGTTAAGACACCCATCAACGTCTAGTTCAATAAGATGTTTTTACCTCTTAACACCTCTTAATGATCATAAAAAAACAAACACTCTTAATCTTGACTGTCTCTTATTGCCTCTTAATGACAGAAAAAAAACAAACATGCTTTTTTGTTTAAACATCTGATTGCGTCTGACTGAGTCAGATTAAGATGTTATTAAGAGGTTTTTCAGAAAAACAAACGCAACTTTCCTTTGACTGTGATATCTCGGTCAACTTTGGTATATTTCGTTTGCTTTTGTTTTTAATCGGAGAGCATAACAGTCATTTCATAAATTAATTTCGTACAGTAAACTAAATGAGTCTAGCTACCACCTGACAAGGGCTATAATAATTTCTACCTATTAATACTCCATTCTTTCTTATCACCACCCATCATTAACATTTCCTCTCTCTTAAAATCTTATCTCCTTTATATCATTATCCTTTTCGATCTGAAAAAATGGTTCGTTGTTGGTGCAAACAAGAAGCTGTAGTTATGTTGGGTAAACAATGACCCAATTGTCCCTGACAAGGATTTGATAATAAAATAGCCTATCTTACTCACTGATAAAGAAACCAGTGAGTGTTGTATAAAGCTCTTTGAACTGAAGAAACATTTTACTTACTAATGCGGTGTCAATGAGTAAAGTATATCAGCCACAAACAACACCAGTGTCACTGAGATTTGACAAATGTCTCAGTGACCGTGAAGACGCTATCTCTACAAACTGACTGAAAAATATGGGCAGGAATTTTCAAAAGGGAAGTCAGATAAAATACAAGGAATTGCCATAAAAGTGGGAACAAATGTCCTCACTATTTATAGCATGGTGGTTGCATTCCAAAAGAGGAAGATGAAGAAGGACCATTAAGAGTGGGTGACAACTCACACCAACCACCCTACATGTGACATGCCTTTGTTATTACCTATATATATGTTTGTCTTGTAAGAGAGCTGTATGTATCCTAAAGAAACAAAATAATACAAAATATATTAGTTGATAGGATGATTCTCTAATTGAAGTATAAGCTTAGCTTTGATTCAGTGAGAGTTTGTTTGTCACTCATACGGTATACTTTTCCGCAACTATCCTGTTTAAATCTATGATTCATCTCAAAGACTTATAAAGAAGTTGAGGATGTTATCAGTTGTCAAAAGTGTAATAATGAATAAACATGTTCTTATTGTTCTAAATTTATGTATGGCTTATTCATTACATTTGGACCAATAAGTGGTATTAGAGCTAAGTTGATCAATCATGATCTAGATCCGTTCAAGTGGCCGCTGATAACATTCAAAGTCAAAAAATAAATGTAAGATCTTCAAAAAACTGCTACTAATGTAGCAGCAATTTTTTAATGAGAGAGACACATTTATTTTGAGACTCAAAGAACCCCAAAATAACCCACACCCACCACAAAAGTACACAAAACCCATATCTATTACCCACCTCACAAACTCTCGGTCAAACCATTCAAAACCTATTGATACGCGTACAACGAGCGTTCGGGGTCAAAGGAAACTTTCTTTTCTTCGAGCAAGTTTTTCAACCACCTAGGCAGTGAACCTAATCATTGTAGTGTAGTATTAGGGTAAGCCTCGGGATTGATATCGTTCTCTAGGGAAATAGGAATGCTAGTGAGAAATTACTACGCTAAGGTTGGGGTTGAGGAAGATTATTTTTTTATCTTTTTTTATATTTTTTAGAAAATTGAAAGGTACGATCTCGGGGTTTTGGATTTGGGGGGTGTTACTTCTACCGATTACTCTAATATTCTAATTATCTAATTAACTAAGCTAAGGGGTAGTCTATGTCTAATTGATGTGTGCTCGTATGATGATTAAAAATGTGTCTACTTAGATACTATTACTCCCTAGTTATCTTTTATTGATGGTTGAATTGTCACGTCCTTATTCTTAACGCGTTGTGTCTTTTAAGGTCGTAGGGTATGCTTTTTTCCCTAACTCTTTGAGGATAGCTTAAGGTTATTGCCTACAAAATCTCTAGGATTCAAAAACTAACTCTAAGGTTATCTTTGGATTTTTAGCCTACAATAACTCTAGGCGATTATAAAATAATGTTCACAAAGATTACTCAAGCATTAAAAACACAACGATGGCCTATTGCAATCCTAAGCCAATTACAATTAAGAAAAGAGACAATTAATCAATATTCAATAACTAGGTTTCATAGATCTAAGCTAACACACAAGTAAATTAGTCAGACATGGTAAACATGCAAGCATACACACATACAATCGAAGACATAATGAAATCAATGAAGTAGATTACCTATCTTGATGTAAAATAGGGTATGAGAACCCTAAGATACTGCCCAAGACAAACCAAAATCGTTTTAGGTTTTTACTCCATACTTCTACCTCCCTAAAAGTCTGAAAATTCGAATTCTATATATAGAGTTACAACTGCGACGGCGTCACTCTTTAATTGTGACGCCGTCGGATAGCCGCCATTAAGGTTTCGTCTTGACCAATTCAACTTTGTGACAGTCACGTTGTGGTTATGACGCCTTGACTTCATCTTCGGCGCTGTCTGCGAATCGGATCTCGTCGTCTAAGTTGTGACGCCTACTCTTTAAAACTGGCGCGTCGGTACAAAATAACAATTTCACTCCGAGCCGTCGCAATTAGAGGACGGCCGCCGCTTTATCTGTGACGTCGGGTGTACTTCGGCTGACTTGAGTGTCTTGATCTTGACTTTAGCCATTTTCTTCACATATTCACGCCTTTTCGTCCAAATAAGTGTCATTCCGACATTTTACCTTCAAAAGACCTAAAAGTGAAAAGGAACGAAATTAAGCGATATGATATAAAAGTGGTCGATTAAGGGCTTAAATGACCCCTCAAAAGTGTACCTTTTAAATCGTTATCAAATATCCCTACACTTGGTATTTGCTTGTCCTCAAGCAAATGTGCTTTTGGCCAATTAATTTATAAGTTAGGGGCATGAACCATTGGTTTAGAACAATTCACAACAAGTATAAACCCCGCAAAAAGTCATAACAAGCACGAAAATTACATACTCGCACCTCACAAGTGGTGTTTGGATACTCTCATCTCTCAGGTGTATATGAAATATATCAAATTGGAAATGGAAGATAAACACTCATTAACCGGTCCTAGTACATAGATTACCATAGGCTTGAGACTAGATCAAACCTCCACCGCTTTGGCGTAAGCACCTAGGAAAAAACTATCTAAGAGGTCTTTTAAAGGGTTGTAACGTTAGGCTTATGGTAGGGAAAACAAAGGGTTTGGTTGGATAGGTGATTTAGTGGTGGCAAGTCAAAAGTCTTTATGTTACAAGCATGAGAAGAATGGCGTTACTAAGCCAAGACTCAGCACTCTAAACTCTAGATAACTTGAAACAAACAAACATAAATATAAAGATAGATGTAGGATGGTAGCCCGTATGCTTTTTTTTCATTTTTTAACACTCTTTTTTTTCGATTTTGTTGGAATCACTCCTAAACTATATTTCAAGTGTTTGTAATTAACTTGTAATAGGTTACTTAATTAGGCTTTTATGTTTGTATTAAAGGCAAGGCTTATGTAGAAAGCCCATAAGCCTTGGCCCAAGCCCATAAGGAAGGAAGGAACTTGTAGTGTTGCCCTAGTCCCTTCCCTATAAATAATGTTGTAAACCTTCATTTGAAGGTTGGTTGTTCACTTCATTCAATATCTACGCATACACTTTCATCATTATCTTATATTGTGTGTTCTTGTTCAACCGGTCTATCTCTTCTATATTTCTAACATATTGATGCTTGTGTTACAATATGGTGACCTAACGATGGTATCATTCGCCATCTAGTTGGGTGAAACATATTTGTTTTTGAAGTTTGTGTTCATAAGCGTGAGCTTTCGGTTTTAACCTTTCATATGCTTAAAGCTTTATTTTTACACTTAAAACTCAAGATTCTTGTACTTTAAGGTTTATTTAGTGTTAAAGTTTAAGTTTTTGCATCAAGTTCAAACTTTACGGGTGTAGCATTGATTTAAAGCTTGGTTTTATACGTGTGGTACTATCTACGCGTAAGGGTGAAACGTGTTCTAGATCATCAAGTTTCAAACTTTTGTGTTATTTTGGTGATATTGAAGCTTTTTCATCATAAAAATCAGGTTTCTAAACACTTTTGGGCATAAAATCAGTTTTTGGTGAAAGTTGATATTTTCTACTTGTAAGCAAACCCTAGTTTTACTCGTAAGCTTCAAAGTCTACGCCTAAGCATCTGTAACACGTAAGCTTCTCAACGTTTGATCTTCAGTGCTATTGGTTTACTCAGTATTTTCTTGCTTGGATAAGTCTGAAAACACTTCGACTTTGGATATCTTTTACACTGGTATAAGTGTAAAGGATTTTTTGGGCAAACCCTAGTTTTACGCATAAGCTAAAACCTTACGCGTAGAATTCTCTTTGCCTAAGCATTTTCTTACGCCTAAGCCTGTCTTACACATAAGTAAATATTACGCATAAGGATTCTACTCCTAAGCCTTTGGTTTACGCCTAAGCTAAGTTTTCCTCAAGTCTACGCGTAAGCTATTCCTACGCTTAAGCTCTCTTGTTACGGTAAGTTGGTTTTACGCATAAGGTATTATCTACGCTTAAGTGGTTTCTTTGCATAAGGTTACTTCATCAACATTGTTTCATTCGACTACAAAGATCGATCATCAACACAAGTTTCAAGATGTCTCAACCACCATACTCTAGCTACTTTCCTCATGAGTATCCTCAACAACAACAACAATTTTATCAACAATATCCTCCACCATCTCCACAACAATTGCAACAATTTCAACAACAATTTCATCACTTTCCTCAAGGAGCAAACCCTCTTCCACCACAAATGGTTCCACCAAACCCTCGTCAACAAGTACAACATTACACATACTTTCAAAATCGTATCCGCCAAGTATGCTATGAATGTTACTACACCAAGGAACCGTCTTGGTTTGCAAAGATGTGTGAAGCTTTAAGTATCCAACAATCCATTCATGAAGCTGGATCCCTTGACAGACCTCCAATGCTCACTCCCGGTAACTACGATCAATGGGTGATAAGGTTCTTTAGGTTTTGTGATCTCAAGAAGCCACATGGTAAGTTTTTGAAGAAGGTCATTCTTGAAGGTCCTTTTCAATTACCTACTATCACTGTACCCGGAGATCCGACTGCCAATCCACCAAGAGATGATATCACCAACATTGTCGGTATTGATCAACTTACTACTGATCAACTTCTTCACTTAGAAGCTGATGAACTTGCAATGCAATATATCCTTTTGGGATTACCAAATCCGATACTTCGTAGTGTTGATGCTCAGAAGACTGCTAAAGCAATGTGGGAGCACATTCATCTTCTAATGGAAGGCACTGAAGTCAATCAAGATGACATGGAATAAAAAATCTACTTAGCCTATGAACACTTCATGATTGAACCAGGGGAGACATTAGAGTCATATCATCATCGGTTCTCAGACATCATCAATGACTTGGATAAACATAATATCATTACGCCAAGGATTGCTGTCAACAAAAAATTCCTGAGCAGTCTTGGTCTTGATTGGGAAAAGTATATTATCTCTATCCGTCAAGCGAAGAATCTTCATCAAGCTACATACGGGTTATTGTATGACTATTTGAAGCCCTACCAAAAGGAAGTTGACAGATAAAGAGTCATCCGTGGAGCTCGTGTTTCACCTTCACTCCCGGATAATCAAACTCTTGCTTTGTGGGCTCAAGCTTGTTATCCTCAATTCCCGACCTTGCAAATTGTCTTCACAAACCCTCCACAATCAACTGTTCAGATTACACCATATGATCCTCACAACAACAATCACAAGAAACTCAATTGGTTCCATACAACAACAACAATGATCGAGCACTCTACGATGAATCAAATGAGGATGCGAGATGCCTTGAGGCAATGAATCAAGGATTTGTTATGCTTGCAAAGCCTTGGAAGATTTGCTAACAAGTCCAACAACCGCATTCGCACCTCATCAAATACAAGGAATCAAGCTGTTGTTAACAATGGAAGGTTTGAGGTTCAGAACCGTGGATATGGTCGTCAGATGAATAGTGGTCAAGGGTTTAATGTTAATAGAAGGAATAACATGGGTGCTCTACAACGGGTTCAAGTGGTTGATCAGGGAAATGCTCAGACTAGGGTTAATGGTCTCCGATGCTATAATTGTAATGAGAAGGGTCATCTGGCTAATGCATGCCCTAAGCCAAGGACAAGAGGCAGTGCTTATCACAAAGAGGCTTTACTCTTGGCTCTCAAGGATGAAGCTGGTGGAACTCTTACCAACAAGGAACAGAGTTTTATGGCTAATGCAGATTCAGATGATGACATGGAGGACTTGCAGGCTAATGCAGCTGTGATGTTAATGGCAAACATGCAAGAGCTCCATATGAGTGACACAGGCCCAATGTATGACACTAACGGCTTGTCTCAGGTACCGGATCAAACTATATTCATTACTGATCTGATATCTCCGCCAACATTTGCATCCGACGAGGATCAGAGTGTTCAACATGAGCCGTCTACATCTCATTCTGATGATAATCAAATAGATCCCGTAGTTATATTTGACGATCAAGATGACCTTGTGGTTAATATTGATAATCAAGTTGACTTCGTGGTTATATTTGAGGATCTAAATAATGATCATGTTGAGACTCACGTTGAACAAGTTGGAAACTATGTCTAATCCGGATCTTGAGCTCATGACCAATTTAATTCGCACCCACAAATCTCGAATGAAAAGTGCCAAGACATCAATAAGACATTACAAGATAAAATTGCATTGTTGACTAAGGATAATGAATGCTATAAGTTCCAACTCAACATTTTCAAACTAAAGAGAAGCGTGAAAAAGGTTTTGAAGTCGCATTTGCCAAATCGTACCAAAATGAAAAATCTTTGGAAAAACAGATATGTGATCTAGTTGCATCCAAGAATGCTTTGTTGTCTCAAATAGAACAACTGAAATATGATCATAAACAACAAATTAACGCTCTCACTTCGAAAACTCAAAAAGCCAAGTCTGATTTGTTAACTTGTCAAAAACAGTATTGTGAGTACAAAAAGCATTCAAGGAAACAAATAGATGACTATCTTGAGGAGATTGTCGACTTACAAAACAAAATCAAAGAGTTTCGAAATGTTGTTTACAAACATGGTGAGTCAATCACAACAATTCAAAAGTTTACTTTTAACCCAAATCCAAATGGATATGGTCCAAATCTTACTGATTACAAACCACGTTTTTCACATAGAGCATTCAAACCAAATCCTCAAGTTTACAGTGCAGAACATAGAATTGATGATTCAATTATGAGTGTTGTTGAATATAATCTTATGGAGGAATTAGATGCAGAAGACGAGAGTCGGTCAAAATTGGAAAATGTTGTTTATAACAAACCATTTAACTATTCAAAAGCCGTAACTTTCGTCACACAACAGGATCATTTTAACACACCTTGGGTTATCACACCTACTCCTGAGTCCTCTTCTAATGATGGTCCCCATTCCAATGCTGCACAAATTAATGGTCCTTTACCTTCATGTAATGAAATAAAGCCATTAGCTGAACAATGTCAAGTTCTAAAATATTTTAATACTTTTATGTCTGACATTAAACTTTTGGAACATGCAATTGAAGTTAATTTTGAAATCAAAGCTGAACATATTCAATCGCCATTTGCGTAACAACAAAGAGATATTTTTCAGAAAGGGCTTTTACCACATGTCCGAAATCTAAAAATGTGTGCAATATATTAGGAAAGGATTTTCACAAGGATCTTGGACTTATGAAAAAGTTTTGAACAAACCAAACAACGATTTCAAATACTAAACGTAAAAGATAATGTTTCAAAATCATGTTGATCGACTCTTGGAAGATGTTATCTGTCTTGATACCATAAATTTTGTGTTACTTCATTCTGTTGCATATGCATTCGATTATATTGCTGTTGATTCTGTTGAAAATGTTGAGAATAACGATAATGTGCAGCAAATCAAATCTTTGAAAATTGAAAATGAGCGTTTGATCAACGAACTTTCAAATGCAAAACGTCGTCTTCAATGGTGTCAAAAGGATTGTCAAAATCGAGAACTTGCTTTGCAAAACAAAATCAACCAGTTGCGTTCAAAATCTGTTGATCCAAAAATAGAACATCTGGATGATGAAAACGTGTCTTTAAAATGTCAAATTTCAAAATATGAACAAGAAATTGCCAAAGTCAAAACAGAATATGGTGTCATATTTGATTTGCTCAAACAGACTCGTGAAAAAGCATCACAAGAACTTGATAATCATCTTGCACACACTAAAGATGTTTTACATGTTAATGCTCAAATTCACTCACGAAAATCAAGATTTGTTGCACACTATTGTTGAGTTGAAAGCAAAGCTAAGAAAGTATGATAAAGATAAGTTTAGTAACACTAATGTTCTTGCACCTGAAAAGTTTAAACTTGACTCTAGAACACCTATTGACAAACCACAAGATTCTAATGTGCTTCCTTCCACCGAAACAGAATAGTTGCCTCTTTTCCCAACGCTAGCACTTCACGACAAGAGCACATCAAGGAAGAATAGGAAGTTGAGGCATAAGAAAAGAACAATAAAGACCTCAAGTAGAAAAACACCTTAGGACTTTGAATAAGACTCAAGTTGCACCCACTTTAGACATTGCGTTAGACAAATGTAATAGAAAAAGTGATGTAACGAATGCTGAACCTTTAAGTACTTTGAATGTTATGTTTGAAGCATCTTGTGTTGGTTGTCGTAAAAGTATGTTTTCTGGTTGTCATGACAAATGTGTTGCTAATGCTATCTTATCTCGTAAGCGGAACAATAGAAAACGGAATACCTCTAGGCCCACTAATGCTTCTAAGTCTGTGCTAGGTAAACCGCCTTCTAGTGCTCATGCTTTAATCATTGATGTACCCATAGAACCCCTTCACCTCCTAGGAAGAACTTATCACCTAGTGCATTCACTAAGACAAAAGCTAAGACTAGTTGGAGATGGCAGAAATGGTTACATAATACACTTGGCTTTAAATGGATTCCTAAAATCATTAACATGTGTGTTTCAATCAGATATCTAACGGAACCCTCTAACTCTTGGGTTCCACCTCTACTTCTATTCCACCGTGTCATCTATGTGTAATGCGGTGATCTGATCATTCTCTGGATTGTTGATAGCGGATGTTCCCGACACATGACAGCAATCTCAAAGCATTATCAAACTTTATCTCAAAGTTCATTGGCACTGTCGAGTTCGGGAATGATCACTTAGCGACTATCATGGGCTACGGAGATTACATCAATGGGTATATCGAAATTAGCGAGTTTATTATGTGGAAGGTCTCGGTCACAATCTCTTTTCATCGGTCAATTTTGTGATGGAGATTTGGAAGTTGCTTTTAGGGAGAAAACTTGTTTCATTCGTGATCTACAAGGAAGCGATCTTATGTTTGGTACCCGCATCAAGTCTTTACAAAATCTCAATGCAAGAAATGATTGCTTCATCTCCCATCTGTCTACTGTCTAAAGCAACATCTACAAAATCTTGGCTATGGCACCGTCGTCTTTCACACTTAAACTTTCAAACCATAACCAATCTTGCACGATACAAACTTGTTGAAGGTCTCCCAAGATTTCGGTATTCTAAAGATCATCTATGCTCAGCTTGTGAACAAGGGAAAAGCACTCGTGCTCACTTTCCTTCAAAGGTGGAACACAACTCTCAGCATGTGCTTCATCTTCTTCACATGGATTTGTGTGGCCCAATGCGTGTGCAGACGATCAATGGAAAACGCTACATCTTAGTAATTGTTGATGACTACTCAAGATGGACATGGGTTTATTTTCTTCAAAGTAAAGATCAAGCTCCACAAATGATCATTACCTTTCTCACGAAAATTCAAGTTCAGCTCCGAAACACAGTCAGACAAATCAGAACGGACAAGGGAACTCAATTTGTAAATCAGACCCTTCGAGAATACTATGAGAAAGTGGGAATTGAGCATCAAACATCAATTGCACGCACACTAGAACAAAATGGAGTTGTTGAAAGACGAAACCGTACGTTAGTGGAAGCTGCAAGAATGATGTTGATAAATGCAAAACTACCAGATTACTTGTGGGCTGAAGTCATGTCAACCGCATGCTACACTCAGAACCATTCTATGATCACTAAACGCCACAACAAAACACCTTATGAGCTTATCCATAACCATAAACCGAATCTCAAACACTTTCATGTATTTGGTGCTCTTTGTTACCCGAATAATGATCGTGATGACTTTAGAAAGCTCAAGGCTAAAGCTGATATTGGAGTCTTCGTTGGATATTGTGAAAATTCTAAAGGATACCAGATATGGAGTCGTCGTACAAGGCAGATTATGGAAACGATTCATGCAAATTTCGATGAACTTACAGAAATGGCTTCGAGCAAAGCGACTTGGAACCCGGACATAACCGTCTAAACTTCCCCAAACCCCATCATCACCGAACCAAGCATTCAACTTACTCGACGTCAAATGGAACAACTATTTGCTCCTCTGTTTAGTGATGATATTGATCAACGTGCTTCGGATGTATCAAATGTTTTCACCGTCAACCCGATAATAATCCAATACCGATACACCAAAACAACAACAACTATTGAAGAAGCACCTCAATTGATTCTACAACAACAACGGTAACAAACCGCATCCAATGACGCCGACCGGTGATGATCTTCGAACCATGAAGTACCCCAACTGCAGATTATGATCCAAATCGTTCTTCAACCCTTTTGCAAATGAAGCGCCACTGATGTTGCGGAATCATCTACAAGCCATTTGAATCCTCCAATCTGCACAATGTATATCAACATCAACCCTCCACACATCATTGGACTAAAGGCCATCCTCTTGCGAACATCATTGGAAACCCAAATCAACTAGTCGTAACTAGACAACGCCTTCAGATGATGGTGAACATTGCATTTATGCACTTACCGTTTGTCAATCGAACCCAAAACATTAAAGAAGCAATGACTTATGACAACTGGATTGAATCCATGCAAGAAGAACTTAATCAGTTTAAACATCTTGAAGTATGGAAATTAGTTGAAAAACCAACAGGGGTCTATGTTATTGGTCTAAAATGGATTTGGAAAAACAAGTTGGATGCTAAAGGTACGGTTATCAGAAATAAGTCACGTCTGGTGGCTAAGGGTTATAGACAAGAAGAAGGGATTGACTACGAGGAATCATTCGCACTAGTTTCTAGACTTGAGGCTGTTCGGATTTTTCTGGCATTCACGGCTCACATGAACATCACAGTCTTTCAGATGGATGTCAAAACTGCTTTTCTAAATGGGAATCTGAAGGAAACGGTATATGTTAGTCAGCCGGAAGGATTTGTTGATCCAGAGTTCCCTAATCACGTCTTCAAACAGAAAAAGGCTATCTACGGTCTCAAACAAGCCCCTCGGGCGTGGTATGATAAGTTATCATCCTTTCTTATTGCCAATAATTTCATTAAAGGATCGGTCGACCCAACACTTTTCATTCAATATCACGGGGAACACATTTTAATCGTTCAAATTTATGTGGATGACATCATTTTTGGGTCAACACATCTAAAGTACTCAAACGCTTTTTCAAAACTTATGAAAAAACATTTTGAAATGTCCATGATTGGTGAACTTACATTCTTTCTAGGACTGCAAGTTCATCAATCACCCCGTGGTATTTTCCTGAGTCAGTCCAAATATGCTCTTGAAATTTTAAACAAACATGGAATGCAAAGCTGTGATACCTATGCTACACCAATGGCACACACCAAGAAACTAGACGCTGATTTTCATGGGAAATTGGTTGACCCTACCAAATACCGAAGTATTATTGGGTCCCTCATGTATCTAACAACTAGTAGACCTGACATTGTCTTTGATGTATATCTTTGCTCCCGTTATCAGTCAAGACCAACTGAAACTCACCTCTCTGAGGCTAAAAGAATCCTCGATACATCAAGAGAACCATTAATTTGGGGATCCGGTATCCGAAGGATTCGGTTTTGAACTAATAGCTTTTTCGACGATCACGCAGTTGCTTAGATTCTCGGAAAAGTACTTGGTGGTCTACAATTTCTTGGTGATAAAATGGTGTCATGGCAATCGAAGAAGCGGGATTGTACATCATTGTCCTCAACCAAAGCGAGAATATGTAGCCATGTCGGCGTGTTGTGCTCAAGTCATTTGGATGAGAACACAACTCAAAGACTATGGTTTACATATTTGATGAATCCCGATGTCTCGCGACAATCGAAGTGCTATTGCGATCTTGTGCAACTCTCGTTCAACATTCAAGTCCAAGCACATTGATCTTTGATATCATTTGTTAGGAATTAGAAAATTCGATCGTTAAAGAGTCGGTCACCTCAAGTATATGTATTCGTTAAAAGCTCGTAGTCGTAGTCAAGTTATGTTAGCAAGTAGTTTGTTAAGTAACACCGTGGAGGACGGACGGGTCTTTACCCACCGTGTATGCACGATCCACAACCCGTAGGTGGCGTTTATTTGTAAGACACTATAAATACCCTCTACCTCCCAAGGTAGAGGTTGGAGCTCAATACCATTTTCTTTGTTTCACATAGTTCCCAACTCTCTTCCATTTCTCTCTCTAGAACTTTCTCTCTAAACATATTGAACGCCTCATGTGATTATGGTTTAGTGTGTTTGTGAAATCAATATCTTACAATTGGTATCAAGAGCCATGGTTTGATCACTCATCTTTCATGCTCTTTGTTTTGGTGGATTTCATAAGGTTTTTGGGGTTTTAAGTGTTTAGGAGAGTTTGAATCATTTGGACAAATTCTAGTGTTAAAGTTTGAATTTTGCTTGTACTTTTGTGTTTAGGATCATCATATGTGTTTATGTTTTGAATTGGAAGGCTTAAATCATTGTGGTTTGGTTGTTTTTTTATTGATAAAGTGGTTATTTGTGAAAGTTGTATGAAGCGAGTTGAGTCTCGGACTTTTGTTTCTTCGAAGCGAGTTGCTTTGTTATTGGATGCGAGTTGGTATATGCGACTTGGCTATTTAGCGAGTTGACTTTTTATGCGACTTGGGTTCTAAGCGAGTTGTTTCTTTAAGCGACTTGGGTTCTAAGCGAGTTGTTTCTTTAAGCGACTTGAGTTCTAAGCGACTTGGCTATTAGCGAGTTGTCTTAGCGACTTGCGAGTTAGTTTAAGCGACTTGGTGGTTAAGCGAGTTGTCTCTATATGCGACTTGGCTATTAAGCGAGTTGGTTCTTTAAGCGACTTGTTTCTTTAAGCGAGTTGGTTGGTTTCGAGTTGATAACTAAGCGAGTTGATTGTTTAGCTACTTGTCTATTGAGTCTTGTTACTTCTTCGTGCTACATTCTTACGGTTGTTCTTTTGGTTTAGTAAAATCCGTGAAAGAATCAATTTCCGGTTTAATCAAAGAATAGTAAAATCCGTAGAACTTGTAATCATGTCAAACATCGTACCTACTATCGTTTCTTACAGCTGAGGGCGTTCAAGCGGTGGATCGAGATACTCGTCCACCTATGCTTGATGGCGATTATGACTCATGGGCTCAACGAATCCGATTGTCTTGTCTTGGAAAGGAAAATGGGGTCAACATTCTCAAATCCATTGATGAAGGACCTTATCGAGTTGAGACTACAAGAGACTTAATTGATATTGCTTGCAGATGGAACAATGATCTATGGAATGGACGGACCAAAGATGTATGATGAGCTCAATGATAAGGAGAAAAGAGATTCGATCTTGATATCGGGGCTTCTAACATTATACTTGAGGTCTTCCAAAAGATATCTACAAGCTTATCAATCACAACACTGAAGCCAAGGCGGTTTGGGATAATGTCAAAATGCTTCTCTCGGGTTCGAATTAACTAAGGAAGACAGAGAATCACAATCTGTATGATGAATTTGAGCATTTCAAGATGAAACCGGATGAGAGTGTCTATGAGTACTACGTGAGATTCCATAAGCTTGTGAATGACATGAGGAACATCAAAATGACCATGCCAAACATTCAATTTGAACTCAAAGTTTGTGAACAACATGAATCCCGAATGGCACAAATTTGTCACCTCGTGAAGCTAACCAAAGGATTGAAGAATACAAACTATGAGCAATTGTATGCCTTCCTTCTTGAATGAGAGGCATGCTATGTTTGAAAAAGGATTCTTGATCGGTTCAAAACCAATCGGGAGAAACAAGTTCACCAAATGATTCTCTGACTTTCTACACCAATGTTGGTATTACCACCAAAGCATCTCAAGTCATACCCATGGGTAATGGTAATCACAAACTCATTCCGATCCAAGTTTCAAGCAACCCGATGCCAATGCGGTCATGGAACACTTTATCAATCAACTGGCTCTTATGGTTAAACAAAACTTAACCTTCACTCCACATACTAACCGTCTTCACACTAACAATGAAATCGGGATCATCCAATCTACACAATCATGCTTTGGTCGAGATGGAAAGGTTACGGTGCAACCGACTCAAGAAAGACAATATGAACAAAGAAGAGGTGGAGTAGGAGGAGGATATGTGGCAAATCGAGAATAGAGGAAGGAATGGTAATCGGGACAAGCAATGCCAATTAAGTGCTACAACCGTGGTGGTGAGGACACATTGCTAGGGCGCACATCTCCAAAACGTCCACAAAATGCGGAATACTTGAGAGACAAGATGTTGCTCGTGCAAGCTCGGGATAATGGTGCGACTTTGGATGAAGAGGAGTTGTTGTTTCTTCTTGAGGGCAATGCCAAGACATATGATGCGAGATGTGGATGAGCAACCAATTCGGAGATAGGTCACAATCATCGAATGCCTTTCAAGTCGCGATCGTGATGCATACGACTCGGCGTCGATGATGAACCCATCTTGCACAAACAATTTTCATGGCTAGCATTTCTCCAATGGTCTCTCCTAAGGTCTCATCATCACAACAAGTGGTCCATCCAAAGAATCAATCATCTCGAGGTATTAAAACTATATGATGATGTTGATGAGCAAAAGATGCATAATAAAGTACAATCTCTTGAAACTTATGAATCGATATTGATGATGAGGGTAATAGCAATATTGTCCCATATGATCAATATGTGAAACAAAGTGAAAGTGAGGTTGTACCAAGCAATGCATCTTCTGCGATCAATGATGACTATGCTTTTGATGAATACACCGCATGTGCCCTGATGATTCTATTATCTCGAACTAAATGCCTATAAAGAACAAGTTGCTATTTATGAACAACGTGCTAAGTTTGAGTTAACCACCGTGAGCGGAAATGGATGACCAAATGCGTACAATTATTCGAAAAAGTAATTTTAGAGAAGAAGTATTAAAACATGAGTTAAATTCCTTACAAGAAAAGCTTTCTAAAGCGCTAAGCAAAAACAAGAACTTCAAGAAAATGTTAAAATGCTTAAGCAAGAATTCAATGCTAAGGAATCAAAACTTGTGAATGATTTTCTAATCTAAAACTTTGAAAAACAAGCTTGAAAATAAGTTATACGCGTACAAGGAATACCATTCAGATTGCTCACATGATCACTAAGCATAGAGTTCTCGTGATAAGCATAGCATTCCCATTATAGAAAACCTAATCACAGTATGGTAAGATTGCAAAAGCTGCTCAAAATATAATCTATGATGGTAATGAGATTCTTAAACCTAGACAGAAACCTAGTTGCATTGAGTACATTGAGGAAGATAGAAAATTAGATGATGCATCTAGGAAGAAAATGGATAAGAAACTTAACAATCATGTATGTAAAGAGAAAAACATAACGATCAAACCTCATGATTACACTAAGGAAAATTAGATCTCCCTTAACATGTTTAAGCCTCAAACTCAATTAACCCCGAACAAGTTTTTGGAAGAAAGATATGGATATGCTAAAAGTGAAAATCTTGTTGAAAAGAATCCCCTTGTAGGAAATTGACTCGAGCAACTGTGTATCCTCCTAATACACCAATGCATCTAGTTCCTAGATCTATTGCCACTAATAGCAAGACCTTAATCACCTATATGTTGTTTATCGGATGTTTGTTGATTTTGAGAAAACGTGTAAGAAGAGAATCACACCTCTGGGATAACGAGGGGAAAGGGTTTTGAGCAAACTAAAGAATGTTATTTAACTGAGGTTATGCCTTTCTTTAAACAATTAAAAGGTCAATTTGAAAGTCTTCAAAAAGGAATAAATTATGATATTAAGGAAATGGAAAAGGAATTTGATGCTACGATTGTTGAGGTCAATGATTATGAACAGGAACTCAAATATAATGAAGTTGAAAGGAAGAACTTGCATATCTTAAATGAGAATTTGATTTCGAGTTGTGTTACTCAAGATGTGTTTTATACTGTTACTAAGCACTCTATTATCTATTGCGTTGAAAGTTTCTCATGATCGTGTCATTGAGCTTGAAAACAAAAACTCGAATCGAATGAGAAAATTGATCGGGATGATCACGATAATTTGGTAAAACATCTTTCTAAACTAGAAGTTGAACATTTTGATTTACAACTAAAATATCAACATCTTAAAGAAAATGTCAAAACCTCAAATATCAAGACATCCTCGGATGTTCGAGTTTGATGCGAGTTTCGATAAACAAACGTGACGAACAGATTCAAGCTCATTGTAACACGATCGAAAGTTGAAAGCCCAAATTTCTCAATTAAAGGGTGAAAAGAACAATGTGGTGGCTCCCATATGCCTCCTCCTTTAGATTCTCGGTATTCTCAAACTTTTCATCTTCAAAACTTGGTTAATGCTTTACAAAAGAAAGCGAGAGTTTTCTAGAAGAAAATGAAAAGTTAAACGACACTTTAAAGAGTTATATGATTCAATGAAAGTCACTCGTGACAAAAACAACGAAAAATAACTTCTTTACAAAAGAAATTGAGAATCGAGGAGTCGGGAAAAGGAAACGCCACTTGTCTTCAATGAGAATGTTGCATCAAAGTCATCCTCAGACTGCAAATATACTGTGACTGTTAAATACATTCCTCCTCATCTTAGGAACAATGAACTTGTGTTTCATAACTATTGTGCTCACCTTAAGGATAGTCTAGAATGTCTCCGTGAGATTGTGGAAGAGGACTTCATTAATAAGCCTCTTGATAGAGAAATTAGGTTTGCTTGCATTCAGGCCAAACGATCTCAGGAGCTGCTAGAATGTTTAATTGCAACATGTCCTAGATCCTTAAGTGCGAAAGGTAAAGTTGTGATGCCTTGTTCTATGCCTAGTGCCAAGCATACAAACCACTCTATGCCCAGTAATATGAAAGTGAATTCTAAGGTGCCTTCTAGTAGTTCAGATCCTTGCACATCTAGTTCAGGAATGCAAAAAGTAGCTCAACCAACTAATGTTCCCATAATTCCTCTACAGAGTAATCGGTGACATTAAAGCAAGCGGGTCAAAGCCTCCGTGCAATACCAAGAATGATAGGACCTTGCAAGCTAGGAATGTTCGGTGGAAGAAAGTAGAAGATCACCCTAGGAGAATTTGAATAAAGCGAATCGTGTTGATTCTAGTGCTAGCTCTAAGCGTCTTGTAATTAATGCGAATTCGCTACTTTTGGCAAAACATGTAATGATGATTGTGTTGTTTACATTACTAATTATGAATGTGGTGTGAATGATTTGTCTAATCTTTGTTAAATACCTGTTAAGATTGTTAATGCAAAAATCGAGCTAAGAAGGCTAGAAAACAATGGCGGAAGAAGGGTAGGAAACATTGAAACCCACGGGAGGAAATTTAGCAACTTAGGTTATCAATGGATACCTACAGGCGAAAATTCAATCTTAATGAGATGTGCCCTAAATTATATAGACAATGCCCATTAGGAAGTGGATGCCTCTTGGTAGAACTATTCCTTAAGAAGTGAACATACTTTGAATAGGTCAAATACGGACATTAGCACTGCATCCATTTCGATGATTCCATTGTTTCTACTCTGATGTGGGTGTTCCAATTCATCGTTACTAACCATGTGGAACCCATTATTGCATGGGGTTCCCAATTATCGATTATCCATTCTTGTGCGTGTTCAACTGCGGATCGTTCAAATCGTTACGTGGTACCTAGGACTCAGTTGTTCCAAGCATATATTTGAGACCGGTCGCGACTCATGAACTTCGTGAGCAAATTCATCGGGATTGTTAGATTCGGAACGATCATTTTGGTGCAATTATGGGTTATGGAGATTATGTTGTCGGTGATAGTGTTATCTCCGGGGTATATTACGTAGAAGGTCTTGGTCATAACTTATTCTCTGTCGGTCAATTACGTGATTACGATCTAGAAGTGGCCTTGAGAACATACTTGTTTCGTTAGAGAACTTGATGGTAAAGAACTTTTAAGAGGAACACGTGGTTCAAATCTATACACCATCTCTATCGAAGATATGATGAAGTCTTCTCAATTTGCTTGTTGTCAAAGGCTTCAAAACAAAGTCATGGTTATGGCATCGTCGTCTCAATCACTTGAACTTGGCACCATCAATGATCTCTCGAAAGGACTTAGTTGTAGGTTTACCTAGACTAAAGTATGAAAAGGATCATCTTTGTTCGACATGCCAATTGGGAAAAAGCAAGAAATATGCCCACAAACCCAAGCCTACAAACTCGATTCTGAAGTTCTTCATACAATTCACATGGATTTATGTGGACCCATGAGAGTGCAAAATATCTTTGGGAAGAAATATGTGTTAGTTGTGGTTGATGATTACTCTCGATTCACAGGGTTAAGTTCTTAAGGACAAAGGATGAAACTCCGGATATCATCATCAAACTTATCAAACAGTTGCAGTTCGACTTAACAAAGCGTCGAGAATCATCCGAGCAGACAATGGGCCGAGTTTGTTAATAAACAACTTAGTGAGTTTTATGAAAGTGTTGGAATCGGTCATCAAAGAAGTGTTCCACGAACTCCTCAACGAGCGGTGTAGTTGAAAGATGAAATCGAACTCTTGTGGAAGCCGCAAGAACAATCTTGATTTACTCAAAGGTTCCAATGTTTCTCTGGTGAAGCCATTGCCACTGCATGCTACACTCAAAATCGATCCCTAATTCACACCGCTCATGGAAAAACTCCATATGAACTTGTCCACAATAGAAAACCTAATCTCTCATTCCTTCGTGTGTTTGGTGCATTGTGTTATCCAACTAATGAGGCCAAGACTTAGGCAAACTTAAAGCTAAAGCGGACATTGGAGTATTTGTAGGATATGCACCAAACAAAAGGGATACCGAATCTACAACAAAAGAACCCGAAATATCATGGAAACAATTCACGTTACGTTCGATGAGTGACCGGTCCAATGGCTCCGGGACAACCCGATTCGGACCCGCATCATCATGTAGTCCCATCGGTTCTACTCTTGTTTCTAATCCTCACCAAGAACTCCTTATGTACCTCCTTGAGAGGATGATTTGAAGAAATTATTTGATCCAATGTTTGATGAACACTATGAGCCAAGTGCTAATGATATGTCAATTCCATCATCGAGGTCGCCTCTATCCTCATCAATGAAGTTAACCCTTGGTTTCAATGTCATTAAGTCAAGAAGTGCTGCTTCTTGATCACTCTGTCTCATCAACAAATCATCAATCATCGAGTGTACATCATGGAAATGTTTCGGCACCCTTGATGGAGAAAACCCTTTGCTACTCCGGAAGATGCACCATTTGAAAACATATTTGCTCTGAATCATCATCGAACCATCTTCATCGGAGACATCGACTCTGCTACTTGACTCCTCAACAACAACCACATGAACACCTTAGTAAATGGACACATGATCATCCATTGGACAACATCATTGGAAACCCTCTCGTCCGGTATCAACACGGAAACAACTTGCAACCGATGCCTTATGGTGCTTCTTCAACTCCGTACTCTCTAAGGTCGAACCAAAAGATGTTAAAGCGCCATGAATGAAGACAATTGGTTCAATGCCATGCAAGAAGAAATTCATGAGTTTGATCGACTTGATGTATGGGAATTAGTACCGCTCCAGTTGTGCTATGATCATTGCTCTAAAGTGGATCTTCAAAGTGAAGCTTGATGAGCATGGCGATGTATTAAAGAACAAGGCTAGGTTGGTTGCAAAAGGATACCGTCGGGAGGAAGGTATTGACTTTGAAGAATCATTTGCTCTGTGGCACGCATCGAGGCGATCGAATCTTCCTTGCTAATCTTGCAAGTAAGAATATGATTGTCTATCGGATGGATGTAAAGGCGGCTTTTCTTAACGGAGATCTTAAAGAAGTCGTATCGTCGATAACCGGAAGGTTTTGTGAATCGAGCATCCTACTCATGTCTATCGCTTGAAGAAGGCTCTTTACGGCTTGAAGCAAGCTCCAAGGGCATGGTATGATACGCTATCAAAGTTTCTTCTATCTCTGGATTCAAAAAAGGAGCAGTTGATCCGACATTGTTCACCGTAAAGTCGAGCAAACATTTAATTCACGTTCAAATATATGTTGATGATATTATCTTTGCCTCGATGACCCCAATGAATGTGATCGTTTTCAAATGAAATGGGTTCCAAATTTCAAATGTCAATGATGGGACAAATGTCATTTTCTTGGGATTACAAATATCACAAAGTCCGGAGGCATTTTATAAATCAATCTAAATATGCAAATGAGATTTTAAAGAAATTTGGATTTGATTCTAGTGACCTGTTGACACTCCCATGATAGAGTGTACTAAAGCGGATGAGGACCACTCGGGGATCATGGTAGACCAAACGAAATATCGTAGTATGATTGGATCCTGATGTACCTCACGACCGATGAGCCGGACATTTTGTTCGTTGTTTGCATGTGTGCTAGATATCGAGCTAAGCCTACCAAAAGCACCTTGAAGCGGTTAAGCGGGTCTTCGGTATCTCCAAGGAACCATCAATATGGGACTTTGGTACCGAAGGACACCGGTATGTCACTAACGACCTATGCGAGATCTTGATCATGCAGGATGTCAAGATACTCGTCAAGTACGTCTGGAGGTGCTCGGTTTTGGGTGATAAGCTTGTGAGTGGTCTTCAAAGAAGCAAATGAGTACTTCTATTTCCTCTACAAGGTGAATACATAGCCATGTCATCTTGTTGTGCTCAAATCCTATGGATGAGATCCCAATTATCGACTATGGCTTTGAATTCAACAAAATCCTCTATCTTGTGATAATAAAAGTGCTATTGCTCTCTCATGCAACAACGTACAACACTCAAGAGCAAAGCACATCGACATTCGACATCATTTCATCGGGGAGCAAGTTGAAAGCGGTGTGGTGGAACTTTACTTTGTGAGGACGAATACCGGTTAGCGACATCTTCACCAAAGCTCTTCCTAGAGAACGTTTTGAGTTTATCCTTCCACGTCTTGGTCTAAAGAGTCTACAACCGAAACACTCAAGCGTCTTCAAGAGGAAGGCGAGGAGTAAAGGTCTTTATTCATCTATCTCTTGTATATATTTATTCAAAAGCAAAATACAAAATTTCAAAACCCACAAAAGAAAATATAAAATTATAAAATTCTCAAAATCCATAAAATTTAGAAAATCTTGAAAATTTCCAAAAATATTGTTATTTTGTCATGTTTTTCCTTATTCGATATCATCTACGGACTTTGTGTTGACATTCAAAGAATGTCACGGGTCTTTAGATGTTCTTGAATGTACATATTTTGTTAAAAAAAAAAAAGGAGGAGAAAAAAATGGTGGCTTATTGTCATTTCGAGCAATAACCCGTTTTAAAAAGTAAAGAACGAGCCATGCTTTATCTTATTTCTCAAATCTCATGCTCGATTCTTAAAACAAATGTTTGTCATCTAAAAGACAAATGTTTCTCTTTCCAAATATTTTTCCGTCTAATGATTCTTACGAAAATATTTGCCATCTAATGAAAACAAAATTGCTTTGAAAATACCTCGTACTCTATTATTCTTGTTAATCATTTGTGCTTATCATCTGTCAAAATCTCTATCTCTCAATCAACAACTTGTGTCATTGATTGAGGGGAGAATGATTTCAATCGAATTAAAAAGGTTATTTTGAAAGGTCATTTTTCAAACAATTGGCACGTAAATGAGCAAGGTTTATTGTTAAAAAAATCAAAAGGAATAATGTTTTACACAGTTGATTCAAAACCTTTGCTAATGTTATGTTTTCAAAAGATACTCTTGCATGTTTAAACAATGGAGTTTAAAGTCTGAAAATCTGATCCTTATCAGTTAAAATGTTCTTTTCAAAAGCAAGTCACTATTCTCCTCAAAAAGCTCTCAAAATTTTATTTAAATCAATAGAGATCACAACTCTCAAAGGATTTGGAAAGTGTGATCGGGGGAGAATTTGTGATTTAAATTGGATTTAAACTGATAACTTGATAATTGGTTTTATAAGTGTTTAATGAGCTTTCCTCCCCACATGTGCCAAACGATTTCAAATTTTCCATGCACATGTTGAGGGGGAGCATCTTTTTAAAACCACAAAGAATTGAAACGTGATTGATTTGTATCTAAGTGCAGGTTCCCTCTAGTATGTGCAACACTCTTTCAAACCTCGAGGCACATATTGAGGGGGAGCAAACCTTTGAAAACCTCATCCTTCCCCAATATACTTTATCTACTTGATTTAATCAGGGAAGTGATGATGATATCTCTTAGAAAATAGTAATCAAAGAAGTTAATTCTTCCTCTTGCCTCCATGTGCTAAAACGATTTCAAATACATGATGCACATGTTGAGGGGGAGCTCTTTTTCTAAAAATATCAAAAACTATTCAGGTACAAAATGCTTTGTATATCACAAGTATCCGGATTGATTTTCAAATGGTTTTCGATTGGTTCCAATGGCGATGAACAATACCAAATAGACCGACCAAATTTACTTTATGCATGGTGATATAAGGATGATAAGGTTAGGTATCTGTTCCCATGATCCGCCGAACCGGAGGGATCTACCGAGGACAATCCACTAGATAGTGTAGAAGTCCTTAGGTATGATGAAAAAGGAGAAATGTGAGATATGGGAAGAGTGCGGATGAGGCAGAGCTAGTCTTGGAATAAACCCAACAAGGTTCTAGTTATGAAGTCTCGGTAAGCTTGAAGGGGTTGAAGAATGAAAAAGAATTGAATGTGAAAAGGGTGAAAATAAATAGCCTCCGATAATTCAACCTTAGGGCGGATACCGGGTTCAATTCATATGCTCTTGGTGGTTACTAAGGTAACACTAGTATTGAAGACAAGGCGTCATGGACCCGGTGGCGCTTTGCACTACAACTTCCCAAACCACTCAAGTTCCTCTTAAAAGGACTTGTTTCATTCTCACGGGGAACCGACATTATCTATCGACTTTCTCTTAGAGTTTGTTGATATTGAAGAAGGAGACCTCTCCCTAGTCTCCGGCATAGGAACCAAATATGCACAATTGAGTCTAGAGCCACGAGATCATCAAATAAATCTCTTTAGGACACTGTCAATGAAGACTCTCTGTTTCACACAATGTGGAAAGAGATTATATCTTATGAGTCCTCGCATTATCCTTGTGGTATTGCCGAACATCGAGTGATATGCAAACATATTCACAATGAAGATGGAAAGCCTTCGGAGCCAACATCAAACAAGCTCACGGTGGGTGGCATGTGAGATCTATTCAATAGATCAACCATGTGACAACCGAACAGAAACAATGGGCGATTCAATCTTTTGAATCAATCACAGTTCGAGTTATGGATTGACGGATACCTTTGAAAAACCGGTCGTTGTGCTTAAAACACTTTTCTTTAGCACATCGATTGTGTACTCATATTTCAAAATAAAAGGTGTTTATGATTGATAATTGATTTTCATTAAAACCTTCGTTGTATTGCAAAAACAATTTCTATTGAGCGATACACGATTGTTTTTCAAATCTCTTTTCATCAATCGGTGAATCTCAATTATTTGGTTCACTCACTCCGTGTTGTCTTCTTTGAGACGTTCGGTTTGAGAACAACTAGAGCATTGCGAAACCACATCAAGGAAATTCTTTGGAATTATACGATCACGGGCGGTACTTGTCTTGATCAGCGAGGAACCGTGGGCGTGTACCTCAATTCAACGAAAGTGATCAAAGACACTTTCGTGCTCTTTATTGCTAACTATTTGTATGCGGTCGCTGACGTTTGCGGTGATCGAATGAAGCGGTCAATCCATAGCCGCATGCTCACTACACATTCATCTCAAAAGAAATCATGATAAGTGCTTCAACGACTCGATACTTTCACTCCATGCTTCGCTATCTTCTTTGCAAATATCATGAACCGATAAAGCTTCCGCTACTCGATGAGAATATATCATGATCCGAAATGTGAGCATGTCGGTCCAAATGTCACAACATCACATAATACCAACACCACAAAGGAAGAGTCGAGATTTATGTTTCTTGATGATCTCAATCGGCTCAAAACTCATCATCACGTGGATCGATTAAAGACCTCCACTTGTAATTATCCAAACATGCGGAACATGAAGAATCAAAGACTACGAGCTCTTGAGCAAAGAACTTAATCAAGAATCCTAGAACAATCTAATGTAATATCTGTTTGTATTCATTGTAAATTGAGGTGACCTCCTTGGGGAGATTGTTAGGAATTAGAAAATTCGATCGTTAAAGAGTCGGTCACCTCAAGTATATGTATTCATTAGAAAGCTCGTAGTCGTAGTCAAGTTATGTTAGCAAGTAGTTTGTTAAGTAACACCGTGGAGGACGGACGGTTCTTTACCCATTGTATGCACGATCCACACCCGTAGGTGGCGTTTATTTGTAAGACACTATAAATACCCTCTACCTCCCAAGGTAGAGGTTGGAGCTTCAATACCATTTTTCTTTGTTTCACATAGTTCCCAACTCTCTTCTATTTCTCTCTCTAGAACTTTCTCTCTAAACATACTTGAGCGCCTCATATGTGATTATGGTTTAGTGTGTTTGTGAAATCCAATAACTTACATCATTTTTCAACATTGCAAGTACACATCTTCCGTCAACACTTTACTATTTCAAACATTTCAATATTTTCACGGTCAAGTGTTGAAGGGAGAAAGTAAATATTTTTCCATTTCATAAAACATTGTACTTGCATGCTACACTTTATTGGTTGTATCTTTGCTAATGGTGGATCGTTTCTTGTTTCTTGACACTCCTCGGACCCAAATTTGTAAAATTTCAATATTGTTAAAGTCAAGGGGAGTGTCGTCAAGTTTCTTTCAAACTTTTACTTCAAGCTTAACCAAAATGGAAGTTATGGGTCGTGGATGAAAATGGTTGAGTTGGAGGGCCATATTTGTCAAAAGTCAAAACTTATTTTTATCTAAACCCTTCACCTAATTTCACTTCACATTTAATACATACATTTATTTCACAACCACCAAATCCAGGGCCTATAATCCAATCTTCAAATCAAGTGTTATAATCTTCAAATTTGTAAGTGGTTAAAGTTTCTTTGAGTGATTCCAAACATAGGTTTTAATTATATGCAAAACCAACGGTTTGATTTTACTCTAAGCGTGATTCCATGTTTTACGCGTATGCGTATAAACAAGTGATCACGTTTGGTTGTTTTTTGTGAAATGGGAGTATTAAAATGTTTCTAATATTAATCCTTAAACTGTTTCCAACATCAAATTCAACCCAGAAAACGTTTTTAATCATTTTTCAAGATTTAGGGTTTATGCGTGAATTTGGGGGCTTTCATTTGTGAGTGTTTCTGTCTAATTAGATACTAGAGATAAGCTTGATACATGTTTTATTAGCCAAAACCAACCTTGAATCATACCCAGAAACACTAATTTTGCAAAATTAAAATTTAGGGTTTTAAGACTCGTTGAAATGGGGATTTGTGATTCATAAGACGTTTGATGTTAAAACTTGTTGTAAGCAACTCATGTGACCTCTAAGACTTACCAGAGATCATTTGGTTCATTTCCCATGGTTAGATTGTTTAGGCGTAGGATTTGAATTCTTAGGGTTTAACTTTACGCTTATGTTGACTTTACGCGTAACCATTATCAACTTGTGATAACGTGTGATTTTGATAGAGGTTGAATAAAGTGTTAATTGAAATGTTATGAATGATTTATTTCAGGGTTTACGCGTGCAAATTCAGAATCAAGGGTAAAATTGGATTCTACGCTTAAGGATTACCTTACGCGTAGATGTTTACACGTAAGAGAAATCTTACACGTAAGGGTCTACAAAGGGACTACGCGTATCCTGTGAAGGATATCGTAAAATTGAGTCTTACATAAGGTTCACTCTTACGAGTAAACCTTACGCATAAGCTCCCAACATACGCCACGCGTAAGCCTTATTCAAGAGCCTTTTCCTACGCGTAAGAGGGACTCCCTCGCATAAGCTTAGGTCTCTGCGTATGGTTACACAATGTTTACGCATAAGCTTGCATTCTTACGCTTAAGCCATAATTTTAACTTTACTTATGAATTGTTACGCGTACAAACTTGTAAATAAATTACTCATAACGTCACAAGACCAAAATGTCACCAATAAGCTATAATTGATAAAATATTGTGTGAATGAGTGAAAATTTGGACTTTAAAATTCAAGATTAATACTCACGTAACTTATCAGATCAACTTTGGACTATTGGACAAACAAGTGACTATGGACTCGTAACATTCATTAACATAACAAATTCAATAATTGGACAAAAAAATCAACTTTTGACTAACATAATGTCTTTCGATATGTTGGTTCTTTTGGCTCAATATCTTTCAGATCACGATATGGACATCACTATGGAAAATGCTAACGTACCAAATGAGCTCACAATGGAAGACATATTCCCTTCTGGTTATAATATGAAGCTTGGAAAGAATAATCTCAAGGTTGATTTTGAGAACTTTACTTGCTCTGAATCCTCATGCCGAATAGCTGTGGATATTCTCAAGACTCATCCTTACAACAACATGTCGACTAACTCTTGAATCTGTCTTGGGAGATCTACATTCACCAATTTTGGCATACTATGAAAAGGTGGATGGTCAAGATCTTGTCACGGTTACTCTAAACAATAAGCGAGTCACCGTCACGGTTGCTAATTTACTGAGCAATTCTTCCGCTCCTACTATCGACCCTAATGTGTATGTGCCAATTCAAACTGAAGAGGCTACACTACAATTCATGGTCGATGTTGGCTATGATGAAGTCAGCAGGAATCATTACCAAGCATTCTTGATCGACTTAAAGAACATTCCTCGACCATGGATAACTTTATACATCATGATTGCAAAGTCATTTTCGGAAGAGACAACGGTCATGAGCATCCTAAGCTAATGCAACTACAAATCTTACGGGCATGGTCAACAAAATGCACATTGACTACATGAAGTCGATATGGGAAGACATGATGTCTCACCTCAAAAGCTGGCACAAAGATTCCTTTCATCGATACACCAAGTCGTTGATCCGAGAGGATACTGGGAATAATCTGGACATTCCTTGAGACTTGATGACCCCAACCATCATTCTGCGTTGTTTGAGGCTACTTAAATGTTGTCGATTCAAAGACACATCAACAAAGAAACAAGGTGTAGTGTTGATAGATCGCCTCTTCTCGATGATATTAAAGACTTCAATCGTATTCATGATATCAAGAAGCGGTGGCCTTAGGCAAAGTCGGCTTTATGGATGAAAAGTCTTACGCCATCCCGTCCAAGAAGACCGAGAGATCGATTAGTCTTTGGGAGTATAGCAAGCAATGGGAGCTCCTTAGTACCCCAAGAGAATCCTCCCGAAAAGAAAAATTCCTTCTAAGGGTGCCATCCTACTCCTAAACCGACACCTAAATTAGAGGACAAAGACTCGAGGATACTTAGTCGATGAGGAGGTTTACTATTCAGTAGTCTCATAGATGATACAACAAGCTGTTGAAAAACCACTCAGGTCCCAAACCGGACAAGGGTAAGACTCCGTTGCAGAGGATAAAGAAGAAAGCTCGATGATGACATTCCACCAAAGGATGAGGAGAAAGACTATCACAAGACACTGAAGCATCTGAGGATTCAACATGCTGCTACTGAATTTAACCTTCAACAAACTAGAGGCCCTGGTGATTCAAGTGGTGGTGTACTAACCACACCAGTTTTCGATGCGGTTAATCAAACCGATAAGGAAACTGGTACCACCACTCACGAATCAACAGAGCAACAGCAGCAAGAGGATGAAATCATTTTCGATTTTGAAGAAGGGGAAAAGGAGAAGGATGAAAATATAACTGATGAAGACATTGAGGAAGCTGCTAGGGAAAGAGCTGAAGAGGAAGCTCAAGCTCAAGCTAAAGAAGAAGCTAGGGTAAAGGCTGAAGAAGAGGTTAAAGCTCGCGAAGAAGCTGACAATTATCTTATAGATAATCCCGAACACAACCATGAAGAAACTTCTGAGCCACCAAAAGACCCAAAGCCATCTTCAGACTCATCATCTCATTCATCTCCTCCACCATCCAAAGATGCTACCACCAGATCAACCTCCAAGTCAATCAAGAAGCCAACCGATACTTGGGCATCACGTGCCAAGACCAAGATTGTCAAAGCTGTCAGACAAGCAAGGAAGCGCAGCGTTGTTAACAAGAAACCGAATCGACTGCGGACAGAGTCAATCTACTTGATCGTGATAAACGAGTTTTGGAGGAAAGAGCGAGATCCAATGGTTTCTCAATTGAGATATCCAAGGGAAATGGACAAGACGATAAGGGACTACACTCACAAGTTCCTTCTTGACATTGTACCTGGAGTCACAAGAGAGATGTTCGCCAGATAACTCTATCCGTATCTTATGACATTGGTTAAGCAAACAATGTCAAGTACCCCTGTGGTCATGGAAATCAAACCGATTACATCTCTGTTGTCGGTGATCTTTGGATTGATTTGTAAGTTGGTTATCCAAATGTCTCAACGATATGCAACTTTCACTTCTGACGAAGAAATTTTTTTTGAGGCATTATTGGAATATTAACTCAAGAAATCTTGTAAAGAGTCGGTGAAAGGGCTAGCGACCGAGAGCGATGATGCGGACAAGGATTCGAACCAAAGCGTAAGAAGAAAAGCGGCAAACCATCATCTATGCCTCCACCACCCCAAGGAACACCACCAAGATCTCCACAACGACCTCCTCGCTAGTGACAAACCTCGGGACTCGCATCTTCACCACCAAAGGAGGAAACTAGTGATCATTTCGAATACACCGGTGGTAATGACGAAGAGATTCTCGAACCCCAACAACCGCCCTCATCAACATCATCAACCAAGCACCAACAAGCATCATCCTCCAAGCCACAAAAGAAAAAGTCTACTACAATCGTACCTTGGTTGGATGAAGATGACATCGAAGAATATGAATGATTCTCCAAGCTTGTTGATGCAACCCCTCAATTACCGAAAGGCCAAGAACCGTAGATGGTCGAACCATGGAGCATGTCAAGATTATCCAAGAAAAGTTTAAGGTGAAGAAGATGGCGAAAATTGTTAGGATTTAGTAAATCCGAATATAAAGAGTCGGTCACCTCAAGTATATGTAATCGTTAGAAGCTCGTGATAGTAGATTATTATAAGTTAAGTAGTATTTAGTTTAAGTAACACCGTGGAGGATCGACGGTCTTTACCCACTGTATGCGATCCAGCCGATAGGTGGCGATTTATGTAATGACTATAAATACTCTCTACCTACCAAGGTAGAGAGTTGGAGCTCATAATAAGATTTTTCTTTCTCTCACTAAAGTTCCCTAAACCTCTAACTTTCTCTCTCTAGAACTCTTTGTACGCCTATTTGATCTTATGGTTTAGTGTGTTTATGAAATCCAATATGTTACAAATGGTATCAGAACGCCATGGTTTGATCATCTCTTACATATCTTTGGATTTCTAGTGACTTTTAGGTGGTTTTAGAGTTTGAAAAAAGTTTAGTGGTTTTTGCATCATTTGGATCATTTCTAGTGTTAAAGTTTGAATCTTGGGTGTAGTTTGTGTTTAGAATCATTATATGTGCTTGGGTTTTGATTTTTAAGCTTGAATCATCGTGGTTGGGTTGTTTTGGATTGAAAAGTGGTGTTTATGTGTTTTTCTTGCTAGCGACTTAAGCCACGGATAAGTTATCTTGGTAGCGACTTGCTTTGTAATTTGTTAGCGAGTTGTAGTTGAAGGTCTTAGCGAGTTGAGCTAGCGACTTGTCTATTGAGACAAGCGAAAAATAGTACACTTAGTGGAGTCTCCACTACTGGTAGCGACTTAGTGAAAGTTAGCGACTTGTACTTAAGTTTGTTAGCGACTTGGTGTTAGCGATTTGGTGCTTGAGTTGCTCTTTAGCGACTTGACAACTTAGCGACTTGGTGCTTAGCGACTTCTTGTCAAAATTTTGCTAGCGATTTGGTGCTAGCGAGTTGCTCTTTAGCGACTTGACAACTTAGCAACTTGGTGGTTAGCGACTTGTCACAAAATTTTACTAGCGACTTGGTTCGGTTTTCTTAGCGACTTGGTTGACTCTCATGCAGTAATATGGTTTTCTCTTGATTTAGTAAAATCCGTGAAAGAATCTATTTCTGGTTTAATCATAGAGTTATAAAATCCCGTTTAATCTGTCAACATGTCTACCAACGTTCCTACAATCATCTCCATTGTCGAGGATGTTCAAGCATTTGGTTTAGATACTCGTCCACCCATGCTTGACAAACCGACTACGACTCTTGGGCTCAACGAATCGATTGTCTTTGTCTTGGAAAGGAAAATGGAGTCAACATTCTCAAATCCATTGATAAAGGACCTTATCGGGTTGAGACTACTAGAGACTTAATTGATACGGTGAAGATGGAACAATGATCTATGGAATTGATGCACCAAAGAAATATGATGAGCTCGATGATAAGGAAAAAGAGATTCGATCTCGATATCGGGGCTTCTAACATCGTGCTTCAAGGTCTTCCAAAAGATATCTACAAGTCGATCAATCACAACACGAAGCCAAGGCGGTGTGGGATAATGTCAAGATGCTTCTCTCGTGTTACGAATTAACTATGGAAGGCAGAGAATCACAACTCTATGATGAATTTGAACACTCCAAGATGAAACCGGATGAGAGTGTCTATGAGTATTACGTGAGATTCCACAAGCTTGTTAATGATATGAGGAACATCGAATGACTATGCCAAACATTTAGTGAACTCAAAGTTTGTAAACAACATGAATCGAGAATGGCACAAGTTTGTCACTACGTGAAGCTCACTAAAGGATTGAAGAATACAAACTATGAGCAGCAGATGCCTTCCTTCTCCGTAATGAGAGACATGCTATGTTTGAAAAAGGATTCTTAATCGGTTCAAAACAAACCGAGGGAGACAAGCTCATCGAATGATTCAAGCGCTTCTACTCAAACATTGGAATCACAACCAAAGCCTCACAAGTCATACCCATGGGTAATGGTAATCACAAACTCATTCCAGATCCAATGTTCAAACAAGTTGATCTTTGATGCTGCGTGGAAACTTCATTAATCAACTGGTTCTCATGATCGGTCAAAACATGTACTCTCTCCCACACACAACAACAACCTCGATCAAAGATCTAATCCACACAATCGTGCAAGCTATCGCCGAGATGGAAAGGTTATGGTGCGGCCGGTTCAAGAAAGGCGATGCGAACAAGGAAGAGGTGGGTGGTAGAGGTTATCTTGCAAATCGAATAGGGAAGGAATGGAAACCGGGCCAAGCTAAGCCAATCAAATGTTACAAGCTGTGGAGGTGAGGACACATTGTAAGGAATCGCATATCGCCAAAACGCCTCGAATGCTTGAGTACTTTAGGGATAAGATGTTGCTTGTGCAAGCTCGGGATAATGGTGCGACTTTAGATGAAGAGGAGTTGTTGTTCTTGGTCGAGGGAAATGCTAAGACATATGATGCGATGTGGATGAGCAACCAATTCAAGAGATAGGCCATAATCATCGAATGCCTTTCAAGTAGGCGATTGTGATGCATCGACTCGATGTTGATGAAAACCCACTTCACAAACCATTTTCATGGCTAGCATTTCTCCAATGGTCTCCTAAAGTCTCTTCATCACCACAAGCTGGTCCATCCAAAGACAAAATCATTTACGAGGTATTAAAATTATACGATGAAGTTGATGAACAAAAGATACATAACGAAGTACAATCTCTGTAATTATTGAGTCGGATATTGAACATATGGGTAATATCAATGTTGTCCCATATGATCAATATGTGAAACAAAGTGAAAGTGAGATTGTACCAAGTGATGTATCTTATGCGATCAATGATGACTATGCTTTTGACGAATACACCGCGTGCCCATGATGATTCTCGTTGTTTCAGAACTTAATGCTTATAAAGAACGTGTTGCTATTTATGAACAACGTGCTAAGTTTGAATTAACCTCCGTGAGCGTGAAATGGATGACCAAATCGTACAACTATTAGAAAAAGTAGGTTTAGAAGAAGTATTAAAACAAGAGTTAAACTCCTTACAAGAAAAGCTTTCTAAAGCGCTAAGCAAAAACAAGAACTTCAAGAAAATGTTAAAATTCTTAAGCAAGAATTCGGTGCTAAGGAATCAAAATTTTGAATGATTTTTCTAATCTAAAAACCTTGAAAAACAAGCTTGAAAATAAGTTGTACGTACAAGGAATACCATTCAAACCGCTCACATAGTCACTAAGCATAGAGTTTTAAGCGATAAGCATAATATTCCCATCATAGATAAACCCAACCACGAGTACGGAAGATAGCTAAAGCATTCAAAATGTAATTTATGATGCTAATGAAATCCTTAAGCCTAGACAGAAACCTAGTTGCGTTGAGTGCACGAGGAAGATAAGAAATCGATGAAGTCACTAGAGAAAGATGAACAAGAAACTAGATGATCCTAAATGTAAAGAGAAGAAAATAAATATCACACCCCATGATTACAAGAAGGAGAATTGGATTTCACGGAACATGTTTAAACCTCGGACGCTATTAACACCCGAACAAGTGTTACGGAAAAGGATTTAGATAAGCAAAAGCGGAGAATCTTGTTGTAACTAACCCCTTTTAGAAAAATGCCTTCAAAGCGATCGTGTATCCTCCCAATACACCAATGCATTTAGTTCCTAGGACTATTGCCACTAAAAGCAAGACCTTAATCAGTCAATATGTTATCTTTCAACTATTTGTTGATTTTGAGAAAACTTGTAAGAAAGGATCACACCCACCGGTATAATCGAAGGGAAAGGGTTTTGAGCAAGCGAAAGAATGTTATTTAATGAAGTCATGCCTTTCTTTAAACAACTAAAGATCATTTTGAAAGTCTTAAAGGGAATGAACTTAGACATTAAAGAAATGGAAAAGGAGTTTGATGCAATGATAGTTGAGGTTAGTGACTATGAGCGAGCACTAAAATATAATGAGATTGAGAGGAAGAACTTGCATACATTGAATGAGACTCTTATTTCGAATGTATTACTCAAGATGTGTTTTCAACGCTACAAGCTGTTCCATTAATGCTTCTCAATTTCATGAATTATCTCATTGCACGAAAGTCTCCCATGATCATGTCATTGAGCTTAAAAGACTAATTCTAAACTAAATGAGAAAATTGAACCGGATGATCATGACAATTTGGTTAAACATTTTTCTAAACTAGAGGTTGAGCATTTTAATTTACAACTAAAATATCAACATCTTAAAGAAAATGTCAAAACTTCAAATATCAAGACATCCTCGGATGCTCCGTAGTTTGATGCGGTTTTCAAATTAACAAGCGTGATGAGCAGATTCAAGCTCATTGTAACACGATCGAAAAGTTGAAAGCCCAAATCTCTCAATTAAAGGGTCAAAAGAACAATGTGACGGGCTCCCAAATACCTCCTCCTTTAGATTCTCGAATTTTCAAGCGTTTCATCTTCAAAACTTAGTAAATGCATTACAAAAGGAAAGCGAGTTTTCTTGAAGAAAATGAAAAGGTTAAGCGTCATTTCAATGAGTTATTTGAATCAATAAAGCTCACTCGTAACAAAAATAACGAACAAATAGCTTCATTGCAAAAGGAAATTGAGAATCGAAGAGCCGGTAAAAGGAAAATGCCAATGACCAATGGGGAGAATGGTGTATCAAAGGTTCACTCTTGTAATAAATATGCTTTATACATGAAATATGTTCCCCTCATCTTAGGAATAAAAACTTGCAATTCAAACATATTTCTCATACCTTAAGGATTGTCTAGAATGTCTCCGTGAGATTGTTGAAGAGGATAAGTTAGAGAAACCACTTGATAATGCAATTGGGCATGCATGCTTATATGCCGAACGATCTCAAGAACTTCTAGAATGCTTAATCACAATATGCCCTAAGTCCTTAGGTGAGAGAGTTAATCCTTTGATTCCTTGTTCTATGCCTAGTGCCAAGCATGAAATCCATTCAATGCCCAATGTTATGAATGTGAACCTTAGTGTGCCTTCAAGTAGTTGATTCGGATATGTTAGTGCTAAGAAAGCGAATTCGGTGTGCCTTCTAGTAGTACAAATCCTAGCACATCTAAGCAGAGATGCAAAGTAGCAAAACCAACTAATGTTCTCATTCCCTCTACAGAGTAATCGGTGACATTAAAGCAAGGTGTCAAAGTCTCAAGACAATACAAGGAATGATAGGACCTCGCAAGCTAAGAATGTGCATTGGAAGAGAGTAGAAGACCAACCTAGGAACTTTAAGTTTGAGCGAATAAAACGAATCGTGTTGATTCTAGTATTTGCCATAGGCGCATCGTAAATAATTCGAATTCGATACTATTTGCAAACCTTGTAATGATGTCTCGCTTGAATTACATTACTAATCATGAATGTGGTATGAATGTTTGGTCTAAAGTGTCAAATCTCTAGTTAACATTGTTAAAGCAAAATATCATGCTAAGAAGGCAAAAGGCAAAGGATAAAGAAAGTTAGAAAGCAAAGGAAGCCCACAGAAGAACATTTAGTAAGATAGGTTATCAATGGATACATGTTTGCCATAAGGTTAATCGAGACAATGCCCACTAGAAAATGGATGCCTCTTGGTAGAACTATTCCTTAAGAAGTGAGCATTACTTTAAATAGGGCAACACGGACTCTAGTCTTGCATCTATTCACAATAACTCCATTGATTCAATTTCTTATATGAATGTTTCTATTTACGATGTGGGTGTTCCAATCATCTTATTACTAACCAAATGGAACCCATTCTTGCATGGGGATCCCAAATATCCGCTATCCATTCTTGTTTGTGTTCAACCTGCAGATCGTTCAAATCGATTACGTGGTACTGGACTCAGTATTTCCAAGCATATGACTAGAGACCGGTCGCGGCTCATGAACTTGTGAGTAAATTCATCGGAGACGATTAGATTCGGAACGACCATTTTGGAGCTATTATGGGTTATGGAGATTATGTGGTTGGTAAAAGTGTGATTTCGGGTATATTATGTGGAAGGTCTTGGTCACAACTGCTCTCTTTTGGTCAATTGTGATTCCGATCTAGAAGTGGCTTTTAGAAAACATACTTGCTTCGTTAGAGAACTTGATGGTGTAGAATTATTAAGAGGAAATCGAGGTTCTAACCTATACACCATCTCTATCGATGACATGATGAAGTCCTCTCCAATCGCTTACTATCAAAGGCTTCTAAAACAAAGTCTTGGTTATGGCATCGTTGTCTCAATCACTTGAACTTGACACCATAAACAACCTTTCGAAAGGATCTTGTCGAGGCTTACCCAGTTAAAATATGAAAAAGATCATCTTTGTTCGACTTGCCAATTGGGTAAAAGCACAAAATATGCCCACAAACCAAAACCCACAAATTACAGAATGGAAGTTCTTCATACCCTTCATATGGATCCGTATGGACCAATGAGAGTGCAAACGATAAATGGGAAGAAATACATTCTAGTAGTTGTTGATGACTACTCGATTTACTTAGGTAAAGTTTTGAGGACAAAGGATGAAACTCCGGATGTCATCATCAAACTAATCAAACGACTGTCTGTTTGACTCAACAATACCGCCGAAATTATTCGAGCAGATACAATGGCGCGAGTTTGTCAACAAAGACTTAATTCGGTTTTATGAAAGTGTTGGAATCACCATCAAAGAAGTGTTCCATGAACTCCTCAATGAGCGGTGTAGTTGAAAGACGAAATCGAACTCTTGTAGAAGCCGCAAGAATAATGCTTATTTATTGAAGGTTTCAATGTTTCTATGGGTCAAGCCATTGCCACCGCATGCTACACCCAAAATCGCTCCCTTATACACACCTCTCATGGAAAAACTCCATATGAACTTGTTCATAAACGAAAACCCGATCTCTCCTACCTTGATGTGTTTGGTGCTTTGTGCTATCCAACAAATGACGGTCAAGATTTAGGTAAATTAAGAGCAAAGGCGGATATTGGAGTTTTGTTGGGTATGCACCAAACAAGAAGGGTTACCGAATCTACAACAAGAGAACACGAAATATCATGGATACAATTCATACGTTCGATGAGTCGAGGTCAAATGGCTCTCGACAACCCAGATTCGGGACCCACACTTCAAAACAGTCCCATTGGTTCATCCTTGTACCAAATTTCTCTCGCTATTCCATATGCACCTCCAACTCAAGATGATTTGAAGAAATTGTTTGATCCGATGTTTGATGAACTCTATTAGCCAAGTGCTATTGAATCATCAATTCCCACAGCAGAGGCTACTCATATCCTCGAGAATGAAGTCAATCCTTCGGCCTCAATATCCTTAAGTCAAGAAGCACTGCGCCGATAACTCGATCTCATCAACAAATCATCAATCTTGAATGTACATCATGGGCCACTTACGGCATCAATGATGAAGTTAATCCTTTGCTACTCACGAAGATGCTCCATTTGAAAACATATTTTCTCCTGAATCATCATCGAACCATCTTCTTCAAGAGACATCGACTCGCTACTCGATCCCTCAACAAGCCGCCACACGAACACCTTAGAAAATGGACCCACGATCATCCATTAGACAACATCATTGGAAATCCTCTCGTCCGGTATCAACATGGAAACAACTTGCAACCGATGCCTTATGGTGCTTCTTCAACTCTGTACTCTCTAAGATCGAACCAAAAGATGTTAAACCGCCATGAATGAAGGCAGTAGGGTTCAATGCCATGCAAGAAGAAATTCATGAGTTTGATCGACTTGATGTATGGGAATTAGTACTGCTCCAGATTGTGCTATGATCATTGCTCTAAAATGGATCTTCAAAGTGAAACTTGATGAGCATGGTGATGTCTTAAAGAACAAGGCTCGATTGGTTGCTAAAGGATACCGTCAAGAGGAGGTATTGACTTTGAAGAATCATTTGCTCTGTTGCTCGTGTCGAGGCAATCGAATCTTTTGGCTAATGCTGCTAGTAAGAACATGGTAGTCTATCGGATGGATGTTAAGGCGGCATTTCGAATCGGAGATCTTAAAGAAGTCGCTCACGCCGACCAACCCGAAGGCTTTGTAAATCCGAGCATCCTACTCATGTTTATCATTTGAAGAAGGCTCAGACGGTTTAAAGCAAGCTCCAAGGCATGGTATGATCGCTATCAAAGTTTCTTCTATCTACGGATTCAAAGAAAGGAGCAATTGATCCAACATTGTTCACCAGAAGTCGAGCAAACATTTAATTCATGTTCAAATTTATGTTGATGATATCATCTTTGCCTCGACCGACCCCAATGAATGTGACCGTTTTCAAATGAAATGGGTTCTAAATTTCAAATGTTAATGATGAGACAAATGTCATTTTTCTTGGGATTACAAATTTCACAAAGTCCCGGAGGCATTTTCATAAATCAATCTAAATATGCAAATGAGATTTTAAAGAAATTTGGATTCGATTCTAGTGACCTGTTGACACTCCCATGATTGAACGTACAAAACTAGATGAGGACCACTCGGGGATCATGGTAGACCAAACGAAATATCGTAGTATGATTGGATCCTCGATGTACCTCACGGCTAGTAGACCGGACATCTTGTTCGTTGCTTGCATGTGTGCTAGATTCCGTGCTAAGCCTAGTAAAAGCACCTTGAAGCGGTTAAGCGGGTCTTCGGTATCTCCAAGGAACCATCAATATGGGACTTTGGTACCGAAGACACCGTATGTCACTAACAACCTATGCGATGCCGATCATGCAGGATGTCAAGATACTCGTCAAGTACTTACGAGGTGCTCGGTTTTTGGGTGATAAGCTTGTGGTTGGTCTTCAAAGAAGCAAATGAGTACTTCTATTTCCTCTGTAGGCGAATACATAGCCATGTCATCTTGTTGTGCTCAAATCCTATGGATGAGATCCCAATTATCGACTATGGCTTTGAATTCAACAAAATCCCTCTCAGTGTGATAATAAAAGTGCTATTGCTCTCTCATGCAACAACGTACAACACTCAAGAGCTAAGCACATCGACATTCGACATCATTTCATCGTGGAGCAAGTTGAAAATGGTGTGGTGGAACTTTACTTTGAGGACCGAATACCGGTTAGCGTACATCTTCACCAAAGCTCTTCCTAGAGAACGTTTTGAGTTTATTCTTCCACGATCGGGTCTTAAGAGCCTCACAACCGTAAACACTCAAACGTCTTCAAGAGGAAGAAGAGGAGTAAAGGTTTCCTTCATCTATCCCACAGTAAATATTTTTTTGAAAAACAAAATAGAAAAATATAAAACTTTCTAAATCCATAAAAATTGAAAATTCAATCGATAATATATAACGGTCTTGATGTTGTCATTCAAAGAATGACACGGGACTTTAGATGTTGTTCGAATCTTATAATATATATATATATATATATATATATATATATATATATATATATATATATATATATATATATTTTGGAGAAAGAGAAAAAATGGTTTATTGTCATTTCAGCAAGAACCCGCTTTTCAAAAATAGAACGAGCCATACTTTATCTTGGTTTCAAATTTCTTGCTCGATTCTTAAAACTTATCCTTACTATCTAATGAAAACTAGTTGTTTTGAAAATAACTCGGACTCTATTTTGATAATCATCTGGACTTAAAGTTTGTCAAAATATCTATCTCTCAATCAACAACTTATGTCATTGATTGAGGGGAGAATGATTTCAATTAAATCAAAAGTTATTTGTCATACAATTGTTTTCAAAAGATAATCATGCATGTTTATTCAATGAAGTTTAAAGTCTTAAATCCGATCCTTATCGGATAAAACGCTTTCATAATCAAGTCACAATTCTCCTTAAAAGCTTTCAAAATCAATTTAAATCTCAGAGATCACAAATCTCAAATGATTTGATAATTACGATCGGGAGAATTTGTGATTTAAATTGGATTTAATCGATAATTGGTAAATGATTTTATAAGGATGTACAAGCTCTCCTTCCCACATGTGCCAAACGATTTCAAATTTTCCATGCACATGTTGAGGGGAGCATCTATCTTAAACCACAAAGATCTCGAAATGTGATCAATTTATTTCAATGCAGGGTTCCTCTTGTATGTGCAAAACTCTTTCAAACCTCAAGGCACATATTGAGGGGAGCAAACTTTGAAAACCTCATATTTCTCCAAATGCTTTATCTACTTGATCCGATTAGGGAAGTGATGTTGATATTTTTAGAAAATGGTAATTTAAGAAGTCAATTCTTTCTCTTGCCTCCGTGTGCTAAAACAATTTCAAATATATGAAGCACATGTTGAGGGGAGCTCTTGTTCTAAAAATATCAAAAACAATTCGTGTACAAAATGGTTTGATAATATATCACAAGTATCTCGGATTGATTTTCAAATGGTTTTCAATTGGTTCCAATGGCGGATGAACAATACCAAATAGACCGACCAACTTTACTTTATGTATGGTGATATAAGGATGATAAGGTTAGGTATTTGTTCCCATGATCCACCGAACCGGAGGGATCTACCGAGGACAATCCACTAGATAGTGTAAAGTCCTTGGGTATATTGAAAAAAGGAGAAAAATGAGATATGGGAAGAGTGCGGATCGAGGCCGAGCTAGTACTTGAATAAACCCAACAAGGTTCTAGCTATGAAGTCTCAAGAGCCTTCAAGGGCTTGAAGAATGAAAAATAATTGAATGAGAAAGGGTGAAAACAAATAGCCCTCCAATTACTCAACCTTAGGCGTATACCGGGTTCAATTCATATGTTCTTGGTGGTTACCAAGGTAACATCGGTATTGAAGACAAGACGTCATGGACCCGGTGATGCGTTGTACTTCAACTTCCCAAACCACTCAAGTTCCTCTTAAAAGGTCTTGTTTCATTCTCACGGGAACCAACATAATCTATCTACTTTCTCTTAGAGATTGTTGATATTAAAGAAGGAGACCCTCTCCTAGTCTCCCAAGACAGGATCCAAATATGCACAAATTGAGTCTAGAGCCACGAGATCATCAATAAATCTCATTAGGACACTTTCAATGAAGACTCTGCTTTCACACAATGTGGAAAGAGAGATTATATCTTGAGTCCCACGATTATCCTTGTGGTATTGCGGAACATCCAAGTGATATGCTAACATATTCACAATTAAGATGGAAAGCCTTACGAGCCAACATCAAACAAGCTCCTGTAGGTGGCATGTGAGTTCTATTCAATAGATCAACCATGTGACAACCGAGCGAAACAATGGGCGATTCAATCTTTTGAATCAATCTTGGTTCGAGTTATGGATTGACGGATACCTTTGAAAACCGGTCTTTGTGCTTAAAACTCTTTTCTTTAGCACTTCGACCGTGTCTGAATATTTCAATTCAAAAGGTGTTTATGATTGATAATTGATTTTCATTAAAACCTTCGTTGTATTGCAAAAACAATTTCTATTGTGCGATACGATTGTTTTCAAATCTCTTTTCATCAATTAGTGAATCTCTATTTCTTTGGTTCACTCACTCCGTGTTGTCTTCTTTGAGGCGTTCGGTTTGAGAGCGGCTAGGCATTACGAAACCTGTCAAGGAAATTCTTGAATTATACCGATCACAGCGATTACTTATCTTGATCAACGGGGAACCGTGGGCGTGTACCTCAATTCAACAAAAGTGATCAAAGACACTTTCGTGCGATTTATTGCTAATCGTTGTGTGTAGTACGCCCTACGTTTGCTGTACCGATCGTAATGAAGCGATCAATCCATAGCCGCATGCTCACTTAACACATTCATCTCAAAAGAAATCATGATTAGTGCATCAATGACTCGATATTTCACTCCATGCTTCTGTGCTTGCCAATATCATGAATCAGCGAAGCTTCCGCTACTCGATGAGAATATTTCATGATCCGAGAATGTGAGCATGTCGATCCGAAAGTCACAACATCACATAATACCAACACCACAATGGATATCTCGGAGATTTCTTGTCACCGATGATCTCAAACGGCTCAAAACTCATTATCCGTGGATCGATAAAGACCCCACTTGGATTAACCTAACATGCAATGTGAAGAATCAATGGCTACGAGCTTGAGCAAAGTACAACATCAAGAATGCAAGAACAATTTATAATGTAATATCTGTTTGTATTCAATATATGTTTAATGTGTGTTGAGGTGACCTCCATGGGGAGATTGTTGGGATTTAGTAAATCCGAATATAAAGAGTCGGTCACCTCAAGTATATGTAATCGTTAGAAAGCTCGTAGTCGTAGATTATTATAAGTTAAGTAGTATTTAGTTTAAGTAACAAGTGGAGAACGAACGGTCTTTACCCACCTGTATGCACGATCCATGACCCGATAGGTGGCGATTTATGTAATGACTATAAATACTCTCTACCTCCCAAGGTAGAGAGTTGGAGCTCATAATAAGATTTTTCTTTCTCTCACTAAAGTTCCCTAAACCTCTAACTTTCTCTCTCTAGAACTCTTTGTACACCTATTTGATCTTATGGTTTATTGTGTTTATGAAATCCAATATGTTACAAAAGCAGAGTTAAAACGAATCAAGAACGATGCCTTTCAACTGCTTAAAGACAACTCTGACAGTGCTATTGAAGTCGAATATCATCTCAAAACATCGCACGAGCCATGTCCAACAACATTGATTGGCTCAACCTCGAATCAAACATCGACTTCACCGGACGACAAAGCTCCTTACTACTTGCGACCGACCAGGCCACTACCACCATTGGTCGACTGATCAACAACGGATTCCCTACGGTACTTCTTCTACAATGACTTGAATTTCTTCAACACGGCAAATGAAGTTAGCAAGAAATCGCCACCACTCACCTTCCCCATCCGTGACAGAATCTTCTCCAATAATGTTTCCATCGATGAAGAAGCCACACGAATGTTTGTTGATAATGTGGTAAGTATGACCTCAATGCACTGTATGGAATTCATCATTGGCACGAATGAAGAAGAATTTTCTCTGTCGCCGGTACTCAAATCTAACAAAGAGGTGTCGGTGACAAATGATCATTTCTATAATGCATATCAGCCTGTCTACTAAGTGGGACTACTCATTCACGAAAGCAATCGAAGTCAAGCGCCAAGGCGAACAGAATATGACTTTCTTGAGCGGATTTTCCGAGATTGTCACTCAATGACATTGAAGACATGTATCTTGCCAAGGTACAAGGTCGAATGTGACAGTTCTCAACCAACATCCAGCTCCAGTACATCAAGTCATTGCTGATATTCATCAGAAGCATCGTTATCCAGGAACGTGTTAAAGACCTTCAACTTGTCGTGGAATCATACCAAAAACGTGTTAATCTCACCAAACCACTGCTAAACTTTTCTGATATCAACCAACTTGCTCAGTACACCATCCTTACAAAACCAAAGTTTGGCATAGTTTACCGCAGTGAACTTCACCATAATTGCTTCATGGCGTGCAATGAGCTTCACAAGTTTGGTGATCACACTCTGAAGAAGGTTCGTGACGGGTTAGCATATCGGTTAAAGGAGATTCATGAAGGCATCGGGTCAAAGAAGCGGTGGAATTCTAGGGAAAAGAGGGATGCGATGAAAATAATCACAAGGATTGATGAAAGGTTGCTTCGTCGCAATCGGATAAGGACTTTGGAGAGCTTCGTGGGTGGGCGTCGAGTATCTCTCTACGGCTATCAATGTCGTAGAGAACTCCGGTGTTATTGATGGGTACTGGTACTCCTTGATTATTTTTGATTGATATTTGGATATTATGATCTGTATTGTTGACTATGGCTTGTGCACACATAACAGTGTACAACCCGTACTTGTAATGAAAGGACCATGTGGTAGGCATCAGTGCCACAATCCTATAAAAGGAGCGAAAGCTTCTTACTTTTGAGTAAAACTTATCAAAACTTTCATTTTTCAAAGTTTTTCTCAAAAGAACAAGTACTTCCCCTTATGTTTTTTCAAAACCTCAAAAGTTAATATTACTTGTTGAGGGGGAGTATTTGCTTAAATCTTTGTTCACAAATTGTTCTTCGTGGAAACTTCCCACAAAACTCAAAATGGTCATATTCGATATCAACATTTCGTCAAAAATAACATTTATATGCCATTTTTTAGGGGGAGAAAATTTGTGTGATTCAAATATGTTGGAATTTGTGATTGAATCATCGTGCTAAGACTTAACCCATGAATTGACGAGATCTGAACTGTCATACATCGAAAAGATTTGTCTTCCAAGACTTATCCGAGTAGATCGTACCTATTCGAGAAACTCTTGATAGATATGAACTTTGACGGGTTTGACAACCTTTCGAGGTTTGTCCACACCTTCAAGGTAGTTACTAGAGCTAGTTGTCACCTAAAAGCTGACAATGTAATTCTTTAAATATGCAACGTAACCGTGTCTCGCGAGGAATTGTCTATCTTGAGTCAATCAATTCAAAAGTGCGAGCTCTTCTCTCACCGTGCATATTTCTGTCAAAACACTTAAGCACGTGTGGAGGGGGAGTATTTCTGCATAATATAAAAACTCTCACAGTGGTACAAAATGGTTTTTACTCATAAACACTCTGAGAGATTTTCAAGCAAATGGTTTTATGGCAACATAGGTTAGTCATGGAGTTATAAGGTGACTAAGGTTAGGAATAACTGTCCTATGATCCGCCTTGAGGCGGAGGATCTACCAAGGACACCACAAATAGTTAGAACTTAGAAGTCCTTAGGTATGATTAAAAAAGGAGAAAATGAGAATCGAGAGAAAGAAGGAGTTGAAGAATTAAAAGAAAAGTAAAGAAAGGGTGAAAAAAATAACCCTCCAAATTATTCAACTTAGAGGCGAGACACCGGTTCAATTCATATGCTACTCGCTGTCACTAGATGACACCGGTATTTAAGATTAAAGTCGTCGTGGACCCAGTGACGCATGTACTAAACCTTCTTAGCCACTCAAGTATCTCTCAACAGAAGCTTGTTTCATTCTTACAGAGAACCCTAAGTAAACTATCGGCTTTCTCTTAGAGATTGCTGGTATTGAAGAAGGAGACCCTCTCCCTAGTCTCCGCTTAGGAAAACCATAGCGCACTATTGAGTCTAGAGCCACGAGATTCAACAAAAGATCTCTTAGGAACACTCGACATTTCATCACTTTTCGTTTAACAATAAGGACGCAAGTGATACTATTCTAGAGTCCTACACATATCTTTGTAATCTGTCGAGAACATTTATGAGGGTTCTGATCGTGATCCTTAGTGATTGAATAGAAACTCCTGCCGGGTCAACATCAAGCGACCACGACGGCGAGTCACCAGTAACTCCTTGTGGGTTACGCTTAGTGTTGTCTCAAACGGTCTACATGCGTGAGGTGATGCTTGGTGTACCTCGGTGACTCACACGAGCTGTGGTGTGCTTGATACATCGTGTTATCCTACTTGAGGACTCGAGTTCGAGAACGACCTTTGCGAGAATTAGAGATGTGTTTTCACACTATCTTTGTTAACACGCTCGAAGTTGAAACTTATAAGTGCTGGAAATCCCGCTAAGGAGATTCCTTTCAAGAATCGAGTCCTGAAGATGTGGGTCATTACTTGAACTTGTTCAATGTAATGCCAACTGTCCCTTATGGGATTCGGACGGCTGATTCGCCCGACCAAGGTAAATGGAATCAAGACATTCATCAGAAGAACAATCGTAGTGGTCAATTCTCTAAGAACCGACCACAGTAATCGATTGGTGTTTATCACTAACCCATTCTTATGTTTTCTTCTTATGGATGCTCCTGGGAGATGATCGTGCAGTTTCTCCACATGCTCATACCAACATCAACATAAATTGAAGTTCTCTCAAAAGGCAACACAAAAGTCAGAATGATTATTAGTCTAAGCCAAAGAATCTACAAAGTTTAAAGACTAAAGAGAACTACATCAATCCTGAAATCCAACATCAAAGAGCGTGTGAGCATGTTAGAGAAGGACGTGGAGACACCTGAGCAACAAAGCAGACCTGATGCAGATTACAACAACATAACATCACCATATCCACACCTGAACAAAGAACAAAGATAAATGAAGACGTCAAAGCTGAAAACTTCAAAGAAAACAAGATCCTCACTCTGGGGAGATTGTTAGAATCAAGGCACTTCTTCTCACAAGAAAGAAGAATGTTAGAAGACGTCAAAGCAACTATTACATCAGCACCAACAACGTTTCATGAGTACTGAAGATTATTAATTACCAACACTTAAGGGGAGATTGTTGGAATCACTCCTAAACTATATTTCAAGTGTTTGTAATTAACATGTAATAGGTTGCTTAATTAGGCTTTTATGTTTGTATTAAAGGCAAGGCTTATGTAGAAAGCCCATAAGCCTTGGCCCAAGCCTAATAAGGAAAGGAAGGGAACTTGTGTGTTGCCCTAGTTCCTTTCCCTATATAAACACTTGTATACCTTCATTTGAAGGTTGGTTGTTCACTTCATAATACACTCTACGCATATCCTTTCATCATTATCTTATCGTGTGTGTTTGTGTGTGTTCCTCCGCTCACCTTATCTATATTTCTTACATATTGATGCTTGTGTTATAATATGGTGACCTAACACGAAGGATATGACTCGACTTAGCAACTTATACAAGTAACTAGATAATTGAACTAAGGGTTTAGTATGATAACAATAATGCACTAAAAGTGAGTGCATACAAGGTAGGCTAAGGCGATTTGGGTGTACATTTGGGGGTGGATTGTAAATAATGCTCTTCATTGATATTCCGAAAAACCGAAACATCACGAGAACCGCGAAAAGGATAGGCTCTAAGGGGTTAACTAGGGGTATCGTGTACTAAAGATGAGTACAACACAAGGGTGTGGGGGAATTACTCAACCGATGTGGAAGAAGTAATTATAATACGGGTATCAAACAAGGGTTATCCTAATGCCTCTTATCATTTAGTTATTCCTAACTACACAAGTGTAGTCTCACTAGCGATCTCGGGATGCATCACAAAACAAGTTCTAGAATCTATTATACTACCGGTACACTCTCGAAGCATTAAAGGTGAATGCTTTAATTCCTACAAATCTAGGGGCTGTGGAAAACTAGAAGGGGGGGTTGAATAGTTTTACCAATTTAAAACTTCCTTTTAAATATTTAGATCGACTTATGTCAATCTATTTAGTTGTTTTATGTTGGACGTTGATAGATAGATATATAAACGTGTAATGAAAGATAAAGAGTAAGAAGCACATCACCACGACACAAGTTATTTATAGTGGTTCGCCACAAGGACACCTTCCTTGCCCTACTCCACTCCCGAGTCACCTACTTGATAGTTCGTAAACACTACACCAACTCCTTATGGCGGAGAAGCCTTCACAACGTCGCTAACCTTTTTCCGTACAAAGCTAAATACCGAGTTCCTTCATACCAAGGCGAACCACACCTAACACAACGTCGCCTACCCTTTATACGGTGCTAGGCTAACCACCGAGTTCTTTCACACCAAGGAGAACTAATCCTATCATAACGTCACCTACCCTTTATTAGGTACTAGGCTAAGTACCTAGTTCCATTACTATGGAGGAGATACTACCCTTCACGACACAACACCTAATCTCAAGGAGATCCATTCCTTGTTACAACATCATCAAGGATATCACCATCCTTGGGAATAAACAAATACTTATATGTATAACGATGCACCTCATCGATTATACGACCTAGGCATTCTTTTCAAATGCAACTTGATTTGATTCATTGGCATCCTTCACTAATGCCTTTGACACAATGCTTGGCACCCTTCACTAATGCCTTCGTCTTGACACCTTTAGCATTCTTCACTAATGCTTTGACACGGATGATGAGCACCTTTCACTAATGCTTTCATCTTGACACTTTCGGCATTCTTCACTAATGCCTTCAACCCAACATCTATGGAGAAAGGAAGAACTATCAACAAGAGAACCTTAGTTGTCTTGATGATGACTAAGCTTGGCAACTCATGGACTTGAGCTTGCGTCTTCAAAAAGTGGTGATCTCTCCTTTAAGAGGAACCTAGAAGATCACACAAAAACAAAGACAAACTACATAGATCACTTGGATCCGAGGTTAGAGGGTTAGAATACTTGGGGTAAGTATGTAAAAGTGATCAATAGAAAGGAAGAAATGGCTCTCTATTTATAGAAAATTATCTCTTGTTCCGGATCCCACGGATCCTTCCACTGGGATCCGGCTAGCACAAAGCCGTGGATCCGTGGAACGCCTCTTTGCCCATGGGTATTTTTGGTTATGGGTCATGGGTCATGGGTTATGGATTGATCCATGGTTTTCTTTCTAGATACATTGAACTTGGTTAAGTGGTATATATAAAACCATGGGTTATGGGTCAATACCATTTGCTAGTTTTTACCCATTTAGTATATACTTGTTTTTACCCATTTTAGTATACTTAGTTTAAGTATATGCTAACCCAATATGTAAATACTAGTTGTTGTACATATGTATTAAAATCATAAAATCACTTATACTTGTTTTAGTGTTTTATGTGAAAACGTAAGTGTGTTAGGAAACTATCAACTCAAACTATTTACGTATTCTATTTGTTTCGTTAAAATGATTTTACATTTGTTATCGACAAAATATTAGAAGATCGTAAAATATAAATAAACGTTTTTACGGCTTATTTGTATTAACAGGGGCGAACCTCACATTTTTGGGGTGGAATTTGAGTGGTAAAGGGGTTTGTGCTAGTCATATAACTTCCTATCCATGAGACGCTTTATTAAGACTAATGGCCCACTCCTACATGTCATGAAAAATTTAAATTTGGTGCCAAAATTACCCTAACTCGATATTTCTCATGGTTTATTACACAAATGAAATTGGACAAGACAAATAATCAAGGATAAACATAGTTTCAAAGTTCCGTTTTATTTTCCTCCCTACGGTTAAACCGAACATTGTCTCCAATGTTCCCGAAGTATCAAAGTTATGATAATGGAAGGTAATTAAAGAGAAAGAAACTAATACTCCCATATTAGCTCGGTAGGATCCGTGTGAAGTAGTGGTTAAATTCTTCTTCAAAAAGAATGTATGCGTGAAAAGCTCCATCCAATCTTATGTATCTTCTTATTGATAAATAAAACCTGCACACTTTAAGGAAGTAGACGAAACCTTCGCGTAAAATCAATGGTAAAACTATATAAGACTCTGCTAAACTAGGATATAATGCTTGTGGAATGGATGTTTACAGGTTTTCTGGAAAATTAAGACCTGAGAAATTCCAAAAATTTATGAGTAGCACGAGAAAATGAGAGAAAATAAGATAAGTCAAGCGCGCCTCCCGACAATCGTTAGGTTGCAATCTGACGCCGCCAAAGTTATCCCGACGTAAACCCAGTCTCAACTGCGTTTTACAGTAAAATTACATCTTTAGAATCTGGAAAATTCTTGCAAAACATCCATTATGACTCGATACAAGCATTTGACTCTAACAAACACACATATATATCTTTTCAAGAATTGTAATTCTCATGTTCATGTTTTTTGAAAACGTGTGTAATCTTCCCTACACTTATCCTTTTTGTAAAATACCTTTATATGTAATTAAGACGAGGTTAAAGACAAAATAAAACATTTTCACAAATTCAAACATGAGAATAAACAATAAATGAAAAGATATATGACACACAAACAAACAAATAATTAAGCATGAGTTGCCTCCCACGAAGCGCTTTTCTTTATTTATGAGTCTTGTAGCTAGACTCCGGGGCTGGCTTTAGGTGAGTGCAAGAGGTGCGATTGCACAGGGCCACCGCTTGACGAGGGCCACCAAATTTCATGCACTTATATTATATATATGAACACAATATGAGACTCGATCTTAATTAAATCATGCACTACTTATACATATGTATATTATGTGTGTGTTTGAGGGCCTCTTTGTGGTAATGACACGGGGCCACTGAAATCCACGAGACGGCCCTGCTAGACTCGAAGTCGTGCCCATACGTGACTTCATTACCGTCACATTCTTCCTCATGATGGTCTCTATTGGGGTTTTCCATATTATAGTAGTGCCCTATTATGCACCTTTCTAAGAAGTCATCTTCTCCCCAATCAGTCTATATTCCGGTCCTAGTTTCAAGCAATCCTTATAGAACCCAAAAATCTTATCCATCACATAATCTACTCCCTTCTCCTTATCCGCCTCATTCCTATAGTAGACCGATAGCTTAAGTTCTTTTTCATCATTGGATAATGAGGAAAATTTCTCAATTTAAAACGGCATTTGGTAAGCTATGTCATCGGTCTCATCCTTGAATCTCACTATTCCTAACAACGGTTCATAAGTCATCCCGATGTTCTCTATGAAAGGCTTTCCTAGAATAACGTGGGACAAGCTAGGATCTATGGCCGTACTAATATCATCCACAATTATGAAATCCGTAGGATACGTGAAACTACCTACATAGACGGGCAATCCCTTAACTCTACCAAGGAAATTACATCTAACTCTAGGATTATCGGGATCTTGCCTAGGCGGGATAGGCTTCTTCATCACCCAATTATAATGCGTGCTAGTCATGATGTTTATTAGGGACTTGCGGTCAATATAGGCCTTTGCCATGAATAGATGTCCTATGCAACATGGTATGTTTAGATTCCAAGGGTTCCCAAACTTGATCCTAGGGATTTTCCTAACATACATGCGACGGAGGTCGCACCTAAGTGTGGGTGGCGAGAGTTCCTCTTCCGTAGGAAACTTATTGAAATAGTCATCACCTACTTCATTTATTTCATCGGGTCGATTCATTCTTAGGAGTCTCACTAACCTCAAGTCGTCTCATGGTTCACTTGGTCATTAGTCCTATTAGGTTTCACTAAGGTGATGGTATTGACGAATTGAACAGGCTTGGCTAACTTACTTGGGTCCTTAATTTTTACACTGAAAGCTTGATAAGAATGGGTCGAGATGACATTAACCCTTTCGGTGGTCTTCCTATCACTATTGGTCATAGCTTTCAAAAGGTTATCAATCTTCCTATCCATCTCGGCTTGTTGTTGATTAAAGCGGTTCGAAAGCTTGGCTATTTGAGCTTCTTGGGATGTAACTATGTGTTGCAACATCCCTTCTATGTTTTGTTGGCTAGCGCCGTAAGAGGGGGGCCATGAGAAATCATTGGATGCGAATTCTTTTGTTTGTCCCCAATAGAAGTCGGGTTTGCCCTTCCATGCTTCTAGGGCATCATTGAAAGTCCTAGGTCTGGGTGTTGTAGGGAATCTTCCTTCCGTTCTATTGGTACGCGAGGATGCGTAGTCAACGGAAGCTTGTTCGGGGAGTCTTGTACAAGTATGAGTGTCGTGAGGGCCACTACATAGCTCACACAAGGAAGAGACTTTGTTCACTTGGCGTGAAGACTTAGGATTTTCATAGGAACTCATTAGAAATTTGACTTGCTCTTCAAGTTCGAGCATCCTATGATCAGAAGTTTGTGAGTTATTAGGAGGCAAGGAGATTTCCTTGACGGTTTTGGGCAACTCACGGGGGTCATTCCAACTTTCGTTATCATAGAGAGCAAGGTCCTCTATTATACCCCACGATTCTTCCGCGGTGAGATCACTAAGTTTACCACCGGCCTCTTGGTCGATGGATCGCTTAGTTGAGAAGTTGACATGATTGTAAAAGATTTGGACTTGAAGCCAAAGATCAATGCCATGATGAGGGACTTTATGGAGAAAGTCCTTGAATCGAGTCCATGCTTCGTAGAGAGATTCACCTTGACGTTGTTGGAACATCAAGACTTCATTCCTAAGCTTAGTAGTTCTCCCCTGCGGGAAAATTGGGCAAGGAAACGAGAAGTGAGATCATCCCAACTTGAGATGTAGCCGGCGGGAAGTCGCTCAAGACAATTACTAGCTTGGTCCCGTAGAGAGAATTGGAAGAGACGCAAGCGCGTGGTCTCCCGAGTAGTAGCATCAAGGTTGATGGAATCGACGATTTTAAGGAAATCCTTAATATGCTGATTAGGATATTCGGAACGAAGTCCATGGAATGCACATCCGTTTTGTACCAACCGGATGGTGTCGGATCGAAGGGCCGTAGTTTGAGCTTGATCGAGGAGCTCAATGGTGTTCCTATAGCCTAGGTTTCTTGGTCTAGATTATTCACCAAGAGTGCGGCCTCTTGGCGGGTCATTTGGTGGTGGGTTGATGAGTGGTGGTTCATTATCACCTTCCATGATGAAAATTGATAGGATTACGAACAAAGGTCACGAAGAAAGGGGATAGACTACAAGGAAGCTAAAAATGAGAAAAATCTTACTTGATAGGAATCAAGCAAGGGAACCTAAACGAGATAGACTCTAACTAGCTATTCTATTCCCCATAGCGGCGCCTAAAACTTGATACGCGTACAACGCGTTCGGGTCAAATGAAACTTCTTTTTCTTGAGCAAGTTTTCAACCACCCAGGCAAAGTGAACCTAATCATTGTAGTGTAGTATTAGGGTAAGCCTCGGGATTGATATCGTTCTGGGGAATAGGAATGCTAGTGAGAAATTACTACGCTAAGGTTGGGGTTGAGGAAAATTATTTTTTTATCTTTTTTTATATTTTTTAGAAAATTGAAAGGTATGATCTCGGGGTTTTGGATTTGGGGGGTGGTACTTCTACCGATTACTTTACTATTCTAATTATCTAATTGTTAGGTCACCATGTTTGTAACACAAGCATCAATATAAGAAATAGAGATGAAGAATAGATCGGATGAACACAAACACACACTTATGCGTATAAAATGAGAGAAAGTTTATGCATATGATAAATGTGAAAGTGAACAACCAACTCCCAAATAGGAGTTTACAAGATTATTTATAGGAAGGAACTATGGCAACATGCAAGTTCCCTTCCTTTTCTAATTGGGCTTTTGGATAGGCTCATGGGCTTTCTACATGAGCCTAGCCTTGATTACTAACTTAAAAGCCTTAATTAAGCTAACTATTACATATTGATTACAAACACTTAAAATATAGTTTAGGAGTGATTCCAACAATCTCCCCTTAAGTGTTGGTAATTAATGATTAGAGTGAAAAATGTTGTAGTGCTGATGTAATAGTAGCTTCGACGTCTCTTGACATTCTTCTTTCTTGTGAGAAGAATTGTCTTGATTCGAAAAATCTCCCCAATGTAGGGATCTTGTTTCTTTTGAAGTATTTCAGCTTTGACGTCTTCATTTTCTTTGTTCTATGATCTTTGTTCTTTGTGGTGGTTGTGATAGTATGTTGTGATTATCTGCATCAGGTCCGCTTCGTTGCTCCAGTGTCTCCACGTCTTTCTCCAACATGCTTACATGCTCATATGACAGTGAATTCTAGATGTGAAGAAGTTCTCGAGTCTTTATAACTTTGTAGATTCTTTGGTTTGATGAAGAATCATGACTTTGTGATGCCTTTGATATTAGAGAGAACTTCTTTAGTGATGTTGTTGGTATGAGCATGTGAAGAATCTACACGATCTTTTCCACCCGCGAGCATCCATAAGAAGAAAACATAAAAACATAGGTTAGAAATAATCCGATTAGCACAAGTTTGAACTTGAGTGTGTTAACGACATAGTGTGAAAACATCGTCTCTAATTCTCACAAAGGTTGTTCTGAACTGGATTCCCACAAGTGAGATAACACGATGTGCAAGTACACCTACGGTTCGGTGAGTCACCGAGGTAAACCAAGACTCACCCCACGACTATAGAATGTTTGAGACACACTAAGCATAACCCACAAGGAGTTACCGGTGACACGATGTCGGGGTGTTTGATGTTGACCCCGGCAGGAGTTTCCATTCAATCACCGAGATCACGGTTGTGAACCCTCATAAATGTTCTCGACATTGCTAAGATCGTGAAGAACTCGATAATGTATCACTTGTGTTCTTATTGTTGAGCGACAAGTGATGAATTGTCAAGTGTACCTAAGAGATCTTATGGTGAATCTCGTGGCTCTAGACTCAATAGTGCGCTTTGGTTTTCCCGACGGAGACTAGGAGAGGGTCTCCTTCTTCAATATCGACAATCTCTAAGAGAAAGCCGATAGTTAACGTAGGGTTCCCTGTGAGAATGAAACAAGCTTCTTTGAGAGAAACTTGAGTGGCTAAGAAGGTTTAGTGCATGCATCATCGGGTCCATGACGACTTTGATCTTGATACCGGTGTCATCAAGTGACAACCAAGAGCATATAAATTGAACCCGATTATGCCCTAAGTCGAATCATCCGGAGGGCTATTTCTTTTCACCCTTTTCATTACGTTTCCTTTTAATTCTTCAACTCCTTCTTTCTCCGATTCTCATTTTCTCCTTTTTTATAATCGTACCTAAAGACTTCTAAATTCTAACTATTGGTGGTGTCCTTGGGTAGATCCCTCCGGCTCTGGCGGATCATAGGACGGTTATTCCAAACCGTAGTCATCTTATAACTCCATGACTAACCTATGTTGCCATAAAACCATTTACATGAAAAAACTCTCAAAGTGGTTATGATTAAAAACATTTTGTACCACTGAAAGAGTTTTAAATGTTGCATAAATACTCCCCTCACACGTGCTTAAGTGTTTTGACGAATCGCGGTGAGAGAAGAGCCACTTTTGAATTGATCAACTCAAGATAGACAATCCCCCACGAGACATGGTTTCGTTGCATAGTTAAAGAGTTACATTGTCAGTTTTTAGGTGACGACTAGCTCTAATAACTACCTTAAAGGTGTAGACAAACTTTGAAAGGCTGTCAAACCCGTCAAAGTTCATGTCTACCAAGAGTTTCTCGAATGGTACATTATACTAGGACAAGTCCTTTGCGAGACACGTTTACATTACTAGCGAACTAGCTTGAAATTATTACCCGTCCCGGACAAGTCTTTTCGAGTTACTAACATTTAAGAGCTCGTCAATTCATTGGTTAAGTCTTTATCACGAAGATTCAATAGCAATATGCAACATATTTCTTATCACATAATTTTTCTCCCCCTCAAAAATGGCATATAAATGTTATTTTTGACAAAAATTTGATATCGAATATGTTCATTTTGAGTTTTGTGGGAAGATTACCACGAAGAACAATTTGTGAACAAAGTTTTAATCAAATACTCCACCTCAATAAGTGATATAAACTTTTGAAGTTTTGAAAAACATAAGGGGAAGTACTTGTTCTTTTGAGCAAAACTTTGAAAGTGAAAGTTTTGATTAGTTTTACTCAAAAGTAAAGCTTTAACTCCTTTTATAAGGATTGTGGCAATGAAGCATACCACGGGTCCTTTCATGACAAATGCGGGTTGTACATTTGTTATGTGTGCACAAGCCATTGTCGATATAAACACTCATCTAAATAATGATAAGAGAAACAAATCAAGGGGTACCGGAGTCTCGGTATTCTAGCAATAACTCTAGGAATGCGTTACGGGCGTTGGTAGCTCATGAGAGATATGGTTGGGCGACCACCAACGAAACTCTCCAATGTTACGATCGATCCCGCTAAACAACCTTTCATCAATCCGTGATGATCTTCTTTACATCCTTTTATCCTCGAATTCCATCTCTTCGGTGATCATATGTCATGTATCTCCTTTAACCAATAAGCTAATTAGTCCCGACTTTCTTCAATGTATGATCCCCAAACTTGTGAAGCTCTTTGCGCCATGAGGCAATTGTGGTGTAGTTTACTTGTGAGACTACCCCAAATGGTTTCTGATAAGGGTGTCTTGAGCAAGTTGGTTTATGTCGGGAAGGTCTAGCTGAGGTTTTGTGAGGTTTACACGTTTCTGATAAGATTGCACGGCAAGTTGAATGTCTTCTACACGTTCTTGGATCACAATGCTTCTGATGAAGATTAACAAGGAATTGATGTACTCGCGTTGGATAGTTGTAGAGAATTGTCGCATTCGTCCTTGTACCTTTGCAAGGTACATATCTTCAATGTCGTTTAGTGACAATCTTGGAAAATCCGCTTCACAAAAGTCATATTCCTCTTCGTCTTGTCGTTTGACCACTATTTTCTTAAGGAATGTGTATTCCCACTTCGACGACAAGGAAACATCTTTGAATGGCAATGATCCGTTTATCACTAAACACTTCTTTTTTGACTTAAGAACACCGCCGACTTTGTAGTAGATTCTTGATTCTCGTGCCAATGATGAATCCATACAATGCATCGAGGTCATACTTTTTACTTTGTCGGCAAACATGTGTGTGGCGTCTTCTCGATAGCTATGTTGTTTGAGTATATTCTCACGGGAAAGGAGTGTGAGTGATGTAGCGTATTTCTTGGAGACATCGCTACCGTGTAGAAGAAACTCTAAGTCGTTGTTGAAGAAATAGCGAAATGGAATCTTGGGTTGATCCGATCACCAATGGTAGGTAGAGGTTTGGTCGGTCGATGTAGTATGGAGCTTTTCGGTGCGGTGAAGTCAATGTTTGATTCGAGATTGAGCCAATCAATGTTGTTAGACATGGCTCGTGCAATGTTATCAAGATGATATTCGACTTCAATTGCACTTCTCGAAATCTTTAAGTTGTTGAAATGCATCATTCTTGATTCGCCTCAACTACGCCTTAGTCATCTTCTTGGTTGAACTTTTCTGTATAAGCTTCACATGCTCCATTGTACGACCATCTACCATTTCTTGACCTTCGGTAATGAAGGGTGGCATCAGCGAGTTTAGAAAACCAATCTTATTCTTGGTAGTATCTTCATCTAGCCATGAGACAACGGTGGTCTTCTTCTTCTTTTCTTTGGCTTTGATGATGATTACGGTTTCTTTGTTGTGGCGGAAGAGGTGGGTTGTTGTTGGGGCTCGGGAACTCTTCATTGTCACCACCAAGATATTCGAAATGATCCTTTGGTTTTCTCTGTTTGGGGTAACTTTCGAGTCTGAGGTTTCTCGATGCAGCGACGTGGAGAGATCTTCTTCGGTGGTCCTTGGGTGTGGTGGAGGCATAGAGGAGGATTCACCGGACTTCTTCTTGCGTTTGGACTCTTTATCCTTATCACGATCATCATCGTCTCTTGGGCGCTTTGGCCTTTCAATGCCACTTTGCATGAAGTTTTAAGTTGGTATTCGGCAATGTGTCAAGCAGTTTAGCTTCGAAGTAAGCGTTGCGGAATCGTTGAGACATTTGTAGTACAAGCTTGGAAACCATTTACGCATCGGAGGCAACTACGCAGCTCGATTGGGTTGATTGTTATTGTTAAAGGCGTTGCTTTTATTGTTTGCTTAACCAACTGCATGAGATTCGGATAGAGTTGTCTGGTGAACATCTCTCTTGTTACACCAAGAACAATGTCGAGAAGGAACTTATGAGTGTATTCCTTAATCGTCTTGTTCATTTCACCCTGTATGTCTCGATTGAGAAACTTCTAGATCTGTTCCCGTTCTCTCAACATCTCGTTTATCCCATTTTGAAGGAGATTGACTCTGTCAGCGAGTTGATTGAGTTTCTTGTTGACTACGTTTTTCTTCCTTACTTGCTTGACAACTTTAACAATCTTTATCTTTGCTCGGGATGCCCAAATATCGGTTGGCTTATCGATCTGGATGCGGATCTGGTGGTGCCTTTGGATGGTGGTGGTGATGAGTGAGAAGATGAGTCTGATGATGATGACACATGAGGAGACTCAGGATCCTTTGGTGGCTCAAAAGTTTGTTCCTTGCTACGTGTGGGACTATCTAGAATATAGTCATTGGCTTCCTTTTCGGCTTGAGCCTTTTCTTCCGCCTTGATCCTTGCCTCTTCATCTGCTTGAGCTTGAGCTTCATTATCTGCTTTTTCTTTAGTTGCAGCCTCAACATCTTTATCAAAAATTTTCTTTGTCTTCTCCATCTTTTTGTCTGGTTCCTCAAAGTCAAAAATGATCTTGTCCTCCAGTTGCTTTTGTTCTGATTCGTGGGTGGTGGTACCAGTTCCCTTATCGGGTTGATTAACCGCATCAGAAACTGGTGTGGTTAGTGCACCACCACTTGAACCCCCTGGGCCACGAGTTTGTTGTAGGTTGAATTCCTGAGCAACATGTTGGAGTCTGAGATTCTTTACCTTCTTTCTGTAGTCTTTGTCTTCATACAGTGGCTCTTCTTCTGAGCTCTCTTCTTCCTGCTCTAGCACTAGAGTTTTCCCTTTATCAGACTTGAGACTTAGAGGTTTTTCAACGGTTAGTCTATTATCTATTGCAGATTCTGAGTAGATAATCTCTTCATCTGATTCAGTGTCCTCCGAGTCCTCGTCCATTAGTTGTGGTTCAGGTTTGGGAATAGGGATGGCTTCCTTTAATGGAACTCTCTTTTTGAGTGTGTGAGTCCTCTTAGGAAACTTTCTCGTACTTTCAGTGCTCGCAATACTTCCAGCACTGCCTCTCCTAGTCTTCCTAGTAGGTGTACCAGAAGATTTTTCATCAATGAAACCCACTTTGCCTGATTCAACATGTTAAGTGTGGGCTCAAGCAGTACGGAGTGATGGTTGGGGTCATCAAGTCTCAAGGGAATATCTGGATTATTCCCTAGAATCCTTTGGATCAACAGTTGTGTGTATCGATATAAGGCATCTTGGTGCCGGGCTTTTAAGATAAGACATCATGTCGTCCCATATCGTAGCCGCAAATTTGATGTGTTTCATGTTGACCATGCCCCAAAAGATTTGCGCCCATGAGCTTCGGATGCTCAAAACCAGCATCGCCCGTCGAGCGATTTTGCAATCATGATGTAGAGGGTTCTCCATAGCTGAGGAATATTTTTGAGATCTACTGAGGAGTGTTTTGTGATTATCCCAACAGCTTCATCATAGCCAACGTCGACCATGAACTGGAGAGTGACATCTTCAGTAGGAGTAGCAGTGTAATCAGCATGTTGGATGTTAGGAAAAAGAAGAACAACCCTTTAGTCTACTTGAGTGATAGTGACTTGTTTGTCGTTAAGTGTCACAGTCACAGCATCATGACCTTTAACCTTCTACATGGTGTGCAATTGGTGAAGATAAATCTCCGCACCGCTTGCGTGAATTAGTAAGCATATTCTTGTATGGATGAGTCTTGAAATATCTCAATGATTTGACAAGAAGACTCGTAACATGTGAAGTTATCAAAATCGACTATGAGATTGTTCTTCCCAATCTTCATTGTGTAAACGTTGGGGAAGATGTCTTCCTTTTTAAGAACATTTGGTGCATCAATGTATTCCATTTGGACATCTATATCGTGATCTGAAAGATATTTAGCCAAAAGAACCAACATATCGAAAGACATTACGTTAGTCAAAAGTTATTTTATTGTCCAATTTATTGAATATGTTATGTCAATGATTGTTACATGTCCAACGTCACTTGTTTGTTTGATAGTCCAAAGTAGTCGTGAATTTATTAACTTTGAGTTTTAAAGTCCAAATTTTCACTAATTATCACAACATATTAACCATTTAAGCTTATTAATGACATTTTGGTTTCGTGACGTTATGATTTATTTATTTACAAGTTTGTACACACAACAATTCACAATTTTGGTTAAAAAATTAGGCTTAGGCGTAGGATTTGCAAACTTATGCGTAAACAGTAGACAATACGCGTAGGCATAAGCTTATGCGTAGGATCTTGACTTACACGTAAGAAATATTACGCGTAGGAAAAGAGAGCTTTAGGCATAGAGCTTACGCGTAAGCGTATGTGGGACCTTTCGCGTAAGGCTTACTAGTAAGAGTGAACCTTATGCGTAAGACTCAATGTTTACGCATATCCTTTACAGTGATCTGCGTAGTCCCCTTTGTAGAACCTTACGCTTATCGGTTACACGTAAGATTTCTCTTCGCGATAACATTCTCAGCGTGGGTGATCCTTGCGTAAAACACGGTTAACCTAGATTACGAATATTTCACGCGTAAAAACCTGAAACAAATAAATCATAACTCATCCATTAACATGTTAATTAAATCCCTTTTAGTCTTATATGAAATCACAATAATCCATAGTTACGCGTAAGTTTTTCTTACGCGTAGAACTAAAACCCTAAGTTTCAATTCCTACGAATAAGTGATTTAGCCATAGAATGTGCACCAAACGTTTTCTGGTATTTCTTAGAGGGCTAGTGAGTTGTCTTAAACAAGTTTTAACATCAAAACCTTCATGAAACAAAAATACCCAATTCGTATGAGCATAAACCCTAAATCTTAATTTTCACAAAATTGATGTTTCTGGGAATGTTTCAAGCATGGTTTTGGTCAATTAAACATGTATACAATATCATAAGAACATCTAATTGTACAGAAACACTCTAAAATGAAAAACCCTAATTCATGCGTATGAACCCTAATTTTGAAATATGATCAAAACATTTTCTGGGTGGAAATTTATGTTGGAAATGTTTATAGCATATGATTTTGAACATTTTAACACCATTTTAATCATCACAAACACTCAAGTGATGATTTTGTGTTCATACGCATACGCGTAGAACATAAAATAATCCAAACACAAAATCCATCCGTTGGATGCTTATGAATTTAAAAACCTATGTTTGTAAACACATTAAGATCATATAACCACTTACAAATCAAGAGTTTAAAGCACGGATTGGTAGAACGAATTATAGGCGTAGGATTGGGGTGGATGAAATAATAAATGCTTTGAAATAAATGAATGAGATAGTTAGGTGGAGATGTTTTTGTAAAAAATGTTAAAGCTTTTGACAACATTGGTCCCTCCACCTCAACCATTTTCATCCAACGCCCATAACTTCCATTTTGGTTACATAATGCATGATTTTTGGAAAGAAACTTGACGACACTCCCCCTCGACTTAAGAAATAATGAAATTTTATAAATTTGAGTCCGGGGAGTGTCAATAAACTAGAAATGTGACCACAATTATCAAAGAAACAACCGGGATGAGGTAACATGCAAGTACAAGATTTTATAAAACAGAAAATTATTTATTTTCTCCCCCTCAACACTTGACTGTAAAAATACTGATATTTTGAAATAGTAAAGTGTTGACGGAAGAATTGTTCTTGCCATGTTTGAAAGAAATTAGATAGGAGAATATTTTTGAGTTTTATCAGATTTTATATTTTTTTATTTTGTTTTGAAAATATTTACAAAAGAGGTTTTGGTGTTTGATGGTTTTAAAATTGTTTTAAAATTTCGTCCATTCTTCCGAGTCAAACACCGCATACCAATCCGTGGACCAACTCGGTAAACCTAGCGAGAGCCAAGGCTTTGGTGAGAAGATGCGCCATTGGTATTCGGTACCCAAAGTATAATTCAACGGTACCTTTTCCACATGCTCCTTGATGAAATGATATCGAAGATCGATGTGCTTTGATTTCAATCTTGAACGAGTTGCGAGATTGCAATAGCACTTCGATTGTCGCGAGACATCGGGATTACATCAACACGTAAACATAGTCTTTGAGTTGTGTTCTCATCCAAATGACTTGAGCACAACACGACATGGCTACATATTCGCGCGCTTGGTTGAGGGGCGATGTACAATCCTCGCTTCTTCGATTGCCATGACACTAGTTTATCACCAAGAAATTGTAGAGCTCATGAAGTACTTTTCCGAGAATCTAAGCAACTGCGTGATCGGCGTCTAAAAAGCTATTAGTTCAAAACCGAATACTTGGATACGGATCCCCAAGTTAATGGTTCCCTTGATGTATCGGAGGATTCTTTTAGCCTCGAGAGGCGAGTTTCGCTTGGTCTTGACGATAACGGAGCAAAGATATACAACAAATACAATGTCGGGCCCATCGGTGTTAGATACATGAGAGACCCAATAATACTTTGGTATTTGGTAGGGTCATCCAATTTCCATGCAAATCAAGATCCGCTTTCTTAGTATGTGCCATTGGTGTGGCATAGGTATCATAGGTTTGCATTCCATGTTTGTTTAAGATTTCAAGGGCATATTTGGACTGAATTAGGAAAATACTACGGGGTGATTGATGAACTTGCAATCCAAGAAAGAATGTAAGTTCACCCATCATGGACATTTCAAAATGTTTTTCATAAGTTTTGAAAAAGCGTTTGAGTATTTTAGATGTGTTGACCCAAAATGATGTCATCCACATAAATTTGAACGATTAAAATGTGTTCCCGTGATATTGTATGAAAAGTGTTGGTCGACCGATCATTTGGTGAAATTATTGGCAATAAAAAAGGATGATAACTTATCATACCACGCCCGAGGGGCTTGTTTGAGACCGTAGAGTTTATAAATAAGCATTAGGAATAAAAAAGGATGACTTAAAAACTGTTGGCAATAAAAAAGGATGACTTAAAAACTGTTTTAAATGAAGAAAAATAGCAAACTGACCTAGAAAAATATGAAAAATTCAGGAAAAGTCTAAAATAATATTATGAATCTATGAAAAATATAAAAACAGTGGGTTATGTGTAAGAAAATGAAACTGCAAAGACAAGTGCTTATAAATAAGCACTAGGAATAAGCAAATGAACACAATAAGCTACCAAACTAAAACAGAAGCTATAATATGTTATAACTACTAGAAAGCAACTAATTATAACTATCCTAAACCTCTAAATTACCAGCTACACAGATTTGATTATTTGAGCTTATGTGCTTAAAACAGTTTTGAGGTGCTCACTTGCAGCCTAAGAATAAGCTACCAAATAGGCTGAGACTCAAATCCAAAAGTTGGAACCTAAACTAGACGACCAAGAACACAGAACCAAAAATGAGCCTAGGCCAAGCTCTTATGAGCTTATGACAAGCTCTGAAAATCGAGAAAACTCAAGATTCAGTCGAGTTTGTGAGCAGGCGGATAAGCCCTATTTGACAAGTTGTTTTAGAGCTTATAAAAATTTACAAAAATCTACAAAAATCACAATAAGAAACTAGACCGGTTGAAGTTTATAAACCCAATAATTTCACTTGATTTGGCCCAAATGCGAATCAATGAAAATCATCCTAGTTGGGTTAAAAGCGAGATTTCCAAGTTTTGACTTTTGAAACAGTTTGATATGTTGACTTTTATGAGCTTTGAGACCAATTTGTGGACTGATTGTGATGTATTATGATGAAATGGACCTAATGCAATCTATGTCTATGATATCTAAGCACAAATCAAGATTTAGATTTTCTAAAGCTCCAACGGTTAAGAAATTAAGACAGTTTAAGGATGATTTTGACTTTGGTTGTTCTAGTGCACAAATAACTTACTCAAATGATTCTAATGACCTATATTGAGACTGAGTATGCAATTTTCAAGTGCAAACCAATGCTCAATCTCAAGTAATCCTACTGAACCAAACACACCTGTCAAAGCTAAAATGCAATATAAATTGAACTATCTACTGAATTAGCTTGTTTTATTGATTAAACTGAGTTTAATTGTCCTAATTACAACTTAATAAACAGATAAAAACTACTCCTAACCACAAATACAGATTATGCACTGACTTTGAAAATGAACTTACATATGGTCCTAGCCACTATGGCTTGCCAAAGAACACAAGGATCACTACCTATTCTAAACCATAAACTAACTCAATTTCAACCCAAATCCATGCTCTGCATCACCATTATCCATTTCCAAGACAGCTTAACCAAATTCCTTCTCAGTTTGACTTTTGTTGACCCACTACCAAAGTTGCTTAAAAATGAAATGTAAGCTTACCAAAAGCTATAAAGAGCTTAAATAAACTTATTTGAGCTTAAAAATAAGCTACTAAAAGCTTGGACATAGGAATTTGAAAATGAAATTTGCAACAGTTAACATAAAATATGAAATGTGAACACAAACTTGAATTGACACTTGAAAATAGTTGCAATACACTGAAATACTTTAGTTTGATACAATTAAACTTGAAATTACAACTAAGAGTCTATTTACGACTTAGGAATTTAAAAATGACATACATTTGGAAATTAAACTAAGTACTACTCTATTCTCTTGCTTCTCTTCTTCTTTTTATACACCATATGTCTTCTCTCACCTCTCTGAGCAAATCCCATCATAATTCTGGACCATTGGATGGCTTGATATACTCTTGGCCGTTTGATCAATTTTTGGCGCCAAAAAGGATGTATCAACAGGGAGGGTTGAGTGAAATGGAGGAGGGGGCATTAAATGCTCTTTGGAGTTTGGTGGAGGTGGGGGGAACAAGGAAGAGTGAGGTTGAGCTGGGGGAATGGGAGGTGGAGTGTAGCAGGCTTAGTTGGTGAAGAAGAAGAAAAGGCGGGTAGGGGGTGTTGACCAGATATTTGACTTGGGTTATATTATTGAAGGGGGTCCAAAAAGGAAGGGGGTCAAATGGAATGGCAGGGTCCAAAGGGTTTTGATAGGGTCCAAGGTGTTTAGGCTTATTAATCATAAGGACCTTTTTGCAATTCTGAAGACAAGTGACCAAGGTCGCCATTTTATCAAAGTTGTTCCAAGGGACCAAAAGTGACAAGTTTCAATAGTGCAAGGACCAAAATGGACATTTTCAAATTTCCAAGGACTATTTTTGACAATTTTGAAACTTGAAGGACCAAACTTGTAATTTCTCAAAACTTTTTGATATTTTTCACCAAAGGACTAATTTTGACAAGTTATGATTTTAAAAGGACCTTTGGTGATTTTGTTTTGAAATAAGTGCTGTGGACTATTTCGACAACTTTTGAAACTTGGGGACTGAAACGCCAATTATGCAAACTTAGCTCATTTTTCATCCGATTTTAAACATTTTGCATACGAAACATATAAAATGCAATTTTGAGATATTTTCAAGATTTTGATGCATTTTGAGCATTTTAAATGTTTTGCGCTCAGATTGACCAAAAATGATGAGTATTTACACACTCATCAATCCCCACACTAAACTATTGCTAGTCCTAGCAATCTTTTGAAAAAACTTAATGGATTTGAATCTCTTTACCAAAAGCCATTACTCGGAGTAGCCAAATGTTTTAGTTCAAGTAAGAACCATGGTACATCGATAACCATGTGATTTTGAGCAAACCACCGACTTCCAACGGATTTGATTTGTCTTTACCGTGTCGTTTGCTACGGACTAGCCAACTCTTAGATAAATTATCAATATTATCTTTGGTGAGTCGATTACCAATTATGGTTTTTCCACTGCTTTACCACAAGCCATAAACTTATGCTAGCCAACTCTTCACTTTTAAGGATATGGTGAGTGAATACCATACAATTTTGGGCAAATTGCAAGCGTCAACGGATTTGAGATATCTTTACCAAGAGCCGTTTGCTCTGGATTAGCCAATCCTTTTGTTTATTAGACATGGCGGATCGATAACCATAAGTGAGTAAGTGCAAAACACTTACTCCAAAAAAAAAAAAAAAAAAAAATTGGCCAAAACGGGAATGGGTGGTATAATTACATGATAAAATTAGTGAATTTCCCCCACACAGAAATGAATATTGCCCTCAATATTCAAAGTACCTGTGGTTATGCCGAAACAAAGAACGTAAAGGGAAATACTACGGCCATTATTTTGAAAGATTTGTTTTGTTTTTTTTTGTTTTATATATATACAACATGGGGCAACTCCCCACACTAGGGTGGTAGAAAAATAGAAAGAAGTCGAAATATGGGTGAAAACCCATATGGCATGCTATCTTGTTTTGATTCCCGAGTCGCTAGCTTGACTCGATCCCCGCATTCATTGGTTCATGGGAAAGTTTGTAGATCCGGGACAACCACAGGAGGTATGTCCTCTCCAAAATAATGCTTCAACCGATGACCATTCACTTTAAAGTTTGGACCATCGGGTTGAGATAACTCAATGGTTCCATATGGAAATACTTTAGTGATGGTAAATGGTCCGCACCGTGATTTTAATTTTCCAGAAAATCTTCAATCTTGAGTTGAAAAGAAGGACTCGATCACCGACGTTGAAAACGCGGTTTTGATTTTGAGTCATGAATCTTCTTTGTCTTTTGTTTGTAGATCAAAGAGTTCTCGTATGCTTGATCACGGAGTTCATTTAATTCATTCATTTGAACTTTCCTATGATCACCAAGCTATCTGAATATCGAAGTTGGCATGCTTCAAGGCCCAAGATGCCTTGTGCTCAAGCTCAACCGGCAGATGACATGCCTTCCGTACACTAGCTTGTATGGAGTGCACCCGATGGGTGTTTTATAAATTCGCACGGAAGGCCAGAGTGCGTCATCTAGCTTATCCGACCAAGAGGCAAGGTTTTCGCCATCGTCCTTTCCAAGATTCTTTTAATCCCGGTTGGAAACTTCCACTTGCCCACTTGTTTGGGGTGGTGCAGCAGAGAGAGGCGGTGAGTTACACCATACTTTTGCATGACTCTATCAAACCGGTCATTGCAATGCGTACCACGATCATCGATTATAGCTCGTGGAGTTCCAAACCTAGCAAAAGAGATTTTAAGAATTTCACAACAACTCGGGCATTGTTGGTAGGCAAAGCCTTAGCTTCAACCCATTTTGACAAATAGTCAACGGCCACCAGTATGTATTTATTACGCGAAGAAGAAATGGCCCCATAAAGTCAATGCCCGGATGTCAAAATCTCACACACTTGAATGGCGTTTTGGCATTTCATTTCTTTAATGAGATATTCCCATGACGTTGACAAGCGTCACAGGTTTTGACAAATTCATGGGCATCCTTGTAAATCGTGGGCCAATAGAATCCGAATCAAACACCTTCTTGGCGTGTAGTTGGGGCTATGATGTCCCCAAGAGGTCCGTAATGGCAAGCCTTGAGAATGTCATTGGCTTCCCGACCATACACACATCACCGATGACTTGATCCGCGTAAATTTTGAACAAGTAGGGTCGTCCTGTAATGTTTTACATCTTTAAAGAATTTGTTTTTCCGTTGGGACGACATCCTTTCACCACAAAATTACCCGCATGGTAATTTGCAAAGTCAAGAAACCATGGGGTAGAAGAGTCTCCACGAAAAGAAACCACATTGATTGTTTCGAGAGGAAATGTTTTGTTTATTTCCTTTTCTCGAACACATCTTGGTGAGGGTTTTCTAGACGGGACGATGATCGCCGAGGTTCTCGGCTCCTTTTTATCACGTATAATGATATCAAATTCTTGTAGGAGGAGAACCCAACGAGCAATCTCGGCTTTGCATCTTGTTTTGCAAAGAGATATTTGAGAGCCGAGTGATCCGTATACACCACGATTTGGTTAAGATAAAGTATGGTTTAAACTTTTCAAACGCATACACCACACTAATAATTCTTTTTCGTAGTGGTGTAATGGGTTTGAGCTTGATCATAGTTTTACTCGCGTAGTGGATAGGTTGAAAATGCTTGGTTTTATGTTGCCCCAAGACCCACCGATAGCAAAATCACTTGCATCGCACATGAGTTCAAAGGGTAAATCCCAATCGGGGCAACTAGAATGGTGCTTAGTGCTTTTTCTTTAATGTTTCAAAAGCTTCAATGCACTCGGAGAGAAGATAAAAGGAGCATCTTTTTCAAGAAGATGGGTCATAGGTCGAGCAATTTTAGAAAAATCTTGTATGAATCTACGATAGAACCCGGCATGACCTAGAAAACTCCTAATACCTTTGACGGTAGTAGGATGAGGCAATTTAGCAATAACATCAACTTTTGCTCTATCTACCTCAATCCGCTTTTTGAAATCTTATGGCCAGGACTATGCCTTCTTTGACCATAAAGTAGCTCTTCTCCCAATTTAGACAAAGATTGGTGTCTTCACACCTTGAAGCATTCTTTCTAAATGGGAGAGGCATGTTTGAAATGAGTCCCCAATGACCGAGAAGTCATCCATAAACACATCCATTGTTTCCCGATCATGTCGTGGAAAATTGCCATCATACATCGTTGGAACGCTGTGAGCATTGCATTGGCCAAAAGGCATACGTCTGTAGGCAAATGTTCCGTATGGGCGGTGAATGTGGTCTTTTCTTGATCCAATGGATCAATGGGGATCTAAAAGTAACCCGAGAAACCATCAAGGAAACAATAGTATTCGCTCCTCGCTAATCTCTCAAGCATCCGTCCATGAAGGGTAGAGGAAAATGGTCTTACGGGTGGCTTCGTTTAACTTGCGATAGTCGATACACACACGCCATCCCGTAACCAATCGAGTTGGAATTAACTCGCTTTCTTCATTTGTGACAACAAATAATGCCACCCTTTTTGGAACGCAATGAATTGGCTAACCCAAGGACTATCGAGATCGGGTAAATTAAACCGCATCAAGAAGTTTGAGAACCTCTTGTTTGATAACCTCATGAATCTTAGGATTCACCCTTCTCGATGTTGAATTGCTGGTTGAAGTCATCCTCCATTAAGATTTTGTGAGTACAAACTCGTGGTTGATACCCTTAATGTCGGAGAGTTTCAAGCAATTGCTTGCTTGTGTGACTTCAAGACCTTTATGAGAGCAGTTTTCTCCTCCTCGCTTAAGTCTTTAGCAATTATGACGGTAATTTATCATCACCCTCCAAGAATGCATACTCGAGATGAGGAGGTAGGTCCTTAAGTTCAACCTCGGAAATTCTTCAGATGTTTGCACCGATTTGATTTCCTCAATTGTGATCTCTTTCGAGGAGAGATGGTAATGTATCTTCATTTAACAATTGCTCAAGATAAAGAATATCCCCTCCGAATAATAAACACCATCAATTCCAGTGTGAATTGATTCATCACTAGCAAGAAATTCATCGATCTCTTCCGGAAGAAGTCACCTCCTCAAACGGAGTGAGAGGGGAAGAGTCGGCAATGATTGGTTTAGAAGATGTGGTGGAATCTCCACGTAATTATGAACATAACCAAGAAACTCTTGAGAGTCCTCAAGCAATATCAATTAAATCGACTCGATTAACCGATTCAAGATCATAATTTGAGGAGTACCTTGAAGTTTGATCAAGGTTAAAGGTACGACTTCATTACCCACACGTAACGTGATTTCTTGCTCAAATACATCAATAAGAGCACGCCCGCTCGTGAATCCTCTTCCAACAATGAGGGAACCCGATGATCGGCATCGAAATCAACAACCACGAAGTCACCGAAAATGGAACTTTCCTACTTTCACAATACATCCTCGGCGATGCCAAGAGGACGCGATAGAACGATCTCGCAAGCTCGAGAGTCATGCGGTAGGAATAAGTTCGGAGAAAGTTTCTTCCATATTGAATAAGGCATCGATTGATGCTTGCACCAAGATCGGCAAGGGCAAAGCATTCAATCATTCCTGGAAAACACAAGGAAGAAGAAATTTTCCGGGATCTCCTAGCTTCTGGAAGCTTCTTTAAAAGAATCGCCGAGCGCTCGCTCAAAGGAGTTTTGGCCATTTCAAACAGCTTTCCTTATTGCTCAACATGTGTTTGAGGGTTGATGCAAACTTGGGCATCAACATGATGGCATCCGCAAAGCTTATGTCAAAATGAAGTTCTTGGAAAATTTGAAAGAATTTCTCCATTTGATGACCGGCTTTCTCATGAGTTTTTGCTCATTTAAACGTGAGGGTAAGGAATAGAAGTTTTGATTTGGGGTTGCCAACCTGAGGTTCAAAACAACCTGTGTTTGGTTTGGGTTTCGGGACAACCCGAGGATGGACATTGCCGGTACTTCCGTTATTAGTAGGAAGTTCCTTGTCCTTTGTCGCCTCGTGTTCACTTTCCACTACCTTCGGAGAGAAGAAGAAGGTAGTAGGAATAGCGGGTCCATGATATGAAGCACCACTTCGGTTGTGATCGCCTTTGCATCGCCCCTCGGATTAGCGATCGTGTTGCTAGGTAAAGTACCGAGCCCGAGGGTCGATCATTTAAAGACTTCTTAATGTCGAAATCGGCTAACCAACAACCCTGCTCATTTCCTCTTGATTTCATGAATTGTTTCAACAACTCATCGATGATGGTCCAGTTGGAACAATGGCTTGATTTTGCAGGAAAATTATGGCCTCTATTGTTAGGATTAGGGCCTTGATTTTGAAAATTTCCTTGATTATTACCATGAAAATACCCCGGGTTGAAATTTCCACGACTGGTTTCTATTGAAATTTCCTTGGTGTTGGAAATTTTGATTTTGATTTTGAAAACCGTTGTTTGGACTAAAATTACCTTGGTTTTGAAAACCTTGGTTTGGTCTATTTTGATTTTGATTACGGTTTTGGTTGAAACCGGAGGTCCAGGTAGTGGTTAGGACGGTGGTTCGGGTTCATAGGAGCACGGTATTGGTTGCCTCCTTGATTAGAAATCCCGCCCACACCATTAGCTTCAAAGGGTTACCATCGGTGGCCATACAGTTGTAATAGGCATGGGGCCACCGCAGTAACACGACTTCCACTTTCTTAACTTCAGCAGAGGTGAAGTTTGTGGAAAAGACTTTCTTTTGGTTGGAGAGAACCAAAGCTTGAATTGCTTCAGTGAGTTTGTCAATCTTAGCATCGGTGCTAGATTGACTCACGGCGATGAAGTAGAAGGACCAACACCGACTTGGGAAACAACCGCTTGCTTGCGCAAAGGCGGACTTTAGACTTGTTTTCAATGATCGCTAAAGCTTCTTTGACAGCTTTTGTTTAAGAAATTTCCTCCACGGAGGAATTGAGAGAATCTTGATCGATTGACTCACCCATTATAGAAAGTATCGAGTTGCATCAACTCGGAGAAACCGTGGTGAGGACATTTATGAGCAATTCCTTAAAACGATCCCACGATTCATCAAGGATTCATCAAACTTTTGTGTGAACTTGATGATTTTATTTTTAAGACTCGTGGTTTTGGAAGGTGGATAAAATTCATTCACAAATTTCTTCACCGTGTCTTCCCATGTCTCGATTGATTGAGGGGTTGTTTTTCAAGCCAAATCCGGGCTTGTCCTCAAGAGAAAATGGGAATGAAGAAGCTTAACAAAGATCAAGAGGGACATTCTTGTATTTGATGGTAGATGCAATCTTGTTAAACCATCGAATATGAGCATGAGGATCATCCCGCCAAAACCATAGAATTGACTTGAGGTTACAAGATTCAAGAACCCGTTTTGAGTTCAAAATTTTCACCACAATGGTCGGATAACAATAGCATCTCCATACCCGCCGATGGTGCCCGGAGAAGCTCACATATGACGTTCTTCCGCCATGATAACGGAAGTAGTGTGAGCAGTCCGGATCTCGATCCGATCGATGGAGCGAAGTCTGGACACGCCTTCTTGGAATCTTGACAAGCTCACGAAATGGGCTTACAGATCTAGAAGAGCGAGTGCGCATACACTAGAGTTAACTCTAAGAGATCTCAGAGTTAAGGAAAGGAATGGGAATTATGAAAATATTTCTGATGAGAATGGGAATTATGAAGGGAATTATGAAAATGGGGTAAGAAGAATCTTTTTGAGTTTTTCTGGTTCTGAAAAGTAGATATAACAACAAACCCAATTAAAACAAAATCGAGGCAAAACAACAGTGAACTTAAACCAATAATCACAAGATGAATGGCTTCTTTGAAAAAGGTACACCAATCACAAGGACACAAAGGCAAGTTTTAAATCTTTGGTTCGGAACTTATTATGGTCGTACTTCAGCTAGGTAGTACACTGCCTTGGTTTGCGGTGGTAATCTTTTATGTTGTTATTATTAAACAAAGAAAACGACAAATCTTTTTGTATTTTTATCTTTGATATATATATAGAAACAAAAGGAAAATATTTTTGTGTTTTATACGTTTTTGGATGTTTTTGGGTTTTTGGATTTTTTTATAAGAAAATATATATATAGATATAGATGGATGGTATGAACAAAGAGTGAATATTCAAATCACTAATCTGCTAAACGGAAGATAATTAGCACCGACTCCCGGCGTGGCCAAAATTTGATCGGTGCCAAACCGCTCAAGTTTTATCACACAAGTCGACCACTTGTGAATGGCCAACCGTAATAAACTTCAAACAGCTCGGAACCAAATGCAATGAAGATCGAGAGAGTATAGTGTTTCCCAGTGTCGTTATATCCCAACGAGCAGTGCGATGAATCACCAAACGAATAGTGATCGAGAGATTTGAACGGAAAAAGGGTTTTGAATGATTATAACTACGTAAAAGTATATAAATTACAGAGGCTTAAATGCAAATTAAAGAAAATTAAAAAGATAAAATATATTAAATAAACGCTATCACTATTTGCAAAATGATGTTTTGATTTTTCTTTTATAAAATTTAAATTAAAAACTACGTGACGTACAAAGAAAATGTGAAACTTAAACAATATTAATCCTAAAAATATAAAATGACATTTTCACAAACCTAATGATAAGAGAAAATTTTAGAAAAGAAAATTATTTTTAAAACTATTTATCTAATTATTATTAATTAAAAACTATTTTTACTTATTTAATAATAGCCTAAAATACAAGAAAATATGAAATAAAGCTAGAAAAATGAAATTATGACTTAGAAAAATCTAAAATAACTAAAGAGAATTTTCAAAACTATTTTTGTATTTTTCTGATTATTTTTCTATTTTCTATGAATTAAAAACTATTTAAAACTACTTAAATTGCTTAAAAATACAAATTTAACTAAGAAAAATCTGGAAAATATTTTTTGACTTTTATATTTATCTTAACCTAGGAAAATGAAAACTTATTTTTTGAAGTTTTTCCGATTTAATTGTATTAAAAGCTAATTAAAATGACTTAAAACTGCTTTTAAATGAAGAAAAATAGCAAACCGACCTAGAAAAATATGAAAATTCAGAAAAGTCTAAAATAATATTATGAATCTATGAAAAATATAAAAACAATGGGTTATGTGTAAGAAAATGAAATCAGAAGACAAGTGCTTATAAATAAGCACTAGGAATAAGCAAATGAACACAATAAGCACCAAACTAAACAGAAGCTATAATATGCTATAACTACTAGAAAGCAACTAATTATAACTATCCTAAACCTCTAAATTACAAGCTACAGATTTGATTATTTGAGCTTATGTGCTTAAAAGCAGTTTTAGGTGCTCACTTGCAAAGCTTAAGAATAAGCTACCAAATAAGCCGAGACTCAAATCCAAAAGTTGGAACCTAAACTAGACCTGACCAAGAACTTGTAAACCCAAAATGAGCCTAGGCCAAGCTCTTATGAGCTTGTGACAAGCTCTGAAAGAATCGAAAAACTCAAGATTCATCGAGTTTGTGAGTGAGGCAGGAATAAGCCCTATTTGACAAGTCGTTTTAGAGCTTATAAAAATTTACAAAAATCTACAAAATCACAATAAGAAACTAGACCAGTTGAAGTTTATAAACCCACAATTTCACTTGATTTGGCCCAAAATCGAATCAATGAAAATCATCCTAGTTGGGTTAAACCGAGATTTCCAAGTTTTGACTTTTGAAACAGATTTGATATGTTGACTTTTATGAGCTTTGAGACCAATTTGTGGATCGATTGTGATGTATTATGATGAAATGGATCTAATGCAAGCTATGTCTATGATATCTAAGCACAAATCAAGATTTGGATTTTCAAAATTCCAACGGTTAAGAAATTAAGACAGTTTAAGGATGATTTTGACTTTGTTTGTTCTAGTGCACAAATAACTTACTCAAATGATTCTAATGACCTATATTGAGACTGAGTATGCAATTGTCAAGTGCAAACCAATGCTCAATCTCAAGTAATCCTACTTGATCCAAACACACTTTATCAAAGCTAAAATGCAATATAAATTGAACTAACTATCGAATTAGCTTGTTTTATTGATTAAACCGAGTTTAATTGTCCTAATTACAACTTAATAAACAGATAAAAACTACTCCTAACCACAAATACAGATTATGCAATCGACTTTGAAAATGAACTTACATATGGTCCTAGCCACTATGGCTTGCCAAAGAACACAAGGATCACTACCTATTCTAAACCATAAACTAACTCAATTTCAACCCAAATCCATGCTCGCATCACCCATTATCCATTTCAAGACAACTTGAACCAAATTCCTTCTCAGTTTGACTTTTGTTGACCCACTACCAAAGTTGCTTGAAATGAAATGTAAGCTTACCAAAAGCTATAAAGAGCTTAAATAAACTTATTTGAGCTTAAAATAAGCTACTAAAAGCTTGGACATAGGAATTTGAAAATGAAATTTGCAACATGAACATAAAATATGAAATGTGAACACAAACTTGAATTGATACTTGAAAATAGTTGCAATACAACGAAATACTTTAGTTTGATACAATTAAACTTGAAATTACAAGTAAGAGTCTATTTAAGACTTAGGAATTTAAAACGACATACATTTGGAAATTAAACTAAGTACTACTCTATTCTCTTGCTTCTTCTTCTTTTATACACCATATGTCTTCTCTCTCTCTCTCGAGCAAATCCCATCATAATTCGGACCATTGGATGGCTTGATATACTCTTGGCCGTTTGATCAATTTTGCGCCAAAAGGATGTATCAACGGGAGGTTGAGTGAAATGGAGGAGGGGCATTAAATGCTCTTTGGAGTTTGGTGGAGGTGGGGAACAAGGAAGAGTGAGGTTGAGCTGGGAATGGGAGGTGGAGTGTGCAGGCTTAGTTGGTGAAGAAGAAGAAAAGGCGGGTAGGGGTGTTGACCGATATTTGACTTGGGTTATATTATTGAAGGGGTCCAAAAGGAAGGGTCAAATGGAATGGCGAGGTCCAAAGGGTTTTGATAGGTCCAAGGTGTTTAGGCTTATTAATAATAAGGACCTTTTTTGCAATTTCTGAAAGACAAGGGACCAAGGCTGCCATTTTATCAAAGTTGTTCCAAGGGACCAAAAGTGACAAGTTTCAATAGTGCAAGGACCAAAATGGACATTTTCAAATTTCCAAGGACTATTTTTGACAATTTTGAAACTTGAAGGACCAAACTTGTAATTTCTCAAACTTTTTGATATTTTTCACCAAAGGACTAATTTTGACAAGTTATGATTTTAAAAGGACCTTTGGTGATTTTTGTTTTGAAATAAGTGCTCAGGGACTATTTCTGACAACTTTTGAAACTTGGGGACTGAACGCCAATTATGCAAACTTAGCTCATTTTTCATCCGATTTTAAACATTTTGCATCCAAACATATAAATGCAATTTTGAGATATTTTCAAGATTTTGATGCATTTTGAGCATTTTAAATGTTTTGCTTCAGATTGACCAAAATGATGAGTATTTACACACTCATCAATCCCCACACTAAACTATTGCTAGTCCCTAGCAATCTTTTGAGAAAACTTAATGGATTTGAATCTCTTTACCAAAAGCCATTACTTGGAGTAGCCAAATGTTTTAGTTCAAGTAAGAACCATGGTACACCGATAACCATGTGATTTTGAGCAAACCACCGCCTTCCAACGGATTTGATTTGTCTTTACCAAAAGCCGCTTTGCTTCGGACTAGCCAACTCTTAGATAAATTATCAATATTATCTTTGGTGAGTCGATTACCAATTATGGTTTTTCCACGCCTTTACCACAAGCCATAAACTTGCGGGCTAGCCAACTCTTCACTTTTAAGGATATGGTGAGTCAATACCATACAATTTTGGGCAAATTGCAAGCCGTCAACGGATTTGAGATATCTTTACCAAGAGCCGTTTGCTCTGGATTAGCCAATCCTTTTGTTTATTAGACATGGCGGATCGATAACTATAAGTTGAGTAAGTGCAAACACTTACTCCAAAAAAAAAAAAAAAAATTGGCCAAAATGGGGAATTGGGTGGTATAATTACATGATAAAATTCGTGAGAATTCCCCCACACACAAGAAATGAATATTGCCCTCAATATTCAAAGTACCGCGGTTATGCCGAAACAAAGAACGTAAAAGGAAATACTACGGCCATTATTTTGAAAGATTTTTTTTTTTTTTTTTTTGAAACTTATATATATACAACATGTGGGCAACTCCCCACACTAGGGTGGTAGAAAAATAGAAAGAAGTCGAAATATGGGTGAAAACCCATATGGCATGCTATTATTTTTGATTCCCGAGTCGCTAGCTTGACTCGATCCCGCATTCATTGGTTCATGGGGAAAGTTTGTAGATCCGGACAACCACGGGAGGAATGTCCTCTCCAAAATAATGCTTCAACCGATGACCATTCACTTTAAAGTTTGGACCATCGGGTTGAGATAACTCAATGGTTCCATATGGAAATACTTTAGTGATGGTAAATGGTCCGCACAATAGATTTTAATTTTCCGAGAAAATCTTCAATCTTGAGTTGAAAAGAAGGACTCGATCACCGACGTTGAAAACGCGGTTTTGATTTTGAGTCATGAATCTTCTTTGTCTTTGTTTGTAGATCAAAGAGTTCTCGTATGCTTGATCACGGAGTTCATTTAATTCATTCATTTGAACTTTCCGTGATCACCACCGCCTAAATATCGAAGTTGGCATGCTTCAAGGCCCAAGATGCCTTGTGCTCAAGCTCAACCGGCAGATGACATGCCTTCCGTACACTAGCTTGTATGGAGTGCACCGATGGGTGTTTTATAAACTGCACGGAAGGCCCAGAGTGCGTCATCTAGCTTATCCGACCAAGAGGCACGGTTTTCGCCATCGTCCTTTCCAAGATTCTTTAATCCCGGTTGGAAACTTCCACTTGCCCACTTGTTTGGGGTGGTACGCAGATGAGAGACGGTGAGTTACACCATACTTTGCATGACTCTATCAAACGGGTCATTGCAGAATGCGTACCACGATCACCGATTATAGCTCGTGGAGTTCCAAACCTAGCAAAAGAGATTTTAAGAATTTCACAACAACTCGGGCATCGTTGGTAGGCAAAGCCTTAGCTTCAACCCATTTTGACAAATAGTCAACGCCACGAGTATGTATTTATTACCGCGAGAAGAAGGAAATGGCCCCATAAAGTCAATGCCCCATATGTCAAAAATCTCACACACTTGAATGGCGTTTTGCGGCATTTCATTTCTTTGAGATATTCCGTGACGCTGACAAGCGTCATGTGTTTTGACAAATTCATGGGCATCCTTGTAAATCGTGGGCCAATAGAATCCGGAATCAAACACCTTCTTGGCGGTGTAGTTGGGGCTATGATGTCCCCAAGAGGTCCGAAATGGCAAGCCTTGAGAATGTCATTGGCTTCCTCGACCATACACACATCACCCGATGACTTGATCCGCAAATTTTGAACAAGTAGGGGTCGTCCCGAAGTAATGTTTTACATCTTTAAAGAATTTGTTTTTCCGTTGGGACGACATCCTTTCACCACAAAGTTACCCGCATGGTAATTTGCAAAGTCATCAAACCATGGGGTAGAAGAGTCTCCACGAAAAGAAACCACATTGATTGTTTCGAGAGGAAATGTTTCGTTTATTTCCTTTTTCTCGAACACATCTTGGTGAGGGTTTTCTAGACGGATGATGATCGTGCAAGGTTCTCGCCTCCTTTTTATCACGATAATGATATCAAATTCTTGTAGGAGGAGAACCCAACGGAGCAATCTCGGCTTTGCATCTTGTTTTGCAAAGAGATATTTGAGAGCCGAGTGATCCGTATACACCACGCATTTGGTTAAGATAAGGTATGGTCGAAACTTTTCAAACGCATACACCACGCCTAATAATTCTTTTCTCGTAGTGGTGTAATGGGTTTGAGCTTCATCATAGTTTTACTCGCGTAGTGGATAGGCTGAAAATGCTTGGTTTTGCGTTGCCCCAAGACCGCACCGATAGCAAAATCACTTGCATCGCACATGAGTTCAAAGGGTAAATCCCATCGGGGCAACTAGAATGGGTGCTTCCGTAGTTTTTCTTTAGTGTTTCAAAAGCTTCGATGCACTCAGGAGAGAAGATAAAAGGAGCATCTTTTTCAAGAAGATGGGTCATAGGCCGAGCAATTTTAGAAAAATCCTGTATGAATCTACGATAAAACCCGGCATGACCTAGAAAACTCCTAATACCTTTGACGGTAGTAGGATGAGGCAATTTAGCAATAACATCAACTTTTGCTCTATCTACCTCAATCCTGTTTTTTGAAATCTTATGGCCAAGGACTATGCCTTCTTTGACCATAAAGTGGCTCTTCTCCCAATTTAGACAAAGATTGGTGTCTTCACACCTTTGAAGCATTCTTTCTAAATGGGAGAGGCATGTTTGAAATGAGTCCCCAATGACCGAGAAGTCATCCATAAACACCTCCATTGTTTCCGATCATGTCGTGGAAAATTGCCATCATACATCGTTGGAAGGTGCCGGGAGCATTGCATTGGCCAAAAGGCATACGTCCAGAGGCAAATGTTCCGTATGGGCGGTGAATGTGGTCTTTCTTGATCCAGCGGATCAATGGGGATCTGAAGTAACCCGAGAAACCATCAAGGAAACAATAGTATTCGCCCTCGCTAATCTCTCAAGCATCCGGTCCATGAAGGGTAGAGGAAAATGGTCTTTACGGGTGGCTTCGTTTAACTTGCGATAGTCGATACACACACGCCATCCGTAACCAATCGAGTTGGAATTAACTCGTTTTCTTCATTTGTGACAACAAGAATGCCACCCTTTTTGGAACGCAATGAATTGGCTAACCCAAGGACTATCGAGATCGGGTAAATTAAACCGGCATCAAGAAGTTTGAGAACCTCTTGTTTGATAACCTCATGAATCTTAGGATTCACCCTTCTCGATGTTGGATCATTGGCTTGAAGTCATCCTCCATTAAGATTTTGTGAGTACAAAACTCGTGGTTGATACCCTTAATGTCGGAGAGTTTCAAGCAATTGCTTGCTTGTGTGACTTCAAGACCTTTATGAGAGCAGTTTTCTCCTCCTCGCTAAGTCTTTAGCAATTATGACGGTAATTTATCATCACCTCCAAGAATGCATACTCGAGATGAGGAGGTAGGTCCTTAAGTTCAACCTCGGAAATTCTTCATGATGTTTGCACCGATTTGATTTCCTCAATTGTGATCTCTTTCGGAGAGATGGCAATGGATCTTCATTTAACAATTGCTCAAGATAAAGAATATCCCCTCCGAATCATAAACACCATCAATTCCAGCGGAATTGATTCATCACTAGCAAGAAATTCATCGATCTCTTCCAGAAAGAAGTCACCTCCCTCAAACGGAGTGAGAGGGGAAGAGTCGGCAATGATTGGTTTAGAAGATGTGGTGGAATCCCACTCACGTAATTATGAACATAACCAAGAAACTCTTGAGAGTACTCCTCAAGCAATATCAATTAAATCGACTCGATTAACCGATTCAAGATTATAATTTGAGGAGTACCTCAAGTTTGATCAAGGTTAAAGGTAACAACTTCATTACCCACACGTAACGTGATTTCTTGCTCAAATACATCAATAAGAGCACGGCCCGCTCGTGAATCCTCTTCCAACAATGAGGGAACCCGATGATCGGCATCGAAATCAACAACCACGAAGTCACCGGAAAATGGAACTTTCCTACTTTCACAATACATCCTCGGCGATGCCAAGAGGACGCGATATAGAACGATCTGCAAGCTCGAGAGTCATGCGATAGGAATAAGTTCCGGAAGAGAAAGTTTCTTCCATACTGAATAAGGCATCAGATTGATGCTTGCACCAAGATCGGCAAGGGCAAAGCATTCAATCATTCCTGGAAAAACACAAGGAAGAAGAAATTTTCCAGGATCTCCTAGGGGCCGTTTAGTTGGTGAAAAATTTTCCTGTTTTTCCGTTTCTAAATTCCTAGAAAATGGAGTGGTTTTTCTTCTCTAGAGAAGAGTTGAGAAATGTGAAAATCCGTTTAGTTGGAGTTATATTTTTCCTTTTTTCTAAAATGAAAAGTTGTTTATTTGAAGGTGGAGGATGGAGGATGGAAGATGTGTGATAAAAGTGTAAGGTGAAAGGAAATGGTGTTATTATTTTGGAAATGAAAAAAGTGAAAAGGGTGTAATGTTATTTTCATTTTTTCTATTACAAATTGGAAAATGAGAATTTCATATTTTTGGAAAATTATTGGAAAAAAGTGCGACTAAACGGATTTTCAGTTTTTCTCTTTTCATATGAAAAATTTTCTAGAAAAATGGAGTATTTCTCCAACTAAACGGCCCCTAGCTTCTCGAAGCTTCTTTAAAAGAACTGCCGAGCGCTCGCTCAAAGGAGTTTTGGCCATTTCAACAGCTTTTTCCTTATTGCTCAACATGTGTTTGAGGGTCGATGCAAACTTGGGCATCAAGATGATGGCATCCGCAAAGCTTATGTCAAAATGAAGTTCTTGGAAATTTTGAAAGAATTTCTCCATTTGATGACCGGCTTTCATGAGTTTTTGCTCATTTAAACGTGAGGGTAAGGAATAGAAGTTTTGATTTGGGGTTGCCAACCTGAGGTTCAAAACAACTCTGTGTTTGGTTTTGGGTTTCGGACAACCCGAGGATGGACATTGCTTGGTACTTCCGTTATTAGTAGGAAGTTCCTTGTCCTTGTCGCCTCGTGTTCACTTTCCACTACCTTCGGAGAGAAGAAGAAGAGGTAGTAGGAATAGCGGGTCCATGATATGAAGCACCACTTACGGTTGTGATCGCTTTGCATCGCGCCTCGGATTAGCGATCGTGTTGCTAGGTAAAGTACCGAGCCCGGGGTCGATCATTTAAAGACTTCTTAATGTCGAAATCTGCTAACCAACAACTGTTCATTTCCTCTTGGGATTTCATGAATTGTTTCAACAACTCATCGATGATGGTCCAGTTGGAACAATGGCTTGATTTTGCACAGAAAATTCGCCTCTATTGTTAGGATTAGGGCCTTGATTTTGAAAATTTCCTTGATTATTACCATGAAAATACCGGGTTGAAATTTCCGACTGGTTTCTATTGAAATTTCCTTGGTGTTGGAAATTTTGATTTTGATTTTGAAAACCGTTGTTTGGACTAAAATTACCTTGGTTTTGAAAACCTTGGTTTGGTCTATTTTGATTTTGATTACGGTTTTGGTTGAAACCGGAGGTCCAGGTAGTGGTTAGGACGGTGGTTCGGGTCTATAGGAGCACGGTATTGGTTGCCTCCTTGATTAGAAATCCCGCCCACACCATTAGCTTCAAAGGGTTACCATCGGTGGCCATACAATTGTAATAGGCATGGGGCCACCGCAGTAACACGACTTCCACTTTCTTAACTTCAGCAGGAGGTGAAGTTTGTGGAAAAGAGACTTTCTTTGGTTGGAGAACCAAAGCTTGAATTGCTTCATGAGTTTGTCAATCTTAGCATCGGTGCTAGATTGACTCACGAGCGATGAAGAAAGGACCAACACCGACTTGGGAAACAACCGCTTGCTTCGTGCGGCGGACTTTAGACTTGTTTTCAATGATCGCTAAAGCTTCTTTGACGCTTTGCTTAAGAAATTTCCTCCAATGGAGGAATTGATAGAATCTTGATCATATTGACTCACTCCATTATAGAAAGTATCGAGTTGCATCAACTCGGAGAAACCGTGGTGAGGACATTTGCGAGCAATTCCTTAAAACGATCCCACGATTCATCAAGGATTCATCAAACTTTTGTGTGAACTTGATGATTTCATTTTAAGACTCGTGGTTTTGGAAGGTGGATAAAATTCATTCACAAATTTCTTCACCGTGTCTTCCCATGTCTCGATTGATTGAGGGGTTGTTTTCAAGCCAAATCCGGCTTGTCCTCAAGAGAAAATGGGAATGTAAGAAGCTTAACAAAGATCGTAGGGACATTCTTGTATTTGATGGTAGATGCAATCTTGTTAAACCATCGAATATGAGCATGAGGATCATCCCGCTCAAAACCATAGAATTGACTTGAGGTTACAAGATTCAGAACCGGTTTGAGTTTAAAATTTTCACCACAATGGTTGGATAACAATAGCATCTCCATACCCGTCGATGGGTGCCCGGAGAAGCTCACATATGACGTTCTTCCGCCATGATAACGGAAGTAGTGTGAGCGATCCGGATCTCGATCCGATGATGGAGCAGAAAGTCTCTGGACACGCCTTCTTGGAATCTTGACAAGCTCACGAAATGGGCTTACGGATCTAGAAGAGCGAAAAGATACACTAGAGTTAACTCTAAGAGATCTCGAGTTAAGGAAAGGAATGGGAATTATGAAAATATTTCGATGAGAATGGGAATTATGAAGGAATTATGAAAATGGGGTAAGAAGAATCTTTTGAGTTTTTCGGTTCGAAAAGTAGATATAACAACAAATCCAATTAAAACAAAATCGAGGCAAAACAACAGTGAACTTAAACCAATAATCACAAGATGAATGGCTTCTTTGAAAAGGTACACCAATCACAAGGACACAAAGGCAAGTTTTAAATCTTTGGTTCGGGAACTTATTATGGTCGTACCCCAGCTTAGGTAGTACACTTTGCCTTGGTTTGCATGTGGTAATCTTTATGTTGTTATTATTAAACAAAGAAAACGACAAATCTTTTTGTATTTTATCTTTGATATATATATAGAAACAAAAGGAAAATATTTTTGTGTTTTATACGTTTTGGATGTTTTGGGTTTTGGATTTTTTTTATAAGAAAATATATATAGATATAGATGGATGGTATGAACAAAGAGTGAATATTCAAATCACTAATCGCTAAGCGGAAGATAATTAGCATGACTCCCGTGGCGCCTAAAATTTGATCGGTGCCAAACCGTCAAGTTTTATCACGCAAGTGACCACTCATGAATGGCCAACCGTAACAAACTTCAAACAGCCGAACCAAATGCAATGAAGATCGAGGATTATAGTGTTTCCCAGTCGTTATGTCCCAACGAGGCGTGCGATGAATCACCAAACGAATAGTGATCGAGAGGATTTGAACGGAAAAAGGGTTTTGAATGATTATAACTACAGAAAAAGTATATAAACTACGGGGCTTAAATGCAAATTAAAGAAAATTAAAAAGATAAAATATATTAAATAAACGCTATCACTATTTGCAAAATGATGTTTTTGATTTTTCTTTTATAAAATTTAAATTAAAAACTACGTGACGTACAAAAGAAAATGTGAAACTTAAACAATATAAATCCTAAAAATATAAAAATGACATTTTTACAAACCTAATGATAAGAGAAAATTTTTAGAAAAAAGAAAATTATTTTTAAAACTATTTATCTAATTATTATTAATTAAAACTATTTTTACTTATTTAATAATAGCCTAAAATACAAGAAAATATGAAATAAAGCTAGAAAAATGAAATTATGACTTAGAAAATCTAAAATAACTAAAGAGAATTTTCAAAACTATTTTTGTATTTTTCGATTATTTTTCTATTTTCTATGGATTAAAAACTATTTAAAACTACTTAAATTGCTTAAAATACAAATTTAACTAAGAAAAATCTGGAAAATATTTTTTGACTTTTATATTTATCTTAGCCTAGGAAAATGAAAACTTATTTTTTGAAGTTTTTCGATTTAATTGTATTAAAAGCTAATTAAAATGACTTAAAACTGCTTTTACATGAAGAAAAATAGCAAACCGACCTAGAAAAATATGAAAATTCAGGAAAAGTCTAAAATAATATTATGAATCTATGAAAATATAAAAACAGTGGGTTATGTGTAAGAAAATGAAGCAGAAGACAAGTGCTTATAAATAAGCACTAGGAATAAGCAAATGAACACAATAAGCTACCAAACTAAAACAGAAGCTATAATATGTTATAACTACTAGAATGCAACTAATTATAACTATCCTAAACCTCTAAATTACCAGCTACACAGATTTGATTATTTGAGCTTATGTGCTTAAAACAGTTTTGAGGTGCTCACTTGCAGCCTAAGAATAAGCTACCAAATAAGCTGAGACTCAAATCCAAAAGTTGGAACCTAAACTAGACCTGACCAAGAACCTGTAAACCAAAAATGAGCCTAGGCCAAGCTCTTATGAGCTTATGACAAGCTCTGCAAGAAACTGAGAAAACTCAGTATTCACTGAGTTTGTGAACAGGGCAGATAAGCCCTATTTGACAAGCTGTTTTAGAGCTTATAAAAAATTTACAAAAATCTACAAAAATCACAATAAGAAACTAGACCAGTTGAAGTTTATAAACCCACAATTTCACTTGATTTGGCCCAAAACTGAATCAATGAAAAATCATCCTAGTTGGGTTAAAACTGAGATTTCCAAGTTTTTGACTTTTGAAACAGATTTGATATGTTGACTTTTATGAGCTTTGAGACCAATTTGTGGACTGATTGAAATGTATTATGATGAAATGGACCTAATGCAATCTATGTCTATGATATCTAAGCACAAATCAAGATTTGGATTTTCAAAAGCTCCAACGGTTAAGAAATTAAGACAGTTTAAGGATGATTTTGACTTTGGTTGTTCTAGTGCACAAATAACTTACTCAAATGATTCTAATGACCTATATTGAGACTGAGTATGCAATTTTCAAGTGCAAACCAATGCTCAATCTCAAGTAATCCTACTGAACCAAACACACCTGTCAAAGCTAAAATGCAATATAAATTGAACTATCTACTGAATTAGCTTGTTTTATTGATTAAACGAGTTTAATTGTCCTAATTACAACTTAATAAGCAGATAAAACTACTCCTAACCACAAATACAGATTATGCAATCGACTTTGAAAATGAACTTACATATGGTCCTAGCCACTATGGCTTGCCAAAGAACACAAGGATCACTACCTATTCTAAACCATAAACTAACTCAATTTCAACCCAAATCCATGCTCGCATCACCATTATCCATTTCAAGACAAACAACCAAATTCCTTCTCGGTTTGACTTTTGTTGACCCACTACCAAAGTTGCTTAAAATGAAATGTAAGCTACCAAAAGCTATAAAGAGCTTAAATAAACTTATTTGAGCTTAAAAATAAGCTACTAAAAGCTTGGACATAGGAATTTGAAAATGAAATTTGCAACAGTTAACATAAAATATGAAATGTGAACACAAACTTGAATTGATACTTGAAAATAGTTGCAATACACTGAAATACTTTAGTTTGATACAATTAAACTTGAAATTACAACTAAGAGTCTATTTAAGACTTAGGAATTTAAAAACGACATACATTTGGAAATTAAACTAAGTACTACTCTATTCTCTTGCTTCTCTTCTTCTTTTTATACACCATATGTCTTCTCTCACCTCTCTGAGCAAATCCCATCATAATTCTGGACCATTGGATGGCTTGATATACTCTTGGCCGTTTGATCAATTTTGGCGCCAAAAGGATGTATCAACAGGGGTTGTGTGAAATGGAGGAGGGGCATTAAATGCTCTTTGAGTTTGGTGGAGGTGGGGAACAAGGAAGAGTGAGGTTGAGTGGGGGATGGGAGGTGGAGTGTAGCAGGCTTAGTTGGTGAAGAAGAAGAAAAGGCGGGTAGGGGGTGTTGACCAGATATTTGACTTGGGTTATATTATTGAAGGGGGTCCAAAAAGGAAGGGGGTCAAATGGAATGGCAGGGTCCAAAGGGTTTTGATAGGGTCCAAGGTGTTTAGGCTTATTAATCATAAGGACCTTTTTTGCAATTTCTGAAAGACAAGGGACCAAGGCTGCCATTTTATCAAAGTTGTTCCAAGGGACCAAAAGTGACAAGTTTCAATAGTGCAAGGACCAAAATGGACATTTTCAAATTTCCAAGGACTATTTTTAACAATTTTGAAACTTGAAGGACCAAACTTGTAATTTCTCAAAACTTTTTGATATTTTTCACCAAAGGACTAATTTTGACAAGTTATGATTTTAAAAGGACCTTTGGTGATTTTTCTTTAAAATAAGTGCTCGGGACTATTTCGACAACTTTTGAAACTTGGGGACTGAAACGCCAATTATGCAAACTTAGCTCATTTTTCATCGATTTTAAACATTTTGCATCCGAAACATATAAAATGCAATTTTGAGATATTTTCAGCATTTTGATGCATTTTTGAGTATTTTTAAATGTTTTGCAGTTCAGATTTGACCAAAAATGATGAGTATTTACACACTCATCACATATACAAGTATAAAAGATGTTTTAGTAATACAAACAACAATGTTAAAACACACAAATATGTTAGAAAGAGATTTAGTACCTGAAAAATGTGACATTGACCAATGGGTTGGTGGTATATACGTTTATTCAACAATTAAAGAATAAAAAAGAATAAAAAACCTCAAACTCCGGTGAGATTGGGTTTTTGAGGTTTTTTGTTGTTGAATAAAGTTGTTTGATGTGACCGCGAAAAGGGTTGCTAATTTTTTTCTTAAATTTAAGAGTAAAATACACCATTCGTCGCCATTGAGCATACCTTCATCACATAAAACGAGATCAAGAAGGTTCATTGCCCAGGTTGTTCACCTTCATTGTACTTTGGAGTGCCACTTAAGTCCGGCCTAAGTGGTCGGAATTACATCATACTTTGACTGTTGTTTCCTTTTGACAAACATTAAAGGGAAAAGTGTTTCTAAATGTATCCAAGTTACCCTGTTTTACTAAGTTGTGTATCAAAAAATTAATCCTCCTAAACAATGTAATATGTTTACTAATCATACTAAGATGTGCATCAATTAAGACTCCCGTCTATTTTTGCTGATGTGGCAAAGTGGAACCGTTATCTTTGTTTTTTCCTTGTTGACTCATGCCCAAGTGGCAGTCAAACTATACCCTCTATCTATTATCCCGTTAATATATAGAAACGAGATTTGAGCCCCCAAATCAAAAACCACCACTTCAACGACGACAACCACCACCACCATGTCTTATGCAAAAGACACTCCTCGTGTAATAGGGCAATACGTTCGACCTTTTTGTGAATGTGGCCATCGATTGACAGTGAAAACGGCGTGGACACCAGAAAATCCAGGGAAAAGGTTTATTGCTTGCCCCATTTATGTAAGCCCTAATTTTATAATTGGGTATTTTTTGAATTTGTTGTTTTCTTTACATCTGATTTTGTTTTTGTTTTAACTATAGGATAAGAAAAGAAAGTGTGGTGTGTATGAGTTCTTTGATGAAGATTTACCAAGTGATTACTATAGGCATTTGCTATTGGATTTGCATGCTAGGCGAGAGAGGTAGTGAAAGCAGAGAGATGCAAGAGCATATTGGTGTGCTAACTATGGAGAAAGCAAGGCTTGTGCAAGAGTTGACAAGGACAAAGTCAAAACTACAATTGTATGACGTAATCTTTGTCATTTTGTGGGTGTTTTGTTGGTTTTGTGTCTTGTATTAGGTATGAGGATTGGGTAGGATAGTGTAGGATTGTGGTAGTATAGTGTAGGATTGTGGTAGTTTTTGTTGTAATGGTATTTGACTCAAGTTATTAGCAATGAAACAATTTGCAAATTTCTTATATTGATGTTGCAGTTTTGTTATGTTTTCAGTTTGCATGTCACATGTGTATGCACTTTAGAAAGTAAAATTAGTAACTTAAAGTTGACTTTAGAAAGTCAATCTACATTATTCAGTTCCTAGATTACAAGAGTGATATTATTGGGCATTAGAGCCATACATAAACCACCTAGTACAACTAGTTCAATAGCTTTTGCCCTTGCCTTTTGAACCACTGCATTAATTTTGGGTTCAAATGGCTTGATACCCAAAAGTTTACAAGTTTCTTTGTTTGGCAGACCTAGAACCTTTTTCCTAGCATCATAAGCTTGCCTTGCAAGCTGTTTTGGGGTTAAGTCTTCAGGTTCAATATGGATTGAGCTTGCAGCTTCATGATTTGGATAGCCCTTTGGAAAATAGTTAAACCATGCTCCCTCTGAAGTGTCACTACTATCACTAGAAATAACAATGATGTCTGCAAAAAAAAGGGTTAATAATAAAAATTATAATTAACTAAATAAAATAGGGATTCTGCTCACCATTGCAGGTTTCTTTCCCCTTGTTGGAGCTCATTGCAGTGAAAGTGAAAGTGATTCAATAGTTAAGTGAAAGTGATTGCTAGTTAAGTGAAACTTATGGCTGAGGAGTGCCTGATATTTGGTCTTTATAATGGTTGGAATTGTCTCAATAGTTAAGTGAAAGTGATTGCTAGGTTGAAAAAAACAGTGCATTTGCAGGAAAGATGCTAAAAGTGGATTTGCAGGATGATATGTTGAATACAATAGTGCATTTGCAGGAAACATGTCAAAATAGTGCATTCAAATAATAGAACATACAGAGTGCATTGAAAAAAACAGTGCATTTGCCGGAAACATGTCAAAATAGTGCATTCAAATAATAGAACATACACATTACACAACCATAGCTTGAAAATTTGACTTTATCAAGTCATATAACTTCATACACAACCACAAAGAGGCATCTAGTTCAAGAGGTTAATACATATTGCAAGTTTGTCAATGCCCAGTTACTTTAATACACAAAGAGGCATGTTAACTTACTTACTACCTTAATACATCTAGTTCAAGACCTTAATACATATTACATAATTAGTGACTAGTCTATGTTCATTGGAGTGTTTTGTGAGCTTCCTTGTCCCGAGCAGTTTTCGCCAACTTGCTTTTTAATGATTCTTTCACTTGGACCCCTTTTCTCACTTGCAATTTTAAGTCTTGGTTCTTTGAACATTAAAATAGACGAAGGACTAAAATTGTCTCTTAAGTTATACCTTAAGGGCTACTTTCATGATTATATTCTAACTTAAATATGAAAAACTAATAATACAGGGAATGGGCCTCTCCTACACGATAACTTCTCTTCACCCTATCTAAAAATATTTAAAAATACAATTATGAAATATTTATGTCACTTACGTGGCATTACATCACGAGTATTTAATTCAAGCACCATGATCTATAAAGAAGAAGGAAACAAAGAACCATATTCCCCTCAAAGCCGCATTTAACCTCACCAAAATCCCTTTAAACTTATCAAAATTTCTTCATCTTTCCATTTTCTTAATATATCTTGAATAATCATCAATGGATGTTGAGTACCAAGAGGTTTGCTTTCTATATTTCATATGCATTCATCTTTTTTGCTTTGTGTCAAATACTTTTTTAGTAATGAGTGTCATGAACTTAGCATAAAAATCATATTTCATAGTAAAAGGTTTCATACAAATCTATACTTTTGTTTTTTGTTTTAATTGGCAATCATGGGTTTTATAAATTTGGCTTGAAATTTTTTGGGATTTTACTATTATTTTTAAAAAATAAAATAAAATGAACCTTGAATGGTGGGTAGAATAAAAGAAATGATATTGTGATTGATGAATTTGAGTGGAATTTTCAGGAATACATAAAGAATTCAAGAGGAGTGCAGCTCTTTACATGCAAATGGCTTCCTCTATCTTCACCCAAAGCACTTGTTTTCCTCTGCCATGGTTAGTTTTTCTCTCTTTTTCTTTCTCTCTCACACACATACATTAGAAAGAACATAATTGTGATCTTTGTAGCAAGATCAATTAAAGATGTGATTGGGTTGCGTTTGCAATTAGTGATTGAATCACGACCAAATATTACCGGGTGCACAAAAAATTTTGAAGAGTGATAGTAGAAACACATTTCGGTGAACCCGGTGTATTTAAGATGCATTTAGGAAAAATTAATGTTTTATAAAAATTAAAACTATAACGAAAAGATCCATCCGCGGAACCCTAGTTCCGTCCCTGTTTGCAATACAAATTTTGCTTTCTTAAAGATGATGTATAAATTGCTAAGAAAATATAGAAACCACTCAGCGGCTGATCCAAAAGCATATACTGTAAATAGTTTGCACCTTTAAGAAAAAAAATAAAAAAGCTAGTGATCAACTAACTATGATTATTCACTTCGTGTTAAAATCTAAAAGTTTTGTTACAAGAACAAATATCTTACACTACAAATGGTGCTTAAAGGCTACGTATATCCGTTTGTAATAACTTTTTCAAACGGTTTTTTAAACACCTTTTTTTCTTTTCTTTTTTTCAAATTCTATGCGTTATACATAAGCTTTTTGTAAATACATGTGTCATGTAAAATACGGTGGATGAGAAGGATCGAAAGAGAAAATATCATACAACATTATTGGTCCAACTCCTTTGCCATGTTATTGTGTGAATACATTTTTGTAAACCTTTTGTGGATGTACCATTTCTCAAATATCATATAACCTTCTACAATTTGCGATACAAAGCAGCTTGATAAGAGTGAATTTGTGGATGAAAATAAGAGAAATAATTTAAATGTTAGAAAGAGAATCTAATAATGCGTTTAACCGCAAATGGAATTTTTTGTAAATAACAAGATTTTCTAACTAATAATCATTTGACCCTGTAAGAGGTGTGTGTTGTTTTCGGGTTTAAAGTTGGGATAATAACGTTCACCGCAAATAAGTGTCCAACAATATCTGTAACTATAAATCATTTGACCAAGTAGTAATATGCAAACACATTAAAAAACTGATTATCTTTGTTCTTTTTACAGGTTATGCTATGGAATGCAGTGACTTCATGAAAGGTACTAAAATTTCTTCAACTTTCTACTTCACTAGTGTTGTCTTAACTCATCAAACACCACCTTTTTTTCACGGGAAAGTTGTAAAAAACAGTTGAACTCTAGAATTGCTTTTTCAGTACGAGTGTCATTAAAATTTTTAGGAATTCTTCTAAGACCATCAACATCAACCTACTTGTTCGTGTAACAAGATCTTGACTCTCTTTTTTTGCATCTTAAAGATTTATTTTACAAGAAACTAAAAAATACCAAACGTTTGAGATGCTTTATATTTGTTTATGATTGCTAATTTATCATACAACACCCGGTCAGTTAAATGATCAATGTTTTTACTTCAAGTGTTGCATTTTGTTATTTAGAGTAATTCTTTCTACTTTTTCAAAATTACTGAATTTATTCAATGTTGCTAGTAGAAAGTAGTTATGAAATAAAAGGTATTTAAAAATATAATATTTTACACCAATAAAAATGTATAATGACTCCATTCATTAAAGGTCACATGTAAATTGGGTACACCATAGTAAATAAGTGGGTTTTTTTTTTCTTTCCTTTCTAGAATATTGATTGGCGAACTATACATAATACATGTACTAGTTACAGTTAATTGTAATTAAAAGTAATTTTGAAAATGCAATTTGCTTGTATTGACATTTGATTTCATGCTTCTGTGACACATATATCTTATTTACATTGGTTAAAGTTGAACTTTAAGTGTTTATGTTGTTTTTAGTGAACTCATTAGGATCATAAATCTGTCTATTAGTTTTTAGTTTTTTACTACCCATCAATTACGGCCTAGGACCATAATTCTGGCTCGTATTCATACTATCCATCAATTTTGGTCCCGTACATAATACTCGTCTAATCATTTTCTAAATACATAGAGTCACCATTAATCCATGGTCCCAACATGCTCACTGAAACTTACAATATTTAGACCCATCTATGTGGTTTATTAGATTCATTGGAGTGACTAATAATAGACTAACATTATTAGTTAAGAAAAACACCAAATAAATTTAATCCTAACTTATGTTTCTACTCTAATAACAGCATAATAATAATCTATGGGGCTTTACAAACACGTTTCCTCAATAATTCTCATCTAAGTGCATGGTTATGAAGGGAGAATAAATGGAGTCAAGTATGGTTGGTGTAAGTAGTTGATCAACTAAATGTAAGAGTAATTGCTAGAGGTAGAAAAATATGTGACAAGGGCCCTACTTATATTATTACACTTTTAGTGTGGTTACCAAACACCTCTATAATGTTTTCACCCACCCACATAATGTTGCTCACCATCTTTTGTCTACCCTTGATGTAAGCAATGGTGGTAGTTCTTGATGGTTGGTCACTTGGTGGTTAATCAACCATGGTTTTGAATAGAATATAAAATTAAACAAATAATTGCAGAAATAATAGTTTTTGCTTCTGGAAATGTGCATTCATAACATAACCAGCATACATGAATGCCTCTCGTTACGAGTAATAAGTTTTGTTTAGTATTTCCTGAACACAAAATGTTGTTGGAGCTCTCACTAGTCAAACACAAATTTGACACGAATTCTTTTACAATATTATCACCACTTGATTCTATACATGGCAAATCCTTCATCTAAAAAACAAATTACTGAAATTGATGCAAAACTTGTTATAAGTATTAACTGATAATCGAACCGAGCAAATCTAACAAAACCAATGGTGTCATGTTAGCTTGTGTGCTTGAAACTATATCAATTCGACTATTCGAGCATATATTTTAATATTCTAGCGAAACTGTTAGAAACTTAAACCTATGATACAACTTTAAAAATAGTCTAAAAAACACAGGTTTAACTTTTTCAATACTCCATTTTCTTTTTTCTAATTATATTTAGCATACTAGTTAGTTATATATTGCTTATAATAGAAACAACTACTCGTAATAAGTCATAAAAATGAAAGAAAAGGCTTTAATATGAACTCTCTGTGTTTAAAATCTTCATTTGTTTGACATAAACTCGTATTTGTGTTACTTAATATTTGTGACTTGTGGAAATGTAGTTGTAAATAAAAATTAAATGTATTCAATACCTTGAAAATTTGATATGATGAGACTGATTTATATATAGGCTGTGGGACCAAGCTAGCGAGCTACGGGTATGCAGTTTTTGGAATAGATTACGAAGGGCACGGAAGGTCCATGGGCGCACGTTGTTACATCAAGAAATTTGACAACATTGTCACTGATTGCTCCAACTACTTCAAATCCATTTCTGGTACACAATCATGTTGGTCAATAAATTTAATGCTCTTAAAAAACGTATCACAGCGAACCACTAACTTCCTGTATGGCTTGAACCACTCAGGACAAGAAGAGTACAAAAACAAGAGACGTTTCTTGTATGGTGAGTCTATGGGTGGTGCAGTTGCCCTCCTTGTACATAGAAAAGACCCTACTTTCTGGCACGGGGCCATTTTGGTCGCACCCATGTGTAAGGTAATCCTTCACTTTATATCATCGGTCTATAATATGCATTGTCATAACAGAGTTATTTAAAAGTATGCCATAACGACTTTTTATTTTTTGACATTATAATTGTGTTTGTTTTGTGTATATGCATATAATATAAGAAGACCATATTTACAAACGGTTACACGTTTTCTTTGGCACCAAAGTTATACTTTTATGATTTGACACTAAAAATTTGAAGCATATATATCAACTAAAAAGATCGTAGGGCATAGCTTTTGGGTATTGTAATGTAACTTTTTTTAAGCATATTCACTTTCAATGTTAATTGCTTATTGTTTTACTGTGATGATAGATATCTGAGAAGGTCAAACCTCACCCCGTGGTGATAAGCATGCTAACACAGGTAGAAGACGTGATACCAAGATGGAAGATTGTGCCTACAAAAGATGTTATTAATGCGGCTTTTAAGGATCCTGCTAAGAGAGAAGAGGTGAGGTCCTTATTTGGGAATTTGTATTTTGGACAAAGGATAAATATGTTAATACATGATGACTCAAACACTTGTGCAGATACGTGCAAACAAGCTGATATATCAACAAAAGCCAAGGCTAAAAACAGCTCTTGAAATGCTTAGGACCAGCATGGGTCTCGAGGACAGCTTAAATGAGGTTACTTAGTTCAACTATTACCATTTCCATGTCTACAATCATGTTTATTTTAAGTAAATGTAGTAGAAAGCATTTTTTTTTTTTTTTTTTTTTTTGCATTTAGATAGTAGCAATTTGTTGGCAGGTGACATTGCCATTCTTCGTGCTACATGGAGAGGCCGATACAGTGACAGATCCAGAAGTGAGCCGGGCCTTATTTGAACAGGCCAGCAGCCAAGACAAGACCATAAAACTATACCCAGGAATGTGGCATGCGTTGACCTCAGGTGAGCCCGATAACAACATTGATATTGTCTTTGGCGACATTGTTGCATGGCTAGACAAGCGATCGGATGAAGAGTACATTGACAAGCAATTCACAGACAATGTTACTAGTGGCGTTGATGATATAGAGCCGGTGTCCCCTACGGTTGAACCGAATATAAGCAAGCCACGTCGAAGTCGTGCTCATGGCAGTTATCTTTGTGGGTGGAAGGGACGGCGGATGCATCACCACTCTGCCATGTAGCCACCGCGAAGCTCAAATACCCCTTTTTGTTGTTAAGGTTAAGAAAACTATATAAGTTACTATGTAGCATAAATGTAATGGAACTTATGGTTTATGTGAAATTAATACTTACTAGAATCTTGGGTATCTGTTGACTTGCAAAAATGTTGTTCCCTATTTATATGTTTACTTATATTAAACTTAGTTATTATAGTTGCTTAACTACTATGAGTTAGTATCAAATGAGAAGAAAATAAAAAAAATGAGAAGGGTGCAAAAAAATCGCAACCACACATTTCAAATGCATCTACAAAAATAAAAACATCTCATTTTAAAATTCTCGCTATTATTTGAAATGTGTGGCTAGAAATTCTTATTATTCTTATTTTAGTTTTTCTTATCACCGAATTCCTTTCCTAAGTAAGTACTACTGTAACACAAGAACAGTTACGGTTAAGAGTTTCACATTCATTTGCATTCTCTTTATATAATAGAATGTCATCAGAATTTATAGCATGTGATCACATTGATACTTATGGTCAGTTACAAGAACCATTACTGTTCTGCACGACAAGTTTGTTACAAGAACACCGCTGTTGTTCATCAACATCTTTAAGGAAAAGGAGGATGATGTCGATGTTCTTAATGAGCCTAATGTTATGGAGGCTAATGTATGTCTACTAGCAAATATGGTCAACGGACTCCTTCCAAGAAGTTACCCAGGAAGACAGGTATTTGGTCTAGAAAACCTGATTTGTCTCTTGGGGTTTTTAGTTGGGTGAGTCTTACGAGGATGAAGTATTTGAACCTAATGATGATATGTCTAGGTATATGTCATTGTCTGGAGGAGGTCTATGACTTACCCAAGCAATCGAATGCGTTTGTGATCAATTTGATATCCGGTTTAAGAATCGTGTTAGGAAGTAGATGTATTGTCTTTGTTTTTCATAAAATTGGCATGTATTTCTTATGTGGTGTGTGTAGGTTTGTAGCACTTTAGGTGTTTGATTTTCTTAAGTAACAGCCGAGATGAGAGATTCCACTCTCCTCCGTTGTCTTGAATCTTTTTGGAGTAATATATTATACCGGAATCCTCTTTACCAAAAAACATCTTTAAGGAAAATGTATGCAATTAAATCATAATCAAGAGTTTTGGTGTAGTGTTACTGCCCAATAATATGGTAGCTTAACCATCAAGTGTCTTGTCCAGGTTGAGAGTTGTTGATACAAATGTTACATCTTTCTATAACACCATATAAAATTTATGCATATATGAAGATGAAACTTAATACAGTAACTGAATAAAAAGGTTTAGCAAAAGTTAACAAGGGGAAAATAACTGTTGATGATTCTTTAACTATGAACATGGTTGATTGAGGTTTTCACCATCTATTAGATCATTTAAGATAACACTATTAAAGAAAAGACATGTTGTGAACCATTACGAGTACTCGTAACAACTTAAAACAGAGATGACTTACCATAAGGGCCAATGATTAATTTGATAATAACATACCTTGCAAGCAAATAACAAGTTAAAAATCTCATAAATCCAAACTCGGAAGTAAACCACAGGGATATTAGAAGTCATCTATCATAAAAATCATACAGACCAAGAATTTTGACAAAAATACAATGATTGCCAAGTCAAAGTACTACCGGTCACATTTTTCCTTCCATGAACTGAAATCCAGAACTCCAAATCGAGCAAATCCTGAAACGGAAAGACTTCTTTAGTCGATCATAACCATACAAAAATGTAAAATGGATGTCATGCATTTGTGTTTATACTTTATTATTTGATGCTCAATTGGTATAGATTAATGCCATTCTAGCTTTTCCTTCTTTAGTCAAATCATAACCATAACAAAAATGAATGTCATGTATTAGTGTTTATGCTTTATTATTCGATGCTCAATACGTATAGATTAATGCCATTTTAGCTTTTCCAGTTTTCAGGCAGTCACTCATATGGATGATAAGTGGAAATGTGACCGTGGGTCTCCACTCTCCACTGCTTGATCTATTATTCATTTACATAATTTCATGCATTCATTAAAGCTGAACAAATTATTTTAGAATCAAGTTTCAGCACTATTCACAGGTTTAATTTAAAAACAAGGTTCGACTATAACTCAGAGCCTGATCCAATATTTTGCGAAGTTATTGTGTACAATGGGTTAAGTTGATCTTATTCCTATTGAATGTAGTTGCATCACATGTATTTTACCTTAGGATATTGGTGTCTTACATCCCTCCCCGGACATGTTATCATAACTGAAGTTCGTCTGGTTATTGTAATCTCAACGCTAAGTCGCTAATCGCTAATCACTTCAAGTTCGCTATCAATTGGATTCAACTATCAAACTAAATATATGATCATTAAGTAACTAAAAAAAAATCATCAACCAGCTTAGACAAAAGTATGACAACTAATCGCACAGAAATCTAGGACATCGTGTTGAATAACTATTTCTTATGGTGACATCAAATCAGCTGTGATTTAGTTGCCACATCATAACTAATATCCAAGTCCAGTATAGCTAGATGTCCAAATAACCATGCATAAAAAAGCAACACCTTTTATTTCCCACAAACCCAAACGTCTTCCATGATTATTGCCAACATAACTTAACTGACGTGTGCACACTTCCACATTCTGCTTAGCAGGCAGTGATGCTTAGTATCATTTATGTGGATGCTACAGCTTTCGCAGTAACAGGTATCATATCCTTCTTTACAGCACAAAAACACGCAGAATCAACCAAAAATGTGGCTGATGTACTAGGGCTACAGCTTGGGTTTTTCATTTACTTGGCAAGTGTTTATCATTAAAACAAGTAAACAGTAGAGCCAATTAAAGAGAAGTGATTCATGGCATACGAAAAACCGATCAAGAACATGCAGCAAGTCTAAATCATAGAGTACAAAATTGCATAGGCAACAACTTAGCTCAAACAACTCAGTTTGTAAACATGGCATCTTAATTATTGAAAGGCATAATGTTTGATAAAAGAACAGAGAATAATACCTTTTACTTGGGGTTTCTAAGCACGATGATGACTGAATCGCCACGTAGAAACATTTTGCTGATAAACCTATCTTTGTTCACCGGAAGAGCTTTCTTCTTGCCCTTACCTGTCTTGGGCACCTATATACAAAAAAACCACAAAACCATGTCAGAATAAATAAAACAAAACTAAAATACTGCTAAAGAAGTTATTTCTAAGGCAGAACCAACCTCAGTCCACATTTCTCTGACATTCTCCAGCACCATGTTGCAGTGTCGATCAAATGCCCTAACACGACCCAAGAGCTTCTTATTATTCCTGCAGTTAATAAGAACCTGCATGTACAAAATATGTCAGCATAAACGTTCTACAATCAAAGAAAATAATGTCAACATACGCAGCTAGGGGTGTGCATGGGGCGGTTTTTAGCTAAAACCAAACCCCGAACCAAATAATTTAGTTTTTTAAAATTGCAAACCATTAGGTAACGGCTTTTTGGTTTGTTGGCTCGGTTCGGTTTCAGTTTTCTTTTTTGGTTTGTTTAGCTTTTGAATTTACCAATTTGGGTAACTCAGAAGTTATAATCAATCACAACTATAACATGTTTCGCCAACCAATAAAAGTATAAAATAAACAACTAACAAGTTTTTATATAATATAAAGAAAAATTATCAACAAACAGCATTCAAATAAGATTGATGAAAGGATTAAAGTTCCTTATGTGGTTTTTCATATGAAACCAAAAACCTCCCCAAATATTCAGTTTTCTTAGAAGTCAAAACCACCACCGTCGGTTTTTCAATTGGTGCGGTTTTTCAGTTTTGATTCGGTTTTCGGTTTTGTGCTCGCCTCTAAGCAGCTAATTGAAACCAATGTTAACCACTAATAACAGTGCCATATAATCATACTCAAAGCCAAAAAAAACTACGTCGCATAGCAACCAACAAGCAAATCAAAATTCAGCATATTTTTGTCCTAAGATATTTAACATATCTGCTAACTGCAAAACATGGAGGCTGGGTGCGAGCAACTGCACCTGTTTGCTATTTGAGCTCCATATACAGATGATGTTAAGAAACTCGGCTGATATTTAGGGCTACAAGACAGCTGACTCGAGCAAAAACAGCTCTAACTACATATATTACACCCAAGTATTACACAATTCTCTGAAAAGCTCGATAAGTATACAACTCATCCCCTTACAAACTAAAACTCAACTTGTTATCCGTTCCAAGCTTCTTTATATACTAAGCTAGGGCCCTAATTACTTGCTAATAAATAAATCGATTCTCAAACAATAGAAAGTGGAAAAGAAACGTTACCTGAGTATTATTCTTAACACTCAACATCAAGACAGATAACGGCCCAGTGTTAAACTCCTCCTCTTCATTCTTAGTCTACAACAAATTTTTAAATATAACAAGTACACATTAACAAAAACACATTTTTCGATAACAACGAACCAAATGCCTAAATAACAAATAAATTTAACTTACGGGTGCGTCTTCCTCCATTGGTCGACTACAAAAACAAAAAAGACAAAATAATTAGCATCAAATTGAGATCTAAAACATATGCGTATTTTAGCAAACTAGGGTTTAGTAATAACAATAAATAGAATAAAATTACCTCATGTTTGATTGAGAAGAAGATTAATACAGCAGCTACAAGTGTAATAGATAACCTGAAACAAAAGGAACAAAAGTTAGGGTTTAGGGTTTTGGATTTATATAGTAAAAAAGTAGCCCTAATTTAAATGTGTGGAATAATATGAAGGGGTTAATGGAGGGGAGATGTGTGAAATTAGAAAGTGTGGCGGAGGGTTTTTAGCTTTTACCTGTTTAGACGATGATGCGAGGAGGGGAGGATCGGCTTGCTGTGTTGCGACTGCGAGTGAGGTATTTGTAGAGAAGTGGTGGTGAAGTGGGTTTTTAAGTTGAGAGTTTTCAAGGTTTAATGGGTTTTAGAGAAAAAAAATGTAAAAATTATTAAACTAGTGGTTTTCTTTACTTCAAAAATTTTCATAACTTTAAAATGTCTACATTTTGCCTCGGGTGTAAATGAGCCGAGCCGAGTTGAGTTGAGTATTAATAGGCTCGAGCTCGACTCGAATACTAAAACTCGAGCTTGGTTGAGATTTATATTTCGAGCTCGAGCTCGACTCGTGATAGAAAAATCAAACTCGAAACTTGAATTGAGCTTGATTATTTCAACATTTCATGCTTGAACTCGATGAATACTCGGCATATCAAGCTCGATTCGACTCGATTTGTATGAAGATTAAGTAAATTGATGTATATAAAAAGGTAATAGTGTAATTTAATCGAAGCTTGATAAGGCTCGCAAGCTTCACGAGTTGAGTATTTTAGAGCTCGAACTCGACTCGAAAATATACTCGAGTAGCTCGAGCTCGACTCGTTTAAACTGAGTCGAATTTGAGTAGTTAACGAGTCGATCTCGAATAATTTGCGAGTTGTCTCATCTCGTTTACACCCTTAGGTGGAAACTAGTCGAGCTTTTATCGATTAATTCAAGCTCATTTGATTCGAGCTTTATCAAGACTTGACACGAACTCAAGGCCAACAAATAAGGTCGAACTCGACCTTATATAAGCACGACTCGAGTTATTGTCGAACTTTTTGAGCTTTCAAGTGATATATACATGTTTTTTTAATATAATATTATGTAAATTCTAAAGGATTGTATATAAATACCACTAAGCGTAAATACTTTTTTATGAATGTATCGAGCTTTTCGAGCCGCACTCGAGCTGAATTCAAATCTTATCGTTTATTTCAATTTTAGTTGGTGTAATAAATACATCATGACAAATTAAGTCTCGCTTTCGAGTCGAATTCGAGCTTAATTCAAACTTTCTCAAGCCGAGCTCGAGCTTTTCAAGACTCGTCGAGCTCGAGCCGAACATAATTGTCAAGTCAAGATCTATCAAAATTTGACTCAATTCGAATCCTATTCACTCCAATCATTTGAAAGGAAAAAATCTTTAGTGACATTTTGCTTCATATATATTATATAACTGAATAATGAAAGTTCGACGACCCATAAGTTTTTTCAACAAACTGTATTTGTAGCATTAGAGAATCGTTTCGAATAACTACACTTTCGATGCGTGGTGCATAGCGACATAAATATATAGTTTTTAAAAATTATGTGGAGTCGATCTGAGTGTGTGAGTATATTTTCTAATAGGATTGTTTTAAGTTATTAAGATTTTTAGTAATAATAGATTCAAACATTACAAAAGAACTTTCAAATTTATTATATTGTAGTTTAGAGGTATAATGCCGACGTGTGTATATTTTGTGATAACTATTTTTTTTTTTTTACATGTGTAACGTTTATCATTTGGTGTGTGGCTTTTAAAATTGAACTTTGCAAATTGGATATCACCATATAAGATTATTTTGTACTATCAATTTGTATAGATATTTATCGAAATTTGTTTGAAGTCTGAAAAATTATCGCTAAAGATAAAATGTGATTTTAATAAACTTACATAACATTATTGATACACACAATAATATATATTAACTTTTAAACGAATTTATATCTTTAGTCCCTTAAAGTGCAAGAGCAACATTTTTAAAATAACATTATACAAATGACAAATTAAGAAAAAAATAAACCAAAACTTTACTTGGCTCATTTCAAAAAAATTATCACGGTTCCATCATCAAAAACCGATTTCACCCGGGTGATTCAACTGGTTAAACCGTTTCGATAAAAAAAGCAGGCCGATTTAAACCGAGTCAAACCGATAGGTTGGGTCGAAAAAATGTCAAATTAACCGGTTCGACCACGGGTTTGAAGCGTCCGGGTCAACCCGTGTCGGTTTCAATGTGTCGACCCGTGTCGGTTTCAACGGGTTAACCGGTGTCGGTTTCAATTGGTTGTTTTAATTTGGTAGATGTGCTTTTAATTGGGTGTCTGATGAGAATAAATTATTGTCTTTTAAGTAATGGGGTGTTTTAATAAGCTTATTATATTATTTATTTCTCCATCACCATTGAATTCAAGTTTCAAATTTTCACTTTTTCCACTTTGACCATTTTTCTTTTATATAGTAGAGATAAGAGATTTCAAAAAGCTTATGTTGAATTAAGTGAAATTGAACTAATGAGAGAGCTTCATTTGAAAATAGAGTATTTCTATCGGTCAATTAAAAGACAAAATTGAATTTCCTCTCGTCAAACTTAAAAGGTGTCGGTTTGTAAAAAAAAATAAAAGATAGTAGGGTAATAAACAAACTTCGGTTTTTGAATTTTAAATAAATTATAAAACTAATAAATCTTCATTTTTTCAATAAATTTTTAATTTTAACAGATACCCTTTATAATTTATACCCCTAGCCTCTCTCCTTTTTAAAAATAAGACACAACTTATTTACTTTTATTATTTATAAATATTATCATTATAGAATAAATTAGTTTTATGTGCACGGGATTATAAATATCAAATGAAAGCACAAGTTATTGTCATATTTAAATAAATATATGAGATTGTAAATATAGACTCATGTTATTCCTCTTTATGAGCTTAAGTAAGAATATCCGCAAAAGTGTTTTTTCTACTATCCATGTTCAATACGACTCATGTTATTATTCTATACAAGGGTTAAAAAATTAGATACGACTAACTATTATTAACAGAAAAATATATATTAAACGTAAAGCATGGGTATTAATTTTGATATTAATAATGAAATTTTTTTGTAAAAACTCGTGCGTACACATGTATAATAACTATATGAGTATCAAATATTTTACATAATTTTATAGAAAATTATGCTCTGGTTTAAAAGCTAGTACAACTAAAATTACTATTAATAAGAAAATAAATATCAAATCAAAGTACAAGTTACTTTGATTTGAAAATAAATACAATTAGAAACTACTTATTAATAGAAGTTTTGGAAGATGATACATATTAATCGATATTATCATAATGGAAATTTTATGTAAAAAAACATGTCATTCAAATGGTAGATAATATGAATGATGTGAAGGTAAAGGATCTAAGAAGTGATACTGGAATTGAGTTCATAAATCACACACTTGAAAGCTTTTAAGGAATATCACAAAACTTCTCTTCACCCTACACCCCTGAGCAAAATGGTGTAGTTGAGAAGAGAAACATAACCCTGATTGAAGCAGCTAGAACTATGATAAATGGTTCAAGTATGCCCAAGCATTTTTACGGAGAAACTATAAACACTACTTGGTTCACTCAAAACAAGTCTATTATTGTAAAGATACATGGAAAGACTTCATATAAAGTATTTCATGGAAGAGCACTAAATGTTAGCTACTTCCATGTTTTTGGAAGTCCAATCTTCATTCACAAGTATCATCTGGGAAAATTTGATGCTAAAGCTGATAATGGATTTTTCGTGTGGTTACTCTCTGGTGTCCAAAGCTTTCATAGTATTCAATATAAGAAGACAAAAATGAAAGAAACCTTTCATGTGACTTTCAATGAACGTGATGAAACTATCAGACTATGGGCCTGAAGATGATGACATCAACTTCAATGAATCTAGATCTTTCCCTCGTGGTGAATACACGACACCTCAAAATCCCTCAAGCAAATCACAAAGAGACATTGAAACCCATCAATACATACCTGCCTATGATCCTCTTTCATCAAACAACCTGAACATTAAACCTCTCTTAAATCACATCTTCATACCTGATACTCACATTACAGAGAATGATCCCATACCCCAGAAATTCATATCACATATGAAAACCCAATATCATCTCCCATTCCAACTGATGAACAAGAAGATGTTGAAACACCATTACATAAATTTCTCTTTTGGTTTATTCATGTCTCTGTAAAATTATTAGTAAAAACAAGTTGTTTCCTTACTTACAATAATTTAACTTGTTATAATTTATATTCAAATAGGAAGAGATTGTTGGGTCAATTCATTGTTCAATGGTCTCTGACTAGGATTTGACATAAATTAGTGTTAGTCAAGAAGACTCGTTGATAATGAAGTCAGTGAGCTACCTCAACGAAGTTCAACTCAGAGACATCGTCAAGGAGTCAAGATTACTTAAAACATACTCGTTAGTTGATACGTATTCAACTAATTTGTAAATGGAATTGAGCGAATGGTAAAGGTTCATCATGGGTTGGCAATACCGGATGAACTTATCAACTCTCGATAATTTAATAGAGCAAAACTCGAAAATATCTATTTAGACATTTAGGCGGGAATTTTCAAGAATGCAAATGATTGGGATAAAGTGCATTTTGCATAAAGTCAAATCAAGTACGAGTTGGTGAAAATGCACTCAACAGTTGTCAGAATTGTTCACTAAAGCAAGGTTGGTCTCTTTTCAATAATATAAACATTTAATGTAAAATGTACTTCTCTATTAAATGTTTGACACGTTTCAACAACCTCAAAATGACTTCCTCGTGACAACAGTACTCCTTATATAAAGAGAGAATGTTGGTCAACCTCACTAGCAACATCCTCATACTTCATTATATAAAAAGAATATTGGCGGAATAAATATAATGACTTTCATATTTATTTCTTACAATTAAGAAGTGCATGAAATCATTGATATTATCATTCAATTAAGTGTTACTTTTCTATAACACTTTGTAATTATTTAATTTATTCAAGTGAAATTTACACATAAGTTAATCTTGTGTGCATACAAAATGTTTTACACATTGTTTCATAAACTAGTCAATCATGTGTTTGTATACAAAAGGTTTTATACAATCTTTAGGGAGGAGGGAGTGGGCACGGGTAAGGGATTCGGTACCCTTACCCGAGCGGTAACACCGCCGCCACATCATAGGGTACCAAATTCGGGTATGATTTTCGGTTTACCAAGCCGAGCTTGTTGAAGTGTTTCATTTGAAAAAAAAGTGGACGTTGGGATGTATAACGGCTATTTTAGCTTTGAAAAAAAAAAAAAATAATAATAATAATAATAATAATAATAATAAAATCCTCTTTAAAACCAAACCTTTTCAACTCATTTTTCAAAATAACAATACACAAACCACAAATAAAACACACACTAATCTTTCAAAACTCAAAACCATGGATCCAAGAAGAGGTAAAAAAATTTCACCTCGGCGTCAAGGTCGGTCTCAACCATCCCCGAATCAACCACAACAAACTCCGTTAGGATTTAGCCAATTTTATTCTCAACCATCCCCGAATCAATTTTACGTTCCACAACCCCAATCTCCACCATTTTACCAATATAATATGGGTCCTCCTCAAATGAATCCACAACACTACAACATCACTACTACAAGCGAGTTTTCCCCGTTCCAAAACATTGATGAAGACGTAGAGTATGTACCCGAAACACAACCACTACCAAACGAAGAAGACGAAGATGAGGAAGTTCAAGAAGTTGATCCGAGAGGAAGAAAAAGCTTTCACGGGAGGAGGCCCGTGAATTTTGGTCGCGCAAGCACAAGAGGAGGCTTTGGCGAAAGCATGGATTCAAATCTCGAATGTGGTGTTGTCGGTAATGAACAAAAGTCCGACGGTTTTTGAAACGGATTCTCAAGCATTACGAGGCAAGTATGGGTTCGAGTTCACGAACTTTTCATTCGTTGAATACCAAGTGGAAAACAATGAACACGGCCATGGGTATTTTCAACTACTACTACCTCAAGCGGTACAAGTTATATTTATTATTTTACATAATCTATACTTTTTATTTTACATAATCTATACTATATTATTTACAATTACATTATTTGTTTAAGCTATATTTTTATTATTTTGTATATAATGTAGAAACGTCTTAAGGCTAGTGGGTGCAACGACTTGGGCGTGGTGAGGCAGTGAGTCCGATTACTATACAAAGAAAGAAAAGACAATTTACTCATACCTTGGCGTGGGAGGTTGTCGGAGGTCATGACAAATGGACAGAGCAAGAATGTTTTCAAGCTATTCCGGTGCGACAAGCAACTCTTCAAAAAGGAAGTCGGGGAGTATGAATCGGCAAGCAACACCGCTCCCGACATGAATGAAGACCCCACCCTCCACTTTCATCAAGAAAGATGAAAAAGAAGCAAGCCATATCCTCGTCGATCTCAAGTGTTGCGGATGAAATCAACTCGTACATACAAAAGAAGATGAATATTTGGCGAAAAAACGCGAGAAGGATGCGATGGCAAAACAATTGTTGGCTACACAAATCGAGGGGCGAAGTTCAAGAATGCACAACGGGAGATGAAGTATTTTTGGAGCCGCATGATCACATTCGCGATCCCGCTATGTTGGAATTCGTTCTTAACTAAAACGTGAACTGCGGTAAACACGGATGAATTGCAATTTTAAGTTGTAGTTTCAACTTGTTTTAATTTCAACTTATGTAATGTTTTTTTTTTTTTTTTTTTTTTTTTAGTTGTAGTTTCAATTTTTAAGTTGTAGTTTTTAAGTATTATGTAATGTTTTTTTTTTTTTTTAATGAAATGGTATGTTTTTATTTTAAATATTGTATGTGATTTTATGTATGAAAAAAAAAAATAAAATAAAATAAAAAAAATAAAAAAATCGGGTATTAGGTGACCACTTATCCACTTAGGGTAGTGTTAGCGTAAAATTTGGTAGTTTTGAGTTGTAAGGTTTTATTGGATAGAGGTGATGTGGCGCTAGGTGATAGGTGACCACCCCCTCCCCCTTAATAAACTAGTCAAGGAATTGATATCTAAAAAGCAACCAGAAAAAACGGAATTGATATTTACAAAAAAAGAAAAAAAAAACGCCCACCGTGGGGCTCGAACCCACGACCACAAGGTTAAGAGCCTTGCGCTCTACCAACTGAGCTAGACGGGCTTTTGTCCTTGTCTGATTCTCTTGTTATATATTACTGATTAACGTTGAATGTCACTAAAATACAACTATCAAAATGTGTAAAGCTTTACATGCACGTAAAACTTGGTACACCGTTTGAAAGTTTGAATAGTTTATTTACGTGGCAAATTTATCAGGATGTAATTAATGGAAATGAAACTATATACTCAGTTAACCACTATAATGAGTATGATGTATTAAAAAGCCATTCTTAAAATCTGTTGTAGTGCAAAAAATCTTCATAAAAAACTTTTTAGGAATGAGAGTTATCGACGTACCAATCTCGATAGTAAGCATTGGGTGGGTGATAATGCATAAGAGGCGTTACCTATGGACTATGTGGTCTCTTACGCAATTACCCAATGAATGTTGCCTAATGCCGCGACGGGGATCGGTAAAAGCATACGTAAAATCTTTTGATAAAAAGTATCATGTCACTAATACAATGCAAAAAATGATGTAAATGACTTTTTAAAATAGTACAAAGTTATTCTCCAAACTAGCATTTAGCTTGGAGAGAGCTCCATCGGAGGTACTCAATCGAGAGGTCTCCATCGGAGGTGTTTCGCCGAGATCTCCATCGGAGGTGTTTTACTTGAAGGCTTCGTGGTGAGGTCTCCATCGGAGGTAACCAATATCTCCTCGAAGTCTGTTGTCTCAATCGGAAGTTTATATTTAGTCTCGATTGAAGGTGCTCCTTTGCACGGGTTTCATACGGAGGGTGCTAAATTATATTGACCAAGTGTTTCGATCGGGGTCTCCAATGGAGGAGTTCTCGTTCGAGGTGACCAAGGTCTTGGTCTCGAGTGAGATTTGTTGAGGCAAAAGTCTCGATCGGAGGTGTTTTAAGATTTCGATCGAAGGTGTTGTAAGGATCTTTATCGAAGTCTTCGGAGGTCTTCATCGGAGGTACCTCGGAGGTCTCTATCGGAGGTACTCAATCTTAATGTTCATTACAGCGGTTTATGTTTAATGAACTATAAAAGAGAGCCATTACATGGTGCAACTTTGATATGATCAATTATTTATGGCATGTGATGTATGATTTGAAGAAACTGATTTAATATTCTATAATAAAGTTGTACCATTTAAAACTCAAATTGATAGTTTTTTTCAACTAAAAATAAGCTTAAAATCCTTTACAAATACTAAAGCCTGTTAGTCATAGAAACCAACAAAACAATGATTTGACGCATCACATTTGAGAGCAAACATTTGTATGTTATTTAACACATTCATTTCTAGTGGATGTGAAAAATATTGAGCCCATTACTATAAGTATATGAAAAGAATTTTGACGATGAGTACTTCATAAAGGTACTTTAGATAGACATAAGTTAATTGCAAAACTAAAGGCATTCCACTATGTGTTGAATTTTTAGTTTATCATATAAGTTTCAAAAATAATGGCATTCGGATGTTTCCATCAGAGGAGGAAAACCGTACTTCTTTTTATGCTTATCAAAGAAGTGTAAAATAAGTAAAACACTATGCTTATTAAGCTGTAGTGTAGCTCGTTCGTTGGTGAAAAATAAGTAATACACACTCGTCCGTAGGTGTAGCTCGTGCGGAGGTGTTTCACTCGAAGGTTTTGAGTGGTGAGTTTTAATATGAGTCTCCATCGGAGGTGCTCAATCGGATGTCTCCATCGGAAGCGGAATTTGACACAAGGATGGTTTCTTTCGGAGGTGTCGTCCGACGCTTGAAGGTTTTCGATCGAGCTTTCGTTTGGATCTATTATTTCAAACAAAGGTCTCGCTCGAAGGTTTCACCCGAACACAAAGGTTTTCGATCGGAGGTGTCTTTATAATCCAGGGTCTCAATCGGAGGAGAGTCTCACTCGGAGTTATTCAATCGGAGTTTTATTCGGCTAGCACCAAAACATGAGGGTTTCGATCAAGTTTTGTTCACTAGCATTTGCGACTATGAGTATCTATGACTTCATGCTTATGACCTCTTGGGATGGTATCAAGGTAAGGGATAAACCACATGATCAAGACACACGTATTTTACGAGTTGTTGATCGAACCACACCACCTGCTCTAGAGGGAACAACTATTCTTGAGCCTACCATAGAGGAGATCATTGCCACCCGGTGACCACAGGGTGGTTGCAAAGGCTAAGAACCGGCTGGCGAAAAGCCTCTGCTCGGTCGGAGGTATCTACCGATGCAACCAAAAAGAAGGTGGCGAAGAACTCCAAGGTAGGGTCAGTGAACAAAATGTTGAAGATAAGAACCATAGTACGGAAGGAAGTACTAACCCCTAGAATACCGTAGCTGACCGCTCAAGATCATGGTACCAATATAGGTGCTCAAGCCTCATGGTGTTGGAAGAGTTTTCATCGGCATGACACTAATGAAGACAAGAATCATCGATATTGTTGTAGGTGAAAATCTTGACGGTGTTTGGTCGTGATAAAAACGACCTCACCAACAAAGATGATAATGAAACGTTGGGTTTTATTCTCGTGCAAGTCGGAGATACAACTGGAGACACAATTCACAAAGAACTTATTTCCCCTGATCCTGGTCCCTACTACATGCCATATCCTTATGATGAAGGTTTAAACAACAATCCTCCCAAATATATGAGGGTAGAGTGGGATAAAGCTCATGTTGTAAGCATAAGGCTTTTGAATAAAGAACTCTTCAAGGATCATAAGGCATGCAAGATTATCATTAATCGAGTCCTTATCTTGGCGAGACACAAAGAAGAAACAACTCTCAGGCCCGGATGCTCTCTTGGGAGTTTGATATTCCGCTTTGTAATAAGTAGTGCTATGTAATAAGTAGCTAGTTTAGTTTCCACTTCTTTACTTTTGTTAGTTTCATTCGAGATGTAAACTTTATGATTTTATGACGGTGGTATCCCACCGAGGCAGTGGATCTTTATGCATACTTTGTCGTATTATCTTAGCATTGTCATGTTTTGGATGCCTTGGTGTTTCGCGTATGCGGTGTTTACAACATCGCAGATATAGCACCGTGGCCTGCATCGATGAGGGTTTCCGGGAGTAACATCTATTAGATGATTTGAGTTTTCAAAATAAAACTACTCAAATATATTGCTTTTTGATATATAAGCATTAACCCCTTCGTCGGGCGGTGCTTGTGTGGGGTGCAAGGTAAATCGAGCTTGAAGCTCTCACTTTACCAACGAGCCGACAGCTGATGGCTGTTGGTCACGACTACTACAAAAAAGCTCCAATAAAGATGAATATTTCACATGGAGGAGTGTGCATCTTTATGTTGGGTGTTCTGCCATCGGGATGTGGCTAAAATCTACTAGGCAAGATATGGAGGGGGCTAACTTTCTACTAAGCAAGGAGAGTTGACATACTAAAGACCTGAGGGTTGCAAAGCATCAAACATAGAACCAACGACTCTTAGGAGGTCACTGATAGGGCTACAGAGAGGGCTGAGTCCTTATTTTGAAGCATTGAGATATAGACCCATGGGTGCGCTCGTCACCTTATGGTGTGCACAAAACTAGTCATTCCACTAACAACTATATTAATTAATATACACTCAACTATCAAAAGTTCTCGTCATATGCTCAACACATGAGCCTTATCGAGCAACCCTTTTACGTACCTCCTCCACAAAGAGAGGTACCGCTCGTACTCTATATAGAACTTACACTTGTATACGATTTTACTTATCCTCTTGATAATCCGATACCTATTATCCCTAAACATCTTGTGCTAAGCATGTATTCTTACTGTACACTGCATTGAGTGTTGTTACACAAGTTACAACTACAGTTACATTTATCAAAATACTTTTATACAAGTGAGTAAGGACTATAATACTAACTACAACCAATGGAGCATTAGTCCAATGGTTGAAGCACTTGTGCTTGAGCCAATAGACCCAAATTCAAGTCTCATCCTTGGCATTTGCTTCATATAGGTACCCACCTCCGCAAAACCTATAGGCACGCGAGAGACTTTGTGGAATAATACTAACTACAAGTCTACAACATGAGCTCAAATTTTCAAATCATAATTTGAGCTTATAGCTCCATCTCTAGATCTGTGATACAACTAATTTTGCCAAAAATACTCTAGCTATGAAACACAGTTAAAAGGCCGGGTTTAACTTTGAAGGTATTGCCAAAACTTCCAATTTCAAAACTAACTACAATTAACTGAAGTTAAAAAACTTAGATATTGCATCATTCCGATATGTGGATCAGGATCAGTATGTTCAAGATTGGTACAAATGCTTAGAACCGCGACTCACGACTTCTGGGTTTTTTGGACCATGTTGCTTGTTTGGCTTTAGCATGAGCCTTAAACAAGATGAACAAGTTTTATGTGTGAAGCCTACTTTTGTCTATAGCGCATTTATATCATTTTTGGGTCTGTCCAGCCAGGGACTCTAATGTCTCCGGTTCGATTATGTGTACATCATTTTCAGGCACATCATCAAAAGAATAGATAGTTGGATGCAAAATTTATGATTCTTTTTGTATGCACACCAAAAATAGTGTAATTGATATTATTTCACCAAAAATAAACTATTATAGGAACAGGCCAAAATAACATACAATAGTGTCAATATAGATATTACCTATGAACTGGTGCTTCTAAGCACAAAAGGGAAAACTATGGGGTACAACGTACAACTAATCTCCGTACACTCAACCAAGCTGCTCCCCGTCGGCTATCCAAAATATTAATAAATCAAGCGTAAACATATCAAAATAAAAACTAAATGGAAAATTGACTCAAAACACAACTGCTTAATGTATACAAACTGCCTATGCCGTGGTAGAGGAATCGGTGGTTGTGGTGGCACCAGGTTTCTTTTGATCACCAACAATACGTTGCCTGAAGTCGGACACCATCATTGGGAGACCTTTACGTAGAGAGACCTTAGGCTTCCATCCTAAAAGTTCTTTAGCCTTGGTGATATCTGTCTTCCTTTTGTGTGGGTCGTCTTCTGTGTTGGGCCTGAACTCTATTTTCGCGTTCGGGTCTATTGTCTCTTGGACAACCTGTTAACAGTCATGAAATTGCTGAAATGAGCGCCAATTCTAAACACGAATACAGAAAATCAAGACCAGACTGGAATTAAGGGACCAAAGCAGTTACAAGGGGTGATTATGGGATATTGAAACAGCTTGTATTAAAATGAGCCGTAGAAAATATTGTTTGGATGTAATTTTCTTTAAAAAAAGAAAATAGTCAAAAAGGATTATTTGACTCCTAAATATAAGATGAACAAAACATAACCTGTTTTTAGAATCACTAAAACCTTATGGTAATATTGCGATTGGAAGGTAATTGGTTTTAAAACACAAATTCAAACAATTCTAAATTGCTTTTACTGTATCTGATGTTTGCCTTAAAAGATTACTGTGTCAATGGGACTCACTCTCATTTAAAAGCGGGGACTCACTCGGGCCCCGGAATTAAATTAGTACTATGAAATAATTGGACCATTACCTAGAAAAAGCAATAAACTTTTTACGGTCTCTGGTCTGTCCTTATATTGCACATGTTGCGGGTCACAGGGTTTAAAGAGCAGTACCAGAACAAAGTACAAAAATAAAGAGATGATACCTGAGCGAGTTCAAGCATGGTGAATTCACCAGGGTTTCCAAGATTAAAAGGTCCAACATGTTCGCCTTCCATTAACCTCATCAAACCTTCCACCTTTTAAAGTAAAAAAATCAAAAGCATGTTAATGACAATAAAAGGATAAATAAGATCTCATTGGTCAAACGGCCCTAATCTGTTCCAACAGCATTTACATACATTAATTCATATGGTAAATGACATACATCAGTGACAAAGACCTGTATCTGCCTATTCTCAAGGACAATCTATTAAATACAATTGTTATATCAAACTCATTTTTTGCTGAATTTTGCTGTCTTTATGGCTTTAGTATACGAACAAATATAGTAAACTAGAAAACCGAAGAACAAGAGTTGTGGAATGCTAACCAAGTCAGAAACAAACTGGAAACTTCTTGTTTGCTTGCCATCACCGTAAACAGTGAGTGGTTCTTTTCTGAGTGCCTGGATAATAGATAGTTTATGAATCAGTATTAGAAAATGGTTGCAAGTGATAAATAAAACCACATAAGTGAGATGGAGAAGCAGTAGTCACCTGAGCAACAAAGTTACTAACGACACGTCCATCATCAATGCACATCCTAGGACCATATGTATTAAATATCCTTGCAATCCTCACCTACATTATACATTTTCACAGTTTTATAAAACAGAACAGATCCCAAGTCTCAACCCAATTCCCAAAGTTAAAATGTGATATCCGAATAGTTATACAGTTTTGATCTAGAATACAAGGAAATTAAACTTTTCTGATCATCTCAACAATAATGAAGTAGTAACTAGTAAAGTGCCGGAATCTGGACTGTATTCCCAGAAATAAATATGTTTTTAGAGTAAATTACATAAATGGTCACTGTGGTTTGTCCATTTTTTCACATTTAGTCACTGAACTTTTTTTTGACAAGGTTGTCATTAAGGTTTCAAATCGTTACAGATCCCGTCATTAAGGTTTCAATTTCGTTACATAAATGGTCACTGTAGTTTGAAACTTCAGTGACCATTTATGTAACGAAATGGACTAAATCTGTAACGATTTGAAACTTTAGTGACCGTAAAAAAAAAACTCATTGACTAAATGTGAAAAAATGGACAAACCATAGTGACCATTTATGTAATTTACTCATGTTTTTATATGTCAAAACCTTTTCTTTATTTTTGAACGACAATTTTACACACTTATACCACCTATCTTACAAATGCCTTTACCCACGACCTTTTGGTTGGTGTCACACTCACATACCGCTAGACCAAAGGCGTTATACTATAAAAAAAATATTTTTTATTTCATTATGACCTTTATGCAATTGTGACAAATAGAAAAACCATATCAAAAGTCAAGTGTTTGGTGTATTCACTCAAATTTTGGTCTTTCTGGTCCCAAAGTGACATTTAAACAGAACAATCAACTTTTTGAACATTCAAAACAAATCATGTTCATGGAAAATGCCAAACACAAAAGTTTGGCAATAATGAACATATTAGTGGAAACATGAATATAAAAAAAATCTTTACCTCTTGTCATTCTTGCCCAAAAATATCAAGTCTTGCAAAATACTACTATTAAGTCTACTTTTTACAAAGAAATCTCTGATATAATAAGAGAAGATACAAATTGGACAAATGAATTTTTCAACTAACCAATGAAAGATCTTAATTGCAAAACTCCTATTGGTTAATATAAGTCAAAAATATCAAGTCTTGCAAAATACCCGACAAGACTGAAAACCCATCCCGAATCCTGACCCGAATTAAGTCGGTTTGTGTCGGTCGTTGACGGTCGGAATCGGGCGTCGGTCAGTCAGGATTCCTCAGCCCTATATCTAGTTACCTCAAAAGCAATGTAATAAATTTCATAAAAAATAGTACAAGTATGTGAGCAAAACAATAATAGATATTTTGGACCCTAACGGCGGCACTATAAAACAAGAGATATTTAATTTTGAAAATAATATAAAGAATTAAATTAAGAGGGCCCACAAATATAATTAAAAAACAAACCTCGACGCCAGCACCTCTATGGTAGTCCATGGTCAACGTTTCTGCAGTACGCTTTCCCTCATCGTAGCAGCTTCTGACACCTGTCAACCAAATACCACTTCTTCTCAGATCTTTTTTTGGCTTTTTCCTATTTTACCCCTCAGATCTCCCCCACGTTCACAAAGTTTAATTTTCCACATTACAATTCCAAAAACCAATCACGCAAAAAATGGTGTAACATGCTTGACCCATTCGATTCCACACTAGATCTAAAATTCTAAACACTAAATACATTTCTTCAAAACTAAAAATACGACATTACTAACAAATTTTTAACGTGTTTCGCGTAGTAGTATGTACTTATTTCAAAGTGCTTATTTGCCCAAAAAATAAACCTATGTAATATGTACTTATTTTTTAATGTCTATTTAGCTCGTGCTAAATAAGTTCAATGCTAAAAGGTGGCCCCGTTTGCAACGACTAATACAAAACACGTTATCGGTACCAAACACATAGTAGTAAGTAGTTAAATTATGATAATACACTTGTCGAACTTACCAATAGGATTGACATTGCCCCAATAAGTTTCGACTTGAGGATGTTGTAAAGGATCACCATAAACCTCACTGGTGCTCGTTAGCAAGAAACGCGCACCAACTCTTTTAGCCAAGCCCAACATATTCAACGTCCCTACTACATTAGTCTTGTAACAAACCAATATCAAAGTCAAGGATTCACAACAAACTCATTATTAGCACATACAAGGGCAGCAAAATAAATTGTAGCGTAAATTTTCGAAAATATCTGACTATTTTCATAATTTGCTACATAAAACAATTTGTTGTGTAAATTGATAAAAGGATATAATGGTCTTGACGGGGTTAAACTTATAATGAACAGGCGAAGCAGGACAAGCGAGATGATAGATCTGATCAACTTCAAGCAACAAAGGCTCAACAACATCATGTCGAATAAGCTCAAACCTAGGGTTACCAAAATGATGCTGCACATTATCTTTATTCCCAGTGAAGAAATTATCAACAACGATAACACTATCACCACGCGCTATCAACCGGTCAACTAAATGACTTCCAACAAACCCGGCCCCACCTGTAACAACTATTCTTAATCCTTTTCTTTTTAATCCTAACGGAATTTTCCCGCCTAAATTAACAGACTCGAATCCATTCGAATAAGAGTTAAAAGACTTGTAGTTTGTTGTTGTTAAATGAGATGATTTAGATATGGTGTATGCGTTGATTGTGGGGTCCACGGTGGTTGTAGTGGTGGTTGAAGGGATGACGGTGAAGACGGCGGTGGCGATGGCAATGCCGATGAGGACGAAGAGGAGGCGCTGTTCACGGAGGATGTAACGACGGTCGTAACGGCGGTGAGGTGGTGAATCAGATCCCATTTTTTTTTTAAAAAAAAACTTTTTGTTTTGTTTAGTGTGTGTTTTTTATGGTGTGTTGAGTGTGTGTTTTTATAGAGAGGGAGTAGTAGTGGGTTTAAGATGGCCGGTTGGTGATTTCTGGAGTAATCAAATAGTGACGGGTGGTTTTTTTTTTTTTTCTAAATAAATTAAATTAAATAAAATTAAATGTGAATTTTGGAAATGGGTTTAATAGTAAACGGTAGGTGTTGAGTAGGAAAGAGTTGCCGAAACTTTCATTGTTTTTGTCTGTCGTGTTATTTGGGAGTCGTTTACAACTTTACATATATGGCGCTTGGATAATTAATGAGAAAAGTATCGCTATATCAACACACATTTCATTAAAAAGGAGAACTTTTCTATGTACGTGTGTCAAATAATGTAAGGATGCATCATATTTTGGACCATCATGTTAAAACTATGATTGTGTTTCACCCAAAATGTTTAAAAAGATTCAGGAGCGGCGAGTGTCGTGATTTTTAATACTCGTTTTATTTTTCAATGCTTCTTGCATTATCGTTTCTAAACGTTGGTCATTTATGAGCTATTTTACACATTTTAATTACACATGTAGCCGTTACTAAACGTTTTTATATAGAAAAAAAATTAAAAAGTCAAACACACCTTATGAATAATGAGAGTTTGAATCATGTTTGACGAAATAACTTTGAGCATGCCAATCATTCCCCACAAAGAGTTGAGGAAAACCTTTTAGGCGGAGTGATGGCACACTAAAATCACGTTACATTAGTCACTAAAAAGTCAATATCATAGTTCTTGAAAATCAAAATAGTGAAACTACTACTTAGTTATAATTTTGAGTTAGTTTATATCACAACTAGTTTTAGATCTCTTCAGTATTTACCGGCGCTTTGACATAAGTCACACTAAAGGTTTTTAACATGAGTCGTACAAATTGGGTTTAACACAACTCAATCTACTTGTTTGATAGTTTTCTAAATAAAATATTATAAACTATAACAATAACAATAAATATTGTGAAATTTATGACATATTTGTTGCATAAAATTTAAAATTAGATATTTTTAAAATTTTAAGCCCGGATATAAATTTTATTAATAAATCGAATATAACGTTATTTTAATTTTTAAGTCTAATTAATTACTCCCATGTTTTTATATTTATTTATTGTCACCTACACCCATGTTTTTACATCAAATTACATAATTGAATTTATTAATATTTTAAACTTAACCGCAATTTTAAAATAACCTCTTTTCATTTTTACTTTTTCTTTTTACAATTTTAATGCATGTACTTTAATGCATTCTAAGAATGAGCATTTAGATCCGAATTTTGATATTGAATCGGAACCGTGCCAGTACTTATCGTAACGGTACCGACTCTCAATACATGGTACGGTACCGGTACCATGAATTGAGCCCAAAAAAAATTCGGTGCCACTAATACGGTATTGGTATCAAAGCGGGAAGTACCGAAAAAAGTTCCGAAAATTGAGTAGTCATATTTTTGAATTAAATAACTTATCCAAACACCCCATTTGGCCCGTTCCATGTCAAACAATAGTCATGTAAAACATATGAAAATAAACCAAACGTTCAAAAAACTTATTGCAACTATAGATTCTTCATAAACGCTCCCAAAAATTAATTACGGACCTATTTTATAAGTTTTGGAACGTATGTATGTTACGAATATCTTGGTGATGTCTTAGTTATGTTTTGTGCCACGTCATGGTTTAAAATCACTTGAAAATGCATGTTTTTTCCTATTTTTTGTTGCATTTTCTTGAAATCCTATTTGGTTTAACAAAAAACTGGAAGAACCATATAGGTACCGATTTTTCGGTACCGAGTACCGGTACCGATTTCCCGGTACCGAGTACCGGTACCGAATCTGGTACCTAAATCCCGTTCAATACGGTACCGGTACCCACTTTCATGCTCGGGAAAAAATCGGTACAACCAATTCAGTACGGGTTCGGTATCATTCTGATAACGTGCTCATCCCTAATGCATTCACTTAAATTGGAAGAAAAATTATGCCATGCTGATCAAAACCCTCGGTTTTGACTTTTTAATTGACCAATAGGAGGCCTCGATTTTAAAATCGAGCTCTCTTATTAATTTATGTGAATCATCAATTTTTAAACTTTTTCCTTTTCCTTTATCATATATTAACGTGGTACCCGCACAATGATGCGGTGATGACAGAAAAAATATATAAAACAAGAATAATTAACGATGATATATAGTGATAGTGAAGAAGAAAAAGTCGGTGGTAGTTGTTGACAGTTGTAATTGTTGATTGCAGCTATAAAATAAAGATTCATGTGCATCAATAAGTCTATAAATATTTATGTGTAGTTAAGAACTCAATGATAATTACTATAGACTTTGTAGTTATAAATTTGCATTTATATTGTTTTAATTTAAGTTTTAATATTAAATTAATGTGTACAATTACAAATAATTGATAACTATAACGAATGAATATTTTACTCTGATTTTTTTTTAAAGAAACTTGTAATAATATCAAATGTATGAGCTTAAAAGTTTTAAAACTTTTAAAAGTAAAAGTTCCAAATGTTTTTATACGCAGTAGAGATGGAATATGATCAAAGGCATGATAGGTATGTTTTAGACTTGTAGCTATCGACTAATGTACATTAAAAATGATTCGTAGTGTGACAGTGTTGGCCGCCAAGAACATTAACTTAGCCAAAATTGTCCTTTGCTCAAAATGTTTTTAACCCAAAATGACATAAAAAGGATATTTTAGTGACTTATTGAGTTCGAATATTTGCAATAAGTTATGTCCAAAAATTAGAAGTTGGCAATCTCACTCAAAGGTTGCCGTTAGGCGTTAGACTTTGAGTAATTTTGACTCTGTCCCTAGAAAGTCAAACTCTTACTTGTTCATGCACCAATTGTGGATCTTTAGTGCATTACTAATCTTCCACCACCAATGCAATCATTTTACGTATCATATATTTAAATTATTATTGACATCTTGTTTTGAGTTAGATTGTACCTAAATTGGTATTCTATTCATTGTATGCTTTTATAGAATATTAAAGATGTATTTTTATAATAAAGTAGGTAATAGTGTAATTGTTTTGACATATAATGATCTTTTGTTCACCTCTTGGTACAAAACTATGTTTTCAATCATTGTATAGTTTTTGGTATGATTAAAGATATATTATTTTATTCTCAAATAGTAATTACGGTGTATTGTTACAATGTTACTTAATCTTAGAAGAACATTGTATGAGATCGTACCTCGTCGATTGTATATTAACTGTCTACGTTTTCATTCTAAGTTATTCCAAAAATAATGTTTATTTACAGGTCAAAAAACGGAAACTGAATTTTTTTTCTTTTTCAAATCACTTTAAGGCTAAATGTAATGGTGACCATCAAAAGACCGATGACATCATTTAATAAAGAGACCGAATATACGACCAAAAAATACCCCACATTAATCATTTAATAAAACCTCCCACACACACAAACATACAACACAACTCATTCTCATTCACATGCGACCGACTTATGTTTTTCCTAGGCTTTAGACGCGTCCCCCAAAAGGGTGCGTAATGGTTAGAACTGGCTTGGAACTCGTCCTTTGGTGGCGACCGATTCAGGGGCGGACCACTTCACATGGTCTAAACATCAACGATTAAAGAGAATGTGGTAAGTTAATTCAGGCCTTCAAAGCAAAAAGGGCACGAAATGGAGTCGATATCGCATCCACGCACATCGTGATTACCAAAGTTGGAATTCGATCAAAAGAAGCCCGACAAACAAATTTGATGATTATGTTTTTATAAGCTGTTTTCTTTTCCCAGTAGCATTATTTTGAGACAGATGAGTATCTTGTTTGGTTGCAAATACATAACCAACAACACTTACACGGTTAATCTTTTACTTAAAATAAAAAGTAGTCAATCTGTAGATTGATTAAGAAAAATTGACACATTGATAGATGGAAGTAAGTTGTTGGAAGAGACTATTCTTAGTTAAAAAAAAAAAAAAAAAATTGGGACCATTAGGCAATGGTAATCAAACGGTGAGGGTTTCATTATGCGGGCAGTTTAGAAGTCACAATTAAATTCACATTGAAGCAAACTATCGTACTTTTTTTTCTTCATGTTTGGTGATTTAACGCGTTTTAAACGCCTCTCATATTCATACATGATACACCATCATTTTCTCAACTTTTATATATGACCACATGCCTATAGTCTTTTTATTCGTTAGGAAAGTATTGATTAATGTTTCATTGTTAAATGTTAAGTTAAAATAGAATATGAAATAATGTGTCATGAATTGAACAACTAGTTTGGGTTGATCGAGACAGGTTTCTTCTACTTATGTTTTAGGTGGTTTGGACTGATATTTGGATTGTTTCAGTAGATTCCAACCTAAAAAGTGTATATAAACTTAATTGTTCTAGATCAGAAAGACTACATTTCAAGCTTCATGTTTACGTCACAAATAAGAGAAGAAAAAACAATCTTATATTTCGATTTTTACTATGTATGCGCTAATAAAACTAGCTAAATCACACAGGGTGGTATGTAACAAGGTTTATGGGCATTGTTAATGGTCGGTCACCGTAGGATGTCAAGTATTTTTTTGTGAGGTCTTTCGTTATCCTTCATCCTTGTGAAATAAGTCTTCGCGATACCGCTAAGATGAACAACGTTAGCTTTCGCCCGGTGTTATCCCGAATCAAACTCCGTGAGAGTGTGTGTTTTACCGGGGTATGGTATAAAATGTGTGTGAGAAATGATACCTTTTTACCACCATCAGATGCGATTTATACTACTTGATGTCACCATCTCGGTCCCCCGACCGTCGTCTTCATGGGACCGTTGGTGTTGTCGATCGACATCGCCCCCGACATCGCTCGCATCACCGACATCCGGGGGATGAGACGAATTGTATCCGCGCTAAATGCCAAAGTACCGTCAGTCAACGTGTTCTTCGGATGGATAGCCCGCTTGCGCCTTCGGGTATAGCATTGAGCCCTTCCGGTAGAGTATTGGGTCCTTCGGTTAATGGACCAATGGACCATATACGTCGTCATGTCCCCCAACATCATGTTACTTGTTTTTGACAAGTGACGTGATACTTAATTTAGCTGTCTGTTGGGTTCATTCGGAGTGACTGGACGTGCTCTGGTTTCATGGGCCCAAGCCCACTGGGTAGAAGTAGGTTAAAATAATATTTACCAAAGTCTGTGGGATCGTGCCACGTGGCAGATGTGTCGTGGCTGACGGTTCAGATTCATCCGCGTTGCTTTCTGACACGATGGGACGTTTCGTGTCCCCACCCCTTTGGTCTATATAACTGTTTTTACCCCATTTGCAAATTTTACTTTTTACTCGTCTCTCTCATTGTTTGCTCTCGAGTCTTCCGATGAAGTTCAGGTGCGTCGCTTCTCTCTTATTTCGTTTTAGTTTGCGTTGCCTCTTCGTTGACATTCTATGGCTTCCGGTTCGAAACAACCGGCTTCCGATCTTGTTCCCAAGTCGGACATGCACATTTATTCCTCCGTCCTTTCCGAAGGGGAGTTGGAGGGTCTTATTAGTGAGTATGGAATTCCAATGGATCTGCACCCTCGTTTACCCCCGATGGACTTTACCATGAATAATCTGCTGGGGGATGCTATTGGTTTGTATGAGCAGTATCTTGCGTTTTCTGGAGTTCGTGTTCCTTTCTCTTCTTTTCTATTGAAGGTGATTAAGTATTTCAAGGTTCACATTTCACAGTTCGTGCCCATCGGGTTGAATAGACTAGTTATGTTTGAGGTATATTGTCAAGTCTTGAGATTGAGCCCACTGTGAATTTGTTTCGGTTTTTACAAGTTGAATAGCGAGGACATTGGTTCTCGTTTGCTAGTCGAATGGCGGGAACTCTCCCAAGACGCATATTCAAAGAGACGTGTTCGAGTCTGAAGAATTGGAAAGATAACTTTTTCCTGATTGACCGGAGGGCTATCCCAGATGCCATGCCTTGGAGACATCCGGATTCAAGTGTTTCGGATGACGCTCCGGCGGGAGGTTACTCGGATGCTGATGTTCAGAAGCTGTGTGAGGGGGTAGTAGAGCTTCGACCTATTCATTCAGGTCTTCTGTATGAAGTTGGGTTAACAAAAGTCTGGAAGCATTCCGGTTTCCGTCCGGAGTTTAAGGATATTGAGAAGAATGGTAACGCAAACGATTTTTTTTTTTTTTTTTTTTTTTATTTGTATTTATCTCCGCTCGTGACTCTTCCTTTGTTAATGATTTTCTTCTATTTTGTGCAGTCCTTACCATGTCTCGTTATCTACGCCTAAGGTCTGACCAAGGGTCCAGGTTGGGGAAGGGTCATCCTCTTGCTGAGGGATAAGAGATTCCTCAGCATGTGACCCAGCCTTTGGAGGCGAGTAAGCAGGTTCCGAAGCCGAGCCGCGTACAACGGATTGTGGAGAAGGCCGATCCGGCGGTCCTGAAAGCTAAAGAAAAGAAAAGGAAACAACAAGAGAGGAAGACGGCCGGAACTGCGTCGTCCTTGCTGAAAAGGAGGAGGCCCGATACTCCTTTTGTTGACCTTTCGTCCATCCCAGATAACTCTCAGGGTGCTCACTCGGCATCTCCTATAAACACTTTGAGGCCGGAAGATCTCGTAGATGATACTGAGCAAGGCAGTGTGGGTGGTAGAGGGGGTAGTCAGGAGGGAGGTTCTCTTGATCAAGAGAATCCTTCGGTGGAGGTTCCCCCTGTTGTCTTCGGGGCTGTTCCCAATCCCGGTGGTCAAGGTATGTTCCTTGGTTTGGGGCGTATCCTGTTACTTATTCATACGCATTATCTTTGTTCATTATTATTATTATTTTTACGTGTGTTTCTTCTTTGCAGAAGCTGTAACGAGTGTGACGGTGGCAAATGTTCAAGGTGTCACTCCTAATCAGGTCAATCCTTTTGTCGGAGGTATTTGACGGCTGCTTTATTATCCCGGGGCTCCCTCTTTTTTGTATTATGTATGTAAGGCTGACTCCCTTTCTTTTCCCAGGTGGGTTTGGCCGAACAGGATCTGGTGAGTCGTTCATCTCTGGCTGGGGTTTGTCGACCAATACCAGCCTGAATGATGCTTGTCGATCTTAGAGATATGATGATCCATCTCGCTCCTCCCTTTATTCTAGCGGAACAGGAAGAACTTACTAACGAGAGGGCCTTGTATAGGGGGTGGTTTGAATTGTGCCATGGGTCTTTGGCTGTTGCTGAAGTGTTCAAGAGGTTTGAGCTTTTAAATCATCATTACGCAGAGCTCTACAGGCCCATTCTACTTGCTGCAGTGTTGATTCTCAACTTTCCGAGACTCAGAACAGCCTCCGGGTCCAGATGAAAGCTAACGAAAAGCTTGCCCGGGAGCACCAAGCTCTTCAATCATCCCACCAGAGTTGTGTCCTGAAGGAGGAGGAGATGAGTTGCCTCCCTGGAGAGGGAAGTGAATGAGTTGAAGGCCAAAGACGAGGAGAGGGATAAGAAGGTGGAGTTGTTGGAAGAGGCTTTAAAGAAGAAGACGACTGAGCTAGACGAATCTGAGAGAGAGGCTTCGGTTTTGAGAGCTGATGTTGAGAAGCTTGCCATGAGTGCTGGTCATGAGGAGATTTTGAGATTTAATTATGTGAAGGAGTTGATTCCGGCGGTCGTCCGGCGTTTGCATGGGAGTACCGAGTATCAGCAGGCTTGGGGAAATGTTTTTAATGCTGCCATAGATTCTGGCTATTTTGATGGCTTGAGGGAAGGTCGTGACGAGGAGGAGGTTAGTAAGATCCTTGCCAAGCAGAAGGATTTCGATATGCAAGCGGTTGGGGGATTCACCGCTGCATATGACGAGATGTTCGTGAGGTCCTTTCCTTACCTTGAGAAGATCAAACGTTCCTATCACCTTCCTCTCGCCGATTTGATGAATCTACTCCCCGAAGGATCCGGGTCTACTCCTGGTGCCAGCACTTCCGGCGGGCCATCGCTCCACCTTACTCTGTGAACTTTTGATGAATGTTGAAACAATGTTATATTTGTACTGTAGTAGGCCAGCGTGCCCTTAGGTTATGTAATCAAACAATTTGTACTCGTATCTTTGTGGTGGTTGGTTGTAATCCAATGTTTTAGTCATGCTATTTAGGTCGCTCGTACTTTCGGACGACCCTTTTTTGATTATTTATCTGTATTCGTTTGTGTATGCATTTTATTATCGCCTGTTGGTAAGTATACCTGGGGGCTCATCCCTGGCGTCGTCACACCTTCGGGGTATCTGCCTGCCGTTCGGGCATATATGCCTCGGCTTTTCCCTTAATGTATTGGCATTATTCGGGGGTATGCAGTTGCCTTACCGACTGGTACGTGGGCCTTCCCTAGTGTCGTTGCACTTACGGGGGTAAAGTAATTATAACTGTTGGGTTTTTTTTTGGGGTGCGCGGTCGGAGGTAGCTAATCTCCGCCGATTGCACCCTATCCCTTTGCATGAGACATAGTCATGGGAAAATTTTCCTCCTCCATCATGGGCAGGGGAATATACCATTACTTGACGAAAGTAAAAATACAATAGTTCATGCCCGCAGGCTTACATTTCATTTGCTTAACACTTAAAGAAAACACTTTTTCAAATTCATGGCATGCCACTTCCGGGGCACCTCTTCTTCGTCCATGGTTTCCAGCTTGTACGAGCCGTTGAGATTTGCTTCCTTGACTATGTAAGGTCCTTCCCATTTTGGTCCCAACTTGCCTTGATCTTCGGCCCTGCTAGCTTCATTTTTCCGGTACACGAATTCTCCCGGCTTGAAAGATACCAATCGTGCCTTTCGGTTATAGTATTTTTCCAGCTTCGTCTTATACCTAGCTTCCATCACGCCTGCCTCTTCTCTCCGTTCTTGTAGTAGGTCAAGATTGAGACGAATTTCCTCTTCCTTTTGTTCTTCCATTCGACGGGGGTCTTGTTCCTCGAGGCCTTCTCTTATCCTCCTTATTTTGTATGTCGGCATACCTATCTCTGCTGGTATGACTGCTTCACTTCCATAGGTAAGGCTAAAGGGTGTTTCTCCGTTGCTCGTCTTGATGGATGTCCGGTGTGCCCAGAGGACATTCGGTAGCTCATCCACCCAACCTGCCTTTGCCCGCCCTAACCTTGTTTTGATTCCCTCCATCAAGCTCTTGTTTGCCCTTTCTACCACCCATTGGCCTGCGGATGGGCTACGGCTGTGTTGATTTGCTTGATGTTGAGTTTTTCACACCACTTTTTGAAGGAATTGTCCACGAACTGTTTTGCGTTATCCGGGACAATGACGGCTGGAAGACCGAAGCGACATACTATGTTGTCCCATACAAACCTTGTAACGTCCTTGCCGGTGATCTTTGCCAATGGCTTGGCTTACGTCCACTTAGTGAAATAGTCGATGGCGACGAGGATGAACTTCACCTTCCAGCCGTCACGGGGTAGGGGCCCTACTATGTCCATTCCCCATTGGTAGAAGGGCCATGGAGCCATGATGGGAGTCAGTTTGGTTTTTGGGAGTTGCGGTACTGGAGAGTGGATCTGGCAAGAATCACATTTGAGTACTTCGTTCCTGGCGTCCCGGTGCATGGAGGGCCAATAGTAACCTTGCCGCATGGATTTTGCTACGATTGATCGCGGACCCGAATGCATCCCACATGCCCCCATGTGTATCTCCCTTATCACGTAGTTTGCTTGCAAAGGACCCACGCACCTCATCATGGGCACCAGATAGGCTTTTTTGTAGAGCACTCCATCTTCTATAACATACTGGCTGATCTTCATCCTTAGAGTCCGAGCTTCGTTAGGGTCATCCGGCCAGACTCCCTCTTCAAGGCACCGAATGATAGGGGTCATCCAGTTGTCCCCTTCTTCCTCCACAATATTATTAACCTCCTTTCCTTCCGTCGACCTTTCTCTTAACACCTCTACTAGCACCTCCTTAGTCAGGTGATCAAAAGCGACGGTGGCCAGCTTACTAAGAACATCTGCCTTTTGATTCTGACCTCGGGGAATGTTCCGGATGGTAAACTTTTCAAAGCCTACTATGCACTCCTTTGCCTTCGCCAAGTACTTGATCATGCTTTCGTGGCTCGCCACGTAATCCCCATTTATCTGGTTGGCCACCAGCTTGGAATCCACCCGGACTTCGAGATCGCTAACTTGCATGCTTCCTGCCATTCGTAACCCTGCTAGTAACGCTTTGTACTCAGCTTCGTTATTAGTGCTTTCAAAATCCAATCGGATGGCATAGGTGAACTTCATTCCTTCGGGGCTAATCAGTACAAGACCTGCTCCGGAGCCTTTGTTGTTGGACGCTCCATCCGTATACAAAAGCCGCTTCCCTTCTTCTTTCTTCTTTGCCGCCGGCTGCTCGAAATATTTGCCATTGTTTTCTTCGATGGGAGTTTCTGACAGGAAGTCCGCCAGCACCTTGCCTTTAATTTCATTATGGGGCTCATAGGTGATATTGTAATTTGTAAGCACCCAATTCCACCGAGTACTTGGCCAACTTCCCGGATGCTTCCGGCTTGTTGAGGATCTGCTTTATGGGTTGGTCTGTGATTACCTTTATGGGGTGTGCCTCGAAATATCTCCGGAGCCTCCTCGACATGTGCAACAAACAGAGTGCCAACTTTTCTATCGGGGCATAGTTTCTTTCTGCTTCATTAAGTGTACGACTTACATAACGGACTGGCAGCTGTTTTCCCCTCCTTTCAGTTAGCAGGACCGCACTGACTGCTTCCTCAGAGGCTGCAAGGTACACATACAGTGCTTCCTTCGCCATTGGCGTTGTTTGCGAGGGAAGGTCCGTTATCAACTTCTTCATTTCCTGGAACGCCTTTTCCGCTTCTTCCGTCCACCGATACTCCTCCTTGTTCTCCTTAGTAATGTTCTTGAGTGTTTCGAAGAAGGGTAGGGACCTTTCGGCTGAACGGGACAAGAAGCGATTAAGTGCTGCCAATTTGCCGCTGAGGCTCTGCATCTCTTTCAAGGTCCTAGGTGACTGCATGTCCATTATAGCCTTTGTCTTCTTCGGGTTTGCCTGAATCCCTTCCGAAGTTACCATGTACCCTAGGAACTTCCCTTCTTCCATCCCAAAGGAGCACTTTTTGGGATTCAGTTTCTTGTTTATCTTCCGGAGGTTGTCAGACGTTTCGGCTATGCCTGCTAGCATTCCTTGCTCTTCTTTGCTCTTGATGACCATGTCATCCACATATGCTTCCAGGTTCCTTCCTATCTGCGACTGGAAAGCGGGGTCTATCATCCACTGGTAGGTGGCCCCTGCATTCTTCAGGCTGAATGGCATCTTGGTGTAATAGTAAGTCCCTTGCTCAGTGTAGAAGGTTGTTTTCTCCTCATATTCCCTGGCCATCTGCACTTGATGATATCCTTTGTAAGCATCCAAGAAACATTTATACTTATACCTCATGACCGACTCGATCTTCCAGTCAATCTCCGGCAAAGGGTAGTAGTCCTTGGGGCAAGCAGAGTTGATGTTTTTTAAGTCGATGCACATCCGCCAGCTTCCATCGCACTTCTTTACTAGAACAGGGTTGGATATCCAGGTAGGATATTTCACTGGTCTGACAATGGCGGCTTTGACCCACTCTTCCACCTCCTTCGTGACCGCCTGACTTCGATCCGCCGCCAACATTCGACGTTTTTGGCATACCGGGTCCACTGAAGGATTGGCATTCAGAGTGTGCTCGATTATTCCCCTGGGGACTCCCGTCATATCTGTCGGCTCCCATGCGAATATATCAAGGTTTCTTTGCAGCAGCTCTTTGAGGCGTCTTTTGCATTTGGAGGACAGGGTACCTCCTATCATCACGGCCTGCTCAGGGAAGGCTGGATTGATTGTCACTTCCTCCGTCAAACCCACTTCACTGGTCTTCACTTCTACCTTATCCTGCTCAGGAGGATTGCCTTCAATCTTTCCAACCTTCTACATTCCGAAATGATGACGGAGCGAGTGACAAGTGTGGCAATTCCCTGAGGGGTTGGGAACTTCATTATGGAGTGAACCGTGGAAGGTATGGCTCACAGAATCTTCAATCCGGTCCTTCCTAAGATTACGTTATACGGCGATGGTTCCCGAATAACCGTGAACTTCATTCTGACCTTCCTATATAGCCCTTCATCTCCGAACGAAACATCCAACTCGATCTTTCCCAACGGTCTGGTCACCTGTCCGGCGAATCCAAGTAGGTCTGTCTGTGTCTGCTTCAGTCGGGATCTTATCTCCGGAGGCAAGTTGTTGAAGCAGTGTTCGAACATCACTTCCACCGACGCTCCTTCATCCACAAAAACCCTTCTTACTAGATACCCCTCCATTGTGGCTTCAACTATGAGGGGATCGTCCGACACATCTCCCTCGGGAAGAGGGGGAAAGGTTATGGGCACATTCATCCACCTTTCTTCTTGCTCCGATGACTTCCTCTTCTTTCGTTCGGGCCACGCCCTGATCATGTTGATGACCTTATCCTTAGCTCCCGTTTCATTCTTGGGGGGTTCTCTCCTTCCCTTCTGTCTGAGGTCCCTAATCAAGTGATTCAACTTCCCCGACTCCAAGGCCATCTCTAACTGTTTTTTAAGCTGATAACAGTCATTCGTGTAATGCCCTTTCTCTCCATGGTAATCACAGTATTTATCATGGTTCTCCTTCCGGGGTGGGTCACGCATCGGCTTCGGAGGAGGTAGGCGCAGCTGGTGCTCTGTGGCCAAGACTTCTTTTGGGGGCTTTATGAGTGATTCCAATGTCAGACAGGGGTTGCTTCGGTTCAGATGATCACCGCGATGGGGTAAGTAAGGTGTCGACCTGTCACCGTGACGATGAGAGCTTCCCCGATCCTTTCCTGAATATCCGTACCATCCTTCATTCTTCCTATCCCCTTCGTAATGACCTCTGGCAGCCCTTTCGTCCTTTCGGAAGGGTCCAATTGAGGCTCTCCTGGTTGTATCATAATGCTCCCCTCGTGGCAACTCGATGCTGGCAAAGGCCTCTTCCGACCTTACAAAGTCATCCACTCTAACCATCATCTCCTCCACGGTCATAGTGATCGTATCGGCAAACCGCTATTAACTCGGGACACTTGCATCCATTCATGAACGAGGAGATCCTCATGATCTCCTGGCGCTCCTTGTATGAATCCCGTCTCGGTGGTCCATCTTTCCTTGAACTCAGGTAACGTTTCATTAGCCTTTCTCATTATCTTGGCAATTTCAGTAGGGTCCTTGACACAAGCCTTGTGTAGGGAGAAACGAGTCTCGAACTGGTCCCTGAAAGCTGCCCATTCATCTATGCTCCCCGGAGGGAGTCCATCGAACCATCCCATGGCCTTTTCGTCTAAAGTCTGTTGGAACATGCGACACCATACTGGCATCGGCCATTCTCCATGCCCTGCGGCTCCAGTGAACCTATTGAGATGATCTTGAGGATCCGTCGACCCATCATACAGCTTGATGCGAGTGGGCATCTTGTGCTCTGCGCGGAGAATTCAATGATTCGCCTAGTGAAGGGAGATTTTGAGACTTCCTTGAAGGGCTTCCCCAGATCTTCGTCTTTTACTTTACTCCCGGTTACTATCTCCTTCTTCTTGTCCACCGGGTCACTCTTGTCAAGAGCCATTTCGTCCTCAAAATCCAAGCGTATCGGCTCAACGATATCCCTTCGGCTATTGTGTTCTTTTATCATAGACTTGAGCGCAGTTACATACCCTTCCAACTGCTCTCTCGTCATTGGGGTAGAACTTCCTTCTCCTCCCCCAGAAGTTACCGGGGGTGTCGAACCCGTCATCCTATAGCTCTAGCAGATTGAATGCGGGTCCCACGGATGGCGCCAATGTCGAAGTATTTTTTTGTGAGGTCTTCGGTTATCCTTGACCTTGTGAAATAAGTCTTGGGATACCGCTAAGATGAACAACGCGTTAGCCTCGCCCATTGTTATCCCGTGACCGACTCCGTCGTGAGTAAGTGTGTGTTTCACCGAAGGGTATGGTATAAAATGTGTGTGAGAAATGATACCTTTTACCAATTCTTGTATGCGTGTTTATACTACTTGATGTCACTATCTCGGTCCCCAGGACCGTCGTACTTCATGGGACCGTTGGTGTTGTCGGGGCGACTTTGTCACGACAATCGCCTCGGCATCACCGACATCCGTGGATGAGACAAATTGTATCCGGGCTAAATGTCAAAGGTACCGCCAGTCAACGTGCCTTCGGATGTATAGCCCAGTCGGTGCGCCTTTCGGTATAGCATTGAGCCCTTCCGGTAGAGTATTGGGTCCTTAGGTTAATGGACCGATGGACCATATACGTCGTCATTGGTCGACCCAAATATGAGACGCATCCCACCATTACACACTCATCAAAGGGACGCGTCGGAGGAGGACAAAAGGGATGAATCGGTCGCATATGCGACCGAGTCATTTGTGTGTGAAGTGTGTTTATTTAACTGTTTTATGGGGTATATTTTTTGTGGTGTCATCGGTCTCCTTGTTACACTAAGTTGGTCATGAAGTTGTCCTAAAAATAAAAAGTTAATGTAGCAGTGATATCCTCAATCTTTTTGGTGGTCACCATTACACTTAGCCTTAAGGCCCGTTTGGTTTGTTGGTAGGTTTATGATTAAAATTTGGATTAAGATTTAAATTTAGTTTAGGATTTAAATTTGGATTTAATGTATAAGAGAGAAAATAATATTTAAAAATAAATATTATATATTAAAATATAATTAAATATTATTTATATTATAATAAGAGAAATAGAAAGTTTTTATTTTTCAATATAAATAAAAAGATAAGACAAAAGAAGTATAAGGATAAAAGATACTTTGTCTCACATTGTCATAAAACCTATCAAACCACTCATCTTTACAAAGCCGCATTCCGATTGTCAAAGTCCGTTGGAACTCTCAAAGAGGTCCGAGAATACGCGATGAACGCGAAGACCAATTCAAACGCAAATACCCACACCTTTTCTCTACTTCACCAAGCAATCCTAACTGAAAACCGAGGACGGTTTTCTCTTCCAAGACGGGGAGGATGTGACACACGGTAAATTTTCACCAAAATTTAACTGATAATTAGTAATTCGTTTTACTAAGCACAATTTATTAAGCATGCATAAGCTTTGCCTGATCATTCGAGTAGCTAACTCGCATACAGTAGGTAACTGCATCACTTTTTCATTCATATCGTTTTATGAATATTTTATTTTGTCTTATGATTTAAATTGTAAGACGAGAGGTTATTGTCACAATTCTCAATTTCCGGTCATTTCTCACATTTACTATTTCATAGTATATTGTGAACTAGGTTTACAAGTATTAAATTCGCGTAACCGTAAGGGTTAAGCTGCGTATTCATGAAACATCATTTTCATATTTGGTCATACACATGTTTGCATATTTATTCATTTATATTTATTATATAAATATACGCTTTCACACGATTTTTGATCATGAACCATATACCCGATACTCCCAACAAAGGTCCTAATATATTTTTACACTTAATAAAAGGTTACAAAAATTCTAGAATTATTTTTCTTGGCGTTTCAAATTCATTTATTATATATATTTCTTAAATATATATACTTACGATAAGTTAAGTAATTACGTAAGTTCAATCGTTTGAGCTTTACTCGTAACCATCACAAGTCTAAGATGAGTCTACGTATTCTAGGAATTTTTTTTTATATAGTCATATTTTATATGAACTATTGCTATTTTATCATTTTTACGTTACTTTTGTACTTTTTACGTAGTACGCGTATTTGAACCAACCTTATTAGGTTTTAACAATATAAACACACCCTATTTGACTTATTACATTTTTAATATACTTAGTTGAAGTATATTGATAAGTTTTGACATTTTTATAAGTATTATATTTTTACGTTGCTTGGTTTTAAGTTTCGTTACTTAAGGGATTAACGTTAGTAATTACGAAGATCAAATTATACCCGATAATGACTAACTATGAATAAAACATATGATAAGCATAAAATTCTTACACCTCATTTTCATGAAACACGTCTACAAACACAAAATCACTTGAGGGACACGTGCCATCTTCTAATGCTATTAACATATAGCTATCTTTACACTTATATTTTTCTTACATGCATATGATAATCAAAGTTTTCCATATGTCTTTGTTTTTCTCTCTTGCTGTACAAATATCAACCCAAATAGACCACCATAATTTTTAATCCTACATGGAAATATTAAAAGGGTTTTACAAGGATTAAAATCAAGTTGGATAAAGATTAGACAAGGGTGAAAGATTAGGAAAGGCTTGGGTGTGGAATTGTAGTTGTGATTCTTGTTGTTTCCAACCAAATCCTTGTCGTCGTTAGAAGCTCGCGACTTCTTGATCTACGTTATATCATTGTAATCCGCTGCTAATCACTACAGTGAGTAATCACATCCCTCTTTTACCGTTTTTACTATATTTTGGGGCGAAATGCATGAACCATTCTTGAGCTAAATTGATCACTACTTTTAATAACTTGTTTGACTAGAACTTGTGAACTTGAATCAAATCCTTGAACTTAATTATGAAATAATGCCTTACTTGAACTTATTGAACCGTGCACTTGCTATGACCCTAAAAGTCTCACTTTATTGGTGGAGCGTACAAAGTCTCCCTTGTTCGAGCAACCTAAAGCCTCCCGGTCCGGGCGAATGTCTCCTATGGGAACGGACATTTTCACCTAAATTCTCCCATGTTCGGAGTGTTCTTAATTGTATATAATAGTTGTATGATGTCTTGTTCGTACATTCGCATTGTTAGTCTCTATTAGTAGGTAGTATGGATAGCGCTATTAGAGGTCGGCCAACCTCTCGTCCACTATGTTACGGACGCATATTATTTATTCTAGGGGCTTTGCACGGCATACATTATTATATACGTGGTGCTATATTGTGAACTTTTCGACAACGATACTTGACTACTTGACACACTATATTTTGTGCAATGGGTTGTGAACACACAGTTGCAAGTTTTGTATGGGCGGAACTTGAACCGAGTGGATTTACAATGCCTTTGCTTTGTGGACTATTCTCGATGACCGAAACCTTTGACTTTCTCTCTTAAACGTTTTCATATTATACGAAACGTGTGTACTCACCAACTATTTTCATAGTTTACCCGTTTTCTCTCATGCATTTCAGGTGATCGTTTGTAAGCTTTTCTTCAAGGTCTTTGCATAATGAAGTTTTCACATGTCACTACTAATCATTATGTATTAAATCGAAGTCTTTTGGGATCTAAACTTTGTATTATATTTGCCAATGTCGGCTAAACTGGTATTGTAATGGTGTTTACTTTCTTTTGAATCTTAAACGTTGGTATGTTCTATTATCTTGTGCTTATGTTCCTTTCGAGCCACACTCGCGCTTCCGCCCCATGAGGTGTGATGATTAACATCGAGCCAAAGGTTATAGAGAATGCCGATTTTTAAAATTACAAATCACAAATTATAACCGAATAAAGTTTTATTAAACATCGAACATCATCCGAGTCAACTAGTTCTATCGTTGATCGTTACTCATAAATTATACATAGCCCGATCAACTATGTCTAATTTATGAATAACCATGCAATGATAAGAGTGGTAGTTTTAAATCATGTTTTGTCGAGTCTTTAGAGTCCGGTCACCAAGTTGCATTGGTCGGTGGGTATGCATAGCATGTTTTTACGCTCACGCCTACATTACCGTATCTTATTTATACCTCTCTTTTCCATCTTTCGACTTGTTAGACATAGCATGTCTCTGTTCTCGCCATATTTCGATCACTATAACACATTACCACCGTTCTAAACCTCATCTCGCCTTCGTCCGAGTGTCATTTACTCAACCCGATATTTTGGTCCATTGCGGGATCATGGTCGCGTAAACACACGCCGAGTCAACAACAACGGCAACCCAAACAACAATGACAATCCAAACAACAACGCGATCGAATAGCGGATCTACTCACCCAAATTATGACGCACCTTGATGCTAGACGAACCAACAACGGAGAAGGTACTTCAAACACGGTCATGGATGCGGCTACAAGACTTTCATGACATGCAAACCAATGGAATTTTATGGTACCGAGGGTGCCATTGGATCGTTAACTCGGTTCGAGAATGTTGAGTCGAAACTTAGTATCACGAAATGTCTTTGAAGGAAACAAGGTTGAGTTCTCTCACCGGTCTACTACGGTCGAGCATTGACCGTGGAACAACCAACCGCAGACTAGAGGAAGAGGGGCTGCAAATGCGTTATCTTGGGAAGCATTTAAGAAACTACTAACCGATGAGTACCGCAGAAGATGAAGTGCAAAAGTCGAAGCGGAATTTTGGAATCACTTGATGGTAGGAGTAGAGGTCGACAAATACACGATCCGCTTCCACGAGTTAACTAGGATGGTTCCTCACATGGTTTCCACCGTGGAGAAGTTGATCGACCGATATATATGGGGATTGATACCGAAATTAGGAGGGACGTCACCGCCGAACCCAACCACTCGCAAGCAAGCGTGGGCATGGCGATCACTTGACAAATGATGTGATCAGGTCTGGAGAACTAACAAAAGCAAACGACAATGGACGAAAGCGACAGGATGATCATCAGGGAAGTCGAGACCAGGACCAGCAAAACAAGAGGCAGCGAATAACCAGAAACTACGGAGCAATTACTCAAGGGCCCAAAAGATATGCAGGTCCACATCCTATGTGCACTCGATGTAACTATCACCACTCAGGAGACTGCTCAAAGTGCCACAAATGTGGACAGACGGGCCACATCGCGCGGAATTGCTCAAACAGGACTGGGAACCAAGGACAAAGAAAAGCATGTTACGAGTGTGGAAGTCTGGATCACCTTCGGAACACCTGTCCAAAGTTGAAAAGAACACCCAACCAAGAAGGAAATCGTCCAAATCTGGCGTTGGCAATAGAAGGCCCACAAGATCAGAACATTGAAGTTCCCCCCGCACGTGGTCGAGCATTCTATCTGGGTACCGAGGAAGCCCGCAACGCGTAACGGGTACATTCTTTCGAACAACTACCTTATTTCTGTACGACATGATTTTGAGTGCATACTTCCTTCCAATTTTTACCACGTTCACGACATTGATTAATTTGAGACCTATCGATATTGACTTTAGTTGTAAATAATGTTGTTGAATTGATTTGTGTAAGCAAATTCAAGAACGAACGGATTTTTCAAAAGACTTCATTCAAGGATGTTGAATCCTATCATACTAACAACTTGTTTCCTAGCTTGATCTAGTGACAGTTCTTGTTTGATGAGTTGCGAAAATTAAGCTAAGAGTCAAGTTTTTACTCAAAAGGTCTTTTGAGGGATACGTTCGGTGTTGGGTAAGTTTACCCTACCAAATCTAATCACGGGCATGTACTTAGTTGAATGGGGAACCTGTACGCATGGGCATTGACATGATCATTTAGACTATTCGTACGAGCATGAACTTTTAGAACCTTTGTCGCGGTTCGGACTATAGTATCATTAATTGAATCACGAGGACGTGATTCCGCTGACACGGGAAGAATGTCACAATTCTCAATTTCCGGTCATTTCTCACATTTACTATTTCATAGTATATTGTGAACTAGGTTTACAAGTATTAAATTCGCGTAACCGTAAGGGTTAAGCTGCTTATTCATGAAACATCATTTTCATATTTGGTCATACACATGTTTGCATATTTATTCATTTATATTTATTATATAAATATACGCTTTCACACGATTTTTGATCATGAACCATATACCCGATACTCCCAACAAAGGTCCTAATATATTTTTACACTTAATAAAAGGTTACAAAATTCTAGAATTATTTTTCTTGGCGTTTCAAATTCATTTATTATATATATTTCTTAAATATATATACTTACGATAAGTTAAGTAATTACGTAAGTTCAATCGTTTGAGCTTTACTCGTAACCATCACAAGTCTAAGATGAGTCTACGTATTCTAGGCATTTTTTATATAGTCATATTTTATATGAACTATTGCTATTTTATCATTTTTACGTTACTTTTGTACTTTTTACGTAGTACGCGTATTTGAACCAACCTTATTAGGTTTTAACAATATAAACACACCCTATTTGACTTATTACATTTTTAATATACTTAGTTGGAGTATATTGATAAGTTTTGACATTTTTATAAGTATTATATTTTTACGTTGCTTGGTTTTAAGTTTCACACTTAAGGGATTAACGTTAGTAATTACGAAGATCAAATTATACCCGATAATGACTAACTATGAATAAAACATATGATAAGCATAAAATTCTTACACCTCATTTTCATGAAACACGTCTACAAACACAAAATCACTTGAGGGACACGTGCCATCTTCTAATGCTATTAACATATAGCTATCTTTACACTTATATTTTTCTTACATGCATATGATAATCAAAGTTTTCCATATGTCTTTGTTTTTCTCTCTACTTGCCGTACAAATATCAACCCAAATAGACCACCATAATTTTTAATCCTACATAGAAATATTAAAAGGGTTTTACAAGGATTAAAATCAAGTTGGATAAAGATTAGACAAGGGTGAAAGATTAGGAAAGGCTTGGGTGTGGAATTGTAGTTGTGATTCTTGTTGTTTCCAACCAAATCCTTGTCGTCGTTAGAAGCTCGCGACTTCTTGATCTACGTTATATCATTGTAATCCGCTGCTAATCACTACAGTGAGTAATCACATCCCCCTTTTACCGTTTTTACTATATTTTGGGGCGAAATGCATGAACCATTCTTGAGCTAAATTGATCACTACTTTTATTAACTTGTTTGACTAGAACTTGTGAACTTGAATCAAATCCTTGAACTTAATTATGAAATAATGCCTTACTTGAACTTATTGAACCGTACTTGCTATGACCCTAAAAGTCTCACTTTATTGGTGGAGCGTACAAAGTCTCCCTTGTTCGAGCAACCTAAAGCCTCCCGGTCCGGGCGCGTAATGTCTCCTATGGGAACGGAGCATTTTCGCCTAAATTCTCCCATGTTCGGAGTGTTCTTAATTGTATATAATAGTTGTATGATGTACCGCTCAGACATTCGCATTGTTAGTCTCCTATTAGTAGGTAGTATGGATAGCGCTATTAGAGGTCGGCCAACCTCTCGTCCACTATGTTACGGACGCATATTATTTATTCTAGGGCTTTGCCTCGGCATACATTATTATATACGTGGTGCTATATTGTGAACTTTTCCGACAACGTATACTTGACTACTTGACACACTATATTTTGTGCAATGGGTTGTGAACACACAAAGTTGCAAGTTTTGTATGGGCGAACTTGAAACCGAGTGGATTTACAATGCCTTTGCTTTGTGGACTATTCTCGATGACCGAAACCTTTGACTTTCTCTTAAACGTTTTCATATTATACGAAACGTGTGTACTTTATCTCGCTTTCTCCAAAGGACCGACATCGCACGCTGCATCGACACTATGATAAGGACTCGCTAAAACAATTAACCGATGCCCGCGACTTGGAATATTACAAAGATAAAATATTTCAGACACGTAACAATAAAATACCACGGATAAAAAGTTGTCAAACAATGATACTTTGGTCACAATATGACTTCGCGGGACACAAAATAATTAACACACTATCACTTAAACCATAACTCTTATGAGACTCAAGTACAATTAATACCTAAAAGTAATAACTATACATACTTTCTTTTCACAACTTATAATATAAGTAAAATACATATATACAATCACATTTTAAAAAATAAACTTTCATTCATAAAGTGAGATAATCACCCTTTGTCCTCTTATACCACACACGACAAAAGCTAAGCCCCAAAAATGTAATATCAAGATATCATGTATCCTCTTTCCTCCTCTAGTTCTCAAGCCCCCCACCTAGATCGAATCTCTCCAAAAGGAGATAACCAAACATGCTCATCCATCCTACCTTCCCTCTTTCACACCTTATTCATGTAAGAATTTCTTCCCCAAACCTATCTTGATGCGCCGCTACCTCCAAAGAAATCCAAGGAGGATCAAGTTAACCACAAGAATGAAGCAAATCTCCCACCAATCTATCTTGAGATTCCTTTGGTTTTGGAAGGAAACCATTTTCGGCTTCAAACAAAGAGGCAAGATGTAAAGACTTGGTCAAAGACTTCCTCTTTATTTTCTTTTTATGCTACTCGAGAGACTAAGGGCTCACACAAAGCAAATCTCAATCCACCACACAAGAATAGTGTTCTTAAGGGTGTTGTAAAACTATTGGGTTTGTTGCTCGGATTCGAATTGAGGTTGGGTTTGTGTAGAGCTCTCGAGTTAGCCTTCATCCTTGTCATTTTCGCCACTTGCATAAGGTTAATCTTTGATTCTTTTCCTTGTAATTTGTTGTACAAAATTCGTTAATGTTAAATGTTGGTATCTTGTTGTGATTCGAGTGTAAGCTAGGTGTGGTAATTATGTATAAACTCGTGTTATAATAAGTCTATTGTCACTTTGAAAACTTAATTTAGTCATGTTGGGATTAATGTTGTCGTTGGGTTGTTGTTATTTTCCTGTCGAGATGCATAAAACAAGAGAAGCCAAGAGTTAAGTTTTATAAAATATTGAATCACACTAGTATTGAGTCTGGGGAAAAGATGTCGTGTATTGGTAACTTGTATTGATTCGTATATATGCAATCCGAAAAGCTATATAGGCACCATTCCATAGTGTTAAGTTGTGGTCAAAATCGTCTAGGAACTAACTTTGATTTTCGTGGTTTTTCTTCCCGTATATCCGAGTGATTAAATCCATCAGGGGTCGAAGGAACTTACACCATGTCATAGTCTTGTTTTAGTTAAGAATACCAAATTCCATACTTTTATGTGTCGTCAAACGCTCCTTCTTGATTAGGCTTCGTTGGAAAGGTCAAATGGCGAAACCCACCGTGGTTGTCTCCACAAGGGTGATGTTTTGAAGTCATAGGTGAGAAGTTTAGTACTGGAAATTTAGTATGACTAACCTTCTTCGAGTCACTCATTGTTGATGGTCTCGACATAAGAAGCATCGGGTTAGTAAACCCACTACACTATCCAAAAGCTTGTATGTTGGGTTAGTTGTCTTCGAGTCACAAGTACCCAAAGGGTGCTAGTCTCCGTATGGCATTGCGAGGCCACAAAATAGTCGATGTCGACTTTTCTTTCGGATAAAACATCACTCTAGAATGAAACATGAAACAGATACCTTACATGCTAGATTTCTAACTAGGAGCCTTATGTCGAAATTATTGTGTCGGCCTAAGAATGGGACCAAGTCGAGTAGTACTCGACCCAAACACATGTTTCACACACCTTGCTCATACTTTCAATAAAGGGATTAGCCAAGTTGCTCACACTAAGCTCCCGTAACTAAAGATGTACTCATTAACAACAACTGAAATGGGTTATTAGGATGTGTCTTCTAAAACTTGACTAACAAAGTGGAGTAAAGTCATTGGACCAGCCCTCTTCCCTCGCAAGTACTCCATCAAGCCCAAGCCCAAAAACTGTACCCCATTATTAGATTCAGATATGGGCCGCAATTTCATGTAAAACCTTGGGGTGTTCGTGTGAATGTATAAGTCGGTCATCAAATGATACTCAAGCATGTTATTAGATGTTAAACAACGAAAACCGCTTTCCGCCTATTCTTTCTTTCACCTCGTTACTTATCGCCTTAACATCAAATGTGTACAAAATTATAATTTAACAAAAATGCTCAAACATTTGACATAAACAACAAGTGTTTTAAACATGATTTACCTAAAATATCCACGACAATGTTCAACGTCAACTGTGAACTAATGTAGGATAAATAAATAGAAACCATCAAGACATGTTATCATTTGACCAACTTTATAGTCTTCAAGTTAAAATCGCCTATTTTCTAAATACCATTAGAAAAATAAACAAACTAATATTTGCTTTTGACAATACCATTTTGTGTCAACTTAAATAAGTATATATGCATTTATATACTTACTAATGGAACATTTTAATTATTTATTTTAAATCAAACTTGGATTTTAAAACCATACTAATGTCAATATGAAAAGAGTATATATACATTCATATACTTACTAGTAAACCTCTTACAACTATTTTTACAAACTAAAAGTTGATTTTAAAACCATTATATAGGAATAATATTGATTGCACCATTTTAAGTAAGCAATACTTAAAAACGATGAACTAAAACATTGCCCTCCTTATCTAGGTCGCGTGTCGGTGCCGTTTCACAGCAATCACTAATCCCACATTTGGATTTGCACGTTTGCTAAGGTGAGTTTCATAGCCCCACTTTTACTTGATAAATTGTTTTATACATTTTGGGGTGAGAAATATGCAAAACATTTTATGGACCAAAACTATTACATGATTACTATTACGTGGTTAGCCTAAGCCCTTATGTCCCTAGAGAATGCCCTTTTCATGAACCACAATTCCCCATTGGGAAACGCGAATGTTATAAATAGATCTATTGAGGTGACTCCTCCGCTCGGTTGGCCATGCTTAGGCCAAAGCGAAACGATACCATGTCGGAACCAAGTGTTGAGGGACAAACACTTGCATGGGCCCTATATTGTATGACATCTTTTAGCATACGTAAATTGTCGTAGTATCGGTTGCATGAACTTAGAGCTAACGTAATAGACATTCATACATATATCATTATATTCGTTGTAATGATTATATGCCTTGCTTATGGTCCAAGCTTACTATTTTAATTTAAACCTATGAACTCACCAACTTTTAATGACCTTTTAGCATATTTTCTCGTGTGTTTAAGATTTGTTCATGAAGGCAAGGCAAGAAGCGGATGTATGGTCGTAGTAATATTAAAGAAGTGTTTTTACACAAAAATGATGTTTTACTTTGGGACCACTAAATCTAATGGGATGTACCCATTTATTTAAATCATGTTGTAAGACAACGTTTTAAAACTATTTTATAAAATCAAACGGAGTATGTATTCCGTTCTTTATTACTTGTGTTATGATCCACCAATTCCGTAACGCTCCCGAATAACACGTATGCTTCCGCTAAACAAATTTGGGGGTGTTACAGATTGGCATCAGAGCCTAGGTTATAGAGAACTAGGTACATATAAACCCTAAACTATAACTACTTTTCACCAAAAACATCATACTACGACCGCCGATTGCCGCTTGCCTTACTTGCCATTTTACTTAAAGTTCATTTAATAGGATTACATGTTTTATTTCCTATTTACTTATGCACTATTTCATATCCATCATGAGCATATTTTTCCACATACTTACACATATGCACCGCCTTGTCACAGACTATGCCTTCCCACCTTTCCTCACGATGTTCGTGAGGACATCCTATTAGCTCACTCACCGACCATCCGCCACCTTGCACACTCACCACCGATCCATACGTACAGCCACACTAGCAATTCCAACCACCATTGCACCTACTCCACTTATACCTACCTCACCACCACCCATCACCTGCTGACGCGCAGCAAAAGCCCCGTATGATTGCGAGAGTACCGGATATCGAGAGCGGTATTCATATGTGCCCGCACTAGCTTCTGATGACCCGCCGCCGCTACATGGGTCCTTCTACTACTTCGTAGTCACCAACACCATCACCCACCGAGTCACCACCTCATCGAGACTCGTGAGATCTACCGATTCTTACTCGAGGAAGATCCGAAGAAGATCCGGAAGAGGATCCCGAGGAAGAACTACCGAGCCCATACCGACCGAGAGTGTCCTCGCTATGTTAGCATAGCAGCAGATGTGAGTACACAGTGGTCTAGAGATTGTCCAGTATACAGGAGCTGGGACAGAGCTCCGTGATGGCTCGTAGATTGACGATGACATGGATATTGATGCACCATTTGGATTAGGGCGAGAGCCGCTTTTCTCCACAAATGAGGAGAGTAGTGAGATTGATTGAGAGATATTGATTGCCCGATCGCCCAAGACCACTTATCACTAGTCCGAGCTATAGTCCGTCATCACCATCGCTTGTACCATCTGCAGCAGACATGGAGCGCCTGAGCGCACCACTGACGCCTTGAGACCATTGAGGAAGCCGCACCGCTGAGGCACGCATCGAGCCGCACTTGTCGATCTCCGAAGGTGATCCGACCTCACCGAGAGGATATTCATTCGCTTGGACTCTCATGAGACATTGCTAGGAGTCCATTCGATCGCCTAGAGAGATCGATCCAACACGCTTGCAAGCTCATGCGAGCAGCGTGTCGAGGGTTTAGACCGAGTCACCGATGTGTTGTTTGAGAGCATGGGGCCCGAGAGACACGAGAGGATGCGATCGGGATTTAGGGTCGAGACTCGTGTTGAGGACGCCGAGAGTTGGACAAACAGGTACGAGCTTTGGGTAGAGGTCGACTCGATACACCGGACGACTGTAGGAGCTAGAGAGCGTCCAGTGGATTGCGAGAGATACCGCCGAGAGGGATGGCAGAGGACTCCGGTTTAGAGTCTATGTTGGCATCACGATGAGGCGACGAGAGATTGGAGGATACACAATGAGAGCCGATTGCTACCATAGAGCGATTACGCATCGATCATCCTTAGATTCCATTGCATGATTGTATTACACTAAACTGAGCTATAACAGTTAGTGTTAGTCATTATCATCGTATTTCAGTTGTATTTTCCATTGTATTTCCTTTGTATTCCGTTGTATTTCGGTTGTACTCCAACTAGTATCTCATCATGTACCGTAGGAACCTTGTAATCGAAATTCTATCTATGACAAACTTATTTTCCTACCCAATTGTCTTTACATTTATAGATTGCACATATGATCTATCTACGATAACCACACTATTACGTGGCACTTACCTTGTTTAAAAGGTTCTATATCTCATCACCTTTCTTACTGCAGAAATGCCGCCAAAACGAAGATCAAAACGCACCAACCCTGGTGGAGCCTCCAATGCTCCAATCCCAACGAGAGTCACTCACAACCAAGCCGCAAATGTCGCTATTCCAAACAGAGTCACACCCGATCGATCGCCGAAGCCACTACTCCCGCTAGGGCTACTCCAATCCAACCTATCATGAATCAAGCCATGATCGACCAACTAGTCAATGAGCGGTAAACGCCGCTTAGCCGCAAAGAAATCACTGCCTACTAATGCCGGAACTTCAAGACCACCCACTCACAACCGCACTTGTACTTATCAAGACTTTCGTAAAACCATGACCGAAGCTTTAGTGGAACCGGGAGCCGCTTGTCCGACTAGGTGGATCGAAAAGCTCGAGACCGTGTTCAATCTGCAATTGTGAAGAAGATTCTAAGGTTAAGTATGCATCATTCACCTTCACGGAGGTCGCTTTGACCGGTGGAACAACTTTCAAACCGCTAGTATCGATGTTGCCTATGCCATGCCATGGGAGAACTTCAAGGAAATGGTATCAGCATCGCCTCGTAATGAGATCAAGAAGCTCGAACATGAGTTTTGGAACCTCAAGGTTCAAGGCACCAATATGGTCGCCACAATCAACGATTTCAAGAGCTAGCTTTATTGTGTCCTGAAATGGTTCCCACTGAGACCCGATTGTTGGAGAGATACATCGGAGGATTGCCCCAACCTATCAAGGGCAATGTAACCACTTCTAAGGCTATTGATCTTAATGAAACCATTGAAGTAGCCAACAAACTCATGGACCAAGTGATTGAGGATTCCATGGAAAAAGTGGTTGACAGTAAGAGGAAATGGGATGACCAATCTCAAGGTTACAACAACTATGAATATCGTGGCAACAACAATAGGAACAACCGCAACAATCAAAACAAGAGGCAAAATGTTGCTAGAGCTTATGCAAAGAATGTCGGAGAAAGAAAACCGTACTCGTGGATCGCACTATTGTGTAATCGATGCACACCGCATCACAAGGCGAGCGGGTCAACCTGTAAACGCTCAAACAGCGCCGAATTGTCGAAAATCGACACTTAACCAGAACCGCAGTCCAAAACATTGGCGATAAAACAGCCACCAGACCCAAAGGCTAATATAACTTGCTTTGGTTGTGGTGAAAAGGGCATTATAAGAATGAATGCCGAAAGACCGTAAACCAAGGTCGTGAAGGAAATCAAGGAAACCGAGGAATCCAGAAGCCATGGAATGGCGTGATTCAGGAAATGTTGGACAAACGAGTAATCGTGAAATGGAGAAGGAGCTCGGGAGAGTCTATGTCAGTAACCAAAGTGGAAGCTCGTGAAGACCCGAATGTTGTGACGGGTACGCCTTTATAAATAACCGTTATGCATCCATATTGTTTGATACGGGGCCGATAGGAGTTTTGTTTCTAATACATTTAGTCCACTACTCGATATTACCCCAACCGCATTAGGAAATGCATACAACGTGGAACTAGCTAACGGTAACATAGAAAGGGTAGATACCATCATAAGAGGTTGCACCTTAACTCGTTAAACCACCCATTCAATATCGATTTGATACCAAGAGTATTGGGTAGTTTCGATGTTATTGTCGGAATGGATTGGTTAGCAAAATATCATGTCGCCATCATTTGCGACGAGAAACTCGCTCAATACCCTACGGAGATGAAGTCCCAACAATAGAAGGGATGTATGACGTAAGAAACGCTCAAGATTGCATGTCATTTCGTACTAAGGTGTTAAGGTGTATCGAGGAAGGATGTCATATCTTCCTAGCACAAGTCACCGGAAAGGACGAAGACGAAGGAGAAGAAAACGCCCGAGGACGCGCCGATAGTAAAGAATTCTCAAGTCTTTCCCAAGACTTGCCAGACTTCCGCCGACCCGACAGTTGAATTTCAGATCGATTTAGTGCCCGTGCCGCACTGCTGGCAAGAGCACCTTATCGATTAGCTCCAACGGAACTTCGTGAGTTATCAAACCAATTGTCGGAACTCATGGAAAAAGGGTTCATCGCACCAAGCTCATCGCCATGGGGAGCACCACCTGCTGCTCACAAGAAGAAAGACGGAACCTTCAGTGATGTGCATCGACTATCGTGAGTTGAATAAACTAACCATTAAGAACCGCTACCCACTCCCGAGAATCGATGACTTATTCGATCAACTTCAAGGTTCGAGTGTTTATTCAAAATCGACTTAAGGTCCGGATACCATCAACTAAGAGTTCGAGAAGAAGATATTCCCAAAACCGCCTTCGTAACTCGTTATGGACATTACGAGTTCCAAGTCATGCCTTTGGGTTAACCAACGACCACCGTGTTCATGGACCTCATGAACCGAGTGTAAACCCTACTTGGATAAATTTGTGATCGTATTCATTGACGACATCCTAATTTATTCCAAGAGTGCGAAAAGAACACGAAGAGCACCTTAGATTGATCTTGGAATTGTTGAAGAAGGAAGAACTCAGATGCGAAATTCTCAAGTGTGAGTTTTGGATACCTACTGCAATTCTTAGGTCATGTAATCGATAAATGGCATACATGTAGACCCCGCTAAGATCGAGTCAATAAAGGATTGGGCGACACCCACAACTCCTATCAAATACGCCAATTTAGGACTTGCTGGTACTACGTAAGATTTATTGAAGGTTTCTCAAAGATTGCCAAATCTTTAACCAAGCTAACCCGTAAAAACGCCAAGTTTGACTGGGAGAGAAAGAAGAAGAAGCTTTTCAACTCCTTAAAGAAAAGTTGTGTAGTGCACTGCTCGCCTTACCAAGGTAGTGAAGACTTTGTTGTTTATTGCGACGCTCACATAAGGGGCTAGGAGCAGATTAATGCAGAGAGAAAGGTGATAGCATACGCCTCGCCAATTGAAGACTCATGAGAAGAACTACACGACACACGATTTGGAGTTAGGAGCAGCTGTGTTTGACTCGAATTTGGAGACACTACTTGTATGGCACAAAGTGTGTCGATACACCGATCACAAAAGTCTACAACACATCTTGGATCGAAAGAACCGAACATGAGACAACACGATGGTTAGAATTACTCAATGATTACGATCGCGAGATTCGCTACCATCCGGTAAAGCGAATGTAGTTGCCGATGCTCTCAAGAGGAAAGAGCGACCAAAACCTCTTAGAGTCGATCCTGGGTATGACAATTAGTTCACCTCTTCCAACCAAGATTCTCGAGGCTCAATTAGAAGCACTCAAAGAGGAAAATCGTCCGAATGAGAACCTTTACGGAATGCCGTAAAGTGAAAACGGATTCGTAAAAGGTCGGACGGAACTTTGTGTTTCAAAGAGCGGTTGGATACCACTCTACGGAGGAATTCGCGACGCCATTATGCATGAGTCCCACAAGTCTAAATACTCCATCCACCCAGATCCGACAAAATGTACCTTGATTTGAAGAAATTGTACTGGTGGCCTAATATGAAAGCCGACATTGCAACATATGTCAGCCGATGTTTAACTTGTTCAAAGGTTAAAGCTGAACATCAGAGACCCTCAGGCCTACTAGTACAACCCGAAATTCCCGAGTGGAAATGGGAACGCATAACAATGGACTTTATCACTAAGTTACCTAAAACCTCTAGAGGCTACGACACTATTTGGGTAATAGTTGACCGTCTCACCAAGTCAGCACATTTCCTACCGATGAAAGAAAGTGACGGAATGGAAAACTTGCACAATTATACCGAAGGAAATCATCGCACGCCATGGTGTACCAATTTCCATCATTTCGACGAGATAGCCGCTTTCACCTCAAACTTCGAAATCACTTCAAGATGCTTTAGGATCTAACTCGACATGAGCACCGCTACCATCCTCGATCGATGGACAAAGCGAGAGAACAATCCAAACACTAGAGGATATGCTAAGAGCATGTGTGATAGACTTTGAAATGGTCGATAAACACTTGCCATTAGCCGAGTTTTCTTACAATAACAAATATCACACAAGTATCAAAGCCGCACCATATGAAGCACTCTATGGTCGGAAATGTAGATCACCCGTGTGTCAACAAGTTGGAGAAAGTCAACTTATCGTCCGGAGTTAATCCAAGAAACTACCGAGAAGATTGTACAAATCAAAAGCCGACTACAAGCAACCGTGATCGCCAAAAGAGCTACGCGGATAAAGGAGGAAACCACTGAGTTCCAAGGAGATAAAGTTATGCTCAAAGTTGCGCCATGGAAGGGCGAATCCGCTTCGAAAACGTGGAAAGTTAAACCCTCGTTATATTGGACCTTTCAAAATTCTTGCTAGATCGGACCGGTAGCGCATCGCCTTGAATTACCACAAGAACTTAGCTCAGGCACAACGTGTTTCACGTGTGCAACTTAAAGAAATGTCTTCCGACGAAACTCTTGCTATTCCTTTGAAGAAATCCAAGTCGATTTAAAGATTGAATTTTGTCGAGGAACCCATTGAAATCATGGATGAGAAATCAAACGGCTTAAGCAAAGCCGCATTCGATTGTCAAAGTCCGTTGGAACTCTCAAAGAGGTCCGTAATACACGGGAACGCCAAGACCAATTCAAACGCAAATACCCACACCTTTTCTCTTAAGGCCCGCTTTGGTTTATGGTAGGTTTATGATTAAAATTGGATTAAGATTTAAATTTAGTTTAGGATTTAAATTGGATTTAATGTATAGAGAGAAAATAATATTTAAAATAAATATTATATATTAAAATATAATTAAATATTATTTATATTATAATAAGAGAAAATAGAAAGTTTTTATTTTTCACTTCACCAAGCATTCTAATCGAAACCGAGGACGGTTTTCTTCCAAGACGGGAGGATGTGACACACGGTAAATTTTCACCAAAATTTAACTAATAATTAGTAATTCATTTTACTAAGCCAAATTTATTAAGCATGCATAAGCTTTGCCTGATCATTCGAGTAGTTAACTCGCATACAGTAGGTAACTGCATCACTTTTTCATTCATATCGTTTTATGGATATTTTATTTTGTCTTATGATTTAAATTGTAAGACGAGAGGTTATCTCGCTTTTCTCCAAAGGACCGACATCGCACGCTGCATCGACACTATGATAAGGACTCGCTAAAACAATTAACCAATGCCCGCGACTTGGAATATTAAAAAGATAAAATATTTCAGACACGTAACAATAAAATACCACGGATAAAAAGTTGTCAAACAATAATACTTTGGTCACAATATGACTTCATGGGACACAAAATAATTAACACACTATCACTTAAACCATAACTCTTATGAGACTCAAGTACAATTAATACCTAAAGGTAATAACTATACATACTTTCTTTTCACAACTTATAATATAAGTAAAATACATATATACAATCACATTTTAAAAAATAAACTTTCATTTATAAAGTGAGATAATCACCCTCCTTTGTCCTCTTATACCACACACGACAAAAGCTAAGCCCCAAAAATGTAATATCAAGATATCATGTATCCTCTCTTCCTCCTCTAGTTCTCGGCCCCCACCTAGATCGAATCTCCCAAAAGGAGATAACCAAACATGCTCATCCATCCTACCTTCCTCTTTCACACCTTATTCATGTAAGAATTTCTTCCCAAACCTATCTTGATGCGCCGCTACCTCCAAAGAAATCCAAGGAGGATCAAGTTAACCACAAGAATGAAGCAAATCTCCCACCAATCTATCTTGAGATTCCTTTGGTTTTGAAGGAAACCATTTTCGCTTCAAACAAAGAGGCAAGATGTAAAGGCTTGGTCAAAGACTTCTCTTTATTTTCTTTTTATGCTACTCGAGAGACTAAGGGCTCACACAAAGCAAATCTCAATCCACCACACAAGAATAGTGTTCTTAAGGGTGTTGTAAAACTATTGGGTTTGTTGCTCGATTCGAATTGAGGTTGGGTTTGTGTGAGCTCTCGAGTTAGCCTTCATCCTTGTCATTTTCGCCACTTGCATAAGGTTAATCTTTGATTCTTTTCCTTGTAATTTGTTGTACAAAATTCGTTAATGTTAAATGTTGGTATCTTGTTGTGATTCGAGTGTAAGCTAGGTGTGGTAATTATGTATAAACTCGTGTTATAATAAGTCTATTGTCACTTTGAAAACTTAATTTAGTCATGTTGGGATTAATGTTGTCGCTGGGTTGTTGTTATTTTCCGTCGAGATGCATAAAACAAGAAAAGCCAAGAGTTAAGTTTTATAAAATGTTGAATCACACTAGTATTGAGTCCGGGAAAAGATGTCGTGTATTGGTAACTTGTATTGATTCGTATATATGCAATCCGAAAAGCTATATAGGCACCATTCCATAGTGTTAAGTTGTGGTCAAAATCGTCTAGGAACTAACTTTGATTTTCGTGGTCTTTTTCCGTATATCCGAGTGATTAAATCCATCAGGGGTCGAAGGAACATACACCATGTCATAGTCTTGTTTTAGTTAAGAATACCAAATTCCATACTTTTATGTGTCGTCAAACGCCCTTCTTGATTAGGCTTCGTTGGAAAGGTCAAATGGCGAAACCCACCGTGGTTGTCTCCACAAGGTGATGTTTTGAAGTCATAGGTGAGAAGTTTAGTACTGGAAATTTAGTATGACTAACCTTCTTCGAGTCACTCATTGTTGATGGTCTCGACATAAGAAGCATCGGGTTAGTAAACCCACTACACTATCCAAAAGCTTGTATGTTGGGTTAGTTGTCTTCGAGTCACAAGTACCTCGGGGTGCTAGTCTCCGTATGGCATTGCGAGGCCACAAAATAGTCGATGTCGACTTTTCTTTCGGATAAAACATCACTCTAGAATGAAACATGAAACAGATACCTTACATGCTAGATTTCTAACTAGAGCCTTATGTCGAAATTATTGTGTCGGCCTAAGAATGGGACCAAGTCGAGTAGTACTCGACCCAAACACATGTTTCACACACCTTGCTCATACTTTCAATAAAGGGATTAGCCAAGTTGCTCACACTAAGCTCCCGAACTAAAGATGTACTCATTAACAACAACTGAAATGGGTTATTAGGATGTGTCTTCTAAAACTTGACTAACAAAGTGGAGTAAAGTCATGGACCAGCCCTCTTCCCTCGCAAGTACTCCATCAAGCCCAAGCCCAAAAACTGGTACCCCATTATTAGATTCAGATATGGGCCGCAATTTCCCATGTAAAACCTTGGGGTGTTCGTGTGAATGTATAAGTCGGTCATCAAATGATACTCAAGCATGTTATTAGATGTTAAACAACGAAAACCGCTTCCCGCCTATTCTTTCTTTCACCTCGTTACTTATCGCCTTAACATCAAATGTGTACAAAATTATAATTTAACAAAAATGCTCAAACATTTGACATAAACAACAAGTGTTTTAAACATGATTTACCTAAAATATCCACGACAATGTTCAACGTCAACTGTGAACTAATGTAGGATAAATAAATAGAAACCATCAAGACATGTTATCATTTGACCAACTTTATAGTCTTCAAGTTAAAATCGCCTATTTTCTAAATACCATTAGAAAAATAAACAAACTAATATTTGCTTTTGACAATACCATTTTGTGTCAACTTAAATAAGTATATATACATTTATATACTTACTAATGGAACATTTTAATTATTTATTTTAAATCAAACTTGGATTTTAAAACCATACTAATGTCAATATGAAAAGAGTATATATACATTCATATACTTACTAGTAAACCTCTTACAATTATTTTTACAAACTAAAAGTTGATTTTAAAACCATTATATAAGAATAATATTGATTGCACCATTTTAAGTAAGCAATACTTAAAAACGATGGACTAAAACATTACCCTCCTTATCTAGGTCGCGTGTCGGTGCTGCTTTCACAACAATCACTAATCCCACATTTGGATTTGCACTTTGCTAAGGTGAGTTTCATAGCCCCACTTTTACTTGATAAATTGTTTTATACATTTTGGGGTGAGAAATATGCAAAACATTTTATGGACCAAAACTATTACATGATTACTATTACGTGGTTTAGCCTAAGCCCTTATGTCCCTAGAGAATGCCCTTTTTTTTGAACCGTCAATTCCCCTTTGGGAAACGCGAATGTTATAAATAGATCTATTGAGGGTGACTCCTCCGCTCGGTTGGCCATGCTTAGGCCAAAGCGAAACGTATACCATGTCGGAACCAAGTGTTGAGGACAAAACACTTACATGGGCCCCTATATTGTATGACATCTTTTAGCATACGTAAACTGTCAGAGTATCGGTTGCATGAACTTAGAGCTAACGTGATAGACATTCATACATATATCATTATATTCGTTGTAATGATTATATGCCTTGCTTATGGTCCAAGCTTACTATTTTAATTTAAACCTATGAACTCACCAAATTTTAGTGACCTTTTAGCATATTTTCTCGTGTGTTTAAGATTTGTTCATGAAGGCAAGGCAAGAAGCGGATGTATGGTCGTAGTAATATTAAAGAAGTGTTTTTACACAAAATGATGTTTTACTTTGGGACCACTAAATCTAATGGGATGTACCCATTTATTTAAATCATGTTGTAAGACAACGCTTTAAAACTATTTTATAAAATCAAACGGAGTATGTATTCCGCTCTTTATTACTTGTGTTATGATTCACCAATTCCGTAACGCCCCAAATTTGAATAACAATGGGTCCGTGTTTTACATGAAACCTACTTTCCGCTGGAAACAAATTTGGGGTGTTTCAACATATGATTTGCATTTATTAAACCCAAAACCCAAGCAAACCCCAGATATCAAACATGCCTTAGTCTTTTGTTTGAACTATATAAGTGACAAACATGATCGACATACATGGCTTAAATGAGGAGGGTGGTAGCAAGGTTACATCCAAAACGATTAGGTTAATTTTAAAATTTTAATGACTTAGAAACTATATCCATTGAAAATAGAATTTTAGATTTTAAACATCACCTAATCAATCATTTTATTGAATCTAACCACTATTGAGTTAAATAACTAGATAATACAAACATAATCTATCATATAACTCGACTTCTTGACCCACTCGAATGAACGGGTTAGCAATGATCATGGAGACAAACTCTTTTTCAATAGAAAGAATAGCCAAACAAGCCCAAATGGCGGTCAATCTCGTAAAGAAGATAGGTCGGCAAACCGGAGAGGTACGCGACCACGGTTCCGACCTTTACTTTTTTCTATTGATTTTATAACCGATAGAAATAGAAACTTTTTAGACGCCGAGACCGATTTGTCGGTGGTACAATGAAATAAGATCTAATTCATTAATCGACGAATCCATGCCGCATAACCTGGAAAAGGGAAAGAGACTATAATACTAATAATATGTAAACAAACATAATATAACACGAACATACCATCACTAAATGAAAAACTTTAATAATTTACTGATAGTGCAGTTGGTGTAGTTTTCGTTTTGTGGAACATAGTGCATCAACGTGAACTCATACTCTAAATATCAATAAGACAAAAGCAAGAATCAAACTTGGCTTGGATTAGATGATCATTCAATTTGATTTTACCGAACCTGAGTAATGGGAGGAAAACCAGAACCAGATTGCCAAAGACCTGAATTTCTAGAACCACCAAGTGTTTGTGCTTCTAAAAGAAAACGATGAAAATCCTGTTTTACTTGCCCATTAAAAGTTAAATGGTGTTAAGAAAGGCTATTAGACGCCCAACAAGCCAGCATTAAAGAGCAAACATAACAAAACAAACCAATGATAAAGATCATTTAAGTTTCCACTAGCAAAATTTACCGGAAATCATTTAACTTTCTACTAGCAAAATTTACCGAGAAGGTGACAAGTTAGAAGCAGATTCAACTACTCCAAAAAGCCATAAGCACAATACAGTTAGCATGTTACTAATTTTGACAACCTAGATAATGCTATATAGTTGCTTGTGAAGAACTGATGTATAGTCACCAAACTGAATATCGGTAGGAGGATGCAACTCAAATGCATACACAATGGCCTTTGACACCAACATCGGCTTTTTAGTATTGACGTCATCAGAAAGCTTCCCAAAGCTGTATTCATCAAATGCAAATGATTCTCTAAGAAAGAAGAAATTCTCTCTCGCAAGACTTTCAGCCTGCAGCAATAAATGATGTTTACTTATTGAGAATTCTGATTAAGCAGACATTTCCAAATCAAAAATCAAGATAGTGTGTTAAAAACGACTTTTTAGATCATTAGTCTAGAGGTGGCATCTTCGACCCACTTACTTATGAGTAAGTGGATTCAGGTTATGTTTGAACTAAAATGGTTAAACTGGAAGAAGGTTCATGAGAAAACAGGTTAAACGAGTCAAAAGTCGCAGTAGTATTGTTTTATGAAGCAAATGCAGAGGTATTTAGGATAAAAAATTCTGGTAGATTATTTTATTCAAAAATTCAGACTATCTCCGAAATATTTTTACTATTATAATTGGCATATTAATGATATATAAAATTAAATAAGTTTGCAGAGATATTTTGGGTCAACCTGCTCAAAAAGTTTTGACCCATTAGGCCATTACCCACCCAAATTGCCACCGTCACCTTTCCAGTCGAGGTATAAACCTCCTAATTCAGTTATTCAGAAACTAGATTATTGTTAGAAAATAGGTTTCTTTGAAAAGAAGTGTTTTGGGTCAGCCCAGCCTGTTTCAATCCATTATCCAATCAGCCAGCCTCACTCATAATTTCACCACTACAGTCGAGGTATACATTACTCGTAATTTTTATGGAAAAGGGGGAAACAGATATCTAAGTACCTGCAGTTGAGCGAATCGGATGTTGTTCATAACAAGGATAACCTGGACTTCATACAACGAATCACCCAATATACGAATAGCAAGATACTCAAAGAACGTTTTAAGGAGACCTTTCTGCTCTTCCCAATTCTCTATGTCATTGCTGAACTTGAATCCAGATAGCAGACTTAATTTTTTCCACGGATTGAGTTATTGGCAGCTTTGGAAATGATTGTTCCGTGGATGAGAGAGTCCCCATATTACCTTTAAATCTTGCAAACTCGGCTCAATTGAATATTTAACAGCAGATGTTGTTAAGACTATCGAGGACGGTTCAGAAACTGAGCAAAATTTGCAGAAAATTGCATATCAAAGTCATCGAATATAAGAATGCACCCATCATATGGGGATGGAAATAGACGAACAGAAGAGGAGCCTCAGGAACTGAATCTTCTGCTATACATAATGCTTGTCTATTGTTCGGTAAAGAAGCATAGTCTGAATCATGAGAGAAAACACACGAACTTCCATTTCTACAACCCTGTAGATGAATCAACAGTCGGAATCAATGCTAATGTTTTCCAGAAGAAATATAGAGTAACATTCCCTTTTTTGAATCTTTGCTTTGGTTATCATACTTGCATAGTGAAAACCATTATATAAAGATTATAATACCATATCAAAGCATAAAGCTATGGGTTGCAATAACTGAACACTGAAGTTGTGAATATTATTTCTTTGAAGAAACGACATTGTTTACAAAGTATGGCAAGTAGAAGTGGGAAAGTTATAACCTATTCACCGAGAAATGAGTCGATCTGAGTTACATATTTTGTCTCCAGTGGGTCAAACGGGTAAAGTTAAAAAAGTTGGCTGAGAATGATATGGGCCAAATGGCTAAAAGAATGATATAACCTTCTAAATTGTTTTACTACAAAATTTGATTAATATTTTAGCACAATAAATATCTAAATATGTGAAAAGGGAAAAAGGTGTTGGCAGGCCAACCTGACCCAATCCGTTTCCACTAGAATTAAAACTACCTGTTTGACCCAAACCTAATTTACCAAGTTACCCAGCAGCCCATTTTGTATTTAATTAAAAAAAAAACAAAAAAAAAAAAAACAAAGCAAACAAATGTGCGGTACCACTAAAGATTTGATGTTCTCCAAGTGCACAAAAGATAGTGCGTACCTGCAACGATAAGAAAAATTTACAAGCTGGTCTTCTAGCCTCTAATGAATGGGAATATAAGCATTCACTTCCTTTGTTGCATGTCCCACTGGCAAAAAATCTACATATTGGAGCTTCTAGACCATTATAAGGCTGGGGAATCAGTTGGTTGCCAGACACATTCTCCATATAACTAATCCGTATCTGCTTGACATGACAAGCACGGCAATATCAATTTTCAGTTTAAAAAGCAATAACTGAAAGACGTTTGAAGCAAAAAAAAAAAAATTATACCTCTTTAATAGAATTAGCCAATCTAAAAGCCACCTCATTCTTATTAAATCCATTTGCATCCACAAAAGGTAAAGCAATACATTTCTTTGTATCATAAATAGGATTGCTGGGGTCATCGCCTGTTGCAAGAGGATCAGAATCTTCATTGTGCTCAATCGTAAGAAGACATGTATGCTGAAACTCATAGGGTTCATAGTAAGTCGGTAAACCATCAGAGGTTGCTAGAAAACTGGGACGATATCTATGCACGGAATTTAGAACACTTTCATCTGCAGACATAAAATTACTCCACATAAACATAAAAATAAACTCACATACATGTTACAGGTGGCAATCACGACCCAATAAATTATCAGTGGGTCGGTTTGGGTTATTAAATCTCAAACGCCAAATAAATTTAGACTAAAGTAGAACAAAACAAATGAGCGTAATGAGTTGAAAGTGATTTTGAGTTCATTTTACATATTTAGATTATTATTGTAAACTACTGTTTGGTAATCATATCCAATGCATTAGCTATCTATTAACAAAATGGGTACCAAATATATCAAGTTTAATCACAAAATCATACATATATTGGCAATATGCTGGAGTGTTGACTGCAAAAGATTGTGGAACAAGCACCACTCTTCTTCGATCTTCAGGGGTAGAATTTGGTTGTCTGTCTTTTCATTAGACTTCAAAAGGCGTTTCAACCTCTCAAGACGAACATTATCCTTCATAAAGGTAAAATGCAAGTTATCTTAGCCATTCAGCGTGTAAAATAATAAAATAATAGATAAAACATGCAATCGCTATCTACCTGAAAAGTACGCTGCAAAACTGGAAAGCGCACAAATTTGCCATGGATGTCACTTCCTTCCTACCCATCAAACCAGTGATCTTACCCTCTTGACTATAGTAGTCATCAGTGAACTTAGAAAACTGTAATATAGAGTAAAAAACACCAAGGTCATAATTTCAAAGGCCATGATTAGATTCGATTATAATTTACCAAAAATGGCCAAAAATTAAACAAATCAACTAAATAGGAAACAGGCCAGAATGCCAGATAGGTCAAAAGGGTTGTACCAGGTTTGTTTTTAATCATAAAAAAGCTCCTAAATCAAATTAATCAAAATACTATTAATAACATAGCTTTTGTATCGTATCTAATGCGTTAAGCCGTTAATTATTAAAAACAAGTCTAAAAGATGAACAAAAAGTTAGCTGTGATACAGCATGTTCGGCCCACACAAAAAATTTACCCGTTTTTACACGTTTCACAGCCCACCACAACAGCCCATCTTGCCCCATTTATCCCATATTCCAATATCATTACCAGTGCTTCTTGTCCAAACGGACGGATGATTGGTAAAGGCTGTGTATCCATCAGGATACCAATGATGATGCCTTCGCGTAGCATTCCAGCTTCTCCAAACTTCAGAATAAGCATTGAAGCATCAAAGGACAAAGAAAAGCTGGAAAGCAGTCGTCCATAGAAAGTTGGCTCATAACGCCCTCTAGGAGATGTTCTCTAATGCTTTAATATGAACCAGCAATTCTAGCGTCGTCAACAACTTCCGGTCTTGGTGGATCCATAACTTTCTGCAACAAGACTGAAACAACCCTTAGATTAGTTCACGGATAATAGGAAATATACCAACGGTTCAGTATTGCTTTATATTTTAAACTGGGTCAAATGCGTAAATGTAAAAATTAAATCATATGGAAACAGACTGAATGGCTTCTAAACCGCTTTCTAGACATGATAAACATGCCCCACCAGCCATTTTGCTACATCTAAGAAATCAGCTTAAGCAACAATAATTGAAAACAGTGTTGTAAAATCGGCCATGGCGGCCGATATGAGCGGCGCCATGGCGGTGGTCCACCGCCACGATATTTCCCAAATCGGTCTAACTTATCGCTTTTGGTCAAAATCGGTCAAAATCAGAGCATGGCGGTCAAAATCGCCATGGCGCTGGTCGGTCAACGGCGGTCAACTTCAGATCTAGGGTTTTTTTCAGATTCGCGCCGTCAACGCCGGTCAACTTCAGATCTAGGGTTTTTTTCCTTCTTCACGCGGTCAACTTCGATTTTCTTGATTTTGTTTTAATTTGGGGAACAAATTAACAAATTTATAGTTATATAATAGAAGATATATAATTAAAAATAACAAAAACATTAATATTGGTAATATTTATTTATTTTTTATATATATTCCTTTATAATTTATGGTCTCCGCCATGGCGGCGCCATATCGCCGCCAAGACCGATATGGCGCTTGGCGGGGGTCGATCGCCACAGTACCGCCGAGCGACATTTACAACCTTGATTGAAAATGAAACATGACCAAGCACACAGAAGAAAAATGAGGACCATCCTTCCATGAACACATATCTAAAGCCGACTACATGGCATATTCAACAAAGAATTAAGGAAAAGGTGGACACGGAGCAATTTTTGCACAAGAGTAAAATATGATCACAAAATTAAAATATGTCAATTATAATTTGATCTATCGAACTAAATGATCCACAAGTCTCGGTGCACCAGAAATACACTTTAAAGATATAACATAACCCAAATCGGCCCATTCATAACTAAATGGGTCAAAATTCCCACCTCTATATAGTGAATCCTTAAACCTCCAAATTTCGTCACGCCAAAGCATAAAATACCACAAACAAATTTCCTCACGAAGAAACCAAGTACAGGTGAATAAAAAGGTAATGAAGGATGGGGGAAAGGTACAGACATGTTATCCACATAAAAAGTATATGGAAAGAGAAGCTACCCTTAGGATCATTAATTGCTCTTGATTCAGCACATGTCGTAAGAAGCACCTGTTGCCTCAATGATAACTTCAATATAGCCGAGTTTCATATTTCTCTAACTGACCAAAAAGATTCAGTAACAAGTCGATATACTTCCCCATCACAAGTGCGGCAGTTCTTCCTCGGCGCTGCTCAGCCTATAACATGCAACATGTTGGCCTTTAGACTTAACTAAGATGGTAAGAACCAAATTTAGACTTACAGAACAGGTAACTTTGTGGAGGTAGAAACTGGTTGGAATTGGTTGACAAAAACACTTCTTTTTCAGTTTTTATACTTTTATTATTATATACAGTCAAATGTGTAATATGATTACGAGATTATATTAATTTAAATAAATTTTTGAATGAAACGATGCAAGATGTTTTATGATTTAAAAATATGCTTTGGGAAATTTCTGACCTGTTTCTTTTTAAGCTAGTAACTTTTTGAATTAACGCATCAAAGATAACCATGTCCCAATCGACCTTGCATACTAAAATGTATGAAACTGTCACATAAAGCAAGAACAGGTAGATTTTACTAATTACCTGAGATTCAGATACCCAAACAATCTCCGTCGATTCAGTTTTTCTATTTGCATCCCAGTAGACTTGTAGAGATCTGCATGAATCAATCACATATGCAACTTTTGGTATTGTTACAGAAGACTCTGCAATGTTTGTGGCCAATATAACCTGCACCAAGAAGAATTTATCAGAGAAAAGCGTAACATGATGAGAATTTGCATCCTAAACACACATGGCCACAACCTATTCATGTTGAAAATCTTCTAAGATGTTGATTGTGTGTTTTGAAAACAATTATGCTTGTTAAACAATTAGAATCAGATTACCAGCAGTAGAAAATAGTGCATGGGTGTGCTTCTTGCCTTCTATTGTTCAAAGTTTTAATCATCAGTACATCAAATGCCTTTCTAATTATCTAGAGATCTGATAGATAAAATGATCAAAAAGGTCAAACTTTTGCTAAAAAGAGACTTTTGCGGTGTGGGAGCAAAAGTATATCAGATTAGCTTATAAGATGGCGTCAATAATTAAATGCACTTCACCCTTAGATGATTAATTTTGTTGCGGCGAGCTCAAGATCTAGAACTAATTATTTGACTCCCTGCCTAATCAAATAACCAGTGTATGTTTAGCTATACATCAAAAGCTAATATTTGTAACACCAAATCGCAATAACCAGATAATTAGTTCCAAAACGTAATACACCGCCAACTACATACTATGAAGAACATAGAAACTGACCTTCCGATGAGACTTTGAGATTCTCATTGCATTAAGAGCTTGCTCTGTGTCAATGCTACTATGTAGGATGTGAATTTTGAAAGCACTACTAAAGCGCCTCAGAGCAAGCCATTGTTGCTCCAAGGCATGATACGTGGAAGGAATATTAAAATGCTCTTCTCAATGTCTGGTTCATTTTGTGAATATGTAACACAAGATTGTGTATAAGCTTGTGAACTTCCTCATTCATAACTGCTTCAGATGAATCTGGGCTAGGTCCAAAACAATATTTTGTAGACAAGTATTCTGAACTCATTTCAAGAAGCTCAACCACCTGATTCATGCACAGATAAAAAGACCATAAATAACAAAAGTTGCAAGAATTGTCCAAAGGGTAAGAGTTATGTTATAAATTCCTAAAGGATACTGTGACCCTAAGTGTTACCTAGCATGCATAAACACATTGTTAATTCAGCTTGGTAGCAATTATTCAAATAGCAGCAGTTAGTTAAAAATCATTATGAGTTGTTTGATATAGCACTTAAAGCTCGCAGAACAGCAATGTTACTTAGGGCACAAAATCATGCACAAAATGTTGATCAGTTTCTCAGAAGCTTCAGCTTTTGGCTTGCAGCCTTCTTCTAAGAATGTAATTTAGGACTTGGACTTTAAAAAGTCGGTATAAAGTAGCGTACATCATGGAATTTCATAACATTGCCAACGGAACTCTAATAAAGGAATGAACTTGTTTGGCTGTGTTGTTTTCTCTCCATATACAGTCTGGTTTTTGCTGATAATGTGAAGTAATATAGCTAACTTTAGATAGCTTTACCATGGTTGCATTATGCAATGACAAAAAATAAATAAATAAAAAATAATAAATAATAAAATAATAAAAAAACTAACACATACTTTGCATGGTAAGCAGGCCTTCAATGAATGCTTGTAGATTCATTGTAACATATACTCTTTTAGCTCTAATTTTAGCATGTCGCATCGCTAACCATATACTTTTAAGTACATTTTTCTCTCACAGACTACTATTTAGCACGTCCAATCTTACCTTTGGAGCAAATCACGATCTTGCACAGTAAGCATAACAGACTATTTAAAAGCACAGTTACTAGTGTTGATTCCTATTTTCAGACTTAAATCGTATTTGTTTTTGCAAGGAAAAACATCTCCCAGAAAAGCATGTGAAAAAATGAAACTCATATATCAAACAGTTTTGGTTTGTTAATTGCTAGCTTCATGCAAATCACTATATTGTCTATGAATGATTATGTGAAACATTTGCACAAATTTGAAGTAATTAAACTACCTGCTCAAGATATGATACTGCCGCTGATACAATGTATGCTGGCTGGAGCTGGGAATTCCTAAGACTTCAACCCTTTCACCTCGACCAAGATCTCCAAAGTACTCTTTGTATCTTGTAATATCAGCAGTAGCAGACATCAATACCACCCTATCAAATGCAATTAAAGCCACAGAATAAGCAGTAAGAAATAATCCAGACATGGGAAAGTATCTAAGTAGATTCTGGCAGAAAATAAGCTGTTAAGATGATATATATAGAAAGTGTATGAAATAAATAAGGTAACAGGAAAAACAAGAAACAAATATGCTAACCTTAACCCACTGTTTTTTATTAAAAACTGCTTCACACATACAAGAACAAGATCCGACTCAACAGATCGTTCATGCACTTCATCTAGAATAATAACCTTATACCTAAGAGCATTCATTCCTTTTCTCGGATTTCCTCCAACAAAACCCCGGCAGTTTTAAAGATGATCTTAGAGCTGCATAAATAGAAAATCAAACTTTAACGACTACAAAAAAATTGGCACAAAAAAGTATGGATAAAAAACCAGTTGTGCAAACATATAAATACACAATGTAACTCTACAACCAATATGAAAAATAAAAAACTTCCTTAACTACAATATGAGATGATTCGCACAAGGCATGAACACTTGTCAATTATTTCATATATGGGTTTTAAGACGGTGCCCGACAAGAATGATCCGTTGTTATCGAACAAAATAAATGGAGCTTAGATAAAACTCTAAGGTTTACTCATCATTGGTGTGACAAGTTAAGTTTATTAAGACATCACGCGTGCCGTTTAAGCGTGCCGTTTAACATGCAAACAAGTATCACAGCTAAATTTGTCCAGATGCCTGATAATATAACTTCTCTTCTTGCTTACACAGAAACAAGACCTCTTAAAGGTAAGTTATAGCAAACCGTGGGTCTACAGCTTTTCATGCTATCTTCAGAAAGCAAACTATCAGCCAATCTTGACAGGCAATTTAAACACCAAATTTATAACTTTTATCGAAAAAGGAGGCCAAAGCTACAAAGTAACTGATAAGGTTCCCAGCAGAACAAATTTTAGAAGACTGATGTTTTAGCAATTTTGTTTTCGCAGAGTGAGTATTCTATAGACTAAAAAGTGTAACGTAATGATGAACATGATCTCAGCTAGAAATTAACAACCTGTAGCATCTACCGGATCAGTCAATAAGCGATATGATAATATGAGTACCTGGCAGACATAACCCTGGAGTGACCTATGTGATATCCAACCTCACCACCTGCTATACAGTTTCGAGCTTTAGCCACCATTTTAGCAACTGCAACCACAGCGAATCTCCTCGGTTGTGTACATAGTATAGGCTCTATATTTTCTTCGAGTAAGAACTGAGGAACTTATAGCTCTTCCTTGATTATCAAAAAGGATAAATCAATTTTTCAAGCTCTTGCAGTAGAGAAAAACATAGAATGTAATCAAAACCTGGGATATTCAAACATGCATGCTCCAAAAACATAATAGATGTTTTAGGATACAAGATAGATAAAACAAACATTTCTTGAAATACTACAAGTGAACTTTGACACCTCATCATACACAGATCATGGTGCAACACGGAACTATATTCAAGAAGGAAAGTAAAGCATACTTAAGATGTTTTTATAAGGTTTCTTATTTAACAAGTGTTCTCCGCTAATATAGCCGAGTATTTATAATCTTAGTCTTTAAAACTTTGAGTAACACTAAGAAGCTTCATAAAGACAGTTCTTGTAAGGGAAGTATATGTATCACGAATAAGTTAGTTTCCAAATATTTAATAGCATGTGACGTGTGCATCGCAATGAAGGAAGTTAAGTACCAGTATATCACTCCGTATTTGAGAACAATAGCATTAGCAAAATCCAAAATGGTACTTTACCTCAGTTTTAGAGGATCATTAACTAGCGCAAAACAGTAAGATGAGCTTCCATACTTCTAATGCATTATAGATGTAAAGTATGAAACAAAGAATCCTAAAGTCACGTGTGTCCGATCTTAAATACGCGACCTCGAATCCATTAATTGTGATAGGTGATTGTACAAATTCCACTTAAAAAAAAAAGTAATAATGACCTGGACTTTCTATATACAACCAAACTACATACAAGGGTTATATGTAATTTTTTCTTCTAATAGTCGGCATAAAGCAAAAGAAGCAGGAAAAAAAAAGGTTCATTTTCTCTTCAGCGACTAACAAATAACGTAAAGCAAAGAACATGAAAGATCGGAAGAGCGGGAAAGATGGTTTTTGCTTAATCTGCTTCTTCTTTTCTTTCATTTCGATGCAAATTAGCTTTTACGGATACGTTAAATAACTTTTCCAAGAGAACTTTTCCTTCATGGGACGATTATGTTTTCTAGTGCGACTCTGTATTGGTATCATACAGTCTAATGATATTGACAAATGACAAATATGTTTTCTAGTGCTAATTGAAAATTAATGTTCTTAAAAATCAGCCCATCATCCAAACCCTTAACCTTTATCTCCTCTGCATATAAGCATATATAGTCAAGTTAGGTATCAAATGCACATATATAGTCTACGACCGGTACCACGGAAATCATAGGTCCATACAGGGTGTGCATCTCCTTCGCGAAAACATGCATATACGGGTAATGCATCCAATGCAATTTAGGAACTAACTCTTCCAAGTGAATAGTTGCATAAAAACCTAAAAATCATGGTAAACTGAATCTAACGTTCTCGATTCCCATAATTCCATAAACACAATCTATTAAAGTAAACTCATTATAAATCCTCATGCCTAATCAAAACGAACGCTTAATTCATCACTCAGAACTCAATAAACTCAACAAAAAAACTGCTAATAACAACATTATAACTCTATGACCAATTAATATTAATAATAACCTTTACATTCATTGTAAAGTTCACATAATTCGATACCGACTCTATAAAATAGCTATATATATTTCAATGTAGTAAACCAAACTATATGTTTGAACAAATTTTGTTTTAGTATGGTACTCAAGTAACATATCATATTTGTAAACAAACATTTGCTCCATGTCAGCGGTACGCAAAAAATATACAAAAAGTAACATGTTACTTCGAGTACCATACCAAAACAAAATTTAAAAGTTGGAAACATATAGTTTGGTTTCGGATACCTACTCGTTACATTGATAAAAGTACGCAGCTATTTTATAGCTTAAACCCTAAAACTAACTGAAAACTTAATGTAACAAATACTTCATTTATCACTCTATCCACAAACACTGTAACAAAATCATAAACAACAGCAAAAAATGAGTATAAAATTATAAAAAAAATTATACCGCAACCGGTTTCACCAACGATCAAAGTGACGCGATTCTCCATAATCTTCTCAACGATTTTGCTCCGGAGCGACATAATCGGAAGGTTCCGGAAATTCTCTGATGACGTGTCCGGTTCCGCCATGGTTAATCAATACCCTTGCAGAACAAGTTTTTTGACGGTGTGTGTGGAAATTGAAAGTGAAATTGAAAAGAAAATGAGGTGAAATTTGTGAGTGTGAGTGTTGGTAGGAAGGGTTTTTGTTTGTAGGTGAGGGGGTGTGGACCCCGTGGGACTCGTGGGCCTGGGTTAAAAGTTCCCGCCTATGGTCATGGTTGATGACATGTGGAAAGGGATGGAAATTGATATGGATGTGCACGACTATACGACGACTTTGCTGTTGTAAGTCAAGGACTTTGCTGTTTTAATTTAAGGCGAGTGCGCTTCTCCTTTTGTCTCGACACTAAACTTAACATGTAAGTTTTCTTCTACTCTTCTTGTCTTCCTACTGTATACTTAAGAAGCATGTAAGTTTTGTACTTTTACTTACGCCAAACTTCGCACCCTTTGGTTCTGCCCAAACGCACCTTTTGTGTGTGTTTTATTTATTCATATGGTATATTTGGTGAGGTATTTATGGACCTTTGTTAGTGGTGTGTTAAGGTCTTGTTTGAGTTATTGGTGTGTTATTGAGAGGTGTATGATGTGGCTGAGCAGACGCCAATAACGCCATATCGGAAATCAGATACCTTTTGCTCTAAAGGCCTTATAACCAATAAAGTATCCTCATATGCATTTTCCTCAAACTTGCCTAGATGGTCAATAGTATATATATCTTTTATAAATTAGTTTTATAATATAGCCTTATTAATTTTGTTTGCTTAAAAATTCAATTATAATACTATTGTTGTTACCCATGCATACCTACATCAGATATATATTTGCATACAATTCGTCTCAAGGTTTTACAGGTCTTAACAATTCATGCATATCTACATCATATATATATTTGCGTACAATTCAATTACATAGTTCAAGTGTTATTTTAGTGATTCCATGGTTAAATTTGAAAAAATACAAGGGTTTAAGGGCTGAGTTAAAAGGGTTAATACAAGTCTTACATAAGGTTAAAGTAAGCTTGGGTTGTGATGTCGTCTGAATCTGGATCTAGGCCGTCTGAGAAGAAAAATCTTCGTGACGCCCCTCTTCAAAGCCTGACGCCGTCAGGTGTAAAATAGCAAAATCGCTACTGAGTCGTCACAAAATTAATTACGTAAAGAGGGAGGGCGACGAAACATCACCAAAAGCTTCATAATTCCTTTTACTTGTATCATCAGACCAAAACAAACAACTTAACTGACCTTATAAACGGTGCACTCAACTTAAATTAAAAGGTAAATTATACCCCGTAACTATATTTATGCTTGTTTATTTTTTAAAAGGCTCTAAATTTGAATCTAAATTGCACATTTGAATCTAAATTGAACAGTGTAAATTTGTGAATCTGGCCGCGATCGAAAAAAAAAAAAAAAAAAAAAAAAAAAAAACATATTTGAATCGCACATTTGTTTATTAGTTAAATTTTCAAATAGGGTATTTTCATTTTTTCAAGCTAAAACAATTCGTCGTTTGTCCTTGCAGTTTCCAAATATCAAATTCAAAAAAGAAAAAAACTTTAATCCAAACAACTCTCTTCTTCAACTTCTATATTTTTTCAAACTCCAACCACTGTCATTATTCTCACCACCATACCCACCACCACCATCACCGCCACTATTAAAGATCTAGTCATCTTCATCGCTTTAAAATTTAAATAAATACCCGCTTATATATAACTCATTTATGAAAGCAATATTAAAACTATTTTATTACCACGATGACTTGGTAGTTAGTCATTCGACGGTATTGGTAGTTGGTACATGTGAGTTTTGTGATCTTTTATCATAGATAATTGCTAAAAGCTATTTCTTTTTTTTTTTTTTTTTTTTTTTTTTTTGCAAACCTGATGTCGATTAATACGTCGGTCGGTCGATATAAAACTAAGTAAAACATAAACCCAAATGTTTTGAAAGGCTCAAGGCACACTAAGGCGCAAGGGATCAAAGAGCCTCGAGGCGAGGAGCATACCAAAGTGCGGGATTCACTAATCACGGCGCACTAAATACATTAAGTTTTTATAATATATGTGACCATTTATGTAGCTTAAATAACACAAAATAACATTAAATACTTAATACATGACACATATAGACATTATAAAGATTAGAGTTGATTATTGTCACTTCTCAAACGGATCAACTCTTTGGCTCGATGAACTACATATAGATTAAAATCCATATCGATTAAATATGCCAGATCCTACACTGCGCACTTACATCTAACAAAGCTCACAATTTAACTCAAAATATCAAGCAAGCAACATATTAATATTCAAGGCATAATGCCACATTTTCATGATAATATGTTATAAAAAATACTTAATGAAACAAAGTAACTTGTTAAAAAATAACAATCAATAAAATAAATATAAAATCAGTTCAATATTACAAATCATACAAATACTCATCATATGATGTGATGATTGAAGATAAAATAAACTTATGACGTTATTTATAAATCAATAAAATAAACAATCAATAAAAATCGCTTCAAGATATAAACTTATGACGCGAGAGATTACATATTTGTAAAATGATCGAATCTATAGCTACTCACTTGATTGTGTGTAGGGTTATTAGGTATAACTTAAAAGGCTCATGCATATAACTTATAAGGCTCATATATCTTATCTTAATATTTATAAAAGCCCTAAAACCTCGTTACATCTCCGAGGCGCAAAGCCCAAAGGCGCCACGCTTTTATGGTATTCATGCATGTCGCGAGCCTCGATCCGAAAAATCCCTTGTAGCTTGAGCCTTGTCGAGCTGCGCTTAGGCGCGCCTCAAACGCGCTTTTTAAAACTATGTCACCACCATCCAACGGCTTTATCCCCACTTTTTCCAAATTCCTCATCTTCCTCAAACCCAAACACACCATCATCCGCAAATTTCATCACCTTAAACACCCACCAACTTCCTTCATTCGTCAACTACAATCAATCCCAAACAAATTCCCCGCTTTTGCTAACCGGTTCGCCGACTTTACACCAGAGCAATTCACCATATGGCAACCATTTCAACTTCAAACCAAAATTTCCCAACAACAATCCCAACAAACACTATACCGACCTCAATTTATCCAACCCTAATTTTCCCGACAACAATCCAAACTACCGACTTACCCAACAATCCCCATTACCTCAACAATTTGACGTAGGAATCGGATCCAAAACTAAAGTCACGGCCGCTACAAGACCCAGCCAAGAAACCCCAAGAAAGAAAACCAAACGCTCGCTTGGACCAAGACGAAGTTAATTTTGGCGAAATCTTACATATGTGTATTTCGAGGATCCTAAGTCAAGAACGACCAACAAATGACACGCCTTGGTACATAGTTCTCAATCAATACAATAAGCAAGTCGGTGTGAAATGGTTTAACAAGAACATGTTGACGAAAGTAAACTCGAGGAACCGAGAGGACGGAAGTTTAACTCGCTTGTCAAACAAACCGCGAGGATTAGCAAAAATGATGAAGATTTGATGACCCGAGCTCACATTTTGTATAAAGACATTGACGGAAAGATTTTGCTCACAAAAGCGCTTTGGCATTTTGAGAGACAAACACACATGAAGAAATCCCGATTCGACACAAGCAAGAAGAAATTGAGACGACCAACCAAAGAACCCGAGCTTTATGGAGATGATGCTTTGCCACGCCCACCCGAAAGAACGAAAGTTTAAAAGTTAACGATCTACAAACTCATCTACCACTTCCGGTTCACATCCATTTTTGTTTCAAGAATTGATGGAAAAACAATTAGCTTTAGACCGTGAGGCCAAGATGGCTTGAATGAAGCGTAAGACACAAGCAAAAGTTGACCTTTAAAACGTTAAAAACAAAACGAGGACTTCAAGTTGCTTGATATAGACATAGCAAGATGAATCCGGCAGACGCTGCTAGAATTGAAGCGTCCTAAAGACCGAATTCAAATAATATACCGGACCAAACTAGTTTAGTTTATGTACTTTTATTTTTATGTGTTATTTTATTTTTATGCCTTTTCTATTTAATGTACTTTTTAATGTATTTTTAATGAAATTTTAGTTTTAGTTAAATGTGAACTTTTATTTAAATAAATGAAAAAAAATGTGGGTCTAGAGGTGCATGACAACACTAAAATATGGTGTTATATGGGGAGGGTGTGTTTAGTGTTGTAGAATTCGTGTTATGGGAAAAGGTGTTGATGTGACATCACTTTTCTCATAACACCAAATGATGGAACGGCGTGCCTTATGCTCTAAAATTTAAATAAATGTACTTGAAAATCAAACACACATACAAACGCTTCTATCACACCTACATTTCTCTAACCCATGCATCACATACTAAAATCACTTCAACCACACTAAAAAATAGCTATATCCACAAAAAGTCAAACCCACTTTAAAAAGCCACGCCTTTCTTCATCTTCTTGTTCAACTCCGACATTAATGTCGGGTTAAATTTCTTAAATCTTGATAAGCCTTGGGCCTACCTCTGATATTGCTACATCAATATGGAATGCACGTCATCAAGTTACAAATATGTTGTCTTTAAGCACTACGATTATCTTAACTACATGTAATGGAGGAACCTATTTTCCTTCATTTAATGTCTAAGACATCTTAAACTTAAATAAAACATATTGCACAAACCATTATGGTAGCCTTAAAATGTGATGACATTTACAGAAATACATTTAGTTATAATTAGCCACACGCAAGGACTAGAAATGATAATTGTAATAAGTTAAGGCGTGTATTGGGCTATATATACACCCTTCATACTTCCAAGGAGGGGTGAGGCTCTCATTAGTGTGTGTGTATTTTTATTTTTCTAATCTAATACATACATCTTTTTCCTTTCTCTCTCTACTCGCTCTCTCTAAACTGATTAACTCTTATTTCGAGTCTCCCGACCTCTCGAATCGTGTTTGAAGTGATTCTTGATACATGTAACAATGGTATCAAATCTTCAAAGATGATTCGTAGTGTTTGTTTTGGAAAAAAAAATTGTGTGTTTAAAAATTGGTTTTTAGCGAGGTTCTTCAAAGGAATAGCGATGTTACATTTTTGGTCTTTAATTGTGTACTTTTGTGACAAATGGTAATTTTCCGTACTATTATTTTAATAGTAATTTTTATTTTAACAGAAAATGCACATTTTATATTTCTGACATGATTAACGAATAAAAAATAAAAATGAGAAGTTATCTCATTTTCTTTGAAAACGAACCCACACGCGTACCGACACCCAAATTAGTGATGGCAATAATTATCTAAATCATGTTCGAGTCCAAAGATGTTTTGTAATGCTTATATAAAAACGCCACAAAATGTGTTCTATGCATTTTACTCGTTAGTGTTAACCCGACACCGCAACTCACTTTAAACACTACGAGACACAAGACACGAGTCACACAAGCCACTCTCCGTAAAATTATTAACGGCTTAGACCCAATCAACAATTACGGACTCCTAAACTAAACCAGACCCTTATTAATTTATGCCGGGCTCGTGAAACCCAAACAAACACACCCTCATAAATTACAAGCACAGGTAAACTTTAAATAGATAAAACAAAATATATATTTGCTTTTTTCCTATTCGTTTCCCCACCACAAACCATGCAACAAATTTGATATTCTTCTTTTTCTATTAGGCGCAAACCAAGGACTTGCATAGCCAATCTTGGTATTTTTTTTTCTTTTTTCTTTGCTGCAACGAAAACACAAGCACAACAATTCTTTTGCTTCTTCCTTTCCTTGCGTGTAAACACAACCAAAGGGAGACAAACCACCCTAGCCTACACATAAACTAATACTATAACACCTCGTAAAATTTCAAACAAATTTTAATAATAAACTATAGTAATTATGTTACTAAATTTCACTCCTGGATTTTTCAGAGCCTATTTGAATCGAGAACGATAGATTTTCTCATAAAACGTGAAAATCTGACACAGCGCGTACCAGCACAAGTGTAATTTCGTTAAAACATTCTAATTGATCATTATTTATATTTGCGAGAAAACAATCGAATAAATACTCATTTTTATTGGAAAAATGATTTCGTGAGCGATGGCGCAAGTTTCGTTATTTTTCGAGTCCGTTTACTCCTCCAAATGTGTCTCAAGCAAATACTTGTGAAAGACTTCCTAAATTACGAGTTTGGTCCTCGCAGCTAAACTTTCACCATCGCCTCAAGTTTGTAAATTACACTTTTGGTCCTCGCACCCATATAAAAGACCCCATTAGGTTTCCTCCACATTTTAATACCACCACCGAATCATCACTCCGGCGCCGCTACTGCTTTTCCGGCCAACTTCCGCCACCACACCATATCTCACCGCCTCCATGATGATAAATCGACCGTGGTTCCGCTCTATGGGTGCACGCGCTCAAGCTCACTCACGCCCAGTAAATCTTGAATCTAAGATTCGAGTCGCGATGTTATTCTTTTAAGGGTCGAGCGATTTAATAGAGTCGGCTTTCAAACCGTGATTCTATAGTGTTGTGTTCGGGTGTAACTACGCCGTGGCTCGTGTTCTCCATCTTACTGCTTCTTTCTTCTTCATCTCTCTCGTTTTTCAAGGTAAGGCGACACACCAACAATTTTATTAAATTCCTTTATTTGAAAACAGGTCATGGACCGATTTGGTTTTGATTTTCATGGATAAAACTGATTTAAAAATGTTTTTAATAAGGTTTCGTGTGGTAAAATGGTGGATAAAAGTGGAGTTTGTTTGATACTAAACCGAGTCAACTCAACTCGAAGCGAGTCGAGTCGACTCACCGAGTCAACTCACCGAGTTGAGTTGAGCTCACCTTAATTCAAGTGACGTTCGGTGTGATAAGAATCAAGCGAGGTGTTTGTTTGTTTTCTTTTGTTTTCTTTTTCTTCTTAGTCGCGAGACGAGACGTAAACAATAAGGTCTCGGGTTGGTTAATGTTGTGAAGTTAGTATGTTAATGGGCAAGATGGGGAAAATGGTTTGACATTGGTCTTGACCGGTCCATGGGTCGGATTGGTCTCGCTGGTTTGCTCGTCCCGGTTGTAACCACCGAGTTGAGTAAATTGTAGTTGGTTTGGCTTAATTCTTGTTAGTAGAACCCTCCTTGTCATGGATCGATTCAAACCCGGTTAGCGAATGGGTTGTGATCAAGGGTCACATTTTTAGTTCGAGACTTGCGTGATTCTTTCATTGTTCTCATTTTAGGATTTTGAGTTTGCTTATTCTATTGTTTTATTCATTTTTGGATTGATTGTCTCTTTGTGTAAGCATATTGTTGCGGTAATATAAAACATGCTTAAGGGTGTCGATTCGTTAAATGAGTATCATGTTATGGTGTCAAAATTTTATTTAACTTGTTTGAATCATTTTTTTTCGGTCATTTGAGGCGTTGATTAACGTAAGTTATTCATTAGGCTATTGTGACATTGGTACGTTTCGGACACAAGTTGGGATTTGATACATGGTTTGGACTCGGATAAAACTTAACAAATTATATACTTGGATATTGATTTGACGAACATTGGACATATAATAGATTGGTATCACTTGGACAATTAATTGGACTAGTTATCGGTTACTTATCAGACTAAATATACATGGAATGTAACGATTATCAAACACTTTCAGTCTTTTAAATTATCTAAACTCGTTTAACCAAATTAACTAACTATCGAAACGTGTTTTGATAAACGAGTCATGTTAAACTATTTTATATAAACTTCCTGTGATATAAGAACCGTTAATAAGACTAAAGTGTAAATTTATTTAATACAAAATTATTTTTCTATTTAATTCGTATATTGGAATCTATGTTTTATTATAAAACACATATCTTCTTATATATTATTTAGGATATCATGTGAATGCCCACAATTTAATCATTTATTTACCTTTTCACTTAGTTGCTAATTGATCCCTACTTGTTTAAGTTCGTTTAGATGTTTTGGTGCTTTAGCGTGCGTTGTTGAACCTTGGTCAACAAATTGTTGACTATTTCCTTATAATGTATCGAGATATACATTATGTCTTGATGTGAGTTACGTTTGGCGTGAGTGTAGGTCGAGTCCATGTTTTCTTACCACCATACGAAACGTTAATACTAAACTTTTCTTACGAGAAAACGACACAAAACATTTTATAAATTATCGATACAAGTATTCCACGAAAACTAAGACACGTTGTATTTCGAAAATTCATTTACTCAGCTAGATTTATTCTGAGATAACAAATTCATATTAGGTTGTACCGATGTTGTACCATTGTACCTGTACTCTCGATACTGTTGTGTTAGCTTCTTGATGCCAGTAGTGACAATTATGTTCCTTGCGTTACTTCATATCAAGGTGAGTTCATAGCCCCACTTTTACTCTTTTAACTGCTTTTATAAACTCCTCGGGGAGAATACATGCTACTACCGCTTTTATGATCACAATTTCTTGAAAACTGCTTGTTGTACTCTTGATATTATGACTCGCCTAAGTTGCCACCTAAAAGTCCCTACATCATGAACCATTAATCACTTGCAGTGAACGCAAATATCGTGGATAGTACTATGGGAATTGACGACCCGACTCGGTTATCGGAAATAACCGGGCGCACTATATTTGGTATCTCATGTAATTGGCTATTACATCTCGTAGGGCAATTTTATTTACTTACACCAAGAATTAGGTGTATGCAGTTAGTATTGGTTTCATGAGCTTAGTGCAATAATATCAACTATCTTTTATGGGCGATAACAACGTAGCCCATGGCTTATCTTAAACTTGAAAATCTTGTGATCAACTCGCTTATTTACTAAACCTATGAATTCACTCAACCATTGTGTTGACTTTTTAGCATGTATTTCGTGGATGAAAAGGGCGATAGCTAACTTTGAGGCGCTTGGGCATTGGTATGGCATGGTCATAGATGACTCGACGACGTATGGGGACCAAACTTTGTTAATGGGCCATTTTCCGCAACAATTCAAACTTTGCAAACTTTGTTTTACTACATAAATGAAATATTTTACGAAAAAGCTTTATTTTTCACTTTGTGTCAAGATCCAATTGAGTAATATCCCAAAAACCTTTTCTTCCGCTGCAAACCATTTTTGGGGGTGTTACAAATACCTAAACCATGCCTTGACCATCTTGACCCTTATAACCCTTGTGTAATATGTCTAGTATGATGTGACCCATCCTAAATGTGCTCCTAAAATTCAGCCGATTACTACATGCATGCTTGTTGCCTTCTTCCTTTTTCTTCTTTTCGTGAAAACAAGGAAAGACCCAAGATAAAAAATACAAGAAGCCATGCTCTTGTTCTACTATAAAAGTCACCACCTTTAGACACTTCCCTCACAACTTTCACAAACTACAAACTTCATTTCCACTCTTCCTTGATTCTGTCGAGAAAGGAGAGAAAGAAAAGGCTTGTGATATTAATCTTATTCATAGTCTCAAGAGTTCTCTTGGATAGCTAGTTACGGGTTTATAGCTTAGGAAGTTAGAGATTGAGGGACGATTAAGCTTCGGAGCTTGATTCCTTTTTGGTTTAGTCCCGTTCGCACACTCGACCCACTCCTTTGAACCTCACTGTAAGAACCAAACCACTTCCAACTTGTTTTAATTCTTACTTTGAAGTTTATATGTTATATGTTAATGTAAAAAAAATAAAAATAATAGAATGTGTCACATATATGTCCACAGCCAAGTATATATACACTTATACATGCAACTTTCATGTAAAGATAATACATTGGTTATGTGTAAGTATTGTGTGGTACTTTTTATAACACTAATAAGCTTAGGTAAGCTAAACTTGAACTATTTTACTAACATTCGAATGCATGAGAATCAAATGTGATGTAAGTAATTTTTGGAACTTAAAACAATATAAAGGAAAGCATTTAAATGAACAAACTTAAGTTTTGGCTCTCGTTTGGACAAGTACCATTCAACTATCGATAATTATTCGCGACTTTTCTTTTCAAAGCTTACGATCTTATTAACTAACCGGCTTATTTTTCGGCCCAAGTCGTGCTCGTTTAATGACCAAAAGGCCCAACCCGACACCCAAGTACTTGTTAATAAGATAAACATATGAAAAGTTGATTTTTATAACTTACCCGTATAGGAAACGCATGTGATACATGTATATATTAGTTGTTTTCATTTGGAGTTTTGAATCGTAAAGACACAAGTAAGTCGAGACCCATTTAAACTTACTTGGTCTCATTCTTGTAAACATTAAGCCAAATTTTTCTTCAAAACTTGATAGCATGGTATTAAAGAAGAAGAAGTAATAAAACTAAACCATGCATGTGTATATACACGAATCAGTACACTGAGAAGGAATTTAACAAAAACTAAAATAGTTAAACATAGGTTAAATACATTTAACGTTGTAAAATAAAACACGAAACAATCTTTGCCCAGATGGTTGGAGTGTTTTCTGTCAAGCGAGTGGTCACAGGTTCGATACCTATGGGTGACATTTTACAATTCTTTTTTGGTTATTTTTGCAACTTTTTACCATTTGACAGCTTTAGCCCCTCCACTTCATGTCATTATTCAACTTTCTTAAAACTTTTAATAAATTTTCAAAACTAATATTTCTCTAACACATTTTGTCTAACATTTCGTTAAACTTATATATATAGTAAATTTTACTGAACCCTGACTAAAAGACGAAGACTAAATAGCAAGAAAATATTTATAACAAATACAAATAAATATTTTCTAACTTATTATCCCCTAACTAAATATATATAAACACATTTATATACATATATATTGTATCATGTAAACATTATTGATATAAATACCTAACGATATATGATTTTTCACACTTTTTTAGTGAATATTTTTCGTACTAAGTCTTTCGGTTACTCCTGAACCGAAAACCTACTCATCACGAATACTTTTATATACTCTTATATATAATTGTACGTTTGTCCATGAGCCAATACTTACAAACACTTGAAACAATTTAAACCTAAGTCTCGCACACAAGCAACATTAAACACAATCACTTGTAAACACTTTAATTTATTTACACACTTTGAGTCGTGAGTACACATTACTATAAACTAAGAATTGCCATACTAATTTAGGTCGCGTGTTGGTGCCACACACTGCTACTACTTGACTATTCATTTCGGAGGACTTATTTCTGAGGTGAGTTCGTAGCCCCACTTTTTAACTCGTATTTGCTTTGCAAACTTGGGGTGAGAAACATGCTTGATTTTTATGGACCATTTAAACAATGCTTTTGTTTGTAAAACTATTACGTGTTAGCCTAAGTACTGTATCCCAAATCCATGCCCATACTCATGTACCGTTAGTTCCCGCTGGGAAGCACGAATGATATAAATAGATCTATTGAGGGTGACGCCTCCATCCGTGTTGGAGAACCAACTATCTGGATAGGACAAACGGATGTATACCATGTCGAATTACAAGTGTCACGGATAGAACACTTGTCGGGCCTTATTATGATTACATGAGCTCATTTCATGCACAATGTCGTAGCTTAGTGCAGTAGGTAACATGGAACTTAGTGCAAACAGTAGTAGACTTTCGTATAACATTATGCACATTATAATGTTAACTCGTAAACTTATTGGTCCAACTTAACCGCTTTATGTAAACCTATGAACTCACCAGCTTTTTGCTGACTTTTTAGCATGTTTTCTCAGGTGTTTAATTGATTGATGTATGATGAGGCAAGGCAGCGCTTGGCAGGGGCATAGGCGCACTTTTGGAGTGTACACATAACACTCATGACCAATGTTTTGTACTATGGGACAACTTAAAACAATTATGGGCCTTGTTTTCCGCATTCATAACTATGTAAAACTTATGTTTTTAATTTATGAAACTTTAAAACGGGTTAGATAATCCGTTCTCTATTACTTGTGTTGTGATCTCAATAAGTAGCACCCCGATATCTCTTCCGCTGCATTCTGAATTGGGGGTGTTACAGATTGGCATCAGAGCCTAGGTTATAGAGAACTAGGTACACATAAAACCTAGACTATAACTGCTTTTTACAAAACTCCACCGTATGACCGCCATATGCCAGCATGCCTTACTCGCTACTTTACTTGCATACTATTTTGATAACACATGCTTACATGTTACTTATTTACATATACATATGTACTTATTTGATGGCTTATACTTTCAAGCCTTATACTAAATACTATAAGTATTTTCTATATACTTACACACACGTATGCCATCCTTGTCACAGACCATGCCTTCCCTTATGAAATCCTTCTATTCAACTTCGAGTTTTGAACACTCATCACATTATGTGATGATTTCTCTTATTCTCTTGCAAAAATATCACCATTTGTGTTCTTTGTAGACAAATGGCTCCACGCAAATCAAAGCGTACTCCGCCCGCAAACAATGTCACTCGCAACCAAAACAATGCTACTCCAAACCAAACCGATGCCATTGATGCAAGACTAGAGCAACTTGTGGCACAACGAGTATCTGAGGCACTGGCCGCTGCTAACAATGGAATATCAAGCACCAACACCGGTGACGGAACAACAAGACCTACTAATGGCAGCCGTAGCTGCACCTACAAGGAATTTCGTGCCTGTTCTCCTGGAAGCTTTGGGGGAACTGAGGGAGCTGTCAACTTGGCACAATGGTTAGAAAGATTGGAAACTATTTTCCGCATCTGCAATTGCGAAGAAGAGTCCAAGGTTAAGTACGCCTCGTACACTCTAACGGGCAGTGCTCTAACTTGGTGGAACTCTTACATGAAGTCAGCAGGGATGGATATTGCATACGCTATGGCATGGGAACAATTCAAAGCTTTACTACTCCAAAAGTATTGTCCCCTTACAGAAGTTAAGAAAATGGAAGTGGAATTCTGGAACCTGAAGGTTCAAGGCACCAACATCACTACATACACTCAGCGATTCCAAGAGTTAGCCTTACTATGTCCTGAGTTGGTTTCTACTGAGGCGCGACTGATAGAGCGCTACATTGGAGGACTACCCTTGAGTATCAGGGGGAATGTGACCGCTTCTAAGCCTGTTGATTTGCATGAGACAATCTCTATCTCCCACAGCTTGATGGATCAGGTAATCCAAGACATGGCAGAGAAAGGAGGAGATAACAAAAGAAAGTAGGAAGACAACTCAAGAGTCAACCATCAACCAAACAAAAGACAAGAGGTCGCCAAGGTTTATTCTGCTGGACCCAGTGACTAGAAGGTCTATGCTGGCAAATCACCATTCTGCAACCGTTGCAAACTCCATCACAACGGGCCATGCACCGTGAAATGCAAGAATTGTCAGAAGATCGGACATATGACCAGGGATTGTAGATCACCTGTTCTTGCTACTGCTCAGGGGGCACCTGCAGCTAATCAAAGAGCTCCTACCATCAAGGACAAATCCTCCATTACCTGCTTCGGTTGTGGGGAGAAAGGGCACTACAAGAGTGAGTGCAGAAAACAGAGAAACCAGGTAACAATGGGAATCAAGCTGCTGGAGGAAACCAGGGCAATGCAGGAGGAGCCCGGGGAAGAGCATATGTTGTTGGAGGAAGGGAAGCACCAGAGGACCCGAATGTTGTTACGGGTACGTTCCTTCTAAACAACCGCTATGCATCTATTTTATTTGATACGGGAGCCGATAGGAGTTTCATATCAAGTACATTTAGTCAACTGCTAGATATCGTTCCTACAGCCCTAGATATTGTGTATGAGGTAGAACTAGCTAATGGTAATGTGGAAAGAGTAGACACTATAATTCGAGGTTGTGTGCTAAACCTACTAAATCACCAGTTCAATATCGACCTCATGCCAGTAGGATTGGGCAGTTTTGATGTCATCATTGGCATGGACTGGTTATCTAAATATCATGTGGTAATCCTCTGCGATGAGAAGATTGTTCGAATACCGTACTTTAATGAAGTCTTAGAGGTACAAGGAGATAGGAGAGACCGTAAAGGTGCATCTCGATTAAACATCATATCATGCACCAAAGCTCAGAAGTACATTGAGGATGGATGTCATCTCTTTGTAGCACAAGTCGTGGAGAAGAAGGAGCCTGAAGAAAAACGCCTAGAAGACGTGCCAGTTGTGCGTGATTTTCCTGAAGTCTTTCCCGAGGACTTGCCTGGACTTCCACCAGCAAGGCAACTTGAGTTTCAAATTGACCTAGTACCGGGAGCTGCACCCGTAGCACGGTCACCATACCGATTAGCTCCATCAGAGATGCAAGAACTGTCAAAACAACTACAAGAACTCTCAGAAAAAGGATTCATCATGCCTAGTTCCTCACCTTGGGGAGCTCCTGTTTTATTTGTCAAGAAGAAAGACGGAACCTTTCGGATGTGCATCGACTATAGAGAGTTGAACAAGTTAACAATAAAGAACCGATACCCACTCCCGAGAATTGATGATCTATTTGATCAACTTCAAGGTTCTAGTGTATATTCAAAGATCGACCTTCGATCCGGTTACCACCAACTACGAGTCCGAGAAGAAGACATCCCAAAAACGGCATTTAGAACTCGATACGGACACTACGAGTTCCAGGTTATGCCATTTGGTTTGACAAACGCGCCAGCAGTATTCATGGACCTTATGAATCGGGTATGCAAACCATATCTGGATAAGTTTGTGATCGTGTTCATAGACGATATATTGATCTATTCCAAGAACAAGGATGAACATGAGAAACACCTTAAGATGATCCTGGAATTGCTCAAGAAGGAGAAATTGTACGCAAAATTCTCGAAATGTGACTTCTGGATTTCCACTGTACAATTTCTCGGTCACGTGATTGACAGCCAAGGCATTCACGTGGATCCTGCGAAGATTGAATCTATTAAGGATTGGGCGACACCAACAACACCAACTAAAATACGCCAATTCTTAGGACTTGCCGGCTATTACAGGAGATTCATCGAGGGATTCTCCAAAATAGCCAAACCTTTAACTACCCTAACTCAGAAGAATGTAAAGTACGTTTGGGGTGAAGACGAAGAAGAGGCATTCCAGATACTCAAAGAGAAATTGTGTAGTGCACCCATCTTGGCTCTACCTGAAGGGAGCGATGACTTTGTCGTATATTGTGACGCTTCTCACAAAGGTCTAGGAGCTGTCTTGATGCAGAGGCAGAAAGTGATAGCTTATGCATCACGTCAACTCAAGACACACGAAAAGAACTACACTACACATGACCTAGAACTTGGAGCAGTTGTGTTCGCTCTTAGGATATGGAGACATTACCTGTACGGCACAAAGTGTATAGTGTATACGGACCACAAAAGCTTGCAACATATTCTAGACCAAAAAGAGTTGAACATGAGACAACGTAGGTGGCTAGAACTTCTTAGTGATTACGATTGTGAGATTCGTTATCACCCTGGTAAAGCCAACGTTGTGGCAGATGCTCTTAGCCGGAAAGAACGACTCAAACCCTCGAGAGTCGATCACTAGGGATGACGATCGCTTCACCTCTACCATCAAAAATCCTGGAGGCTCAGGTTGAGGCACTCAAGGAAGAAAACCGACCAAGTGAAAAACTCTACGGTATGCCAGAAAGTGAAAATGGTTTCGTGAAGAGATTTGACGAAGTATTGTGCTTCAAGGACAGAAGCTGGGTACCACTCTATGGAGGGATACGAGAGTTAATTATGCACGAGTCGCATAAGTCCAAGTACTCTATTCATCCCGGAGCTGATAAGATGTACCTCGATCTTAAGAAACTATATTGGTGGCCTAACATGAAGGCGGATATTGCACTATATGTCAGTAAATGCTTAACTTGTTCTAAAGTTAAGGCTGAACACCAGAAACCGTCCGGATTACTAGTGCAACCTGAAATTCCTGTATGGAAATGGGAACGAATCACTATGGACTTCATAACCAAACTACCAAGAACATCCAGTGGATACGACACGATTTGGGTGATTGTTGACAGACTCACCAAATCTGCACATTTCCTTCCCATCAAAGAATCCGACAACATGGATCAACTCACTCGACTATACTTGAAGGAAGTAGTCGCCAGACATGGAGTACCCATTTCAATCATTTCCGATCGTGATAGTCGTTTCACTTCAAACTTTTGGCAATCACTCCAGAAAGCTTTGGGGACTCAACTCGACATGAGTACCGCTTATCATCCCCAGACTGACGGTCAAAGCGAAAGAACCATCCATATATGCTCCGAGCTTGTGTCATTGATTTCGGCAAAGGATGGGACAAACATTTGCCCCTAGTTGAATTCTCGTACAACAACAACTATCATACAAGTATAAAAGCTGCACCGTTTGAAGCACTTTATGGTCGAAAGTGCCGATCACCCATTTGTTGGACCGAAGTGGGAGACAGCCAACTCACAGGTCCTGAACTCATTCATGAGACGACCGAGAAGATTGTGCAAATTCGTAGTAGGATGCAAGCTGCCCGAGACCGACAGAAGAGTTATGCTGACAAGAGACGTAAACCTCTTGAGTTCCAAGTAGGGGATAGAGTCATGCTAAAAGTCTCGCCATGGAAAGGCGTGATACGTTTTGGCAAACGTGGAAAGCTGAATCCTCGTTACATCGGACCTTTCGAAATTCTAGAAAGAATCGGACCAGTAGCTTACCGACTCGAGCTACCACAAGAACTAAACAACGTGCATAATGTCTTTCACGTATGCAACCTCAAGAAATGCTTGTCCGAGGAAACTCTTGCTATTCCTCTGAAGAAATCGAGATTGACAATCGACTACACTTTATCGAAGAACCTGTTGAAATCATGGACCGAGAGGTCAAGAGATTAAAACATAGTCGAATCCCAATTGTCAAAGTTCGTTGGAACTCCCGAAGAGGCCCTGAATTCACGTGGAAACGTAAAGATGAATTCAAGGCCAAATATCTTCATCTTTTTGCTTCTTCATCGAGTAACAAGAATTGAATGTCGGGACGACATTCAAATAAGGCTGGGAGGCTGTGACAAATGGTAATTTTCCGTACTATTATTTTAATAGTAATAATATTTATTTTATCAGAAAATGCACATTTTATATTTTCTGACATAGACTAATGAATAAAAATTTAAAAAAGAGAAGTTATCTCATTTTCCCGAAAACGAACCCACACGCGCACTCAATACCCAATTAGTAATGGCAATAATTATTTAAATCATGTTCGAGTCCAAAGATGTTTTATAATACTTATATAAAAGCTTACAAAAATGTGTTTATACATTTTTCTTTAGTGTTAACCCGGACACCGCGAACTCACTTTTAAACACACTAAACCGACCCTTATTAATTTATGTCGGCTCGTGAGTCCCAAACAAACACACCCTCATAAATTACAAGCCCATGTAAACTTTAAATAGATAAAACAAAATATATGTTTCTTTTTTCCTATTCGCTTCCCCACCACAAACCATGCAACAAATTTGATATTCTTCTTTTTCTATTAGGCGCAAACCAAGGACTTGCATAGCCAAGCTTGGTATTTTTTCTTTTCTTTTCTGCGACGAAACACAAGCACAAAATTCTTTTGCTTCTTCCTTTCCTCAAGTGTAAACACAACCAAAGGGAGACAAACCACCCTAGCCTACACATAAACTAATACCTAAACCATGCCTTGACCATCTTGACCCTTAGAACCCTTGTGTAATATGTCTAGTATGATGTGACCCATCCTAAATGTGCTACTAAAATTCAGCTGATTACTACATGCATGCTTGTTGCCTTCTTCCTTTTTCTTCTTTTCGTGAAAACAAGGAAAGACCCAAGATAAAAAAATACAAGAAGCCATGCTCTTGTTCTACTATAAAAGTCACCACCTTTAGGCACTTCCCTCACAACTTTCATAAACCACAAACTTCATTTCCACTCTTCCTTGATTCTGTAGAGAAAGGAGAGAAAGAAAAGGCTTGTGATATTAATCTAATTCATAGTCTCAAGAGTTTTCTTGGATAGCTAGTTACGGGTATATAGCTTAGGAAGTTAGAGATTGAGGAACGATTCAGCTTTGGAGCTTGATTCCTTCTTGGTTTAGTCCCGTTCGGACACTCGACCCACTCCTTTGAACCTCACTGTAAGAACCAAACCACTTCCAACTTGTTTTAATTCTTACTTTAAAGCTTATATGTTATATGTTAATAAAAATAAAAATAATAGAATGTGTCACATATATGTCCACATGCAACTTTCATGTAAAGATAATACATTGGATGTGTGTAAGTATTGTGTGGTACTTTTTATAACACTAATAAGCTTAGATAAGCTAAACTTGAACTATTTTACTACCATTCGACTGCATGAGAATCAAATGTGATGTAAGTAATTTTTGGAACTTAAAACAACATAAAGGAAAGCTTCTAAATGAACAAACTTAAGTTTTGGTCTCGTTTGGACAAGTACCATTCAACTATAGATAATTATTCGTGACTTTTCTTTTCAAAGCTTACGAGCTTATTAACTAACCGGCTTATTTTTCGACCCAAGTCGTGCTCGTTTAATGACCAAAAGGCCCAACCCGATACCCAAGTACTTGTTAATAAGATAAACATATGAAAAGTTGATTTTTATAACTTACCCGTATAGGAAACGCATGTGATACATGTATATATTAGTTGTTTTCATTTGGAGTTTTGAATCGTAAAGACACAAGTAAGTCGAGACCCATTTAAACTTACTTGGTCTCATTCTTGTAAACATTAAGCCAATTTTTTTTTTTAAACTTGATAGCATGGTGTTAAAGAAGAAGAAGTAATAAAACTCAACCATGCATGTGTATCAGTGTATATACACGAATCAGTACACTAAGAAGGAATTTAATAAAAACTAAAACAGTTAAACATAGGTTAAAACTGAAAATGTTGTAAAATAAAACACGAAACAATCTTTGCCAGGATGGTTGGAGTGTTTTTTGGTCAAGCGAGTGGTCACAGGTTCAGTACCTTTTTTGGTTATTTTTGCAACTTTTTACCATTTGACAGCTTTAGCCCCTCCACTTCATGTCATTATTCAACTTTCTTAAAACTTTTAATAAGTTTTCAAAACTAATATTTCTCTAACACATTTTGTCTAACATTTCGTTAAACTTATATATTTAGTAAATTTTACTAAACCACGACTAAAAGAAATAAGACTATATAGCGAGAAAATATTTATAACAAATACAAATAAATATTTTCTAACTTATTATCCCCTAACTAAATATATATAAACATATTTATATACATATATGTCATATAATGTAAACATTATTGATATAAATACTTAACGATATATGATTTTTCACACTTTTATAGTGAATATTTTCTGTACTAAGTCTTTCGGTTACTCCTGAATCGGAAACCTACTCGTCACGTACTAAGTCTTTCGGTTACTCCATGAGCCAATACTTACAAACACTTGAAAACGATTCTAATGAAAAGTCTATCACACAAGCAACATTAAACACAATCGCTTGTAAACACTTTAATTTATTTACACACTTTGAGTCGTGAGTACACATTACTATAAACTAAGAATTTCCATACTAATTTAGGTCGCGTGTTGGTGCCACACACTGCTACTACTTGACTATTCATGTCGGAGGACTTATTTCTGAGGTGAGTTCGTAACCCCACTTTTTAACCCGTATTTGCTTTGCAAACTTGGGGTGAGAAACATGCTTGATTTTATGGACCATTTAAACAATGATTTTGTTTGTAAAACTATTACGTATTAGCCTAAGTACTGTATACCAAATCCATGCCCATACTCATGTACCGTTAATTCCCGCTGGGAATCACGAATGATATAAATAGATCTATTGAGGGTGACGCCTCCATCCGTGTTGGAGAACCAACTGTCTGGATAGGACAAACGGATGTATACCATGTCGAATTACAAGTGTCGTGGGATAGAACACTTGTCGGCCTTATTATGTTTACATGAGCACATTTCATGCACAATGTCGTAGCTTTGTGAACATGGAACTTAGTGCAACAGTAGACTTTCGTATAACATTATGCACATTATAATGTTAACTCGTAAACTTATTGGTCCAACTTAACTGCTTTATGTAAACCTATGAACTCACTAGCTTTTTGCTGACTTTTTAGCATGTTTTCTCAGGTGTGTAATTGATTGATGTATGATGAGGCAAGGCAGCGCTTGGCAGGGGCATAGGCGCACTTTTGGAGTGTACACATAACACTCATGACCAATGTTTTGTACTACGGGACAACTTAAAACAATTATGGGCCTTGTTTTCCGCATTCATAACTATGTAAAAATTATGTTTTTAATTTATGAAACTTTAAAACGGGTTATATAATATGTTCTCTATTACTTGTGTTGTGATCTCAATAAGTAGCACCCCGATATCTTTTCCGCTGCATTCTTATTTGGGGGTGTTACAACTTTCTTATTCTAAAACCACTTTTAACGAATCATAACGTCAATAGCAGACATTGTTGGGTTGCAGATCAAATATAGGCTGAGAATTTGTGAGAATGATATTTGTATAATCATTATGTGATATAGTTAATTTCACAAGTTGTTGAGGTTGTGAAATGGCTCAATTTAGTAAACAAGTCTAAAAAACAAGTCTCAAGCCTTCTTGAGACAACAACCAAGGCCATAGCCATGGTTATGTCTCGGATAGAAGGCCTTGAGACAACAACATTGGTTGTGTCTCGGCCTCAAGAGATCAAAATGCCACAAAGGTTCTTTAGCCATGGTTGTTTTTTGGTCTAAATAGGTCCAGTTGGTTTCTATGGTTTACAACATTTTTTTACACTTTCGGCTTAAATTCACGTGTTTATTTGTGTAAAACATCATTCTAGGCAACTTTTGTGTTTTACACTTTTGATGATTCGGACCATAAAAGGGTCAAAATTGTGTTTTGAGATCAAATCAAAAGACTTTTTATTATGACATCAAGTAACTTTTGACAATCTTCATTTTGGCTTAACTTTCAAACCATAATCTCTTTTAACATGATTCCAAATGCTAGATTCTTGCTTTAATTTCCTCTACATGTTTTTTAGGTTTTTCTAAGTCGGTAGTCCATAGTTTTTGTGTCAAAACTTATTACAATTCACTAACTTTCAACTAGTTACATTAAAAGAGTTTCTAACAAGTTTAACTTATGTTTTTACTATGTACAACATCCAAATCAAGTCAATACAACACATACAACTTACATCATAAAAATAAATATAGTCTAGAGTTATTTACAAACATACTGAATGAAAGACCTAAAAATGAACAAAATTCTTAGAATGATTTGGTTGGAAACACGAGATTCACGGCTACAAATCAACACCTAAACCCTTATATTGTTCAACACTTCTATTGAATCTTTACCCAACTTGAATAACCATTTCTTAACCTTGTAAGAATCCTCTTAATCTCAGCCCTACTACTCTTGTGTAACTCTTAATTCAACCAAAGGATCATGAAAACAACACAAGGACTAGCTGTAACACCTTGAACCTTCAATCTTTCATGTATAACTTAAAGATTGAAATCAACTAATGATGGTGATGATATAATTATTTTGGAACAACAAGAGGGAGTCACAAGGATGAAATGAGAGTATTTGGAGGTGATCTTGATCTATCTTGCATGTATGTGTAAGTATTTTATGTAACAAAAGAATTATTGTAAGGTAAGTAGTTAGAAAGAATACATGTGTCCTAGCCACATATAAGAAACTCCCACCTCTTAGCATGAGGTGGTTTTTGTGAAAGTTTATCATTACTTTGTGATAATATTGAGCTATGAGGTGTAGGTTTGATTCTGATAATTACTAATGTTAAGCCCTTAAGTCTCTAAACTTAAAACCGAGTAACGTAAAAATGTAATACTTACAAAAATGTTAAAACTTATCAATATACTCCAACTAAGTATATTAGATGAGTGATAAGTTTAACGGAGAGCGTAGGTGTTGATAAAACCTAATAACGTAGGATAAAATACGCGTAATACGTAAAAAGTATCAAGTTTACATAAAAATGGAAAAAATAATTTGTGACATATAAAATATGATTATGAGAATAATAAAATGCCTAAAACACTTAGACTAATCATAGTCTAATGTTGTTTATGATTTAAGCTGACGCGATTGAATTTACGTAATTACTTATAAAAGTAATATTATTTAAAATAAAAATAATAACAAGTGAAATTAAGTGGTTAAATAATAACACGAAATTTACTGGTAGCTACAAAAATGTCAACATAAAGTTGGTGAGTTCATAGGTTTAACTGCTTTAAGTAAGTTGAAAACATGGACTATAAGATTTGAAGTTTGTTTGACCAAGTACATTCGGTTGTTGACCAACATTCTTGTTAGGAATTAGAAAATTCGAGTCATTAAAGTGTCGGTCACCTCAAGTATATGTAATCATTAGAAAGCTCGTAGTCGTAGTTATTTAATGTTAGTAAGAAGTTAGTTAAGTAAAACCGTGGAGGACGGACGGGTCTTTACCCACTGTATGCCTGATCCACAGCCCGTAGGAGGCGTTTATTGTAAGACACTATAAATACCCTCTACCTCCCAAGGTAGAGGGTTGGAGCTCAATACCATTTTCTTTGTTTCACATAGTTCCCAACTCTCTTCCCTTTCTCTCTAAAACTTTCTCTCTCTAAAACCTTATATGCGCCTCTTATGTATTTGGTATGATGTGTTTGTGAAATCCAATATGTTACAATTGGTATCAAGAGCCATGGTTTGATCATCTCTTACATATCCTTGGATTTCTAGTGGTTTTATATGGTTTTGGGTTTGAAAAGTTTAGTGGTTTTGCATCATTTGGATCATTTCTTGTGTTAAAGCTTGAATTTTGAGTGTACTTTTGTGTTTAGAATCATTGTAAGTGCTTGGGTTTTGATTTGGAAAGCTTGAATCACTGTGGTTGGGCTAGTTTTGGATTGAAAAGTGTAGTTTTGAAGTTTTTCAACTTAGCGACTTGTGTCTCGGAGTGTTTTTCTTCGTAGCGACTTGCTTTAGTAATTTCCAGCGAGTTGTAGTTTAAGTCGCAACGACTTGATCTTAGCGACTTGTCTATTGAGACAAGCCGACAAACAGTACAAGTTAGTGGAGGCTCCACTACGGCTAGCGACTTGGTTGGGTTAGCGACTTGTTTCTATAATTTCTAGCGACTTGTCCTTATTGTTCTTAGCGAGTTGCTACTTAGCGACTTGGTAACTTAGCGAGTTGATTCTTAGCGACTTGGATACTTAGCGAGTTGTTCTTTTTGGATACTTAGCGAGTTGTTCTTTAGCGACTTGCTTGCTTAGCGATTTCGTGCTTTAGCGACTTGTGTTCAGCGACTTGTACTTAGCGACTTGATTCACAACGACTTGAGGTTTAGCGAGTTGCTACTTAGCGACTTGGTTCAAGGGTTATAGCGACTTGGTTAATATTTGTTTCTAATACGGTTTTCTCTTGATTTAGTAAAATCCCGTGAAAGAATCTATTTCCCGGTTTAATCATAGAGTTATAAAATCCCGTGAAATTTGTAATCATGTCTACCAACGTGCCTACAATCATCTCTCATCAGTAGGAGGACGTTCAAGCAATGGTTCGACACTCGTCCACCAATGCTTGATGAACCGACTATGACTCATGGGCTCAACGAATTAGGTTGTATTGTGCGGGAAGGAAAATGGAGTTAACATTCTCAAGTCTATTGATGAAGGACCGTATCGGTTGAGACAACCGAGACATACTTGATAATCGCTGCCGATGGCTCGGTGATATTAGGATTGGACGGACCTAAAATGTATGATGAACCGATGATAAGGAGAAGAAGAGATACGATGCGACATCGTGGCTTCTAACATCATACTTCATGGTTTACCTAAGGACATTTACAAGTCGATCAATCACAACACTCAAGCTAAGGCGGTTTGGGACAATGTCAAGATGCTTCTCTCGGTTCGAACTAACCAAGGAAGACAGAGAATCTCAATCTGTATGATGAATTTGAGCATTTTAAGATGAAACCAGAAGAAAGTGTTTATGAATATTACGTGAGATTCCACAAGCTTGTAAATGACATGAGGAACATCAAAATGACCATGCCAAATATTCAGCTGAACTCAAAGTTTGTGAACAACATGAATCCCGAATGGCACAAATTTGTCACCTCTGTGAAGCTAACCAAAGGATTGAAGAACACCAACTATGAGCAACTATATGCCTTCCTTCTTCAGAATGAAAGACATGCTATGTTTGAACGAAGGATTCTTGAACAGTTCAAATCTAAGCAGGGAGAATCTAGTTCGTCAAATGACTCTACAACCTTTTACACCAATGTTGGAATTACCACCAAAGCTTCTCAAGTCATACCCACGGGTAATGGTAATCACAAGCTCATTCCCGATCCAAGTTATAAGCCTCCCGACTCAAACACACTCATGGAAAACTTCATCAATCAACTATCTCTCATGGTTAGTCAAAATATGAACTTGGCCTCCCCACATACCAACAATAATCTCAATGAAATCGATCCAACCCACACAATCAAGCTATTGTCGAGATGGTAAGGTTGTGTTATGGTGCAAGACGATATGAACAAGGGATGGTATGAGCAAGTTATGGTAATGGAGTAGGTGGAGGATATGTGGCAAATCGAATCGTGGAAGAAATGCCAATCAAGGGCAAGCAAAGCCAATCAAATGCTACAACCGTGGTGGTGAGGGACATATTGCGAGGAACGCACATCTCCAAAATGTCCACGAATGCGTAATACTTGAGACAAGATGTTGCTTGTGCAAGCTCATGATAATGGAGCGACTTTGGATGAAGAGGAGTTGTTGTTTCTTCTTGAAGGAATGCTAAGACATATGATGTTGATGTAGATGAGCGCCAATTCGGAAATAGGTCACAATCATCAAAATGCCTTTCAAGTTGCGCATCGTGATGCATATGACTCGATGTCGATGATGAACCCATCGCCCAAACAATCTTCATGGCTAGCATCTCACCTATGGTCTCTCCAAAGGTCTCATCATCACAACAGTCGGTCCATCCAAAGAATCAATCATCTCGAGGTATTAAAACTATATGATGAGGTTGATGAGCAAAAGATACATAACGTACAATCTCTTGAAACTTATGATTCGGATATTGATAATGAGGTAATAGTAATATTGTCCCATATGATCAATATGTGACACAAAGTGAAAGTGAGATTGTACCAAGTGATGTATCGTCTGCAATCAATAATGACTATGTTTTTATGAATACACCGCATGTGCCCCTAATGATTCTATTACCTATGAACTGAATGCCTATAAAGAACAAGTTGCTATTTATGAACAACGTGCTAAGTTTGAGTTAACTACCCGTGAGCAGGAAATGGATGACCAAATGCGTACAATCATTAGAAAAAGTAATTTTAGAGAAGAAGTGTTAAAACAAGAGTTAAATTCCTTACAAGAAAAGCTTTCTAAAACTGTTAAGCAAAAGCAAGAACTTCAAGATAATGTTAAAGTGCTTAAACAAGAGTTCAGTGCTAAGGAATCAAAACTTTTGAATGATTTTTCCAATCTAAAAACTTTGAAAAACAAGCTTGAAAATAAGTTGTACGTACAAGGGAATACCATTCAGACTGCTCACATGATCACTAAGCATAGAGTCTTAAGCGATAAGCATAGTATTCCTCTAGTTGAGAAACCCAATCCTAAGTATGGTAAAATAGCTAGAGAGGCTCAGAAGGTAATATATGATGGTAATGAAATCCTTAAGCCTAGGCAGAAACCTAGTTGCGCTAAGTGCACGGAGGAAGATATGCAATTTGAAGAAGTCAATAGGAGAAAATGGATAAGAAGCTAAAAGATCCCGAGTGTAAAAGCAAAACATTACGCTCAAACCCCATGATTACACAAAAGAAAATTGGATCTCCCGAACATGTTTAAGCCTCAAACTCAATTAACCCCGAACATATTTTTGGAAGAAAGATATGGATAAACAAAAGTTAATGTACTTGTTGAAACAAACACTCCCTTTAGGAAAATGCTGCAGCCATCGTGTATCCTCCAAATACACCAATGCACTTAGTTCCTAGAACCATTGCCACTAATAGCAAGACCTTAATCGGTCAAGATGTCATTTATCAATTATTTGTTGATTTTGAGAAGACATGTAAGAAAAGGATCACACCTAATGGGATAATCAAGGGAGAGGGTTTTGAGCAAACTAAAGAATGCTATTTAACTGAGGTCATGCCTTTCTTTAAACACTTAAAAGGTCAATTTGAGAGTCTTTAAAAAGGGATGGATTCAGATATTAAAGAAATGGAAAAGGAATTTGATGCAATGATAGTTGAGGTCAATGACTATGAGCGAGAATTAAAATATAATGAGATTGAGAGAAAAAATTTGCATACCTTAAATGAGAATCTAATTTCTGAATGTATCACTCAAGATGTGTTTTACACTGCCACGAATTGTTCAATTAATGCATCCCAATTTCATGAATTATCGTGTCATTGAGCTTGAGAAAACTAACTTTAAATTGCATGAAAAATTTGAACGGGATGATCATGATAACCTGGTGAAACAGTTTTCTAAATTGGAAGTTGAGCATCTTGCTTTGCAATTAAAATATCAACATCTAAAAGAAAATGTTAAAACCTCAAATATCAAGACATCCTTGGATGCTCCTGAATTTGATGCAGTTTTTGAAATCAGCAAACGTGATGAACAGATTCGAGCTCATTGTAACACGATCAGAAAAATGAGAACCCAAATTTCACAATTAAAGGGTGAAAAGAACAATGTGACAGGCTCCCAAATGCCTCCTCCTTTAGATTCTCAGAGTTCTCAGAGTTTTCATCTTCAAAACTTGGTTAATGTTTTACAAAAGGAAAATGAGAGTTTTCTAGAAGAAAATGAAAAGGTGAAACAACACTTTAAAGAGTTATATGATTCAATGAAAGTCACTCGTGACAAAAACAACGAAATAATAACGTCTTTACAAAAGGAAATTGAGAATCTGAGGAGTCGGGTAAAAGGAAAATGCCACTTGTCTTTAATGAGAATGTTGCATCAAAGTCATCTGCAGATCGCAAATATCTGTATGATATTAAATACATTCCTCCTCATCTTAGAAATAACGAACTTGTGTTTCATAACTATCTCGCTCACCTTAAGGATAGTCTAGAATGTCTCCGTGAGATTGTAGAAGAGGATTTCATAAATAAGCCACTTGATAGAAATTAGGTTTGCTTGCATTCGTGCCAAATGATCTCGGGAGTCGCTAGAATGCTTAAGAGCAACTTGTCCTAAATCCTTAGGTGCGAAAGATAAAGTTGTGATGCCTTGTTCTATGCCTAGTGCCAAGTATGCATCCCATTCTATGCCCAAGATTAAGAAAGTGAACTCTAGAGTGCCTTCAATTAGTTCGGATCCACGCACTTCTAGTTCATGAATGCAAAGGTAGCCCAACCAACTAATGTTCCCATAATTCCCTACAGAGTAATCAATGACACAAAAGCAAGCGGGTCAAAGCCTCCGGGCAATACAATGCAAGATAGGACCTCGCAAGCTAAGAATGTGCAATGGAAGAAAGTAGAAGACCACCCTAGGAACATTAAGTTTGAGTTGAATAAAACGAATCGTGTTGATTCTAGTATTAGCTATAAGCGTCGTAATTAATTCAATTCGCTACTTTTGGCAAAACATGTAATGATGATTGTTTGGTTTACATTACTAATCATGAATGTGGTGTGAATGATTTGATTAATGTTGTTAAATGCCCTGATAAGATAGTTAATGCAAAAAATCAAGCTAAAAAGGCTAGAAAGCAATGGCGGAAGAAGGTTAGAAAACATTGGAAACCCACAGGAAGGAAATTTAGTAACATAGGTTATCAGTGGATACCTACTGGCCGCAAATTCAATCTTAATGAGATGTGCCCTAAATTATCTAGATCAATGCCCATTAGGAAATGGATGCCTACTGGTAGAACTATTCCTTTAAGAAGTGAACATACTTTGAGTAGGTCAAATACGGACACTAGCATTTCATCTATCCCTGATGATTCCATTGTTTCTACTTATGATGTGGGTGTTCCAATCACTGTTACTAACCAAATGGAACCCATTCTTGCATGGGGATCCCAACTATCCAGTTATCCATTCTTGTCTGTGTTCAATTGCAGATCGTTCAAATCGTTACGTGGTACCTAGACTCAGTTGTTCCAAGCATATGACCGGAGACCGGTCACGCTCATGAACTTTGTGAGTAAATTCATCGGACCGTTAGATTCGGGAATGATCATTTCGGTGCAATTATGGGTTATGGAGACTATGTTGTCGGTGATAGTGTTATCTCCGTGGTATATTACGTTGAAGGTCTTGGTCATAACTTATTCTCTCGTCGGTCAATTACGTGATTACGATCTAGAAGTGGCCTTGAAAACATACTTGTTTCGTTAGAGAATTTGATGGTAGAGAACTTTTAAGAGGAACACGTGGTTCAAACCTATACACCATCTCTATCGAAGATATGATGAAGTCTTCTCCAATTTGCTTGTTGTCAAAGGCTTCGAAAACAAAGTCATGGTTATGGCATCGTCGTCTTAATCACTTGAATTTCGGCACCATAAATGATCTCTCCAGAAAGGACTTAGTTATAGGCTTACCTAGACTAAAGTATGAAAAGGATCATCTTTGTTCAGCATGCCAATTGGGAAAAAGCAAGAAGTATGCCCACAAACCCAAACCTACAAACTCAGTTATGGAAGTTCTTCATACCATTCACATGGATTTATGTGGACCCATGAGAGTGCGAAACATTTATGGGAAGAAATATGTGTTAGTTGTGGTTGATGATTATTCTCGATTTACATGGGTTAAGTTCTTGAGAACAAAGGATGAAACTCCGATATCATCATCAAACTTATCAAACAATTGCGGGTTCGACTTAACAAAACCGCCGAATCATCCGAACAGACAATGGAACCGAAGTTTGTTAATAAACAACTTAGTGAGTTTTATGAAAGTGTTGGAATCAGTCATCAAAGAAGTGTTCCACGAACTCCTCAACAGAACGGTGTAGTTGAAAGACGAAATCGAACTCTTGTGGAAGCCGCTAGAACAATGCTGATTTACTCAAAGGTTCCAATGTTTCTCTGGGCTGAAGCCATTGCCACTGCATGCTATACTCAAAATCGATCCCTTATTCACACCTCTCATGGAAAAACTCCATATGAACTTGTCCACAATCGAAAACCTAATCTTTCATTCCTTCGTGTGTTTGGTGCATTGTGTTATCCAACTAATGAGGGCCAAGACTTAGGCAAACTTAAAGCTAAAGCGGACATTGGAGTATTTGTAGGATATGCACCAAGCAGAAAAGGATACCGAATCTACAACAAAAGAACCCGAAATATCATGGAAACAATTCACGTTACTTTCGATGAGTGACCGTCCAATGGCTCCGGACAACCCGGTTTGGACCCGCATCATCAAGTAGTCCCATCGGTTCTACTCTTGTACACGATTCTTCGCCAAGAACTCCTTATGTACCTCCTTCAAGATGATTTGAAGAAATTGTTTGATCCAATGTTTGATGAGCACTATGAGCCAATTGCTAATGATCATCAAATCCATCAACAGGTGCTCCTATCCCTATCAATGAAGTTAACCCTTCGTTTCTATGTCACTAAGTCAAGAAGCGCCTCTCACGATCACTCGTCTCATCATCAATGCCTCAATCATCAAGTGTACATCATGGAAATGTTGATGCGATTACAAATGATGAAAATCCTTTGCTCCTCCGAAGATGAACCCTTTGAAAACATATTTGCTCTCGAATCATCATCGAACCATCGCCATCGAGAAATCGACTCTGCTACTTCGTTCCTCAACAACAACCACATGAACACCTTAGAAAATGGACACATGATCACCCATTGGACAACATCATTGGAAACCCTTCTCGTCCAAGATCCACTGTCGACAACTTGCAATAGATGCCTTATGGTGCTTCTTCAACTCTGTACTCTCTAAGATCGAACCAAAAGACGTTAAAACTGCTATGAATGAAGACAACTGGTTCAATGCCATGCAAGAAGAAATTCATGAGTTTGATCGACTAGATGTATGGGAATTAGTACCTGCTCCTGACTTTGCTATGATCATTGCTCTAAAGTGGATCTTCAAAGTAAAACTTGATGAGCATGGTGATGTTTTAAAGAACAAGGCTCGATTGGTTGCAAAAGGATACCGTCAAGAGGAGGGTATTGACTTTGAAGAATCATTTGCTCCAGCTTGCTCGTGATCGAGGCAATCGAATCTTCTTGGCTAATGTTGCAAGTAAGAACATGGTAGTCTATCGATGGATGTAAAGACGGCTTTTCTTAACGGAGATCTTAAAGAAGTCGATATCGTCACCAACCCAAGGTTTTGTGAATCCAGCATCCTACTCATGTCTATCGCTTGAAGAAGGCTCTTTATGGTTTGAAGCAAGCTCCAAGGGCATGGTATGATACGCTATCAAAGTTTCTTCTATCTATTGGATTCAAAGAAAGGAGCAGTTGATCCGACATTGTTCACCGAAAAGTCGCAAACACTTAATTCACGTTCAAATCTATGTTGATGATATTATTTTTGCCTCGATCGACCCCAATGAATGTGACCATTTTCAAATGAAATGGGTTCCAAATTTCAAATGTCAATGATGGGACAAATGTCATTTTCTTGGGATTACAAATTTCACAAAGTCCGGAGGCATTTTATTAATCAATCTAAATATGCAAATGAGATTTTAAAGAAATTTGGATTTGATTCTTGTGACCTTGTTGACACTCCCATGATAGGCGTACTAAACCGGATGAGGACCACTCGGGGATCATGGTAGACCAAACGAAATATCGTAGTATGATTGGATCCTGATGTACCTCACAACCGAGAGACCGGACATTATGTTCATTGTTTGCATGTGTGCTAGATACCGAGCTAAGCCTACCAAAAGTACCTTGAAGCGGTTAAGCGGGTCTTCGGTATCTCCAAGGAACCATCAATATGGGACTTTGGTACCGTAAGGACACCGGTATGTCACTAACAACCTATGCGATGCCGATCATGCAGATGTCAAGATACACGTCAAGCACGTCCGAGGTGCTCGTTTTGGGTGATAAGCTTGTGAGTGGTCTTCAAAGAAACAAATGAGTACTTCTATATCCTCTACAGAGGTGAATACATAGCCATGTCATCTTGTTGTGCTCAAATCCTATGGATGAGATCCCATTATCGACTATGGCTTTGAATTCAACAAAATCCTTTGTATTGTGATAACAAAGTGTCATTGCTCTCTCATGCAACAACGTTCAACACTCAAGAGCAAAGCACATCGACATTCGACATCATTTCATCGTGGGAGCAAGTGGAAAAAGGTGTGGTAGAACTCTATTTTGTGAGGACCGAATACCGGTTAGCGACATCTTCACCAAAGCTCTTCCTAGAGAACGTTTTGAGTTTATCCTTCCACAACTTGGTCTAAAGAGCCTACAACCGAAAACACTCAAACGTCTTCAAGAGGAAGACGAGGAGTAAATGGTTTTCTCTTCATCTATCTCTTGTATATATTTTTTTCAAAAGCAAAATACAAAATTTCAAAACCCACAAAAGAAAATATAAAATATAAAATTTTCAAAATCCATAAAATTAGAAAATCTTGAAAATTTCCAAAAATATTGTTATTTTGTCATGTTTTTTTCTTTATTCGATATCATCTACGGACTTTGTGTTGACATTCAAAGAATGTCACGGGTTTTAGATGTTCTTCGAATGTACATAAATTGTTTAAAAAAATGAGTGGAGAAAATGGTGGCTTATTGTTATTTCGTGCAATAACCCGTTTTAAAAGTAAAGAATAGAGCCATGCTTAATCTTATTTTTCAAATCTCATGCTCGATTCTTAAAACAAATATTTGTCACCAAAAGACAAATGTTTTCTTTCCAAATATTTTTCCGTCTAATGATTCTTCCGAAAAATATTTGTCATCTAATGAAAACAAAGTTGCTTTGAAAATACCTCGTACTCTATTTTTGAAAATCATCCGGCTTATCTGTGTCAAACTCTCTAACACTCAATCAACAACTTGTGTCATTGATTGAGGGGAGAATGTTTTCAATTCAATCAAAAGGTTATTTTTCAAACAATTGTCACGTAAATGAGCAAGGTTTACTTTTGGAAAATCAAAATGAACAATGTTTTATACAATTGATTCAAAACCTTTGCTAATGTTATGTTTTCAAAAGATACTCATGCATGTTTTAACAATGGAGTTTAAAGTCCAAGATTTGATCCTTATCGGTTAAATGTTTTCATAAGCAAGTCACAATTCTTCTCAAAAGCTTTCAAAACAATTTAAATCTATAAAGATCACAAATTTCAAATGATTTGAAAATTGTGATCGGGAGAATTTGTGATTTAAATTGGATTTAAACCGATAACTCGATAATTGGTTTTATAAGTGTTTAGCAAACTCTCCTCCATTCATGTGCCAAACGATTTCAAATTTTCCATGCACATGTTAAGGGGAGCATCTATTTTAAACCAAAAAGGATTGAAACGTGATTAATTTGTTCCAAAGTGTGAGCTTTCCTAATATGTGCAAAACTCTTTCAAAACTCGATGCACATATTGAGGGGAGCAATTTTATTGAAAACCTCATTCTTTCCGAAAATATCTTTAATCGTATGTGAATGATTTTAATCGAGAAAATGATGTTATTTTTAGAAAATATTTATCAAAAGAAGTGAATTCTTCCTCTTGCCTCCATGTGCCAAAATGATGTCAAACATATGATGCACATGTTGAGGGGGAGCCGTTTTTCTAAAATATCAAAAATAATTCAGGTACAAAATGCTTTGATAATATATCACAAGTACTTGGATTGTGTTTCAAATAGTTTTTCAATTGGTTCAAATGGCTGATGAACAATACCCCAAAGACCGACCAATTTACTTTATGTATGGTGATATAAGTATGGTTAGGTTAGGTATTTCGTTCCCACGATCCGCCAGAACCGGAGGGATCTACCCAGGGACAATCTACTAGATAGTGTAGAAGTCTTTAGGTATGATGAAAAAAGGAGAATAGTGAGATATGGGAAGAGTGCGGATCGAGATAGAGCTAGAACGGAATAAACCCAACAAGGTTCTAGTTATGAAGTCTCGGTAAGCAATCAAGGGTTGAAGAATGAAAAGAATTGAATGAGAAAGGGTGAAAACAAATAGCCCTCCAATAACTCAACCTTAGGGCGTAAACCGGGTTCAATACATATGCTCTTGGTTGTTACTAAGGTAACACTAGTATTGAAGACAAGACGTCATGGACCCAGTGACGCACTGCACTACATCTTCCCAAACTACTCAAGTTCCTCTTAAAAGGACTTGTTTCATTCTCACAAGGGAACCGACATTATCTATCGACTTTCTCTTAGAGATGGTTGATATTGAAGAAGGAGACCCTCTCCCTAGTCTCCGGCATAGGAACCAAATGTGCACAATTGAGTCTAGAGCCTCGAGATCATCAATAAATCTCATTAGGACACTGTCAATGAAGACTCTCTGTTTCACACAATGTGGAAAGAGAGATTATATCTTATGAGTCCTACGCATTATCCTTGTGGTATTGCCAGAACATCTGAGTGATATGCAAACATATTCACAATGAAGATGGAAAGCCTTCTAGAGCCAACATCAAACAAGCTCTTGGTAGGTGGCATGTGAGATCTATCTAATAGATCAACCATGTGACAACCGAATGAAACAATGGGCGATTCAAATCTATGAATCAATCCTGGTTCAGGTTATGGATTGACGGATACCTTTGAAAACCGGTCGTTGTGCTTAAAAATATTTTCTCTAGCACATCGATTGTGTATTAATACTTCAAAATTAAAAGGTGTTTATGATTGATAATTGATTTTCGTTAAAACCTTCGTTGTATTGCAAAAACACTTTATTTTGAGCAGTACACGATTGTTTTTCAAATCATTTTCCATCAATCAGTGAATCTCTATTCACTGGTTCACTCACTCCGTGTTGTCTTCTTTTAGACGTTTCGGTTTGAGAACAACTAGAACTATGCGAAACCCCGTCAAGGAGATTCTTAGAATTATACTTGATCACGAGCGATTTGTCTCGATCAATGGGAATCGTGGGCCATGTACCTCAATTCAACGAAAGTGATCAAAGACACTTTCGTGCACTTTATTGCTAATCGTTGTATGCGGTACACCCGACGCTTGCGGTGATCGAATGGAGAGGTCAATCCATAGCCGCATACTCACACAACACATTCATTTCAAAAGAAATCATGATTAGTGCATCAATGACTCGATATTCTCACTCCATGGTTCGCTTATCGCACGCAAATATCATGAATCATCTAAAACTTCCGCTACTCGACAAGAAGATATCATGATACATAATGTGAGCATGTCGGTCCACTGTCACAACGTCACATAATGTCAACACCACAATGGAAGAGTCAGAAATTTATGGTATCTGATGATCTCAAAGCTGGCTCAAAACTCATCATCACGTGGATCAGTTAAAGACCTCCACTTGAATTTTTCAAACATGCGGAACATGAAGAATCAAAGACTACGAGCTACAGAGCAAAGAACTTAAACAAGAATTCAAGAACAATCTTAATGTAATATCTGTTTGTATTCTATGTAAATTGAGGTGACCTCCCTTAGGGGGAGATTGTTAGGAATTAGAAAATTCAGTCATTAAAGTGTCGGTCACCTCAAGTATATGTAATCATTAGAAAGCTCGTAGTCGTAGTTATTTAATGTTAGTAAGAAGTTAGTTAAGTAAAACCGTGGAGGACAGACGGGTCTTTACCCACTGTATGCCTGATCCACAACCCGTATGAGGCGTTTATTGTAAGACACTATAAATACCCTCTACCTCCCAAGGTAGAGGGTTGGAGCTTCAATACCATGTTTCTTTGTTTCACATAGTTCCCAACTCTCTTCCCTGTCTCTTTCTAAAACCTTATATACGCCTCTTATGTATTTGGTATGATGTGTTTGTGAAATCCAATATGTTACAGTTTTAGAAACGATGTGGCTTGTACTAAATGCATATGAGTTTTATAAAGTTTTATCACCCTTATATATTTGTAGTGAGATTTTATAAAGTTACATAAGTCAAAACGTTAAGAAAAACGAATAAAACAAATTTACGATTTTGAAACTTTAAAACAAAGTTTAATGATTTTAAATTTGACTTTAAATGGGCGTATCTACTCCGTCTCAAGCTCGTTTTTATCTGTTAAACTATTTAAACGTAGGTGAATATGTCTACTTTCAATATTTCAAGACCTCGATTCGTGAAAACATGGTTTAGGTATCGGTTTATACCATTTCACATTCGGACATGCTGTTATACATTTTTAGAAAGTTTACGACTTCGCCTGACTCTAAGTCACTCGTTTTCTAATGAAACCATTTGGTTCAAAAACCTAAGTTTGGTGAATTATCTATAAATGGAGTGTCTGATTTTAGTCTACTTTCCAAAAAATGTAGGCTATTTATCTTAGTTCTTCACCAATCATTGCAGAAAGTAAAAAATACATAAAGGTATCAAAGCTATAATTTTTCCAGCAAATTGTACTCAAATTCCACGGGCCGTATCTCATTCGTTACTTAACCTCACGACTTGATCCAAATAGTTATGTTTAAATTAAGGTATTAACTTCATAAAGTTCAAAAGGCTCAACATGCCAAACTACTCCTAAGATAGTGTTGTTTACGTTTGAAATCTAAAACTCATATTTGTGTCCGTTTTGAAAACCGATTGCATATAACTTGTTAAAAATACCAAATCAACTCCAAAAATTAATAAATTTGATGGGGAACTATCTAAGACATATATCTAAGTGTGTGCCAAATGGATTTACCCATAAAAATTCCTAAAGTGGGTTTCTATATAAAAAAAGTCGACAGTTCAAAGCTGTCCATATTTAAGTTTTTGTAATTTATGTTCAAATCAAATTTCAACACACAATACATATAAAGGTGATATAAGATGAACATTAAATGTTATGTAAGATTGTAAATGAGTTGGGAAGACTTACAAAGTGTTGGTGCTGATTAGTGAAAAAGAACACAAAGAACCTTAATGAAAAGCCAAGTTTAACACTCCAAAGCCCTAACTCTTTGCAAACCCTTTTGTATAAGCCTTAATCCAAATTAGCCCAAGACCAAAATAATTCTTGTTTTCACCTTGCATGAGCTAGGATTGAGAATGAGTGTGTGTATTTTTGGTGTGGTGTGAGAGTTGCTACTGGATTCAATTTATAATGTAAAAATTAAGGTAAGTTAAAAGTAGCTTTGGATGGACTATGCATGGGGTTTGGGGAGATGTAATTTCATGTAAAAGGGTCGCGGGGTGTTAGGGTTGTGACTTGGCTGGGGTAAAGTTGGCTTGATGTTCCTAGCATGGATTTGGGTAGTTTAGGGAAATGCTCTTAGAAGATATATGGTGAACTATCTACAAATGGAGTGGCTGATTTTAGGAGTATAAACGGAGGGAAAGGTGTTTATTTTGAAAGATATAAGTGTTATAATATATTAGTAAAGGTGGTGAGAGGTATTGTGTATGTTGTGCATGCATGCATTTAATATAATGTAAGTATGAATGACTTACGTAAAACTTGTAAAACCAAATGTTTAGACTTATAAAACATATTTGTAAAAGTCATATAATAAATGTTTAACATAGACTTAACTTAGTCTAGTGTCGGTATACGTTTAAAGTTGTTTTTCGTTGTGTGTGATTTAACCTAACGGTTATACGTTAAGTAAATGTTCAAGCATTCAAAGTGAAATGTTTTGAGTTTATGGTTAAGTAATGACCTGAAAAATACAAGTTGTAATACCAACAGTTAATTCTCATGGGATATTTTTAAGCTTACGGATTAATGGCTCTCCACATATGATCATCTCGAGTATATGAGCGTACACGGATTTATGATAATTCCGATAGATCGTAATCATCATGAGGTAGATTTGTGTCGTGTATTATGGTTTCTACTTCCATGGGTTGGTTAGTGTGAAGTATTCTACATACCTGAGAAGATATGCTGCTAATTTGCCGCATGTTTCCCCAAACAGATAATCAATATGTTAACTGATAAGAAGCATTCGTGTATGGTGTGGTTTACTGTTTCTTCTACAAATTTCGCTGTGCACTTAAATCTAAGAGTTAGAAGATCGTTCAAGCTACACAAATAGTTTTGAATCTGCTTCAAGATAGGATTGTTGGTTTGGGGAAGTTAATTGAGTTCATATTTACAAACTTTACGTAAAAGAAGAGTATGAAGTCGGGAAGCTTTCCAAATACATGTTTTATGAATTGGGGGAAGTTAATTCAGTTCATACCTATTACAATGGGGGATGATTGTTAGCCTTAAAATGTGAAGTCATTTACGAAATTACATTTAGTTATAATTAGCCAAACATGCAAGGACTATAAATGACAATTGTAATAAGTTAGGGCGTGTATTGGGTTATATTTACCCCATCCATACTTCCATGGAGGGGTAAGACTCTCATTAATGTGTGTATTTTTCTTTTGTCTAATCTAATACATACACCTCTTTCCTTTCTCTATCTACTCTCTGTCACTAAAATGTTTAACTCTTATTTCGAGTCTCCCCGACCTCTCGAATCATGTTATGAAGTGATTCTTGATACATGTAACACACTCAAACCAAAAAACAACAATTTAAGAAATACAAATAATAAAGCTAAAGATACAATTCTATAATTAATGTAAGTCTTAATATATTCTCTCATTCGAAAATATAAGTTCTAAACTTATGTTTACAATTATTTAATGTACTAATACATCTATACAACACCTGCTATTAATGTTAGCATTAAAATACCCTCTAACTAAAAAATACAATCAATACACCACAAGGTATAAACCAAACAAGCTACTAATGTGGTCATCATAACTCTGACACTTAAATTCGATTGAAAAGAATTAAAGTACGAAAATTTCAAATGGTTTATAAGGTACTAAAATGTTGAATACCGTAATTCATATTTTGTTAAACAATGTCATATATAGATTTACTAATCATATATTTGCACAAACTAATGTATACTACTCTATGTTTACTAGTTAAATAATAATATATATGTTTACACATTATGTAATTCATACATGTGTTTACAATTATAGATATGTTTTTTTATGTTATTTTACATTTTATAATAATAATATAAGAGTTAATAACTAATTTACCAAACACTTTTATTAAATAAAAATAAAAGTTATAACTCATGTTAACAACTTACGAGGAATAGTTTTGCCAAAGTTTTTAAAACTTTCTTTTTTTCTAAACCACGCTGGCCGCTCAAAATCAAGACCACTCGTAAAAATCTATATTACGTATAAAAGAAAAATGGTCAATGTTGAAATGTTAAAATTGTTGAAATATTGAAAAATGGTCAAGTCTTACATTTGGAAAGGAAACTATGACTTATATGACATTTGGAAAGAAAAGTATTGAAAGTATTAAAAACTATGACTTATATGACATATGTTTAAATAAAAAAAAAAAAACAAAACAAAAATCAAAAAAAAAAAAACTATTAATATACATTAAAACCCAATTAATCCGGACGCTTTAAATTCGGCAGGTTGACCTGATTTAATGTGACTCATTTTTCGACTGGAATGATTCAACCGGTTGAACAACCCATGTTGAAGTGGGTTTCAAAACATTATATTTAATTTCAAACCCTCAAACTTTTATTATTTTTCGTTTATAATTCAAACTTTTTTTCATCACCTGCTATAAAATCCCGTACAAAACTATCTGCCACTGTAAAATCCCGTGGCTATGCACGCGTGCTGTAGTGACATAGAAAAAGAACAACACGAGGCCATATATATTCTCACACGTCCACCAACAATATCCACCGTTAGATCTACTCACCCACCAACCTTTATTCTACGCAACACCACAGAAAGAATAATTACAAAATCACTCTATTCAAACGGCTATAGTCATTATCCCTCTTTCAAAACCCTAATTTTCCAAAAATCAATCAAAGGTACACTAATTCGATTAATTCAGCAATTAGGGTTTTAAGTTTTCTAATCTGGTTGGTATTGATTTAATAAGTTTTGTGGTAAGTGGTAACTGTTAAGTATAACGAGTTTTGTTGCTGTATTATTTAATTAATGAATTTTTGTTTAATGGTTTTAATGTTAATAATAGGGAAGATGAGTAGTAGGTCTAGCAGGACTTTGTATGTTGGTAATCTCCCCGGCGATATTCGCGAGCGAGAAGTCGAAGATTTGTTCTACAAGGTAGTATCTATATATATCTGCTTTTTAACTTAGCTCTGTTAATATATGTTTTATGTAGAACATCAAACCTAGGTTTGAGATTCTACTTGTATTGTTATCGTAAGTTTAAATAAACATTGTCACTTTTGCTAAGTTTCATGCAATTATGAAAGTAGACACCATTTTTGCACTACTACCCTAGGTTTGAAATTGAACTTGTTTGACTGTGCGCGTGACAGCGTTTGGTTAAGATTCTGAACTAGTATTACGTGTTACGGCATAAGTTCAACCCTTGATGCTAACATTCGGTGCTAACTTGAAGTAAATGTGGGAAGTGGGGATGTTTGTTAACTTTTGCGCCCTTTTTGTTTGAATTTAGAAGAGATATGTGCTATATTTTGAGGTTCGGTATCTTGTTATGATTTTTTTAGTTTTAAAAAAAAGAATTGATAGCTTACTGTAAACCATTTGATGGAACTCTGTGTTTGGAGAACATATCGAGTTTGTGAAAACCTTGAGCTGTCTTTTCTTCCTTTGGGAAACATTTAAGGCGTGTTTAGTTGTAGGAAACATTTTCTTTAGAAAGCGTTTAGATGATGTTGTATTATCTATTCAAAAGAATGAAAAGTGGGAGGTTTTAGGTTACAAAGAAAACAAGGAAAACATCAAAAGTTTGTTGTTTAGTTTGCTTTGATGAGTTAGTAAATAGAAAATTTGCAGTTTTCTGGAAATTTTAAGGAAAACACCAATTTGAACACAATTTCCGTGTTCCTTGTTTTTACAAAACCTTTTGTAGAATTAAGGGTATTTTCCTCAAACTAAACGCACCCTTATAAGTCTTACTCAATATATGAGATTACTTTGATATATCTTAACTGGTTATTTGATTTCAGTATGGTCCAATCGTGCACATTGATTTGAAAGTTCCACCAAGACCTCCAGGTTTTGCTTTTGTCGAGGTGAGCTTCACTTTGCTTATGTTGCCGCTTTCTTTTGTATAGTTCTTGTCCTCATATAGGTTGATGTTTTCTCTTTTTAGTTTGAGGAGGCTCGTGATGCTGATGATGCTATTCGTGGTCGCGATGGCTACGATTTTGATGGCCACAGATTAAGGGTTAGTTGCACACTCAAAATATTATGCTGTTTCACGTGGTGGTAGAGCTCTGTCGTACATTTATCGCCATGTTATTTGAACAGGTGGAGCTTGCCCATGGTGGTCGTGGTACCTCATCTTCTAGAGATCGTTCTAGCGGTGGTCGTGGTGGGCGTGATGGTGGTGTTTCTAGACGCTCTGATTATAGAGGTGTGATTTCAGTTTGTGGGTGCATTGCATTTTTTTAATGGCGAAGAGTTAAGCTCTCATATATAACTGGTTTGTATGATTGATGCAGTTTTGGTGACTGGATTACCCTCTTCTGCATCGTGGCAAGACCTCAAGGTTAGCATGATTTTTTGGATTCTTTTTACTTAATTGCTTTCATATTATTTAACACTATAGTTGAACACAGCCCTGGGCAAATGGACCAAGAACCAAACCGGAACCGATGTAACCCAAACTGTTCTGACCCCCGGTCCGGTTCTTGGTTCTTTAATGTTACAAATTTTGGTTCTCAGGTCGGTTAGGTCTGGAACTGACGGGATCGGATAGGATCCAAAAGCAGTGTTGTTTTCAAAGATGGATTGGAATTTTAATTGTCAAAAGCCCTGTTTACTAATTACTACTAGCATTTTCTAAAAAATCGAAAAAGAAAACAGAAAAAATAGATCTATGTTTTTTGACTTTTAGCTCTATTGTTTTTGGTGTTTGTTTGGCCAGAACAGCCGCAGATATAGTATGTTATAATCTGAGATTTTATTTTTATTTTTGTTACCAGTTTTCGGTTCGTATCGTTTATTACCAAAACACCCGAACCATAGCCGATACATGCTTTTTGATCTGTTTCTCGGCTCCTAGGCTTTCTGTTTTTGGTTCTTGGTTCTATCTCCCGTTTGGTTCTGCAACCGAGCTCACCCCTAGTCGAACGTATTGATTACTTTGTCCTGGGTGGAGCGTCATTTTATCTGTTTCCAGTTTGTTAAATTGTGTGCTACTGTTATATTATTGAATGTCTGGTCCATGAACTGTGATACCTTCTCATTGAGCTTTTGTTAATCATAAATGTTTTATGGTTTTGTTTTATTGGCCAACATATTAACTAGACCCCAAAACGATCTCCGTAGTTGAGCCAGTCTGTCTTGCAAGTATATTTCTCATAACATCTCTTTCACTATTCAGGATCACATGCGCAAAGCTGGAGATGTTTGCTTCTCCCAAGTTTTTAGGGAGGGTACTGGTAAGTTTATCATCAGAATCAGTATTTTTAGGTTTTACTCCTTTTTATTGAAAGCATAGACATTTTTAATTGACTGATCTTTTGTGGTGATATGTTATTGTTTTGCAGAAACCACTGGGATTGTGGACTACACAAACTATGACGACATGAAATATGCTGTAAAGTTTCTTTTAATATGTTTTCCACTCTTTGTGGCCATGCATTCGTTCTAAAGTTATAATTGTATTTACTTTTGTAAATTTCGGCTACAGATACGGAAATTGGATGACTCTGAATTCCGGAATGCTTTCTCTCGTGCATACATACGTGTATGTTATTAATTAATATGGACTATAAACTATGTATTTTTTTTTTATTTTCTTTTTATGTTCTAACCTCTCTGTTTAAATTACCTATAGGTGGAAGAATATGATTCAAGACATTCTAGGAGCCTGAGCCGAAGCAGGAGCAGGAGCCGAAGGTTGGAACATATGATATTGCACTATTTTCTTAAATTTGTTTTCCCACAATAATGTTGACAATGACAAATGTGAGTTTATGTTTCATTGTGCTCTTCACATTAGTTAAACTTGGTTTATATCTTCTTATTTCCTCATGCAGCAAATCCCCAAAAGCAAAATCTTCTCGCCGCTCAAGATCTCTTTCTAAATCTGCGTCTCCTCGTTCTGGAACAAAAAGTCGCTCTTTGTCAAGGTATGTTTCTTCTCCTATCTAAGATATTGGTCTGTGGTTTTGTGCGTTTAGCTGACTTAAAGACCTTAGATGTTACTAGCCAGTCTTGATGCTTGATATTGGTAATATGGTTTAGTTGCTTTACTCTTGTTTTGTTCACTTTGATCATTGAATTGAAATGGATTGCAATGAGTGTGATTAGCTCTTTCCAAGTTTTTTTTACAAGTACACGAGCTGAAGCTATTTTTAGAACAACAAAGTGCATGCTTGTTAAGGGTCCTAGCTGCAGCGGTGTAACTGCAGTAGAATCTGTGGCTTTTAGCTTTGTTTTCTAGTCTACGTTCAATCCTGTGGTTTAGTTTCTGTCTCCCTGATCTGTTTTAGTGGGAAACTAGTTGATAAAAAAATTCTCTCACCATCAGTTGCTCTTTATTCTGGAAAATTTATTTTAAAACTTGCGTTTCTCTTGGGGCGGATCACATCTTACAATTTATGATCTATTTTAAAAGCATCATCCAGATACATAGAGTAATCTGGGGATTGCATTTTAGAACATTAACTAAAATGGTATAATTGGTGCAACACTTTTGGTTGTTGAGGTATGGTGCTTTGTATATGCCAGTTTTGGAATTCCGTATGGTGTTCATAACTAAGCATTGTTAATTCCCATGGGCGTGGGTGCTGGATTGGGAACACGAAGAATCTTGGATATGGATTGCAATGGTAAAGCTGGATTGTGAACTAGGCGCTAGATGGCTATGGACTATGGGAAACACAGTATAATTCATTAGCACCCTTTTTTTCTATTTGATTTATTAACATTTGGTACCTCCTAATTCATTAGGCATTATATAGGTCCTGTCGTATATTGGTTTCTGTTGGGCTGCTAAACATTTGTGGATTTTCCATTCATTTATATTGATTATGGTCATTGACGTGGAACTGGCATCAAGGCTCTTGGATCAGAGTTCTTGAAGATGAACATGTGGATATTAAAATTAGTTGTTTCTGAAACTTTTGCAGATCCCCTTCAAGATCCAGATCTCCTGTACCGTCTGTAAGTGGAACCACTAATTGATTGTACCTGATAAATTTAACCTTTGCTTGTAGGGGTGTCGTTTCTTGGTTTATCGTCACTATATCGGTCGTTTAATTATATTGTTAATATTCTTAATATCAATGTTGCGTGTCACGTTCTGAGTTCAGCGCCAGAAGGTTGTTAGTAAAAGCCCCAAAAAACGCAGTCCAAGCAAAAGCAGGAGTCCGAGCAGAAGCAGGAGTCGTAGCAGGAGCAAGAGTTTATCAAGGTATAGTTTGTGTGCACTATGCTAATGGTATTTAATAGTTACAGGTGTTAAGATGGGCGAGCTGTGGGCCGGTTGGGTCCCGTTGGGTGATTTGTCAAAACGGGTCACTATTGGTACAAGTCAGGTCATGATGGTCCAGAAATACTTCTTTGTCTTTTAAAAAAAAAATAATAATAATCAGTCCACTAAATGTTATTAAAAAAATAGTAGTACAATAGTATTCTGAATCTTTGAATAAAGCTGTTTAGGAGGTTTATGTATCCAAGATGCACTTTTAGACTGCTTTCAAACTTATTTGATGTATTTAACTAGTTCTCTTTGCGTCTAATTCTATTTGTTCGGTCCATTTGAAATAAAATATACCCAGATGTAACCATATTCAAGTAAATGGGTTTGAATTAGGGGTGTTCATGGGTTGGGTAATATCCGAATAAACCGAAAACCGAAACCGAATCGAACCGAAAATAATCGAAAATAACCGAACCGAACTCGTAACCGAACCGAAATTGCCAAAACCGAACCGAACCGAAATAAAAGTTCGGTTTTCAGTTTAACCGAAAACCGAACCGAAAACCGAAATTAAATAAATATATATATATTTTTATAAATTTATATTAAAAAAATATATTAAAACTCTTTTATAATATATATTTAATATTTTTAAGCTTGAAAATTATTATTTTTTTCAAAAAATATATATAAAATAATATAGATTTAATATTTTTAAGCTTGAAAATTATTATTTTTTTCAAAAAATATATATAAAAATGAAAAAAATATTAAATTTAGGTAATTCGGTTCGGTTTTCGGTTTTCGGTTCGGTTAGGTGTTCGGTTTTCGGTTTTCGGTTCGGTTTTCGGTTATGCCCAAAAAAAAAAATTAACCGAACAAACCGAACCGAACAAACCGAACAAACCGATAACCGAACCGATGAACACCCCTAGTTTGAATTGCCACCCCTAAACTTTATATTGCATTTATGTGGTGCTGAAGCATTTATCATTTCTCCAGGTAATGATGATTTAACTGGTCGATGATCTGTTGATTATGAAGATGTGAAGGAGCATGAAATAGTTGTCTTTATCTGGTGATGTTTACTTTTGAGTTCAGTAGTGGATTCTGTCTATGAGATTTGACAACGGATTTTTTTTAAATGTTGGGTTTGTGTTGTCATTGCTAAACTAAACTGCATTCAGGTTTATATTTACTGCGTTAAATTTTATCCTTGGGAGACTTTTATTAAATATATGCTACCCATTTCGTTGTTGCCGCTTTTACTTGAATCAGTTTAATCTTATAATCCATATTCTATAGTGCTCCCCAACACTATAGCATTCCACCAAACACACTGCACACTGGATATATAATCTATCTGAACCACCAGTGTTGCGAATGGATGGACGGTTTGGTAACAAGTAACGGATTACCTAGCAACATCCCTCAATCAACCATTTACCTTTCCTTGAGTCTGAACTGGTCAGAAGGCGTAGAACTTTAATACCTAAAATTTAGGTAACTAGACGTCCTCTCCTTTGGTCAAACAATACAAGTTGGTAATGAAATGGTTTTACCTATATATGTTCAAATGAAGTCGTTTTGATAAAAAAAAAAAAAAAAAAAAAATTAAAAAAATTAAATTGTAAGCATGATATACCTAAAGATAAGTTTAATAATGTGATTGAATTATGTGCTAAATTAATCCGTGATTATTATGAAAATTACCTGTCAAAAATGTAAGTAATTTAAAGGATAATTTTAGTAAAGTTGATTGTAAGAATTTAAATAATCAAATCATAATCAAGTGCTTGTTATGCATCCATATTTTAGAAATTTTAGTATTTTACCCACCTCTCTTGAAATTTTTATCGAATCATAATCATTCATATGTAACGAGTCACACTTAAATCACGTCTCCAAAGAAAGGAATTGGGTCATGTGGATGTTTAGACTTCAGCTTGATATAAATGCTCAGTTACAAAACCTGTACACCAAATTCAGTATAAAATGAGCTATTCACAGTGTGCACCTCAAAATGATAATCAGTGAGACTTCATATCCTCTTTCATCAAGGAACTTGTGAAATTGGATTTGTTCTATATCATCATTATTAGTTGGATTGATGAAAACACCAAAACGACCCATGCCAAAGATTTTGTAAAAAACGTGACACCATTCTCGCACACCATTTCTTCTATGTTGAATATATATCCATGGTGAGACAAGTTAAAGTGTCAGATTTGTCATACTCATGCATGGCTTTGTCGAATATATATCTGTGATAGTGTCTTACGAGAGACCTTCCCATTAACCTATATAAAACCCATTTTCTATTTTCTATTTCTATTTTGTGAGCCGCGAAAACTGACACACAAAAATGTTTTTTTTCCTCCCGAGTCTGTCATCAACTCATCAGCTTGGTATAATGACAATCGCAATAAACGATAGAGGATAAATAATCTTTACACTGATGGCAAGAAGTGACCAGCAATGGTGGCGCGCTGTTTTTGTTTTCCTTCTATGAGCCCAGTTAAGAATGCGGTGTCGTGGAATGTGTTGATTAATAGGTATAGTAAGTCGGGTTATATGATGTGTTGCAAACGGGGTTTGTTGGATTTTTACGCAAAGGTGGGAGATTTGATTTCCGCAAAGAGAGTGTACAATGAAATGCCTCGTAAGGATGTTCTGGCTGATTATGTAGTTATTTCATCTCTTAGTAAGCATGGGTTCGTTAAAGATGCGCAAAATTTGTTTGACAGTATACGAGAAAGAATTCAGTTACATGGAATTCTATGGTCACTTGACGACTTGACGTTCACTGAGCTCGATTCATCTTTGATTCCAATCTCGTCAAAGATAGTCTCATGGAATGCAATGATAGATGGGCACTGTAAAGCTGGCCAACTTAGTTTAGCTGAAGAGTTATTCAGCATAATCGGTGACATGAAAAACTCAAATGGTATCACAATGTCAACCATGATGTAAATAAATGCTCACTTAATGTCAGTTTCATAAATGAAAGAACCAAGTCTTATCCCACATCGTCCAAAAATGCAAATGAAATGGTGTTTAAAAAGAGGGTGAACAAAGGAACCATCACGACCTTACTTGAACAGGATCTGTTCTATAGGCTCGTACCTCTGTATTCTTGATTCCTCAAGAGACAGTAACCCATGTCTGGTTGATGCATCATGACCATGTAGCTAGAGCGTGATTAACCGAGCCTTATGGTCTCGGCCATGGCTCAGTAGAGGATCGTTGTCAGCCCATCTGATGGGTCTTGGCATGGCTACATGGTTGTCTGACAGACAACAAATCTTTTTTATGCTTCTCGAATCTGATCCATCTTATGTGTCTTCATGTCCCTTTGGTGGTTACATTGACTGAAGCCCACTAATATCAGTGAAAGTCTTCTTAAAGCACAGCTGTTTTAACCTTTTTCATCCACCAAAATCACAATCACAATCGAGCTAGAGCGTGATTAACCGAGCCTTATGGTCTCGGCCATGGCTCAGTAGAGGGTCCCTTTGGTGGTTACATTGACTGAAGCCCACTAATATCAGTGAAAGTCTTCTTAAAGCACAGCTGTTTTAACCTTTTTCATCCACCAAAATCACAATCACAATCGAGCTAGAGCGTGATTAACCGAGCCTTATGGTCTCGGCCATGGCTCAGTAGAGGGTCCCTTTGGTGGTTACATTGACTGAAGCCCACTAATATCAGTGAAAGTCTTCTTAAAGCACAGCTGTTTTAACCCTTTCTCATCCACCAAAATCACAATCACAATCGAGTGCTTGTTGTGCATCCATATTTTTAGAAATTTTATCCACCTCTATTGAAATTTTTATCAAATCATAATCATTCATATGTAACTAACGAGTCGCACTTAAATCAGGTCTCCAAAGAAAGGAATTGGCTCATGTGGATTCAGTATAAAATGCTTAGTTACAAAACCTATACACCGATTTCTTAGTTACAAAACCTATACACCGATTTCTTAGTTACAAAACCTATACACCGAATTCGAGTCGCACTTAAGTTTAGCAATGTGATTGAACTGATCACTTGATACAAATGCTTAGTTATAAAACCTATACACCGAATTCAGTATAAAATGAGCTATTCATAGTGTGCACCTCAAAATGATAATTAGTGGCACTTCTATTCCTCTTTCATCAAGGAACGTGTGAAACTGGATTTGTTCTATAACATTATTAGTTGAATCGATGAGAACACCAAAACCCATGCCAAGATTTTGTAAAAAAACACGACACTCTTCCATTCTCGCACACCATTTCTTCTAGGATAAAAGAATGGAAATCCATGGTGAGACAAGTTAAAAGTGTCAGATTTTTCATACTCATGTATGGCTTTGTCGAATATATATCTGTGATAGTGTCTTATGAGAGAACTTCCCATTAACCTATAGAAAACCCATTTTCTATTTTCTATTCTGTGAGCCGTGAAAACTAACACACAAAAATGTTTTTTTCCTCCCGAGTCTGTCATCAACTCATCAGCTTGGTATAATGACAATCGCAATAAACGATAAAGGATAAATAATCTTTACACTGATGGCAAGAAGTGACCAGCAATGGTGGTGCGCTGTTTTTTTTTCCCCCTTCTAGGAGTTCAGTTAAGAATGCGGTGTCATGGAATGTGTTGATTAATGGGTATAGTAAGTCGGGTTATTTGATGTGTTGCAAACGGGGTTTGTTGGATTTTTATGTAAAGGTGGGAGATGTGAGTTCCGCAAAGAGAGTTTACAATGAAATGCCTCGTTAGGATGTTGTGGCCAGGCTAATTATGCAATTATTTCTGCTCTTAGTAAGCATGGGTTCGTTAAAGATACGCAAAATTTGTTTGACAGTATACGAGAAAGAATTCAGTTACATGGAATTCTATGGTCACTTGCCACTCAAAGATAGGTGACGTTCACTGAGCTCGATTCATCTTTGATTCCAATCCCGTCATTCCGTCAAAGATAGTCTCATGTCATGCAATGATAGATGGGCACTGTAAAGCTGGCCAACTTAGTTAGCTGAAGAGTTATTCAGCAGAATTGGTGATGTAAAATAAATAGTTTCATAAATGAAAGAACCAAGTCTTATCCCACATCGGCCAAAAATGGAAATGAAATGGTGTTTAAAAAGAGGGTGAGCAAAGGAAACATCACGACCTTACTTGAACAGGATCTGTTCTATAGGCTCGTACCTCTGTATTCTTGATTCCTCAAGAGACAGAAACCCATGTCTGGTTGATGCATCATGACCATGTAGCTAGAGCGTGATTAACCGAGCCTTATGGTCTCGGCCATGGCTCAGTAGAGGATCGTTGTCAGCCTATCTAATAGGTCTTGGCATGGCTACATGGTTGTCTGACAGACAACAATCCTTTTTTTTTGCTTCTTGAACGAATCTGATCTATCTTATGTGTCTTCATGTCCATTTGGTTACATTGACTGATGCCCACTAAATTCAGTGAAATTCTTCTTAATACAACTGTTTTAACTTTTTTCATCCACCAAAACAACTTTCTACTAATGTTGCTGACTATAATTGAAGACTACTGATGATAATTGTCAATAAACATAGCGAAAGATAATAGAATTATTTTTCACTTGCAGCGCACCATTCACTAGAAATGGTCTACCCTTGTAGCAAATCGTTGTTAATACAACAAACTAAATGCGAAGAGAGAAAAAATGACTTCGTGAAAGACTTTTATTTCTATTGTTTGGCATCACGTGAAAGGTCTTGACAACCAAATTTCACGAAAGTTAATGTAATTTGTTGAAATCATATTTGTGTGTTCTGATGAATAACACGCACTTGGCAAGGTTCCTTTTCTTAATTGACAGAATATGCTAAATGTAATTTGACTTCAGTTATTGAGGTAACTCGCTTTAACTATACATCTTTAGTTGATGGGTTTTTGCTTATAGCCAGTAACCACCACCGGTCATGGGTGATAAGCTAATTTTCAATTGTTTTTCTTTTGTACAGAAAAATTGGAATAGGTGACCACCACCATGGACCAAAAGTTCAGTTCGTGTCTTGATTTGAAGATGTAGCTTGTCTGTTAGAACCGTGATGGTATAAACATGATTATGAGATGAGAGAGAGATATATAAGTTGGACTAATAATGTATCAAGTTGTGACATTATGACCTAGATTTCACATATGTCTTAGCTGTTGGTGAGGGTGATATCTGTTAGTCTCTTTTCTACGAACAATTGAATAAGATAAGTATACTAATATTATTGATATAAAACAATCGTTACAAATACAGACTTGGTTTACATGGTACTTATACTTTTCTAACCGACACAACGGTTCTCTAAACTGCCATAACCGAATAAACGGTTATTAACTTTATTCTTGTCATTCTAGGACCCTAAGCTTATAAACTTTACATACACGACTCTAAATACATACACACTAAATATTCTTGACTTACATGGATTAATAAGTTAGTATCCAATACTCCTCCCTAATTTATTAATCCATGCCTTCGATATCTTCAAGCTCCTTTATCTTTATCTTTGAACTTTGGCTTGCTTCCACTTCCTTTGTCTTGCTCTTCAACTTGATCATCTTTGTCACCAACTTTCTTCATTTGTATTATTTCGTACTCTTGAATCTCCAACACACTATTTCTAGCATCACGATCTTCTGATTCAGCTTTCTTGTTTCTTGACTTGATGCCTTTCTCAATCTGGCTTTCCTTCTGAAATCTTGATGACGTCTCTCGATGTTTCTTGCATTCGCCTTGTCAACTCTCTCTCTTCTAGGAGTTTTTATCCAAATAACTCCATGGTTTTCTTTCTCAAACTGTTCTCTTACTGTCTTTAACTCTTTCATCTCTTTGCTTGTGCAATCTCTCAACTTCTTGAGGTTCTCTGATTCTCTCTGCATTTGTTTCTCAAATTGCAATTTCTCTATTCTTATTTTCTTCTCAAACTCTTGTTTTTCAATCTCTAACTCTTGAAGCATTTCGAACTTCCAAAACTCTAATTTACTCTTCAAATCAATTTCTATTTCTGACCGCATATCTTCTAATTTTCCTTTTGGAATTTCATCCTTCTCAATGATAATTCCTTTCCCTCTCGGTTCTTCTTTTAATGATGTTATCTCCTTTTCATCTTTACTAGTAACCATTAATAGTGCTGGTTCGTCATCTTCAAACACAAGGTTTGCTTTTTCTTCTTTACGGTTTGGTTTTGGACAATTTGCAGCATAGTGTCCAAACTCATGACAATTATAACACTCTATTTCTCTAAAGTCTCTCCTATGGTGGTTTTGATCTCCATGGTTTCTCTTGTTTCTATCATAATTATCTTCATTCTTAGTATCTCTTGTGAATCTTCCTTGGCCTCTTCCTCGTGTCTGATTACCACCTCCTCGTCTATCATTTCCATAGTTGCGTTCATAATTTCTGTTATTCCCTTGACGTGTGAACAACAACTTCTCACTATTATCTTCCTCACTTCCTTTTCTAAACTTAAGCCTTTCTTCATAAGTCTTAAGTTTCCCAATAATCTCCTCTAATTTTGCTTTCTTAAAATCAACAACCATTTCAATGGTTGCTACTACTGGTACAAACTTATATGCAGTAATTTCCGTACTTTTGTTTGTTCATCAAACGTCAATCCACATGTAGCAACCTTTGTAATAATACTCATCAACCTCCCAGCAAACGAATCTATTGTTTCATCTTCTTTCATCAGAAGTCTCTCAAATTCTGATTTAAGTTGTTGCGAGTGTGCATGTTATACATCTTCTGTCCCAATAAATCTGGACTTTAGAGAGTCCCAAATTTCTTTTGCTGTTTCACATCCCGCAACTTGCATTTGCAAATCTTCTGGTAACCCTTGAAATAGATATGCTGATGCACAACTATCCCTTTTTACATCAATCTCTTTTGATGTACTTATTCCTTCTACTAAATCCCATACTCCATTTGCCAATAGTATCTTCTTCATTCTTAATGCCCATAATGTATAATTTGTATTGCTTAAAACTGGGCATTGATATGATGGTAACGATGTGGTGAAAACAACTCTGTTTTCGTTTTTATCTCCCGTCATATCTTTCGATTTGATTTTATTCTAAAACTAATATAATTTTTATAATAGTCGAACTTAAATCCTTCTTTCTAACCACAATAATTCTCAAACAATTCGGACGTTTTCCTAATGCGAATTGTAATGGAAGAAATCTATTCTACTAATAGAAAAAAAAACAAGTATTAAAATATAGAACCTGTTAATTTCCCTTGGCCTCTAGAATTCTTGTGGGCTCCTTTTCCAATCAAATACGTAGTAACTTTCTGTTTAAATTAACACTGCTCCTTCCTTTTCCTTTTAATAAAAGCTGCTACTTTGTTCCAAAAAAAAACACGCCTTTCTTCTTCCTACTTCCTTCTACGCAAATTAGGGCAAAGCCCTTTTCTCTTTCTTCTGGTTTTCTTCTAATCAAACGGTGATGGTGGTTAATCGGTCTCTTTTCTTCCCTTGAACCACACACGGCGGCGGTCTCTCTTCTTCGCACAACCGGTATGTATTATTTCTCTTCTCTTTTTTCTAATTCTCTGATTCGATAGTCCTTAATCGAATCGTGTTTCGAATCCTTTGGCTCTGATGCCAACTGTTAGTCTCTTTTCTATGAACAATTGAATAAGATAAGTATACTAATATTATTGATATAAAACAATCGTTACAAATACAGACTTGGTTTACATGGTACTTATACTTTTCTAACCGACACATACTAACCGACACAACGGTTCTGTAAATTGCCATAACCGAATAAACGGTTATTAACTTTATTCTTGTCATTCTAGGACCCTAAGCTTATAAACTTTAAATACACGACTCTAAATACATAAACACTAAATATTTTTGACTTACATTGATTAATAAGTTATTATCCAATAATATCCATGATATTGCATTGAAACAAATCTTAAAGATGTACGTTATTATTATCTTTTCAGGGCAGAAATGGATATTGCACTGAAACAAATCTTGGCAGATCAAAGTGAGATTATTTAATACGTCTACGTATAGATCCATCTAAATGTATGTAATAAAAATATTATAGATTTTCAGTTTTGTAATTTAAAGGATATAATTTTAGTGAAGTTGATTGTAAGAATTTAAATCATCAAATCACAATCAAGTGCTTGTTGTGCATCCATATTTTAGAAATTTTATCCACCTCTCTTGAAATTTTTATCAAATCATAATCATTCATATATGACGAGTCGCACTTAAATCAGGTCTCCAAAGAAAGGAATTGGGTCATGTGAATGCTTAGAATTCAGCTTGATACAAATGCTCAGTTACAAAACCTGTACACCGAATTCAGTATAAAAGGAGCTATTAACAGTGTGCACCTCAAAATGACAATTAGTGACACTTCATATCCTCTTTCATCAAGGAACTTGTGAAATTGGAATTGTTCTATAACATCATGTGGAATGCCCATTAACCTATAGAAAACCCATTTTCTATTTTGTGAGCCGCGAAAACTGACAAAATATGTTTTTTGTTTCTCCCGAGTCTGTCATCAACTGATCAACTCAATGACTCATCATCTTGGTATAGCAATAAACGAGAGGATAAATAATATTTACACAGATGGCAAGAAGTGATCAGAAGTTTAGTGGGTGTCAGTTTTTCAATTAAAAGAAGCAAGTCTTATCGCACATCTGCCAAAAATGCAAATTAGATTATGATTAAAAAGAGGGTGAACTGCCCAACAAGCACGACCATACTTGAACAGGATTTGTTCTATTGGCTCGTACTCGTGCCTCTGTATTCTTGATACCTGAGAAGACATAAACCCATCTCTTATTGGTTTCGTGTTATTTTGAAATAGGCGATAGCAAAGTCTGCACGTTTTTTTTTTTTTTTTTTTAAAATAGGAATCCAGTTAAGAACGCGGTGTCGTGGAATGTATTGATTGATGGGTATAGTAAGTCGGGATATATGATGTGTTGCAAACGGGGTTTGATGGATTTTTACGCAAAGGTGGGAGATCTGAGTTCCGCAAAGAGAGTGTACAATGAAATGCCTCGTAAGGATGTTGTGGCTAATTATGCAATTATTATTTCGGCTCTTAGTAAGCATGGGTTCGTTAAAGACGCTCAAAATTTGTTTGACAGTATACGAGAAAGAATTCAGTTACATGGAATTTTATGGTCACTTGCTACTCCAAGACAGGTGACGTTCATTGAGCTAAATTCATCTTTGATTCCAATCCCGTCAAAGATAGTCACATGGAATGCAACGATAGATGGGCACTGTAAAGCTGGCCAACTTAGTTTAGCCGAAGAGTTATTCAGCAGAATTGGTGACTCGAAACACTCAAATGATCAGTTCATAAACTCAAGTGGTATCACGTCACCCATGATGTAAAATTAATGCTCACTTATTGTCAGTTTCATAAATGAAAGAACCAAGTTTTATCCCACATCGACGAAAAATGCAAATGAAATGGTGTTTAAAAAGAGGGTGAGCAAAGGAACCATCACGACCTTACTTGAACAGGATCTGTTCTATAGGCTCGTACCTCTGTATTCTTGATTCCTCAAGAGACAGTAACCCATGTCTGGTTGATGCATCATGACCATGTAGCTAGAGCGTGATTAACCTAGCCTTATGGTCTCGGCCATGGCTCAGTAGAGGATCGTTGTCAGCCCATCTAATGGGTCTTGGCATGGCTACATGGTTGTCTGACAGACAACAAACCTTTTTTTTTGCTTCTCGAATCTGATCTATCTTGTGTCTTCATGTCCCTTTGCTTCAGTGAAATTCTTCTTAATAGCAACTGTTTTAACCTTTTCATCCACCAATACAACTTTCTACTAATGTTTGCTGACTATAATTGAAGACTACTCATGAAATAGTCAATAAACATAGCGAAAGATAATAGAATGATTTTCACTTGCAGCGCACCATTCACTAGAAATGGTCTACCCTTGTAGCAAATCGTTGTTAATACAACAAACTAAATGCGAAGAGAGAAAAAATGACTTCGTTAAAGACTTTTTCTTTTGGCATCACGTGAAAGTTCTTGGCAACCAAATTTCAAGAAAGTTAATGTAATTTGTTGAAATCACGCACTTGGCAAGCTTCCTTTTCTTAAATTAGAGAATACGCTAAATATAATTTGACTTCAGTTATTGAGGTAACTCGTTTTAACTATACGACTTTAGTTGATGGGTTTTTGCTTAGCCAGTAACCACCACCGGTGATGTTTTTTTTTTTTTTTTTTTTTGGTTGAACATAACCACCGGTCATGATTGATAAGCCAATTTTCAAGTGTTTTTCTTTTGTACAGAAAAATTGAAACAGGTGACCACCTTCGACCGAAAGTTCAGTATGTGTCTTGGTTTGAAGATGTAGCTTGCCTGTTAGAACCGTGCATGGTATAAACATAACCAAATAACCTATACATCATATATGTCTTAGTTGTTGATGAGTGACCAAAGGATATTGCATTGAAACAAATCTTAAGGATATTGCATGTTTGCATTGAAACAAATCTTGCCAGATCCAAGTGAGATTATTAAATACGTAGTTGGCATTGAAATATCTATCTTATTCTTGCTTAGCTACAAAAAATCCATTTAAATGAAAGATCCAAGTGAGATTACAATTGTAGTTCTTTGAAAGAGATTCTGAAACATTAAAATACACTCTTAATATCATTATGACGTTGCTCTTGACTCTTTATCTTGACAGAACGACATCAAAGAAGATCTTGTGCAACTTGACATGATCTTGAAAGTGTAAGTTTCTTGAACCTTTGAAACTTGAACCAAAGAACATAAACTTTGAAACCTGAACTCGAGAATATCAAACTTGAAACAGGAACTTGAATTTCAAGAACTTGACACGAGATCTTAGTAGCCGAGCTAAGTACATTATTATCAAGATATATAGTATATGAATAATATGATTGCTAGCTTGTTGAATAGATGGGGCGGTATACACCTCTTTATTTGTGACCAATTGCATCACACATGATCGAAAGAAGAAACAAGCCTCAATATGATCATGACTTGTCCTATTAAGCTCACTCTATTAGCATATTTGCCATGTTGATCAAGTACACGTTGGTTTTGAAAAGCGGTTAATGGTGTCGCACACTCTCACATGAAGGAACACTACCATATCATCTAGCAATCATTCAGTTTAAAGTTATTCTATAGTGCTCCCCAACACTATAGCATTCTGCCAAACACACTGTACATTGGGTATATAAATCTATCTGAACCGACAGTGTTGCGAATGGATGGACGGTTTGGTAACATGTAACGGATTACCTAGCAACATCCCTCAATCAACCATTTATTGGGTTAATCCCAATATGCTAGAACAAAGTTAGTTATAGGTAGTTAAAGTTATTATTTGTGAAAGGTCATACCTGTTGGCGAAGAGGTTCGAATGAACCATCACAACCTTTCACAAACATGCCTTTTCATTATGTATAAATAGGAAGAACATGTAAACAATCAGATTTGATGACAGATTAATAAAACACTTTTATTTCATAGTTATTCATAGTTACAATTCATATTCCTGTTTCTTGGTATATTGTGACTAAAGTTAGATCATAGAACCGTCAAAAGGCCAACAATTGGCATCAGATCATGTTTGGTTGTTAACCAAATCATCATATACCAGAAATACAAATCTTTCATTCGTGTTTTGAATCAAAACCGTATCAACTTTTTCTTTCGGCCAAGTTTTGCAAAAACTCATTGAACACACAAATTAGAAACATCACATTCGTGTGTTATTCAAATAATTTGATCAAGAGAATCCAATTTCTGTCACCAAGGGATCAATCACTTTTGTGATCAAATCAACCGACATCAAAAAAGGCTTTCATCTTGTGGTTTTGCAAATTCTGTTTCAAGAACAAACCGAAAAAAACCCCATAACCCAGAATCACCATGATCATCAGTTTAGGCACGGTTACAAAATCCAAAACCAAAATTCAAAAAAGAAATCCATATTCAATCGGACAACATAACTCATCATCAAGGGGCAGCAAATCGATTCAATAGAACAAGGGAACGAACACACACTTTTTTTTTTTTTTTTTTTTTTTTTTTTTTTTCTAAGAATTAAGTCTCGCACCCTTAATCGAATCATCAATTGATTCAAGTTGTCCATAGAGGCCCAGATAATAATCGGTATTAAGCAAATCCCCAAATCGCGAAACCCTAATTTCGCACAAAATCAGAGGGATTTCAGTGGTTCAAAAAGAACCCACCACCGAAGACAAGAGACAGTTATACCAGCCATATAATCGGCGGTTAAACACCACAAGAAGGGAAGAAGAAGGATCAGTCTCAAGAAGAGATGCACTTTGTCTCCAAAGAAGAATAGAGGCGCAACCAGTGTTCTAAAAGGCGCGCCATGGCGTCGCCAAGACGTCACCAAGGCGCGAGGTCTAGGCGTCGTGTGAAAATGCGTGAGATAAGGCGTGAAAAAGCGCGCCTTATGGTAAGGCGTGGCGCCATTTTTACAATCATTTAGGGGATTTACGGATTTGGGCTTGAATTTCTAGTATTTGGGCTATTTCCTTCTTGAGCCTCGTAATTTCAAAACTTAATTCCTAGTTTGGCCTCGTATTTGGGCCTGGCTATTTGGGATTTGGGCTTTAGTATTTGAAATTGCTCTTAAAAAATGATATAAAATTATAAATATATAAATCTATAAATATTTTTTTGCCGCCTTAAGCACGCCTTAAGAAACGCCAAGGCTTCGCAAAGGCTCGTAAGGCTTGAGGCTTGGCTGTGCCGCCACGCCACGCCTTACGCCTTTTAGAACATTGGGCACAACAGATAGGGCATCACAAGGACCAAAAGGAGTACGGGTTATCTTAACCCAACAGGTTCCAAAAATTCATAACACACCCTCCACTTTATTCTTTTATATAATATATATTCGTATTTTGATATATATTGTATACATTTGTAGGAAAAGTTACTTCCTTTGGTTTTTAAGTTGGTACTTTTCGAGACTTTAGAAAATATATAATAACCTAGTGATTACAATCGCTTGTTATATTAAAGGGATAATTTAAGGAGTAATTAACCTTATGTTATTCAACTTAGAATATAAAATCTCCAAGGATATTTTTTTTTGAAAAAAAACTGGTCCCCATAAGTTATAGTTAGCCTATAAGGCACAAAACAAAGGAGCTCGCCAGAAAAGAAATTTCGAGACACTTAGTGTTAGATATTTCATTTGGAGATTTATACAATATCCTAGAGATATGGCGAAAGAAAGTGGAGATAGTGCAAAGAAAGAAGTAAGTACTACTAGTACACTTTTGAGGGGTCATTTAAGCCCTTGCTTGATTCCTATCAAGTAAGCCTTTTTTTCTCATTTTTAGCTTCCTTGTAGTCTATCCCCCTTCTTTGTATTTGTGTTCGTAAAACCCTTTTCATTTGTCGCTATGGCAAGTGAAATTGCATTTGAATCATTAACAATTGAGGAACAATTGAATTTCTCAAATTGGATTGCTTTTTGTTGTTCCAATGAATTTGTGAGTGATTTTAGAGATATCCAAAAGGAGACGGGTGTAAGGTTGGATGGATTTGATAAATTTTGTGCTTGTGTGGCTTCTATTCAACGATCATTGTTAGAATCAACTCCTTTTAGTGAGACCATCTGGAAATTTTTTGAGAAAAGCCTCCTAAGAATAAACCATCAGTTGAATGATCTTAGGCACCATGATAAAAAAGACCTAGTTTTTAAGAACATGGAACCTAAACCCGAACAAGATTGTGAGATGGTTAGAGTTGAACTACCTATTTGCATGTGTGGGATAGATTTCAAAACATATGACACGCATGAGGAATCCTTTAAGCATTTGAGATGCTTAGGAGTGTATTTGGGTTGGATCAAGAATTTGACCAAGAATTTGAAATGGCTAAAAAAGGATTTGAGAATGATTCTTATGAATCGGACCAAGAATTTGAAATGGCTAAAAAAGGATTTGAGATGCTTAGGAGTGTATTTGGGTTGGATCATACTAAAACACATGATGGACATTTAGGAGATCTTGATATAATAGAGAATGAGGTGGAAACTCCAAGCCCACAAGCCCTACCATCACTTGAGGAACACACATCGCCTATAACTTACCCGGAAGAAGTAGAAGAGACTATAAGAACCCCGATTGATATAGAACCTTTGGACCAAACGCCACTAGAGAATGTAGGTTTAGATGCTTGTTGTCATGACCTCTCTCTTAGTCCTAGGGAAGTTCCTAATTTTGATGAACCGGAGCCTCAACCAAAACCCTTACCCAATTTTCCATCTTTAGATGCGAATCTAGGAATTGAATTAGGCCCCAATCCACCCATCAAAATATATAGTCTGGGTAGTTGCTTGATAAAGGTGGTAGACTCTAGGCTATGTAGAGTGGAAGCTAATATAGACCTTACACACTTATATCACCCATTCATGGTTGATAACAAGAAATATTATGGGTTTAAACCAGGTTTATTAGGTCAAGATGGATCCTTAACTAAGAATCTTTTGAAGTTGATAGAAGATGATCCATTTTAGGAGAGATTTGATTCACCCGCTACACCAATAGAATTAGGTAAGGTTATAATGAATGGAGCACACTCCTTTGAGCATATAAATCACCCATCACCTCTCCTCACGTAGCAAATTTCCACCCTAAGGGTGTGTATCACCACTATCACTGCACTTAAGCTTAAGTGTAGAAAAACTTCCCTTTATCCGTTAAATAAGGGTAGAGTCAAGCTCGTGACTCGAACAAAACAAGCGCTTCTTGGGAGGCAACCCATGTGTATTTGTTTTTCATTTTATTTGTGTGTCATATATCTTTTCATTATTGTATTTTCTCATGTTTAAATTTATAAAATGCTTTATTTTGTCTTTAACCTCGCCTTAATTACATATAAAGGTATTTTACAAAAGGGATAAGTGTAGGAGGATTACACACATTTTCAAAGAATGTGAACATGAGAATTACGATTATTAAAAGATATACATGTGTGTTTGTTCGAGTCAAATGCTTGTATCGAGTCATAATGGATGTTTTGCAGAAATTTTCCAGATTCTAAAGATATAAATTTTCTAGAATTTTTCGAAAAACGCAGACCGGTTTCGTCAGATAACTGATGGCGTCGGTCGCAACTGACGGCCGAGGAGAGAAACAACTTACTACTCTTTCTCGTTTTCATGCTACTTATAAATTTTAGAATTTTCCGGTCTTAATTTTCCGAAAATCAGAACATGCATTCCACAAGCATTATATCCTAGTTTAGTAGAGTCATATATATATATTGTTACCACCGATTTTACGCGAAGGTTTCGTTTGTTTTCTTCAGTGCATGTTTTATTTATCAAGAAGAAGATACATAAGATTGGAATGAGCTTTTCACGCATACATTCTTCTTGAAGAAAGATTTAACCACTACTTCACACGGAACCCATCGAGCTAATCGGGAGTACTAGTTTCTTTCATTTTAATTACCTTCCATTATCATAACTTTGATACTTTCGGGAACATTAGGGACAATGTTCGGTTTAAGTGTAGGGAGGAAAATAAAACGGAACTTTGAAACTATGCTTATCCTTGACTATTTGCCTTGTCCAATTTCATTTGTGTAATAAACCATGACAAATATCGGTTAGGTAATTTTGGCACCAAATTTAAAATTTTCATGATATGTAGGAGTGGGCCATTAGTCTTAATAAAGCGTCTCATGGATAGGAAGTTATATGACTAGCACAAACCCTTTATCACTTAAATTCCACCCAAAATGTAGTATCGCCTTAGATTTGTAGGAATTAAAGCATTCCACTTTAATGCTTGAGTGTGTACAGTAGTATAATAGATTCTAGAACTTGTTTTGTGATGCATTCCGAGATCGCTAGTGAGACTACACTCATGTAGTTAGGAATAACTAAATGATAAGAGGCATTAGGATAACCCTTGTTTGATACCCGTATTATAATTACTTCTTCCACATCGGTTAAGTAATTCCCCCACACCCTTGCGTTGTACTCATCTTTAGTACACAATACCCTAGTTAACCCCTCGAGCCTATCCTTTTCGCGGTTCTCGTGATGTTTCGATTTTAGAATATCAATGAAGAGCATTGTTTACAATCCACCCCCAAATGTACACCCAAATCGCCTTAGCCTACCTTGTATGAACTCACTTTTAGTGCATTATTGTTATCATACTAAACCCTTAGTTCAATTATCTAGTTGCTTGCATAAGTTTCTAAGTCGAGTCATATCCTTTGTACACAGTTTTGGGACGATTGGGACTCATGGGAAAAGTTAAATTTTATGAAAAGACGGGAAGGAACGTTAAATTCAAATTCCTTTTATTTGCGTAATAATGTACTCCAAGTGTTTTGATCTTTTCAATTCGGGTTAGTGTTAGAGTAATAAAAACTCAAGTGTAGGGATGTACATATAAATCCCTATTATTTTGATGTTATCGTAGAGGATGGTAGAGTAAAAGTGTATGAAAAAAAAAATCGAAAAAATAGAAAAAAGAGAAAAGAAAAAAATAGAGTGTTAAAAAAAAAAAAAAAAAAAAAAGGCTACCATCCTACATCTATCTTTAAATTTATGTTTGTTTGTTTCAAGTTATCTAGAGTTTAGATTGTCTAGTCTTGGCTTAGCAACGCCATTATTCTCATGCTTGTAACATAAAGATTTTTGACTTGCCACCACTAAATCGCCTATCCCACCAAACCCTTTATTTCCCTACCGTAATCCTAACGTTACAACCCTTTAAAAGACCTATTGGATAGTTTTTCCTAGGTGCTTACGCCAAAAGCGATGTAGGTTTGATCTACTCTCAAGCCTATGGTAATCTATGTACTAGGAACGGTTAATGAGTGTTTATCTTCCATTTCCAACTTGATATATTTCATATACACCCGAAAGATGAGAGTATCCAAACACCACTTGTGAGGTGCTAGTATGTAATTTCCGTGCTTGTTATGACTTTTGCGGGGCTTATACGTATTGTGAATTGTTCTAAACTAATGCTTCATGACCCCTAACTTATAAATTAATTGGCTAAAAGCACATTTGTTTTAGGACAAGCAAATATCAAGTGTAGGGATATTTGATAAGGATTTAAAAGGTACACTTTTGAGGGGTCATTTAAGCCCTTAATTGATCACTTTTGTATCCGTTACTACTTAATTTCATTCCTTTTCACTTTTTAGGTCTCTTGAAGGCAAATTGCTAGAATGACACTTATTCGGACGAAAATGCGCGAATATATGAAGAAAATGACCAAATTCAAGAATCAAGACACTCAAGATCTTTGGGCCGAAGGGGCAAGGCGTCACATTAATAGCGATGCCGTCGCAACACACCTTGAGACGACTCGAGAGCAAATTGCTATTTTACAAGTGTTAACTTTTCTTTTACAAACTCATTAAGCACATGAAGATAAGCATTTTCTTTAACTACAACTTTTAACAAAACAACCGATAAGCTCAGATTAGAGCTTATTTTACCAAAAGATAAGAAAAACAAAGAAATAAGCAAAAGGCTTAAGCCAAAAGCTAATAAGCTACTCAATAAGCAAAATGTAAAATAAGCAAAAGAACTTATAAAAGCTAAAATGATAAGCTAGAAAGCATAATTACCAAAGAATAAGCACAAAATAAGCCAAAATAAGCACAAGCTTATCTAGTTACACAGTAATGTTGGTTAACTAGCGAATTTTAAGCTTATTTTAAGCACTAAAATGATTTGGAAATGAAAATAAAACCGAGACTAACTAACTAACCAATTGAGCTTTACAAAATATAATTTACAAGGATTGGCTTATTCTAATAAGCTTATGAGAAGCTTATTAAGAAACCAAAAACCATGATTACTTGATGTACACAGAAATGGACAAATAAAAAGAGTAAATAAGCTACAAAATGAGAATAAGCAATCGAACAAGCTAGTTGACCAAATGACCTCTCTAAAAACTAATTTTCAAAGTTTGGCTTATACTAATAAGCTCTTGAGGAGCTTATGAAAATCATGAACACCGACTTATTCATAATCTGAGAAAAATGGACAAAAACAAAATTCACTAGCAGCCCTATCTAACAAGCTTAAAATTGAAAATCTCAAATTGGGATTCAAGATGAGTTGGTTAGCTATCCAAAGAAACAAATTTCACAAGATTTGACCAAGAATTAAGCTACTGTGTGAGCTTTTGATTGCTTATAAATCGGTGCAGGACATGTTTTCAAAGAAGGTATCTAACAAAAGCTATCAAATAAGCCTCGAATAAGCTCACTACACTAAAGCTAGTATTTTTATAATTTATTTAGCAAACTATAGTTTAATGTCTTAGAAGCTCATGAACTAACTTTTATTATTAAGCTCACAATAAAATTCTACTTTTTATTCAAAAAAGTGCAATGAAATTTGACTTATTAACTTACACTACAACTTTGACTTTAATGAAATTGTAATGCTCCTAGATGATCTATTATGATGTTTTAAGCTAATTTGAGACCGAGGTAAGCTAGATAAACAACTTTTAAAGATTAAATGATGATTATGCAATCTAGTTTCCTAACAGCTAACAAATACTATGAGATTACATCAATTTTGACTTTTTACTAGTAACCACCGGTTTTATGCTTGAAATGAGATATTGAGTACTAAAGAAACATAAAACAATTACAAACAACAACACCACGCCCTCTATAACAGATAACTAATCAATTCCAAACATCACTTTATCTAATCAGTATGAAGGTTTTATACTAAAACAAGTTTATACACCAAGCAATCTATTTAATATCTAGAATTAGCTTAACTAAAACAGATTTACACTAGAATTATTACTATTTAAATACTTAAACTATTAAATGCAAAATTTGAGAGAATGCCTTACAAAATGAACACACCTTGAGACGACTCGTAGAGCAAATTGCTATTTTACAAGTGACGGCATCAGTTTAAAAGAGTAGGTGTCACAACTCGACGGCCTAGATTTGGATCCGACGGCGTCGAGAGGTTGAAGCCGACGGCGTCACAAGAATAAGGTGACGCCTCGCAGAGTTGACGTGGACAAGACGAAACTTAATGAGTGGCGACTCGACCAGCCACAATTAAAGAGTGACCTAAAACTCTATATATAGAATTCAATTTTCAAGATTTTAGAGAGGTAATTTTGTGAGTAAAACCTAAACCGAACATAGGCTGTCTTGGGCAGTATCTTAGGGTTCCATACCCTAATTTAGAACAAGATAAGTGATTTACTTCATTGATTCAATTATGTCTTCAATTGTTTGTGTGTATGCTTGCATGTTTTCCATGTCCAGCTAATTTACTTGTGTGTTTGCTTAGATCTATGAAACCTAGGTATTGAATATTGATTGGTTGTCTCTTATCTTAATTGTGATTGACCTAGTATTGCGATAGGTCATTCGTTTTGTTTTTAATGCTTGAGTAATCTTTGTGAACATTAGTTTATAATCACCTAGAGTTATTGTAGTCTAAACATCCAAAGATAACCTTAGAGTTAGTTTATGAATCCTAGAGATTTCGTAGGCAATAACCTTAAGGTAGACTCAAAGAGTTAGAAAAAAACGCATACCCTACGGCCTTAGAAGACACAATGCGTTAAGAATAAGGACGTGACAATTCAACCATCAATAGGAGATAACTATGGAGTAATAGCATCTAAGTAAACACATTTTTAATCATCATAAGAGCACACAACAATAGACATAGACTACACTCACCTTAGTTTAGATAATTAGATAAATAGAGTAATCGGTAGATATACCAACCCCCCCAAATCCAATACCCCGAGATTCGTACCTTTCCATTTTCTAAAAAAATATAAAAAAGATGAAAAATTAATTTTCCTCAACCCCAACCTTAGCGTAGTAATTTCTCACTAGCATTCCTATTCCCCTAGAGAACGATATCGATTCTCGAGGCTTACCCTAATACTACACTACAACGATTAGGTTCACTGCCTAGGGTGTTGAAAAACTTGCTCGACGAAAAGGAAGCTCCTTTGACCCCGAACGCGCGTTGTACGCGTATCAATTACTCATTATGGGCAATTCGAATGCAAATCATTCTCGCAAATATTTGAATGGTTTATGGAAATGATAGAGCCGTTAGAAACGACTCAAGCCGACAACAAGAAAGATAAGGCATATGGTATCGCATTCCTTTACCAATCTTTACCCAAGAACAATTGCTTCAAATAACAAAGCACTTGATGAGTGTCTAAATACTCATCATTTTGTACCATTTAAAATGCCAAAACATCCGAAAACACTCGAAATGCATCAAAATGATAAAAATATCACAAATAAGTGTTTTATGTGTTTTAAATGCAAAATATCAAAATCGGATGAAAAACGTATCAAGTTTGCATAATTGGCGGTTTAGTCCCCAAGTTTCAAAAGTTGTCAAAAATAGTCCTGGTAAATCAAAATAAAGAAAAATATCATTTAAGGTCCATGGGATTCAAAAGTTGTCAAAACAAACCCTTCAAAGTTTAAAATTGCAAAATTACAACTTTGGTCCCTCAAGTTTGAAAATTGTCATAAATAGTCCTTGGATATTTAAAAAATGAAAATTATCAAATATTATCCTTGTACTATTAAAGTTTGTCAAGTTTGGTCCTTTTGATAACTTTGGAGAAATTACGAGTTCGATCCTCAAAAATGAAAATTACACAAATGGTCCTTGTCATTAAACAAACCAAATGGACCCTTGTGTATTAAAATCCCCACCAAAACAAAAGAACCCTGTCATTAACACTTGACCCCCATTGTGAACCCCTTTATTATTAATACCTCGGTCAAACAAAGTCAAACCACCAAACCACAAACACTGTTCATCCTCCTCTCCCACACTGCCAAAACCAAAACCAGTGGTTTTTCACTTCTTCCACCTTTCCACCTCACTCCCACTTGTATACCCACTCCTCCACCTCCACAACCTCCCAAACTTCTTTAAATGCTAAAACCGCTCATGACTTTTTGGCGCCAAATCTACAAATGGACGAATATGATGATTTTGACCAATCCAATGGTTGGAATGAGGTGGGATATGTTCGAGATGTCGACAAAGCCTAAAAGATCAATATAAAGCAAAGTGAAGCAATGTGAAGCAATATCTAGTGTAATTTGTAATTTATTTATGTCGTTTTAATTAATTTATGTTTTCAAGAGTATGTTTTAAACTTTCAAATACTTTGTATTAGTCAATTTCGGTGTATTTTAATCCTTTTCGGTTATCAATTTCAAGTTTTAATCTCATTTTCAAGTTTGTGCAAATTTTCAAGTTCAAAAAATCTCAAAATGTTCAAATGTTGTTAATAGTTGTTATCTTGACTCATAAGCCAATATAAGCTCCTAGATAGCTTCTAAAAGCTATTAGATACTTTAAAAGTCGGTTTAGAAGCAAAAGAAAAATACCAAAAATACCAAAAAATTAGTTAAAAATAAAAAGCAATGGAGATGGTGATCAAAGTTTGAGCGGGGTTAATAAAGGATTGCCTTGGGTTTAGTGCTTATTAGGAAGCTATAGGGTGTGTTTGTGTGCCTCATTTCTCGATCTTGTGCTTGGATCCAATTTGTAAGCCTTTTAATCCATTTTGGCATTTCAACATGTAAGACATTTATAAGCTTAAATCTATGTGTCTTCATGTTCATTAGTATTAGTTAAGTATAATTAAGCAATAAAACCAGTTACTTGTTCTCTTTAATTTGTAGTTAGTAAAAGTTTTATTTTAACAGTTAAAATAGCATAAGTGGAATTTCTTAGTTTCATGTTGTTAGTATTATTGTTTAATGCTTATTTAGCTTTAATATATGATATTATAAGGTCTGTAATCCATGGCATGGTCTTAATCATGTTTTGCTTTGAAAAATCTCAAAAGCAGTCTAGTTAAAGGTTGTTTGGATTAGCTTGTTTAATCAGTATTAAAGAGTGTTCAAGGCAGTGTTATTGCTTGTTGTTTGTCAAACTAGGTCTAAATAACTCATTGCAACAAAGAAAATCGGTGCTTGTTTGTAAAAATAGTCAAAATCACTCTTAATCTCACTTAAATCATTAACTGTTAGGAGTTATAGTGTAAAAATCATCAAAGCGACTTATAACTTGGTAATATAGCTTATTTCAACCTTATTATAGCTTAACATAACATAATCGGTGAGTAGATTCAATTTAAAGTTCATAAAGTCAACTTCTTATTGTAACTTAAAAGTCAAATTTTCGGTTTAAGTCGTTTTGAATAAACTAGAAACTTTTATATAGGACTTAATTTTGAGTTTTAAGATTTTAGCTTTTGGGATATTAAAATATAGTTGCTCGACTTTATCCTAGTATTTTTATATTTCCTAATTAGCTTATTTAATAGCTTATCTTTTAGCTTATTTGGACCTATTTCAAAATGTGCCACATGCACGTTTCACTACCATTTTCACAAGCTTGTAAAAGCTCTCTAGTTACCCATAGCTTGTGAAATTTGGCTTTTGTGAAGCTAACTTAGCCATATCAAAGTCCCAAGCTTAATTTTCCATTTTGTAGCTTATTTGCTAGAAATGCGCATATAGCTTTTCTTTGTCCCATTTTCTTGTATACACTTAATACCCAAAGTGCTAACAAGCTTTTCTCAAGCTCTTCACAAGCTCATTAGTGAACCATAGTAAGTGAGCTTGGACTTTTGGATAGACCACCAACCCATCTTGTTGACTCAGTCTTTGTTTTGAGCTTTTAAGCTTATTTCCTTAGCTTAAATTGCCCTAAAAAAACTCCACAGGACTGTTTGGTACAAGGATTATCATAAGTGCTTATTTGCTTATTAGTAGCTTTTCAGTATGTATTTTTGTGTTTTCTAGCTTAATATAAGTAGCACTAGCTTATTTGCATCTTATTTCAGCTTTTGTTCCAGCTTGTAAACTTGTTTGAGCTTAAAAACATCAAATAAGCTCATAAGTACACTGTTGAGCTTATAAGCTCTTAAAAAGCTTATTTTAAAGTTTGTAAAATTTTTGTTTTCATTAAAGTAGCTTATAATCAGTAGTATAATAGTTTTCAAAAATAAAAACCACAAAAACATCATTTTAAATATAGTGATAGCGTTTATTTAATAGAAATTAGCTTTTTGATTTTTCTTTTCAGCTTATTATTAAGAAATTTGTGTTTTTATAATTTTCTTAGTTTTCAGTCATCATAATATATTTTTAGAAAAGTTTCATAATTTTCTCATCTTGTTTAGTATTTATTAGAATTTAAAATAGTTAAAAGTATTAAATAATTAGTAATAAATAAATAAAAACATAAAAATATCTTTTCAGTTTTAAAATTAGTTTTATAATATTCTAGATTTTCTAAGTTAAAATTTTATTTTTCCAGGTTAATTTTATATTTTCTTGTATTTAAGTGTATTATAAATAGTAATTAATTAATAATAAATAGATAAAAGTGTAAAAATATATTTTCAATTTTAAAATAAGTTTTATAATATTTTAGATTTTTCTAAGTCATAATTTCATTTTTCTAGCTTTATTTCATATTTTATTATATTTTAGGTTATTATTAAATAGTTAAAAATAGTTTTTAATTAATAATAATTAAATAAATAGTTGTAAAAATAATTTTATTTTTCTAATAATTTTCTTTTATTTTAGGATTCCAAAATATCATTTTCATATTTTTAGGTCTTTTATTTCTTAGAACTCACGTTTTATTTTATGCGTTTACGTAGTTTAATAAACGTCGTATTTACGTTCTTTAATCGATTGTTGTGCTTTATAATTACGTATCCAAATATCATTCCAATCAATCAAGAGTGTAATTATCTCAAAAATCCTTACTAATCACTATCCTTAGTGATTATTCGACATTGAAAGTTTTTAAACACCATTCGGTCTCCGTGGGACTTAACGACCGGGAATCACTATACTCTCCGGATCTTAATTGCATTGCTTTACGAGTTGTTTGAAGTTTATTACGGTTGACCATTCACAAGTGGTTAGCTTGTGTGATAAACTTGATTGTTTGGGAGCGAATCAAATTTTGGCCTTGCACGGGGGGGTCAGTAAGCGTGTTCTAAGCATTTTCGGATCCATTCTTGCACATATACCACCTTTTGTAAATGCTTTTTTGTAAAGTTAATCAAAATCAAAAGTTCATTAACACTTTTCCTAAAGTGTTAACAACACCAAAAAATATAAAACAACAAAACAATCGTAACGTTTTCTAGCTTGTGTTTCCTTTAAGGTGATTCTTAAAGAGATACGATTTGGTTAAACGAGACGATACCAAAAATATTGTCCAAAAGTTTTTAAACCCTCAGCACAAATCCATACCTACGTCTTTTCGGTGGTACTTAATAAATACATAAAATCAACCACCGCAAATCAAGGCGGTACACCTACCAACCTGGGGTGTGAACATTAATAAGTTCCCGAACAAAAGATTTAAAACTTGCCTTTGTGTCCTTGTGATTTGGTGTACCTTTTTCAAAGAAGCCATTTCATTTGTGATTATTGGTTTAAGTTCACTTGTCGTTTTGCCTCGCATTTGTTTTGAAAACGGATTTTTATACTTAGTGCATGCGCACTCGTTCTTCCAGTTCTACAAGTCCACTTTCGAGCTTGCAAATATTCCTCGTGAGCGTGAGGGCGTTCGCTCCTTCACCGTGATCGAGGAACGTCTAGCACAACCACCCCCATCGTAATGGCGGAAGACAAACCTATGAATGAGCTTCTCAAGCACCCATCGAGGGTTACGGAGATGCCATTATTGTCCCACCATCGTGGTCGATACCTTTGAGCTCAAAACCGGGTTGCTTAATCTTGTAACCCAAAGCCAATTTTATGGTTTTGAGCGGGATGATCCTCATGCACATATTCGATGGTTTAACAAGATTGCATCTACCATCAAATACAAGAATGTCCCACATGAAGCAATTAAGCTTCTTCCATTCCCATTCTCTCTGAGGACAAGCCCGGAATTGGCTTGAGAAACAACCCCTCGTTCCATTGAGACATGGGAAGATCTAGTCACTAAGTTTGTTAACGAATTCTATCCTCCATCCCGAACTACAAGTCTTAAGAATGAGATAATGAAATTTTCTCAAAGATTTGATGAATCATTCGGGAGGCATGGGATCGTTACAAAGAATTGCTCATGATGTCCGCATCATGGTTTTACCGAGTTAATGCAAATGGATACTTTCTACAATGGTGCGAGACAAGTGACCAAGACTCTTTAAATGCCTCCGCGGAGGTAATTTCTTGAGCAAGACCACAAAGGAAGCCTTGCAAATCATTGAAAACAAGTCCCGGTCCGCCTTTTCCGAACAAAGACATATCGGTCTCGCCTAATGCGGGACCTTCTACTTCATCTCCGTGAGTACATCTAGCACCGATGCTAAGATTGACAAACTCACGGATATTGTTCGAGCTTTGGTTCTTGCTAACCAAAGAAAGTCACTTTCACACGACACCATCACATGGTGAAGTGAAGAAAGTCGAGGTCTGTGTTACTTGTGGTGGCCCTCATGCATACTACAATCTGTCTCGCCACCGATGGTAGTCCGTTTGAAGCCAATGCTATAGCCGGTACTTCACATCGGGGAGGTAATCAATACCGTCCTCAAAATGAACCAAGTTACCGTGCTAATACTTATCGTGCACCACCGGTTTAACCAAAATCCTAACATACAAAACCGAATCAAAACCAACCTAGAATGAACCAAGGTTATCAAAACCAAGGTAATTTCTATCCGGACCAAATCAAGGTTTCCAACATCAAGGAAACCTTAATCAAAACAATTTCAATCGAGGGAATCAATTTCGGAAATGTGAATCCTAACCAAGGAATTTTCAACAACAAGGTCATAATCAAAACATCCGACCTCAAAATTTCCTCCACATCCTCCAATACCATCATCGATGAGTTATTGAAGCAATTCATGAAATCCCAAGATGAAATGAGCAGGTTGTTGGTCGGTCGGATCGGCGATCTAAAGAAGTCTTTAAATGATCAACCCTCGGGCTCGGAAAACTTCCGAGCAACACGATCGCTAACCCGAGGGGCGATGCAAAGCGATCACAACCGAAGTGGTGTTTCATACAATGGACCCGCTATTCCTACTACCTCTTCTTCTTCTCTCCCAAAGGTAGTGGAAAGTGAACACGAGGCAACAAAGGACAAGGAACTTCCTACTAATAACGGAGGTACCAACGATGTCCATCCTCAAGTTGTCCGAAACCCAAATCCAATCCGAGAGTTGTTTTGAACCTCCGGTAGCTCCGTTGAAAACCCCAAATCCAAATCTTCTATTCCTTACCCATCACGTTTGAATGAGCAAAGCTCATGAAAAAGCCGGTCATCAAATGGACAAATTTTTCAAATTTTCCAAGAACTACATTTTGACATAAGCTTTGCGGATGCTATCATCTTGATGCCCAAGTTTGCATCAACTCTCAAACACATGTTAAGCAACAAGGAAAAAGCTGTTTGAGATGGCAAAACTCCTCGAGCGAGAACTCTGCGGTTATCTTGAAGAAGCTTCCCGAGAAGCTTGGAGATCTGGAAAATTTCTCTTACCTTGTGTATTTCGTGAATGGTTGAATGCTTTGCCTTAGCCGATCTTGGTGCAAGCATCAATCTAATGCCTTATTCGATATGGAAGAAACTTTCTCTTAGGAACTTACTCCTACATGCATGACTCTCGAGCTTGCGGATCGTACAATATCCGTCCTCTTGGCATTGCCGAGGGCGTATTTGAAAGTAGGAAAGTTCCATTTTCCACCGACTTTGTGGTTGTTGATTTCGATGCCGATCATCGGGTTCCTCTCATTGTTGGACGAGGATTCACGAGAACGGGCCGTGCTCTCATTGATGTATTTGAGCAAGAAATCACATTACGTGTAGGTAATGAAGTCACACCTTTAACCTTGATCAAACTTGAGGTACTCCGCAAACTATGATTACGAGTCGGTTAACCGAATAGATATCATTGATGTTGCTTCAAGAGTACTCTCAAGAAGTTCTTGGTTATGATCATAATTCTTGAGTGATAATCTCACTCATTCATCTCAACCCATCATTGCCAATTCTACTCCTTCTCTCACTCCGTTTGAGGAAAGTGACTTCATCTTGGAAGAGATTGAAGCATACTTGTCTAGTGATTACATTCCATGGGAAATTGATCACGCTCCCATCGACATCGAGGGGACATACTTCTCATTGAGAAGTTGCTTAATGATGATCCATCATCACTCCCTCCCGTCGAGCTTCATAACAAGGAAGTCAAGTCGGTTGAGAAAGCGAAGAATTTCACGAGTCGAACTTAAGGACTTACCACCTCATCTCGAGTATGCATTTCTTGAGGGTGATGATAAATTACCGTCATTATTGCTCGAGATTTGAGTAAAGATGAAAAGATCGCTCTCATAAAGGTCTTGAAGTCACACAAGCAAGCAATTGCTTGGAAACTCTCCGACATTAAGGGTATCAACCACGAGTTTTGTACTCACAAAATCTTGATGGAGGATGACTTCAAACCAGCGATTCAACATCGAGAAGAGTAAATCCAAAATCCATGATGTTATCAAACAGGAGGTTATCAAACTTCTTGATGCGGGATTAATTTACCCGATCTCGATAGTCCTTGGGTTAGCCCAATTCAACGTGTTCCTAAAAGGGTGGCATAACTGTTGTCACAAATGAAGATAACGAGTTAATTCCAACTCGATTGGTTACGGGATGGCGTGTTTGCATTGACTATCGTAAGTTGAATGACGCCACCGAAAAGACCATTTTCCTCTACCCTTCATGGACCAAATGCTTGAGAGATTAGCGGGGAATGAATACTATTGTTTCCTTGATGGTTTCTCGGGTTATTTTCAGATCCCCATTGATCCACGATCAAGAAAGACCACATTCACCGCCCATACGGAACTTTTGCCTACAAACGTATGCCTTTTGGCTTATGTAATGCTCCCGCACGTTCCAACGATGTATGATGGCCATTTTCCACGACATGATCGGAAACAATGGAGGTGTTTATGGATGACTTCTCGGTCATTGGGGATTCGTTTCAAACATGTCTCTCCCATTTAGATAAAATGCTCAAACGGTGTGAAGACACCAATCTTTGTCTAAATTGGGAGAAGAGCCACTTTATGGTCAAAGAAGGCATAGTCCTTGGCCATAAGATTTCAAAAATGGGATTGAGGTAGATAGAGCAAAAGTCGATGTTATTGCTAAATTGCCTCATCCTACTACCGTCAAAGGTATTAGGAGTTTTTAGGTCATGCGGTTTTATCGCAGATTCATACAAGATTTTCTAAATCGCTTGCCATTACATTGCCTATGACCCATCTTCTTGAAAAGATGCTCCTTTTATCTTCTCACCGAGTGCATCGAAGCTTTTGAAACATTAAAGAAAAAGCTTCTGAAGCACCCATTCTCGTTGCTCCCGGGATTTGCCCTTTGAGCTCATGTGCGATGCAAGTGATTTTGCTATCGGTGCGGTCCTAGGGGCAGCGTAGATCCAAGCATTTTCACCTATCCACTACGAGTAAGACTATGGTGAAGCTCAAACCCATTACACCACCACGGAAAAAGAGCTATTAGTCGTGGTGTATGCGTTTGAGAAGTTTCGCCGACTTAATCTTGACCAAATGTGTGGTGTATACGGATCACTCGGCTCTCAAATATCTCTTTGCAAAACAAGATGCAAAGCCGAGATTGCTTCGTTGGGTTCTCCTCTTGCAAGAATTTGATATCATTATACGTGATAAAAAGGAGCCGAGAACACAGGCTGGCGATCATCTGTCCGATTAGAAAACCCTCACCAAGATGTTTTCGAGAAAAGGAAATAAATGAAACATTTCCTCTCGAGACACTCAATGCGGTTTCTTTTCGTGGAAACTCTACTACCCCATGGTTTCTTGACTTCGCAAATTACCATGCGGGTAACTTCATAGTGAAAGGATGTCGACCCAACGGAAGAACAAATTCTTCAAAGATGTTAAACATTACTTACGGGACGACCCTACTTATTCAAAATCATGCGGATCAAGTCATCCGACGGTGTGTTTATGGACGAGAAGCTATGGACATTCTCAAAGCTTGCCATCTTTGGACCCACGGGGCCATCATAGTCCAAACTACACCGCCAAAAGGTGTTTGATTCCGGTTTTATTGGCCCACAATTTACAAGGATGCCCATGAATTTGTCAAAACTTGTGACGCTTGTCAACGTCACGGAAATATCTCATAAAGAAATGAAATGCCGCAAAACGCCATTCAAGTGTGTGAGATCTTTGACATCTGGGGCATTGACTTTATGGGGCCATTTCCATCATCTCGAGGAAACAAATACATACTTGTGGCCGTTGACTATTTGTCAAAATGGGTTGAAGCGAAAGCTTTACCTACCAATGATGCCCGAGTTGTTGTGAAATTTTTAAAATCTCTTTTTGCTAGGTTTGGAACTCCACGAGCTATAATTAGTGATCGTGGTACGCATTTACGCAATGACCAATTTGATCGTGTCATGCAAAAGTATGGTGTAACCCACCGTCTCTCTCTGCATACCACCCTCAAACAAGTGGGCAAGTGGAAGTTTCCAACCGTGGTATTAAAAGAATTTTGGAAAGGACGATGGCGAAAACCGTGCATCCCGGTCGGATAAACTGGATGACGACTGGGCCTTCCGTGCGACTTATAAAACACCCATCGGTGTACTCCATACAAGCTAGTGTGCGGAAGGCATGTCATCTGCCGATTGAGCTTGAGCACAAAGCATCTGGGCCTTAAAACATGCAAACTTCGATATTCAGACATTTGGTGATCACGAAAAGTTCAAATGAATGAACTAAATGAACTCCGTGATCAAGCATACGAGAACTCTTTGATCTACAAACAAAAGACAAAGAAGATTCATGACTCTAAAATCAAGAACCGCGTTTTCAACGTTGGTGATCGAGTCCTTCTTTTCAATTCAAGATTGAAGATTTTCTCGAAAGCTCAAGTCCCGTTAGTGCGGTCCATTTACTATTGCTAAGGTTTATCCTTATGGTACTATTGAGTTATCTCAACCCGATGGTCCAAATTTTAAAGTGAATGGTCATCGATTAAAGCATTATTTTGGAGAGGACATTCCACCCGTGATTGTCCGGATCTACAAACTTTCCCCATGAACCAATGAATGCGGGGATCGAGTCAAGCTAGCGACTCGGTAATCAAAAACAATGCACACCATATGGGTTTTCACCATATTTCGAGTATCACCCTAGTGTGGGGAGTTGCCCATTATTGTATATAAGTTTTCTCTAAAAAAAAAAAAAAAAAAAAATGTATATATCAAAAATAAAATAATGGCCGTAGTATTTCCTTTTCGTTCTATGTTTCGGCATAACCGCGGTACTTTGAATATTGAGGGCAATATTCATTTCTAGTGTGGGGGAATTCTCACGAATTTTATCATGTAATTATTCCACCCAATTCCCCATTTTGGCCAAAATTTTTTTGGAGTAAGTGTTTTCACTTACTCGAAGAATGGTAATCGATCCGCCATGTCTAACCCACATAAGGATTGGCTAATCCAGGAGCAAACGGCTCTTGGTAAAGATATCTCAAATCCGTTTATGGCTTGCAATTTGCCCAAAATTGTATGGTGTTCAACTCACCATATCTTTAATTAGTGAAAAGTTGGCTAGCCCGCAAGTTTATGGCTTGTGGTAAAGGCAGTTGGAAAACCATAATTGGTAATCGGCTCACCAAAGATAATATTGATAATTTATCTAAGAGTTGGCTAGTCCAGAAGCAAACGGCTCGGTAAAGACAAATCAAAACCGTTGAAAGTTTGGTGATTTGCTCAAAATCATTTGGTTATCATTGTACCAAGGTTCTTACTTGAACTAAAACAATTGGCTACTCCGAAGTAATGGCTTTTGGTAAAGAGATGAAATCCATTAATTTTTCTCAAAACATTGCTAGGGACTAGCAATATCTTAGTGTGGGGATTGATGAGTGTCTAAATACTCATCATTTTGTACTCATTTAAAATGCCAAAACATCCGAAAACACTCGAAATGCATCAAAATGATAAAAATATCACAAATAAGTGTTTTATGTGTTTTAAATGCAAAATATCAAAATCGGATGAAAAACGTATCAAGTTTGCATAATTGGCGCTTTAGTCCCCAAGTTTCAAAAGTTGTCAAATTTAGTCCTGGTAAATCAAAATAAAGAAAAATATCATTTAAGGTCCATGGGATTCAAAGTTGTCAAAATAATCCTTCAAAGTTTAAAATTGCAAAATTACAACTTTGGTCCCTCAAGTTTGAAAATGTCAAAATAGTCCTTGGATATTTAAAAATGAAAATTATCAAATATTATCCTTGTACTATTAAAGTTTGTCAAGTTTGGTCCTTTTGATAACTTTGGAGAAATTACGAGTTCGATCCCTCAAAAATGAAAAATTACACAAATGGTCCTTGTCATTAAGCAAACCAAATGGACCCTTGTAATATTTTGATCCCACCAAAACAAAAGAACCCTGTCATTATCCACTTGACCCCCATTGTGAACCCCTTCATATTAATACCTCGGTCAAACAAAGTCAAACCCGCCCAAACCGAGTTCACTGCTTCATCGCCTCTCACCTCAATCAGAAACCAAAACCACTCTGGTTTTTTCTCATTTCCACCTTTCCACCTCACTCCCCAGCTGTTTACCCACTACCCTCCACCTCCACAACCTCCCAAACTTCTTTAAATGCTAAAAACCTGCTCATGACTTTTTTGGCGCCAAATCTACAAATGGACGAATATGATGATTTTGACCAATCCAATGGTTGGAATGAGGTGGGATATGTTCAGAGATGTCGACAAAGCCCTAAATGATCATTATAAAGAGAGAATGAAGCAATGTGAATATATATCTAGTGTAATTTTAGTTTATTTATGTCGTTTTAATTAATTTCAAATTTCGATGTATGTTTAAGTCTTTCAAATACTTTGTTTTTCAAGTAAGTGTATGTGAATCCTTTTCGATTATCAATTTCAAGCTTTAATCTCATTTTCAAGTTTGTGCAATTTTCAAGTTCAAAAAGCTCATGTGTTTGAATGTTGTTAATAGTTAATGTTAAGGACTCATAAGCTAATATAAGCTCTAGATAGCTTCTAAAAGCTATTAGATACTTTAAAAGTCGGTTTAGAAGCAAAAGAAAAATACCAAAAATACCAAAAAATTAGTTAAAAATAAAAAGCAATGGAGATGGTGATCAAAGTTGGGCGGGGGTTAATAAAGGATTTCCACTTGGGTTTAGTGCTTATTGGGAAGCTATAGGGTGTGTTTGTGTGCCTCAGTTCTCAGTCTTGTGCTTGGATCCAATTTGTAAGCCTTTTAATCCATTTTGGCATTTCACTATGTAAGACATTTATAAGCTTAAATCTCTGTGTCTTCATGTTCATTAGTATTAGTTAAGTATAATTAAGCAATAAAACCAGTTACTTGTTCTCTTTAATTTGTAGTTAGTAAAAGTTTTATTTTAACAGTTAAAATAGCATAAGTGGAATTTCTTAGTTTCATGTTGTTAGTATTATTGTTTAATGCTTATTTAGCTTTAATATATGATATTATAAGGTCTGTAATCCATGGCATGGTCTTAATCTGTGTTTTGCTTTGAAAAATCTCAAAACAGTCTAGTTAAAGGTTGTTTGGATTAGCTTGTTTAACTGTATTAAAGAGTGTTCAAGACAGTGTTATTGCTTGTTGTTTGTCAAACTAGGTCTAAATAACTCATTGCAACAAAGAAAATCAGTGCTTGTTTGTAAAAATAGTCAAAATCACTCTTAATCTCACTTAAATCATTAACTGTTAGGAGTTATAGTGTAAAATCATCAAAGCGACTTATAACTTGGTAATATAGCCTTATTTCAACCTTATTATAGCTTAACATAACATAATCAGTGAGTAGATTCAATTTAAAGTTCATAAAAGTCAACTTCTTATTGTAACTTAAAAAGTCAAATTTTCAGTATAAGTCGTTTTTGAATAAACTAGAAACTTTTATATAGGACTTAATTTTGAGTTTTAAGATTTTAGCTTTTGGGATATTAAAATATAGTTGCTCAGCTTTATCCTAGTATTTTTTATATTTCCTAATTAGCTTATTTAATAGCTTATCTTTTAGCTTATTTGAGACCCTATTTCAAAAATGTGCCATGTGCACAGCTTTGCTACCATTTTCACAAGCTTGTAAAAAGCTCTCTAGTTACCCATAGCTTGTGAAATTTGGCTTTTGTGAAGCTAACTTAGCCATATCAAAGTCCCAAGCTTAATTTTCCATTTTGTAGCTTATTTGCTAGAAATGCATATAGCTTTTCTTTGTCCCATTTTCTTGTATACACTTAATACCCAGTCTAACAAGCTTTTCTCAAGCTCTTCACAAGCTCATTAGTGAACCATAGTAAGTGAGCTTGGACTTTTGGATAGACCACCAACCCATCTTGTTGACTCGGTCTTTGTTTTGAGCTTTTAAGCTTATTTCCTTAGCTTAAATTGCCTACAAAACTCCACAGACTTGTTTGGTACAAGGATTATCATAAGTGCTTATTTGCTTATTAGTAGCTTTTCGGTATGTATTTTTGTGTTTTCTAGCTTAATATAAGTAGCACTAGCTTATTTGCATCTTATTTCACTTTTGTTCCGACTTGTAAACTTGTTTGAGCTTAAAACATCAAATAAGCTCATAAGTACCTTTGTTGAGCTTATAAGCTCTTAAAAGCTTATTTTAAAGTTTGTAAAATTTTGTTTTCATTAAAGTAGCTTATAATCAGTAGTATAATAGTTTTCAAAATAAAAACCACAAAACATCATTTTAAATATAGTGATAGCGTTTATTTAATAGAAATTAGCTTTTTGATTTTTCTTTTCAACTTATTATTAAGAAATTTGTGTTTTATAATTTTCTTAGTTTTCATCATCATAATATATTTTTAGAAAAAGTTTCATAATTTTCTCTAGTTTGTTTAGTATTTATTAGAATTTAAAATAGTTAAAAGTATTAAATAATTAGTAATAAATAAATAAAAAAACATAAAAAATATCTTTTCAGTTTTAAAATTAGTTTTATAATATTCTAGATTTTTCCAAGTTAAAATTTTATTTTTCCAGGTTAATTTTATATTTTCTTGTATTTAAGTGTATTTTAAATAGTAATTAATTAATAATAAATAGATAAAAAGTGTAAAAATATATTTTCAATTTTAAAATAAGTTTTATAATATTTTAGATTTTTCTAAGTCATAATTTCATTTTTCTAGCTTTATTTCATATTTTCTTCTATTTTAGGGTATTATTAAATAGTTAAAAATAGTTTTTAATTAATAATAATTAAATAAATAGTTGTAAAAATAATTTTATTTTCTAATAATTTTCTTTTATTTTTAGGATTCCAAAATATCATTTTCATATTTTTAGGTCTTTTATTTCTTAGATCTCACTTTTTATTTTGTGCGTTTACGTAGTTTAATAAACGTCGTATTTACGTTTCTTTAATCGATTGTTGTGCTTTACAATTCGTATCCAAATATCATTCCAATCAATCGGTGGTATAATTATTCTCAAAATCCTTACTAATCACTATCCTTAGTGATTATTCGACATTGAAAGTTTTTTAAACACCATTCAGTCTCCGTGGGACTTAACGACCCGGGAATCCACTATACTCTCCAGATCTTAATTGCATTGCTTTCTGAGCTGTTTAAAGTTTATTACGGTTGACCATTCACAAGTGGTTAGCTTGTGTGATTAAACTTGACTGTTTGGGAGCGAATCAATAGTAAACAAAGCCGCTAGTCTAGGGCACACAATTGAAGATCAAATAATAGTAATAAAGCTATTAAATGATGTACCCGATAGGTATCTGCAAATAGTTGCATCAATAGAGCAATATTCTGATCTAAGTGAAATGACAATGGAAGAAGCAATTGGAAGACTCAAGACATATGAGGAAAGAATTAAGTACAAGATAGGTAAACAAGTGGACAATCAAGAGAGACTGATGTTCACATGATATGAAAATAAAGGAAAGTATTTTAGAGGACGTGGACGTGGAAAATATAGATTTTCACGAGGAAAGAACCCAGAGAAATTTAAGGAAGAGAGGAAAGATGGAGAAACCTCTCATAGAAACTTCATTGGAAGCAACTTCAAGAAATCAAGCTATGATACTAGCAAATTACAATGTTTCAAATGTAAGAAGATAAGGCATATTGCACCTAACTGTCCTCAAAGGAAAAAGGCAAATGAGCAATCTAATCTTGTTGAAGAAGACTTAGAACCAACCTTATTAATGGCAATATTAGAAGACTCAGATGAAGGGAAAAAAGTAAAAACAATTGAAGAACAAAAGGTCTCACTACATGAAGAAGATGTAGGATATAAAGAGACAAATATGGATAGTCTATGGTATTTAGACAATGGAGCTAGCAACCATATGACTGGAGTGAGAGAACACTTCAAGGAGTTAGATGAGAAGGTCAATGGAAAAGTAAGATTTGGAGATGGTTCACACATAGAAATCAAAGAAAATGTTCAATTTTAATAGAATGTGATGACGAGAAGCAAAGAATTATATCACACGTATATTACATTCCTAGCTTGAAAAGCAACTTATTGAGCCTTGGACAATTTATTGAAATTGGTTTAATGAAATAATGGAAGACGACAATTACGCCTTTATGAAATGGATAACATAATCTTCATGAAAGTTATGCGACAAAAAAACCGACTATATAAAGCAAGTCTAAGGATAGGCACACATGTCTGCCTATTAGCAAGTTTAAATGATAATACATGGTTATGACACGTAGGGGTGTTGACAAGTCGAGGAATTAGCGAGCTACTCGAGTTCGAGCTCGTTTAGCTCGACTCGAGTTTGATAAGATTCGAGCTCGAGTCGATCTCGGACATAGTTGTAGTGTTCGATTAGCTTCACGAGTCGAGCTAAAAAATTAAATATTTAGCTCGGCTCGTTCAAAAACTCGTTTAATATTGTCGAGTCGAACGAGCGAACGAACCGAACAACCAAACGAGTCGAACGAGCCTATCGAGCATAGCAGCTAAGGATAGATATTCCATATTCCAAAATGTTGGTATTGGGATTTGAACACTGGACCAGCACTATGAAAACACTAACATTTACCAACTCTCCACAAGTCATTTTGTTTAATCAATTTACATTTTAAATATATCATTTATGTAATTACACTTTTTTTTTCACTAATATCCTTTTACTTTTGGTTTACATATGAACACCGAACATTACACTTTTTTTTTCACTAATTTCCTTTTGCTTTTTTTTTCACTAATATCCTTTTGCCACATTTTTTCAATTAATAAATGTTGTTCTTTATTATTGTTATATTTTCTTTTTGTAAATAAAAGGACATCATGAATTCATGATTATCAATATAATGCTTTTCTGAATCGTAAAGTGAAAATGATATCAAAATTCTAATCATTCATTTCATAACACAAGTGATACATTGATATTATTAAGACAAAACCATAATACAATCGTAGTTTCGAATGGAAATTCTAACTTCAATCATCCACTTTATTTATTCAAACATGTTCCCAAATGTCGTCGCAAATGGGAATTTGATGAGTTGGAGGACACCGGTAGAATGTTTCCACATCTAATGCATAGAGCTTGATGTTTCCCATCTTTCATTATTAGCTGAAAATTTTCTCATATGGTGGATAGACGAAGACGCTTTTTGCTTATCACTTCGTAATCCATTAGAGATCAAACAAAGTATCACAAATCAAATAATATCAAGAGAATTTTCTAGTTGTTTTTTTTAGTTCATAGTCATTAGTTAAAAAAAACTTATATATAAGTGAACAATAGGTTGTTGGAGACTTGTAGTAATAAATTTGGTTTTAGAGGTTGAGTTAATAAAGTTTTTTTAGTTGGTTGTTAGTTAGAGGTTGGTTTAGGATATTAATTAATAAAAGTTGATAGGATTAATGAATTTGATTTGTTAGATGATAAAAAAAAATCAATATTGGACCTTGAACATATAATTGTCGCGTTTTAGTGTCCTTTGGTCGATTTTTGGACCTCGTATGGCGCAAAGACAAATATCTAAACATTACACAAGTCGAAAACTCTATTAGTGTCATTTGGTCGATTTTTCACCAATTAACCAAACCCTCAAGGAGCAAAGACACGTATCTAAAGTCTAAACATTAACCGAGTCGAAAACCCTGTTAGAGTCATTTGTTCGATTTGTCACCAAATGACCAACCCATCATGACGCAAAGACATGTATCTAAAGTCTAAACATTACATGAGTTGAAAACCCTATTAGGGTCATTTGGTCGATTTTTTACCAATTGACCAAACCCTCATGGCACAAAAACTTAGACAATAAAGTTATGTGACCTAAAAATTCGGACAATAATTAACCAATAAAATATGTTTGAAATAACTAATAAAAAATTATTAAATTTAGTTGGTTTATTTAAAAAGATAAAAAAGAAAAGAAAAGAAAAAAAAAAAGATAGTTGAATATGACGGAGTGCTCAGTGCGATTATTTTGGTCTTTGTTTTTGGTGGAAACCGAAACCGCACCATGAATCTTTTATATTTTCGAAACCGTACCACAAAGGAGTTTTTCTATTTTTAAAAACCGCACCGCGAGGGTCGATAAATATAGTCATTATACAACACTTTACTAGTTAGTAATATATGTACATTAATAAGGGTGGTGGCATCACCTTCAGTTTGCCTTCGGTATGGAGTCATGCCGCACGACAACACCATTGCCACTCGTGCTGTATGGCTCGGTGTGGTATGGGTTTCGGTGTGTGATGCCGAATCGGTGTGGGAAGGAGGAGCGTGTGTGGGTTTTGAAATTATGACCGTTGCATGCATTAAACTTAAAAAAAATAAAAAATAAATAAATAAAATAATAAAAAATTCTTTATAAATATCACTTCATCCTCCTCACATTTTATTCCAAATCTCATCATTTTTACACAAATAAATCAACTACAACACTCAAAAAATGTCTTCATCATACTCTTCTTCATCCGATGACGAATTAATTTTTCCCAAGAGTCTTCCAAAAATGTTCTAGGCATTTGAAGGCCAATATAAGAGGTGATCACCAATACCGACTATTATGCTTGAAGCCATCGCTTCAAATGATTTGTGGATTGGCATTCGTTTTTGGTCCTCCCAGTGCGGAATAACGACATCAATGTTTTGAATCAATCTCCGTTGTATCTTACTGAGCAAAATGGAACGGCGCCATACAGTTCATTTACTCTAAATGGACGGCTTTACAAACGTGGGTATTATCTTACGGATGGAATTTATCCTACGTATTCCACGTTTGTTAAAGCATATAAGTATCCCACTGACCCGAAGGAAAAGAGATTCTAGAAGCTACAAGAGTCTGCAAGAAAGGATGTCGAACAAGCTTTTGGGCGTCTTAAGGCAAAATGGATGATTCTCGATCGTCCTCTCCGGGCTATGTCGGTCGAAAAGATTCGACACCTCGTTTATCGTGTATTATATTCCACAATATGATTTTAAAAGATGACGAGATGGCAATATCACGGTTCATATTATGGATCGGTAGGTGCGCCGATTTACAATGACAATGCACTACGGGGAGTTACTCGGCGAAGATATCCATAATCGTCTCCGATATGATCTTCACGGAGCATGTAGCGGCTCAAGACTTAACATACCTCGATGACTAGTGTAATTTTCTTTTTATTTCAACGGTGATGTAATTTTCTTTTTTAAGTATTATGTAATTTTTATTATTATTAATGAAATATTATGTTTTTATTTAATTGTTTAATATAATTATGAATTAAAAAAAATGAGTGAGGTATGGAATCATGGTTGCCACTAAAAAACTATGGTGAGGTATGAGATTATGTGAAATGATATTATTAGTGGGTTGTGAGGTATGGTGAGATATGGTGTGACATGAATGCCACCACCCTAAGTTAGATTTATAAAAGATTTAATTGCATATATTAGGATAATATCAAACTAAAGACTTTTTATTATATACAAAAAGAAAATAAAGAGTCTTGCATTGGAGAATGGGACTTGCAGTCGCAGAAACGAAACGTCAATACCCATTAGTCCATTGGGAGATTAAAATATTTATTCACTTTCTTTTTCATTATACTACTACACTTTATCAATTCTAAGTTCATAAAACTAAAAGGATTGTTCTTCTTGACAACACATGGATCTGGATGCAAACGAGAATACTGAATCAGGCCCAGATGGTTCTAGTGATCCTAATGATTCGAACAATCAAGCCCAAGAGAATGCTTCTGAAGCACATCAATTTACAAAGAGAAAAAGAGCTAAAACATCAAAAGTTTGGATTGGAATGCAACTGAACGGGTCATTCACTTTTGTCTTTGAATCGGTTTTGGATGACTTGAAGTCTTGAAGCAAGTGTGCAAATGTTTATTCGATAGCTTGGTTTGCTACATGACTTTTGTTTGTTGTTGAAAATGATGTTTTCATTTGTGATGTTTCTTTTGTTTAAGACTTATTAGAAGGATTACTTTTGTTCCTAGTCTTGGACTTATTGGACTTACTTTTGTTTCTAAACGAGCTCATTCGAGCAAAAAAAACGAGTTATTAAACGAGCCTATCGGTCTCGAGCTCATAAACGAGCAACTTGAACTCTAAAATTATAAAGAAAAAAAAGATATAAATTTATATACGAGTATCGAGCTCGAGCTCGAACCAATTACATATACTCGATCACGAGTTCGAGCCTAGGTAAAAAATATCTTACGAGCTCGAGTCGAGCTCAAGCAAAGTAAAAAAATAGCGAGCCTAGATCGATTAACTAAAACTCGACTCGGCTCGGATCGTTAACACCTAGGACATCTCAATTTCGAGTCACTAAAATCAATGGCTCAAAGGGATTTAGTTCATGGAATACCTGCCATTAAACATACAACACAAATCTGTGATGTTTGTTTAATTGGTAAACATAATAGAGTGCCATTTCCAAAAAGAGCAAAAGCTAGATCAACTTCACCTTTAGATTTAGTATATGGAGATTTATGTGGACCAATCACATCACCGACACCTTTTGGAAAGGGATACATATTCTTGTTAGTAGACGATTACTCAATATATATGTGGGTGTATTTCTTAAGTACGAAAGATCAGGCATTTGATACTTTCAAAGAATACAAGAAGGCGATAGAAAATGAGTTAAGGACAACATTACGGATGTTAGGCGATCGTGGAGGAGAATTCACATCGAATGAATCACACAATATTGTAAAGAAAATGGCATAGCACGACAACTTACCGCACCTTAGTCACCGCAACAAAATGGAGTAGTTGAAAGAAGAAATAGGACAATTATGTCTACAACAAGATGTATGATGAAAGCAACGAACATGCCACAAAATTTTTGAAATTTGTCGTTAGACATGCCATATACATCTTAAATAGCGTTCCTAGAAAAGCATTAGAAGACATTACTTCATATGAAGCAATTAAACGAAGAAAGCCAAACTTAGAGAATCTAAGAGTTTTCGGTTGCATAGCATATGCAAAGGTACCATCACAGCATTTGACGAAGTTAGATGATAGAAGCAGTAGAATGGTATACTTAGGAAATGAACAAAGATCAAAAGCCTACCGACTATTTTATCCAGCAACACAAAAGATATGTGTTAGTAGAGATGTGAAGTTTAAGGAGAATGAAACATGGGATTGGAAGGAATACATGAGTGCGCACATTAACGATTTAACCCGAATGGATTGACTTCAAAATAGAAAATCTTGAAGCCACAAATGAACATCACGATCAAGGAACTCAACCGATGACAATGAATTCCATAACAATGATGATGATGGATATACATCATCAACAACAAGCTCTCCTCACATTCTCAAACACTTCACACACCATCAACAAGTTCATCACAAGTAAATTCTCAAATTACACCCAATACCTCAACACAATCAATCTATCAAAGTGATAGTGGTTCAATCTCAACCACAAATTCACATTCACACTTTGATCATACACCGTTGAGAGGTTATAGAACATTAAATGACTTATACGAGAACACCGAGGAATTATTATTAGTCAAGATGAACCTAAGAACTACAAGGAAGCATCAGCGATCAAAATGTATTGAAGCAATGAAGGTCGAGTTAGATTCCATCAATAGGAACAACACATGGAACTAACCACACTACCCAAAGGACACAAAGCAATTGGTTTAAAATGGGTATTCAAGACCAAGAAAGATGCTAATGGAGATATAATCAAGCATAAAGCAAGATTAGTAGCAAAGGCTACATATAAGAGCATGACATAGACTTTGAAGAAGTATTCGCACTTTGTAGCAAGGATGGAAACTATCCGATTACTACCGCCATAATGCTAACAATAAATGGGAAGTTCATCACCTCGACGTAAAATCTACATTTCCATATGGAGAATTAAAGGAAGAAGTGTACGTTACATAACCCAAAGGATTTATGAAGAGAGAACATAATGGGAAAGTCTATAGACTTATAAAAGCTCTATACGGACTAAGACAAGCACCACGTGCATGGAACATAAAGTTAGATAACACCTTGAAGTCATTAGATTTCAATAAATGCGCACTAGAACGAGCTATCTACACAAAGACATCAAAAGACTCAATACTACTAATATGAGTTTATGTAGATGATCTAATCATCATTGGTACACCAAAGAAGGAGATCGACAAGTTTAAAGCTCAAATAGAAGAAAATTGAAATGAGTGACCTAGGATTATTAGCTTACTATTGAGGAACATAAGTCACAAAAGCGGGGTGACATATCAATAAAGCAATCCGCCTACGCAAGCAAGATCCTAAAGGAAGTTGGAATGATAGAGTGCAACGAGACGCTAATACCAATGGATCCGGGAACAAGACTAACAAAGGACACTGAAGGAACATTGGTCAACTCAACCGAATATCAAAGTTTAATTGGATGTTTAAGATATTTGCTTCACACAAGACCCGACTTAAGTTATCCTGTTGGATTACTTAGGCGTCTCATGCAAGAACCAAAGGATCAACATATAAATGTTATAAGGCAAGTACTACGCTATGTAAAAGGAACAAAGGATAATGGAATCACCTACAAGCATAATGGAGGAAACAAGATACAAGGATTTAGTGATGAGTTACGGAGTCAACACTCAAGAACGAAAAGGAACTACTGGGATAATATTTTACTATGGTGAATCCCCAATTAGCTGAAGCACACAAAAACAAGCCATTGTAGCACTATCATCATGCGAATCTGAATTCATCGCAGCAACACAAGCATTATGGTTAAAAGACTACTAAGCGGTTACACACTCAAAGGAAGAAAATGTTATAATAATGGTTGATAACAAATCGCTATAGAACGATGAAGAACCCGTATTTCATGAAAGAAGTAAACATATTGATACAAAGTACCACTTCATAAGAGAATTTGTTGAAAGAAGACTTATAAGTTGAATTCATAAGTGGAGAATATCAAAAGGATCACATACTCACGAAAGCACTACCGAAGATCAAGTTTCTAACAATGAGACAACTTATTGGAGTTAAAGATCTATGACAAAGAGATTGTGATTAAAAAGGTGAGTATTGGGTTAATCCCAATCTGCTAGAACAAAGTTAGTTATAGGTAGTTAAAGTTAGTTATATGGCAGTTATGTGTGAAAGGTCATACATGTTGGTGAAGAGGTTCGAATGAACCATCACAACCTTTCACAAACATGCCTTTTCATTATGTATAAATAGGAAGAACATGTAAACAATCAGATTTGATGACGGATTAATAAAACACTTGTATTTCATAGTTACAATTCATATTCATGTTTCTTGGTATATTATGACTAAAGTTAGATCATAGATCCGTCAAAAGGCCAACACCATTTACCTTTCCTTGAGTCTGAACAGGTCCAAGAGGCGTAAAAGTTTGATACCTAAAACCATTTAGCTAACTAGACATCCTCTCCTTTGATCAAACAATACAAGTTATGAATATCTTTATAATACTCTATTCCTTAGGATTTACTAAAGTGCCATTACCCCAGTCTAAAGAAGACTTAAGAATCCCCTCTAGCATACTAACTAATGAAATCATTTTATCTATATCACATGTCCAAATGAAGTCGTTTCGATATAAAGAGATATAAAAAATTAAATTGTAAGCATGATCTATCTACTATATAAAGCGTTTAAGATGTGGCCTCACAAAAATTAAGATAAAGAGATTTCAATCGTTGGTGACACTAAAAAATAACAAAAGGAGGCTCTAACAAACTAAAATAAGGAGCTCCGATAATGGGGTGACATATGTCACTTAACTAATTAATCACTTTTATTTTTAAATTTAAATATCTTTTAATTCGTTTAATTTTTATGATCTAATTTCACCATATTTTTAAAATTTTGTGCTCTTTAATTCAACATACATTTTGATATATTTTTATGAGTTTTAGTTTTACATTTTCGGTAGGTTTATTTTATTTTGATTCAAATTTTTATAACTTTAACCTTTAGTTCAATCAATACAAACTTTATTTATCAAAATCATTTACTTTTGGGAAAGTGTTTAACGGGTAAGAGATTGTGAAGGTCTTTTTATATGCGGGAATAATGATGTCACGGGAAATATACGGAAAACCTAAACAAACACATACAACTAACACATATACATTTGGAGTGTTGTGAAATGAATTCACTAAGCGGGTAGGGAATTGCGAGGAGAGTTGGGTTAGCAATTCATTTACTATATTTATTATATAACTATATGTATCGCATGCATTGTCTTGGTGTCCAACTAGTATACCTAAAGACATGTTTAGCAACGTGATTGAATTATGTGCTAAATTAATCCGTGATTATTATGAAAATTTCCTGTCAAAATGTATGTAACAAAATATTATAGATTTTCATTTTGTAACAAAAGGATAATTTTAGTAAAGTTGATTGTAAAAATTTAAATAATCAAATCACAATCAAGTGCTTGTTGTGCATCCATATTTTAGAAATTTTAACCATCTCTCTTGAATTTTTATCAAATCATAATCATTCATATGTAACAAGTCGCACTTAAATCAGGTCTCAAAAGAAAGGAATTGGGTTATCATGTGGATGCTTAACCTTCAGCTGGATACAAATGCTCAGTTACAAAACCTATACACATAATTCAATATAAAATGAGCTATTCACTGTGTGCACCTCAAAATGATAATTAGTGACACTACATATCCTCTTTCATCAAGGAACTTGTGAAATTGGATTTGTTCTATAACATTATTAGTTGAATTGATGAAACACCAAAACCCATGCCAAGATTTTGTAAGTGACACTCTTCCATTCTCACACACATTTCTTCTAGGATAAAGAACGGAAATCCATGGTGAGACAAGTTAAAGTGTCAGATTTTTCATTCTTATGTATGGCTTTGTCGAATATATATCTGTGATAGTGTTTTACAGGAGCTTCCCATTAACCTATTGAAAACCCTTTTCTATTTTCTATTTTCTATTTTGTGAGCATGGCCCGGACACAAGTTATGTTTTTTTCTTTCTCCAGTCATCATCAACTCATCATCTTCTTATAATGACAATCGCAATAAGCGATAGAGGATAAATAAGAGAGTAAATTACACGGTTGGTCCCTAAGGTTTGTCAAAAGTTTCACTCACAGTCCCTAAAAGTTTAAAGTTGCATGGATAGTCTCTATCTCTGAAAAGAATAACACCTATGGTCCCTTATTTAACTGTTGTTAACTAAGTTCCGTTTTAATTTACACTTTTAGCCTTTTTGGTTAACAATCGTTGCTTCGTCAGTCCTTTATCATAACGGACGTTTATAATTTAAAGATTATTGAATTTAGGCACATTTTTATACGTTTTCTTACGTTTTCATCCGTTTTAAATGGTTTTATACGTTTTCGTCAGGTTTTATCGTTTTATCCGTTTTAATCCGCTTTTATCGTTTTCATCCGTTTTATCGTTTTCGTATGTTTTATCGTTTTCATCCGTTTTCTTACGTTTCCATACGTTTCATCCGTTTAATACGTTTTGCTTGTTTGCTTATATTTTTACATTTTGGTCCGTTTTATAAGTATTCATCTGTTTTCTTGGTTTTATACATTTCATACGTTTTATCCGTTTTCATACAATTTCATCCGCGTGTCGTTTTTATCCATTTTAGTCCGTTTTATCGTTTTCTACGTTCTCATAAGTTTTCATCCATTTTTATCCGTTTTCTTATGTTTTAATACGTTTTCATCCATTTTTATACATTTTCGTCCGTTTTTATACATTTTAATCCGTCTTTATTCATTTTCTTACGTTTTTATATGTTTCATACTTTTTTATACGTAAGAAAAACAGAAGAAAATGTATAAAAATGGATAAAAGCAAATTAAAACGTGTCGTAAGGACGGCGTATAATATTTAAAAAGCGTATAAAAGCGGATGAAACGCGTGTGAAACGTGAAAAAGTACAAAAGCAGACGGCGGATAAAAGCGACGGCGAATTAAAGCAGACAAAAGCGAATAAAAGCGGACAAAAGCGAGATAAAACGTATAAATACAGATGAAAGCGTACTAAAATGGACGAAAACGAATAAAAACAGATGAAAACGAATAAAAATGGACGAACACGGATAAAAACGTATTAATACGGATGAAAATGTATAAAAACGGACGAAAACAAATAAAAATGGATGAAAACATATAAAACGTATAAAATCAGACAAAAACGTGATGAAAATGTATAAAAGCGGAGAATGAAAACGTATAAAAGCGGATAAAACATATAAAAGCGGATGAAAACGTATAAAAGCGGACGAAAACGTATAAAAGCGGACGAAAATAAAACGGATGAAATCGTGAAAACGTATAAAAACGTGCCTAAATTCGAAAATCTTTAAATTATAAACTTCCGTTATGATAAAGGACTGACGAGGCAACGGTTGTTAACCAAAAGGGCTAAAAGTGTAAATTATAAGGGAACTTAGTTAACAACAGTTAAATAAGGGACCATAGGTGTTATTCTTTTCAGAGATAGAGACTATCCATGCAACTTTAAACTTTCAGGGACTGTGAATGAAACTTTTGACAAACCTTAGGGACAATCCGTGTAATTTACTCTAAATAATATTTACACAGATGGCAAGAAGTGACCTGAAGTTTAGTGGGTGTAAGTTTTTCAATTAAAAGAAGCAAGTCTTATAGCACATTGGCCAAAAATGCAAATTAGATTATATTTAAAAAGAGGGTGAACTGCCCAACAAGGCAACAAGCACGACCTACTTGAACAGTTGAACATTTTTTTAAAATAGGAATCCAGTTAAGAATGCGGTGTTGTGGAATTTATTGATTGATGGGTATAGTAAGTCGGGTTATATGATCTGTTGCAAACGGGGTTTGTTGGATTTTTATGCAAAGGTGGGAGATTTGATTTCCGCAAAGAGAGTGTACAATGAAAATGCCTCGTTAGGATGTTGTGGCTAATAATGCAATTATTTCGGCTCTTAGTAAGCATGGGTTCGTTAAAGGCAGCAAAAATATGTTTGACAGTATCTGAGAAAGAATTCAATTACAGAAAGAATTCAATTACATGGAATTCTATGGTCACTTGCTACTCAAAGATAGATGGCGTTCACTGAGCTCGATATATCTTTGATTCCAATCCGTCAAAGATAGTCTCATGGATGCAATGATAGATGGGCACTGTAAAGCTGACCAACTTAGTTTAGCTGAATTGGTGACATGAAAACTCAAATGATCAGTTTATAAATTCAAATAGTATCACAATGTCACCCATGATGTAAATAAATGCTCACTTAATGTCAGTTTCATAAATGAAAGAACCAAGTCTCATCCCACATCGGCCAAACATGCAAATGAAATGGTGTTTAAAAAGAGGGTGAGCAAAGGAACCATCACGACCTTACTTGAACAGGATCTGTTCTATAGGCTCGTACCTTTGTATTCTTGATTCCTCAAGAGACAGTAACCCATGTCTGGCATCATGACCATGTAGCTAGAGCGTGATTAACCGAGCCTTATGGTCTCGGCCATGGCTCAGTAGAGGATCGTTGTCAGCCCATCTAATGGGTCTTGGCATGGCTACATGGTTGTCTGACAGACAACAAACCTTTTTTTTTTTGCTTCTCGAACCGAATCTGATCTTTCTTATGTGTCTTCATGTCCCTTTGGTTACATTGACTGATGCCCACTAAATTCAGTGAAATTCTTCTTAATAGCCTACTGTTCTAACCTTTTTCATCCACCAAAACAACTTTCTAGTAATGTTGCTGTCTACACTTGAAGACTACTCATGATAATAGTCAATTAACATAGCGACAGATAACAGAACGATTTTTCACTTGCAGCGCTTTCATTCACTAGAAATAGCCTACCACTGTAGCAAATCGTTGTTAATACAACAAACTAAATGCGAAGAGAGAAAAATGACTCCGTTAAAACCTCTTTTTTTCTTCTTTTTTTTGGCATCCTGTGAAAGTTCTTGACAACCAAATTTCACAAAAGTTAATGTAATTTGTTGAAATCATATTTGTGTGGTCTGATGAATAACACGCACTTGGCAAGGTTCCTTTTCTTAATTGAGATTTGAGAGAATACGCTAAACGTAATTCGACTTCAGTTATTGAGGGCAGAAATGGCTATTGCATTGAAACAAATCTTGCCTGATCAAAGTGAGATTATTAAATACGTAGTTGGCATTGAAATATCTATCTTATTCTCCTTTAGCTAGAAAGATCCATTTAAATGAAAGATCCAAGTGAGATTACATTTGTAGGGTTCTATTGAAACATTAAAAATACACTCTTAAAATCATTATGACATTGCTCTTCCTACTTTATCATGACAGAACAACACCAGAGAAGATCTTGTGCAACTTGTCATGATCTTGAAAGTGTAAGTTTCTTGAAGCTTTGAAACTTGAACCAAAAAGCATAAACTTTGAAACCTGAACTCGAGATTCGAGAATATCAAGCTTGAAACATGAACTTGAATTTCTAGAACTTGACACGAGGAGATCTTAGTAGCTGAGCTAAGTAAATTATTATCTATACACTATGGTGACCATTATCTTCACCTCCATGTGAGCCTCATACCATCATTCGTTATCACCACTATCATCACCTTTAAGTTTTATGGTCATCACTATTAAAATACCCATTTTATGTAAACATTCCTCATAAAACACACACACTCAAAAAAAAAAAAAAAAAAAAAGAAAAGAAAGATAATGAACCATTATGTGAAAAATTAAAAATAGAGGTGACGGGGGTGTCTTTAATGGAGGTGGCGCGTGAGAAGGAGGTGAGGGGGTAATAATGGTGAGGGGTGATCACCCCATTGTGACTAGTCTAAGATTGCTCTTGTCGTATAGATGGGGCGGCATACATCTCTCTATTTGTGACCAATTGCATCACACATGATGGAAAGAAGGAACAAACCTCATATGGTCATGAACTCATGATATGGCTTCTTAAGCTCACTCTATTAGCATATTTGCCATGTTTTTCAAGTACTATACACGTTGGTTTTGAAAAGAGGTTATGAAATCGCGCACTATCACATGAAGGAACACCACCATATCATCTAGCAATCATTCAGTTTAGAGTTATTTTAATTATACCATAACTAAGATTAGAGTCGCGGGTGTGGTAACCTTTTGTCAGGTTAACGTCACGTCAACTTCCTTATTGTTTTCTTGCCTTGTTAAGAGAGTCTGTACAAGATAAGAGATTCTAGTAGGAAAAAAAAAAAAAAAAAAGATTTAACTTGAGAATATTCACTGTATTCGGTATCATTTTTGTTATGTATTAGAGGACCGACAAAACCAAGGTTTTTAAGTCCGGATCTTACCTAACATTGTTTTTGTCTTTCTGAGATCGTGATCGTAAGATCGGATCGAATCTGAATCCTCTATATTATCATTTGAGTAAATTACATAAATGGTCCATGTGGTTTGTCAAAATTTCACTGTCGTCCTCAAACTTAAAAGTTGCATGAATGGTCCTCTCGAGGCAAAAGAATAACATGAATGGTCCTTTTGTTAACAAGTGTTAAGTTTATTCCGTTATAATTTACACTTTAGCCCTTGTTGGTTAACTTTGTTTGCATCGCCGATCCTTTATTATAACGGTAGTTTATAATTTAAACTTTCGACTTTAGCTTCGTTTTTTATCCGTTTTCCGCTTTTATCGTTTTCATCCGTTTTTATTTCTCCGTTATCTCCTAACGAGATATAAAAAATTTACACCGCAGCCCCCATAGTGTTTTTAATTTGGCGAGTTTAGTCCCTACTGGGCTATATAAGCGAATGAGTTTTCCCCTCATAACCCTAATCACACACACACACACTTATAAATTTTCCGGCGTCGCTCCTCCTTCTCCTCCCGTAAATCCGATCACTATCAACACCACCGCCAACATCACCTACAACCCTTCCTCATTATATCCTAACCTAAACCTACTTTTACTCTCTCTCTCACACCCAAACGACCACCACCACCACGACACCGTCACCTTCATCATTAAAATAACACCAAACCACCTCTATTTCTTGCTTGTAAACACGAATCCACCACTCACGCTATAAATCCACCCACGGTAGCCATTGTTGTCGTTTTGTGTCTTGTTAAGTTAGATCTTGTGGTTGAGATAACAACCACACCGATTCACAACCAATTGTACGAGTGTGAATCGGTGTGAGTCTAAAACACGCAGGAAACGAAATAAAACTTGTTAAAACACACGTACGAGCAGTCTTGGTTTAGTCTTGAGCTTATTCGAACTTATTTACAAGCCCACGAGCTTATTTTGGTGTAATTATTGTTTGGTTTTGAGTTTTGTTGGTTTTGGGTCACGGCTACAACCAAACCACAAGTGGGTTATGGTTAAACTTTGTTATTAGTAAGGTTTTGGTTTAGATTTGGTCCGTTTGGTTAACTTGTGCTGTGGCGTGGTTCAAAGTCGAGACCTGTGGTCTCGGTGAGGTAAGCTTATTGGTCCGAATGGGTTATGGTAGTATTGTGGTATTGTGACTTAATTGTGACTTTGACTCGAGTAGTAGGAAAATGTATCAAAGCAGATGACGAATAAAAACGTTTAAAAGCGGATGAAAACATATAAAAAAAGGCAAACGGATAAAAGCGTATGAAACGGACAAAACCGGACAAAAGCGTAAAAATGGATAAAAGCGGATGAAAGCGTAAGAAAATGTATAAAAGCGGAAAACGGATAAAAGCGGATGAAAGCGATAAAAGCGGACGATAACGGATAAAAAACGAAGCTAAAGTCGAAAAGTTTAAATTATAAGCGGTAGTTACAATAAAGGATCGACGATGCAACGGTAGTTAACCAACAAGGGCTAAATTGTAAATTATAACGGAATAAACTTAACACCCGTTAACAAAAGGACCATTCATGTTATTCTTTTGCCTCGAGAAGGACCATTCATGCAACTTTTAAGTTTGAGGGACTATAGGTGAAATTTTTGACAAACCACAGGGACCATTTATGTAATTTAATCTTATCATTTTCTTAATAGGCGTTGTAAAATTATGCACACATATTATTATATATCATGTAAAATTAGGCAAATTATGCTTGTTCCACTCAATACTCTGCCAAAGAAGGTAATGGTTGGTCTTCCCTCAAGATATGTGTTCCCAAGTAACTAAAGCCATTTTTTAGAGATGAAAATGTAAGTTACTTGGCATAACTCTTGATTGGAAGGGTTATGGGTCCCTAGTGAAGCCATTCTCCTCTTCTACTTTGATCATTGTGGATGTTGGTTGAGTGGTCTTGGTGGAGAGTGAAATGGAAATGTAATAGATGGTTATGGTGCATTTTAAAGTAAATTTCGGTGCAAAACTTGCTTGGTTAAAGTATGTTTGAAGCTTGTCCAAGACCGGTTGTGCTTGATATATGATGTAGCTTTGTCACATATCGGATGAATATGTTTCTGTTGTTGTATCGATTTTGGGCATGTCCAAATTCGGTGTTATAAATAATATAAATTTACCTTTTGCATAAAAAAGAAAAAGAAATGTATGTCAAAATTACGATTATGAAGTGTTTCATACAATTAGCATCTTGCTTTTAATATTATACAAAAAGTTAATACATAAATTTTTAGTTTTTTAGCTCGTGATTCGATAAAAGTAAAATCGGATCAATCAGGATTTTAAGATCCTATGGTTAAGATTGGGATTCTAAAATCTTATCTCGCAAAGATCCTACTAAGACTGCGATCATTTTTGCTTTGTAGTATCATAAAATCATAAGATCCTAAAATCAGGATCAAGATCTTAACAGTTATGGACAAAACATTGAAATGTTTTTAAATATAAGAGCAATTGCAAATCCGTCCTTGTGCTATGTCACAATTTTCGTAATTAATCTTACTTTGATCATAGACGAAAAGTAATCAAAAGCGTTTTGAAAAACTACATATGTATTTGTAAAATTACTAGGCGGCTACCATTGCTTAATAGAGTCATTGTATAATAGCATTAATTTTTTTGTGTTTTTTAATATATAAGTATAGGCGAGTGAAAAAGTTTATGAATTAAATTGTAATTAAATATTTAAATAATAAATATATGAGGAGAGTTATTTTACATAACCAGAAGAACTTATCTCCACCATCCATTTAAAAAGAAATCAATGGTGAGATTAAAACATTTTTTATTGCACATATTTTTATAATTTAAATATCTCTTAAACCGTTAATCGTTAAGTGAAAATATTTACACCGTCGCGACGAAGTTTAATTATCTTTCTATGACGCAAGCGCTTTGATATACTTTCGAAAAAGAAAAAAAAATCGTTTTTTCGTTTTTCGTTTTTTTACGTTCTTGAAATTTCGATGAAAAATCATATATGATAAAACACTAAATTGAATATCACATGTGATATTAGTGTTAAATCATATATGATATGTAATATCATAGAGTAAATTGCATTTTTGGTCCCCGTGGTTTGGCCAATTGCGTTTGGTCCCCATCCTTCGAAAGTGCAACGATGGTCCCATTTGAAGTTTTGGTTGCATGTTTGGTCCCTGGCCAAACTTAAATGACTAAAATACCCTCGTCTTCTTCCCCTATAATTTTCTGATAATAAATTATCCAAGCACATATACAAGAACCCAGATAATAACAAGAACATATTATCCAAGCAACCCAGGATAAAGATTAAAATGATTTCAACACATACAAATTATCCATAACCATTCAAAAAAGCCAAACCCACCTATTTGTCGCTTAAAAAGTTTATATGCAAAATCACTATCGAAGGATCTTGAACTCCCAAACATAGAACACCTCAAAATGTAACAAACGGCCAAGATAAAAAAAAAAATCATCAACTCTATTTCCTAAATTTATAAACTTTTCACCATCTGAGAATCTTATACTCTTCCATACAAAACAAAGGCCACCATTTGCAAGTCGATCCTGTGCGAATTAGTTCTTAAGGTGCCTAAATCAAATCTCGCACTGTGGTATCACCAACCAAGATTCAGTAAATAAGAATCACATGAAAATTCCCACTTTGCTCAAAATCCAACAACAATGCACAATATCTACAGTGCTGTCACTATTATCCCCCAAACCTAAATAGTTAAACCAACAAACCACCTTAAAGCCACCACCACCACCACACCGCCGCCATCCACACTACACCACCCACCTCAAAACACTCCCCACTCTCCCCTCTTTCCGATCCACTAGGTTACGCGCCTAAAACCCTCCCCCCACCTCTCGTTAACCACTCACGCGCCACCACCACCTCACCACAAATAGGTTGAGTCACGAGTTGACTCGGTCACATGTCGGTTTGGTTATTAAAACATGGGAAACGATTTCTTGATAATAAAAATGTGTTATAAACTTGTTGGTATTCGTGTTTGAGTCGTGTGTTGCGTCGTGTGTGTCGAGACAGCCAAACCGAGAGCTTGGCTCTAGGTGAGGGCTTATTTGGTTTGCTTGTTACTTGGTCTTGAGTACCAATAAATAGGGAAAGCCTTCGACTCTTTTTTGATTTAAAGAAAATGAGGAACAACCGTTTGCAGTGGATTGATAAAGTAATTGGGTTTTATTTTCATAGGAAAAAGAGAACTGGTGGTGGCACAAATTCTAGTTTGTGTTTGATTTTTTAGTAAAACCCTTTAAAGAAAATAAGTGGGGAGTGTAAACAAAGGTAGGTTAAAACCCTATTTATTGTTATGAATAAGTAAAAAGAAAAAATAATCAGGGGAAGAAGACAAGGGTACTTTAGTCATTTAAGTTTGGCCAGGGACCAAACATGCAACCAAAACTTCAAAATGAGGACCATCGTTGCACTTTCGAAAGGATGGGGACCAAACCTGCAATTTGGCCAAACCACAGGGACCAAAAATGCAATTTACTCAATATCATATGTGATATTACACTAATATAACATGTGATATTACATATCATATATGATATTACACTAATATCACATGTGATATTCAAATTAGTGTTTTATTATATATGATTTTTAATGCAATTTTTAAGAACGTAAAAACGCGAAAAACTTTTAAAAAAACGTGAAAAATACGTAAAATTTTTTTTGTCGAAAGTATATCAAAGTCTTATCTATAAAAGATAATTAAATCTCGTCACAATGATACATTTTTTTCGATTAACGATTAACGGTTTGAAAGATATTAACATTTGAAAAAATGATGAAAGTGGGTTTTAAATTGTTGAGATTAATATCATTAATTAGATCAAATAAAAATGGAGGTGAAGATTAATCCCCAGGTATGTAAATAATCTTTGTCTTAAATGATCTTATATCTAAATATGAGGAATTTTCAATCTTACTCTTATTTTGATCTTTATGAATAATCCCCACCATCTATTTAGTTTGATCCAATGGTGGGATAATTCTTCTTCTTTTTTTTTTTTTTTTTTTCTTTTTTTTAATTATTCACGTTTTTGTTATAATAAGTTTTTTTTTTTTTTTTTTTTTTTTTTTTAAATTTTAAATAAACGTTTTTTGTTAATATTCACGCTTAATTTTTCAAAATTTGCATTTTTAATATTCACGTTTTTTTTGTTTGTTTTTTTTTAATTCACGCTATTTACGTTTTTTTAATTCGCGTTTTTCTCTTCCTTTCGTATGTTTCGTCCGTTTCAACACGTTTTCATCTATTTTTCGTCCGTTTCATACGTTTCGCCGATTTCACGTTTTGTCCGTTTCATCGTTTCACCGTTTTTACGTTTCTTCCATTATTCATACATTTCGTCCGCTTTCATCGTGTTTTACGTTTTCATACATATTCGTCCGTTTTCGTCGCTTTTCATACGTTTCATCCGTTATTAAATGTTTTCACCGTTTTAAGCGTTTTCATACGTTTACGAATATCACAGTGATATTCGAATAAACATGTGATATTCGAATATCACAAATGATCTTGTGAATATCGCAGTGATGTTATGTGATATTCGAATATCACTGTGATATTCGAATATCACTGTGATATTCGCGATAATCGAATATCACCGTGATATTCCGAACGCCACGTGATTTTTGAATATAATGTGATTTTCAACCAATGTTTTGTAATACGAAAATCATACGTGATATTCAAAATATCACACGATGATATCGAGAAAATCAGTGATATTGATAATATCGCAGTGATATTCATACTATCGCAGTGATATTCGAATATCACAAACTCATATTCGAATGTCACGTAACGATATTCATAATATCGCGGTGATATTCGAATATCACGCGGTGATATTCGAAAATCATGAGTGATATTCGAATATCACAACGCGATATTCAGAAATCGCAGTGATATTAACAAAATATCACTTGTGTTTTCGAATATCACAGTGATATTCGATAATCACAGTGATATTCGAATATCACAAAATCACTGTGATAGTCGAAGCGTATGAAAATGAGCGAAAACTTAAGAAAATTGACGAAAACGTAAGAATACGGACGGTTCGTATGAAAAAGCGGTAAAACGTATGAAAGAAAGAAAACACGTATGAAAAATGGAAGAAATGAAAGAAAATGATGAAAACGGGAAACGTAAGAAACGGATAAGAACGATGAAACATATGAAAACGTATTAAATCGAAGAAAAACACGAATAAAAAAGCGAAAAAAAAGCACGAATTATTAAAAAAAAAAAAAAAAAAAAAAAAAAAAACTTTAATTAAGAAAAACGTGAATAAGAAAAAAAAAAAAAAAAAAAAAATAAAAAAAAGAAAAACGAGAAAAAAACACGACTTGTGTTTATCTCTTAAATCTTGGGTTAATCTCCACCATTAAATCAAACTAAATGGATGATGGAGATTTAACCCTTGATAAGCATGAATTTTTGGGTAAGCAAAATAAAGTGCATCATCTAAATATATTGCATTACTTTTTATTTAAATAAGACTTTTTAAAACATTACTCATAGTAAAGGTAAAGAATGCGTTTGGACAAACCACAATAACAAAAATTTACTCTAATAAAAAAATAAAAAATAGTAATAAAAAACTCTATTTTTAATCAGACACCATAGACGGACAAAGAGGCGAGTAAAATGCAAAGAGTTTATTTATGGTAGAAAAACAGAACACGTCAATATCTTAAAAAATTCAGTTAAAGTCACCATTGTCTTTATCACCACCTGTTCTTCCACACACACTCAAAAAGTAAAAAAAAGCACACCTTTCCTTCAAAATCCAATCTCAAAAAACACCTCTTAGTTAATTTTAATCCACACATCCAAACACTCCCAATCACCAAAACCAGATCCCAAAATGAACCCAAACACCAACATGTTCAACACCTTATCAGACGATTTAATCCTCAACATCTTCACCAAACTCATCGACGACCCACGCCACTGGTCACGCGCCGCCTGCGCGTGCACCAAATTCTCCTCCCTCATCCGTACCGTCTGCTGGAAAAACAAATGCCATCACCTTATCCCCGCCGTCGTCTCCGACCTGGTCCCACCCTCCTCCACCACGGGGGCGCCGCCTGGCGGCTGGTCAGCGCTTTTCAAGCTCGCGGTGTGCTGTCCCGGCCTTGTTCACGCCGGCGTGCTTCTAGAACATTCGGATTTTGGATTGGAGCGTGATTTAGGTCCTGATGAGAGTTTTCGTGTCTCGATTGGTCCGAATTCGATATCGAATGGAGCGAATTCGATATCGAATGGTTCGAGTTCGAAAACGGATGAAAATAATGAATGTGGGTGGTCATTGTATGATGATTTGTATTTAGATACTGTTTATAGCGATATATCGAAATCGGATGACGAGGAGGTTGAAGTTACGGAAAATTTGAAAAACGATGTCGAAAGTGTCGAAAATGATGAAAAAGTGGTGGTGTGTAAAAAGAGGAAGGTTTGTGGGAGTGGTGGTACTAGGTTAAAAAAGGCGCATTTAGCGTCTGAGATGTGGAATTTTAGTAGAGAGCAAGGGAACAAGCTGTTAGCGAGTAGGTTTAGGGGCGATTGTTTGTATATTTGTGATTGGCCTGGTTGTGTGCACACCGAGGAGAAACGGAATTATATGTTGTTTAGAGGTGTTTTTAAGAATTTTAAGATGAGTAGAGTGTGGAGGACGATTAAGGATGGGAATAAGAGTAAGATTGATTTGAATTGCGCGTATTGTTCTAGTAATGATGTGTGGGATATGCATTCCGCGTTTTGTTTGAGGCCTGCGTATGGGTTTCATGATGACGGTGAGCCGGTTGTTAGGGCTTATGTTTGTGAGAATGGGCATGTTTCTGGTGCGTGGACTGATTGGCCGTTGTATACTTGAAGGAGTTGGTGGTTTTTGACTGTGGTATGTTGTTGGTTATTGCTTTTGTTGTGCTTGATTATAGATAAGTAGGTTGTTGTTGATTGTTGTAATGTATTTGATTGTATGATGGTATGTTATGTGCTGATTGCTTTTTGTTATAGCATTATGATATTGTATTCCTTGAAGATTAATTATGTTTTGGTCAAACAAAGCAACCACTTGAGCAATGTTGTAAGAAATGTATTTGTCAAATGTTCGATATGCTTGTTTTTGGATATTGAGCTTAGTGTTTATTGATTCACGGTTTTTGTTTGGTGAGCGTATAACCCGAATTATGAAATTAGGAAACACCATTCCTAGCAGTATTCAGGGATTGTTTGGCTAATTGTGTGGTTGAATCCCTTTATAATACGTGTCTGGTTGAAGATTTGGTTAAGAAGAAAATTATTGCGTGTTTCACATAGAACTCATATTCAAGCAATTAACATATTGACATTTTAAACTGCATTCTGAGTTAGGCACTTTGGCTGTGTGACGTAATTACAAGTTATACGAGCTTTTGACTTCAAGTAAGTTCATACATTCCAACTTTATGTTAGACGATCTCTCTGGATCAGTGGCAATGGACCTAAGTTTGTTGCCAGTTAAGAGTTAAGTCATGACTGTTTAGTTCATTTAAAGGTTAAAGAGTTAAAGCATCGCTTGTAATTCTTTAACCATTAGTAACAACTAGAAAGCTTATTATTGCTCATTTCAACTCCTGCTGTATTTCGTCTGAATCAAACAACCTATATTAATAAATGTTGGAAAGCAATCTAATAGTTAAGGCTGAACGCAGCAGGGACGAATCGAGCATCGATCGAGCCATATGGCAATCGATGTCTTATCGATCGTCTTGCTGTGTAAGCTGTCGATCGCCTCAAAAACTTCCCATCTCGTTCGTCCACTCGATCGATAATAACAAAGCAATATTAGTCCCTTTTCTTGCTAGCTAGCCGTTGAATCCAAACAAAAAAAAAAAATATATAACCGTTAAGAACTTAAATTTTGTACCGTTTGGTTTATAAAAATGTCTAAGAAAACACCACCAACCAAAGGCCGAAAATCCTGTTTAAGCGCAAAACGTCCGCGTATTTTTTACACAACCTAAATTTTTAATAAGTGTTGTAATGTTTAATATGTTTAATAAGTTTCAGAATGTTTTAATTTTATTTGAATTATTATGTAACGCTTTAATTATTAATGAAATTTTATTTTGTGTTAAAATGTTGAAAAAAAAAAAAAAAAAAAAATAATGCTTACTGGAGCGCTGACCTAATCGAAGGTCGTCGCGGGAGAGAAAAAAGGCGTGGCGCAGAAAATGAGGGGATTGAATCCCCCTACTGGGGGCAGCCTAGCTTCAGCCTTCTGGTGAGATTTTTTGAAAGAGTAGCCAATTTGAATCTTGTCATTTTTTCTTTACAAGCCTTTTTACTCACCTTTTCTTTATATCAAGCTATAACAATTTGAATTTAACTGTCAAACATGCCTAGCGCCTAGTTTGCAAACTCCGGTAGCTTCTCCAATCAGTGTCTCATCGCACACGATTCCATCTTACCCTATGATGAGTCGTGTTTTCAATTTTTTTTTGGCTTTTATGCACCACTGCCATCGTTTTCAAGCTTAGATGATAAACTAAATCATATAAACACTTTGCACCACTGATGTCGTTTTCCAAAGTTTTGATTTTGACAGAGCACTTTACGTCTAAACTTGTATCTAACGAACAAAAAAAAAGATGAATATTAGTATCAACCAATTTTCAATGAAATCGACTTATCTCCAAACTTTTTTAGATCGAGAAAAAAACAGGAAAACGACATATGACCCACTGAATTTGACTTGTTTATCAATAAAATCTGATGTTACGGAACTCACTTTAGTTCCTACTACGACCAGGTTCATTTGGAATATTTGTGAAAAAAAAAACTCGTTTGTGTAAAGCTTAAGCTAATTTATAGTTGTCCAAAGTGTCACATCTTGATTCATTTTTTTCAAAAGTTTCAACAAAATTATTTACTCCTTGGCAAAGTCAAATGTATATCTCAATCTCTCTAGAACAACAACAAACCCATCGTCACCTTTATAATCATTCAATTCGGGATACACTATTCATACGGCCCATCCCCAGACCGCCACTATTCTCGCGAATATTCCTTTGTCCCTGGTTTTTCAAGACAATGCGCTTTTTGTCGGTTTGTTTCGTTTTGACGGCTTTTTAAGCGTTTATTAAACTTTATATTTACTGATTCGCGTTTTCGCGTTTATAGGCTTTTGATATAAACAAAATTATAAAATAAAAAAATAAAAAAACCAAAAAGTAGGGACATCTAAAATTATAGTCACCGTATGAATAACCCCACCCTTCAATTCAATTGCGATTCATTGACGCATAAATTAAAAACCTCCGTTCCTTTAATAATTCATATTTTAATATGAATAATATAATAATCCTTCATATAATCATCACAAGCACATTAATGATCGTTTATATGATTATTCATGCCATCCAATCCCGCCGGGCAGGGGATAGATATGATTATGCATGAAATTTTTGATATTGCACTTAAATTGGCATAATATAGGAATGAAATTTTAACCAAAAAAAATTACGACCGTTATTGTGGTCACCATTAAGAAATCGTGGTTGGGTGTAGAATTGAAGAAAAAGCTAATGTACGATGTGGCGGAGGGTGACCCACAATAATTACGATCACCATTAAGATCGGCCAAGGCCAACGCTAATGAAAGGTGGTCTTTCGGTTGGTTGGCCCACCGAGTAGTCGACCACTGTCGCCCCTAGCTCGCATGCTCGAATCTCACCCCAACCTTTGCATTTTTCGGTTTATCACCAACCGATTAAATGAAAATAACTTTTTTTTTTTTTTTTTTTTTCGTGCTTTTAATAGACAAAAAAACAAGGATTGCTTTTAAAGATAAACAAGACAAATGTAAAACTCATCATAGATCGTTTTCGAAGCAAAACTTCCTTTTATTATTCGACCTTTTCAAAGAAAGAACATAACCAATCGTTTCATACTTGCTCTTTTTCGGTTTAAACGAAAACAACAACACAAATACCTACCTGAGACGTTAAAGGATCTTGAAGCCATATAGACTTTGTGATAGGATTTTTTTTGATGGATGAAAGTGATAGGATTTTTTTGTGGTTGCGTATCTTTGTGAGGATAGACCGATAGAGTGACTGCACACAAAATTAGGGTTACATAAAAGTAAGGTAACTAGTTTATATAGCGTATAATTAGGTTAGTTTGTTTGGGCTCAAAAAAACAAAATATTAATTTGCGGTTTAATAAAATTATTGTTTGGGCTCCACATTGCTATTGTATTCGGATTTTTTGTTATAATTAGTAGTTAGTTAGTATAATTTTGTTAGTCAGTAAATATAATGCATGAAATTTTTGATATTGCACTTAAATTGGCATAATATAGGAATGAAATTTTAATTAAAAAAATTACGGTCGTCATTGTGGTCACCATTAAGAAATCGTGGTTGAGTGTAGTCTTGAAAAGAGAAATGACGCGCAGAGGCGGAGGTGACATATAGTTCTGTCACCGTTAGCGTTGGCGCAAGCGCCAATGCTAATGGAATAATGGTGCATGGTTGGTTGACCCCAAACCGAGTAGTTGACCGTGTCGCCCCCTAGCTCAACCGAGCATGACCGAATCTCACCCCAACCTTTGCATTTTTTCGGTTTGTCAGCAAACTGATTAAATGAGCATAACTTATCTTATTTATTTATATATATATATATATTTTTTTACCGTTTCATGCTTTTAATAGACAAAAAAAACAAGGATTGCTTTTAAAGATAAACAAGACAAATGTAAAACTCATCATAGATCGTTTTCGAAGCAAAACTTCCTTTTATTATTCGAACATTTTCAAAGAAAGAACATAACCAATCGTTTCATACTTGCTCTTGTTCGGTTTAAACGAAAACAATAAAACAAATACCTACCTGAGACGTTAAACGATCTTGAAGCCATATAGACTTTGTGATAAGATTTTTTTGATGGCTGAAAGTGATAGGATTTTTTTGTGGTTGCGTATCTTTGTGAGGATAGACCGATAGAGTGACTACACACAAAATTAGGGTTACATAAAAGTAAGGTAACTAGTTTATATAGCGTATAATTAGGTTAGTTTGTTTGGGCTCAACAAAACAAAATATTAATTTGCGCTTGAATAAAATTATTGTTTGGGCTCCACATTGCTATTGTATCCGGATTTTTTGTTATAATTAGGAGTTAGTTAGTATAATTTTGTTAGTCAGTAAATATAATGCATGAAATTTTTGATATTGCACTTAAATTGGCATAATATAGGAATGAAATTTTAACTAAAAAAAATTACGGTTGTCATTGTGATCAGTATTAGCAAATTGTAGTTGGGTGTAGTCTTGGAGAGAGAAAGCTGATGTGGCAGAGGGTGACCACAATAGTTACGGTCACCATTAACATTGGCCTAATGCCAATGCTAATGGAATGGTGGCGCTCGGTTGGTTGACTCCCCAACCGAGTAGTCGACCGCGTGCCCCCCCTAGCTCAACCGAGCATGACTGAATCTCACCCCAACCTTTGCATTTTTTCAGTTTGTCAGCCAACCGATTAAATGAGCATAACTAGTATTTTATTTTTTTTACCGTTTCATGATTTTAATAGACAAAAAAACAAGGATTGCTTTTAAAGATAAACAAGACAAATGTAAAACTCATCATAGATCGTTTTCGAAGCAAAACTTCCTTTTATTATTCGAACCTTTTCAAAGAAAGAACATAACCAATCGTTTCATACTTGTTCTTGTTCGGTTTAAACGAAAACAACACAAATACCTACCTAAGACGTTAAACGATCTTGAAGCCATATAGACTTTGTGATAGGATTTTTTTTATGGCTGAAAGTGATAGGATTTTTTTGTGGTTGCGCGTATCTTTGTGAGGATAGACCGATAGAGTGACTGCACACAAAGTTAGGGTTACATAAAAGTAAGGTAACTAGTTTATATAGCATATAATTAGGTTAGTTTGTTTGGGCTCAACAAATTGGCAAGATTTTCGGTTTTTTGGTCGGACCGGACCGGACCAGACCGGACCAAGACCTAAATAAGGTAAAAATCGGGACCGAGACCGGACCGCTGGTCCTTTGGTCCGGTCGGTTTTGGTTCGATCCGGTCGGTCCGGTCAAAACGGTCGGAATACTCAGCCCTAATTTTGTTAGTCAGTAAATATAATGCATGAAATTTTTTATATCGCACTTAAATTGGCATAATATAAGAATGAAATTTTAACTAAAAAAAAAATTACGGTCGTCATTGTGGTCACTATTAGTAAATTGTGGTTGGGTGTAGTTTTGAAGTGAGAAATGTGGCAGAGGGTGACTTCAATAATTACGGTCACAGTAGCATTGGCTTAATGTCACTTGTCAAGTTACAAAATTGGGTCAAAAGGCAGTTCTCACGTAGGCCCCACGAAATCATGGCGAGCACCTCAAGTAGGGTGGACCCCCATCCGTCTGGCGGCCTACGCTTTTATTATTATAATTATTATTATTATTATTATTTTTTTAATAATTGTGTGTGTTGTGTTTTTTTTAGTGTATTTAATTTGTGTAGTGTATAGTGTGTATAGTGTATTTAATTTGTGTAGTGTTTTTTTATGTATAGTGTATTTAATTGTGTAGTGTTTTTATATGGTATTTATTTTACGTTATGTTTTTTAATTGTGTATAACAACAAATGTAAACATTAAACAAGTAAAACAACAAATGTTTTCAATATTACAACGCCTCTACTCATGAAAATTATTAATGTCATCTATAAGCTCATAGAGTATTCCACTGGCCGACATGCGTGATCAACCGGATTTCTTGCCAATTCCAGTGATGCTTCCAACGCTTTATTTTTGCCTCGCAACAAATTGTTTTCACCAATAGCATGTTGATCGTTGTATCTTTAGTTTGCAGTTTGAGCACTGCGTTGAAGAAGAGGCTTCACCAAAGTACTTTTGTTGAAATATTTCCTTCCACATGAAGTATCGACACCCATAGTCTTTAGTCCCTCGTCATTACATAACGAAACAATTATAAGAAATATATTCTAAACAAACAAATTATTGATATATTTACGCAAATAAGCAAACGTTTAATTATTTAACTTTGAGAAAGGACACGATAATACTTGCACCACAAGTTTTGGGCTTGGGATGTTCTTCAATTATTAATCCACGTTGACAACGACACAAGTAAGGATTTTGTTGTTGCATCCGCCAAAATAATTTGTATAATTATTCACAACATAAATTAGTAATATCATGGTTCACAATAACCAATCTTGTTATAGATTAATAGTTGATACATGGTTCACAAAATTACAATATAACTAGAAACTAAGATCAATCACGCACGAGGCGTAGTCGCCCAATGATGTTGCCATCCGTCCCACACGAGACTCTAACTCAAATCGTCTCCTCAATCCGTCAATCTCTCGCTCGTGCTGCCAACGCGAGGCGGGCGTAACAAAGATGAGGAAAAGATGAAGAAAGCACATAACTGGACTCTCAACACGGCGGGTGTGTGGTTGACACAATGAATGTACGTCCATCGAATGTCATCCGATTCACGTAACAAAACATGAGGAAGAACCGAGCAGAGGGTAAATCAGAACAAAAGATGACGAGTCGTTTGCTATAAATCAAGAATCGTCTATACATGTTTTGTCATTTACAATATAAATCGAGAATCGTCTATACATGTTTTGTCATTTACAATATAAATCGATGTCGTCTATACATGTTTTGTCATTTACAATATAAATCAATAATCATTTTCACGATATCTAAACATCCTCCGTCGTTGAGTAAACACATGTTCCCAGGCGCCGCCACGACATTTCTAAAATATCTCCATTGTGGGTGAGTATACGGGGTGGTGAGTCTTCATCAAGAACCGCAAGAACAAGTGAACACATTCGTTGTTCCCACACGAATAATCACAACCGGAGACAATATTTCACGAATCGGAGAACCTCTGGAAGACACAAAAGAGATTGTGAATTGGTTATACATACAATAGGACGGTTAAGAGCTGTAGTGTCACACCCCAAATTACATTTTTTGCAATGGAATGGAATACCTGGGAGGACTGTCATAGCATCAAAGTTATTATATTGAACGACCTAAAGTGTCGTTTGGAAAACACATCGCTTGATTTATTAAAACAATCGAGTTTACAAAATATAGATCCCAAATGAAAATCAACGTGTGCGGAAATAAGTTTGATACTAGCCTAACGATGTTTTTAAAGTGTATAAATCCCATGTGAGACGCTGTCGTCACCACGACTCTATGATAAGTCCAAATGCATGCCATGAAGTGAATGCCTTAAATACCGAGATAAAACATGCTAAAAGTGTCAACACAATGGTTGAGTGAGTTCATAGAGTTTGGTTAACAAGTAAAGCTTTTAAAGAGCGCTCATTCAACAAAGGCAAAGTTTTGGTCATATAGATTAGTCCACAAAGCAAAGGCATCAGAATCCACTCGGTTCCAAGTTCCGCCCATACAAAACTTGCAACCTGTGTTTACAACCCCCGCCAAAACATGTCTAGTTTATGTTCAAGCACACGAGGTCAAATGAGGTCACAAAGCAAAGGCATTGTAAATCCACTCGCCCAAGTTCACCCATACAAAACTTGCAACCCGCGTGTTCACAACCCATCGCCAAAATAGTATGCCAATCATGAATATGCATTAAGGTAATTAAAAGTATAAATATCACCATAGGGTCTTCCAACACTCGTGTTGGGATGTATCCATATAAATGGCCTTCCAACATAAAAATATTGGGATGTTTGTAAATTAATAGCATTCCAACAACTTAATTTGGAGCCACTAATTCTTGTATGTTTGTAAATTAATAGCCTTCCAACAACTTAATTTGGAGCCACTAATTCTTGTATGTTTGTTTAAGTCTAGTCACTACACGCACCAAGTCTAAAGTATAAGTAATGTTGCTGGCAAAAGAGTTTACATGTTTGGATAAATAAGCATATATCTCGCCCCAAATAGTTTATAGGAATTTAAATGAGTAAAAGCGGGGTATGAACTCACAAGGAAAGTAATAGCATTGGTTCTACTTCATCTCCGAAACCCAATGCGTGTATTATCCAAGGAGACTTTCAAGTTTAGTATAACACAATCAAGTATAATGCAATCAAGTATAAAAAGAATAACAGAGTATAAAAGTGTAAATGTTTTGAGTATTTGTATTTGTAAAAGCAAGTAGTTGAGCATGTATCTCCCCCAAAGAATTTGTAAAACAAATATTAAAAGAGTAGGGGCTATGACTCACCTGGTATGATTGATATGCCAACAAAATGGAGTGCACTAAAATGAGGCTCGGTGTGACAATTCGTATTTTCGGGTCATTCTCAAAACATTATTCATGCTTCATTATTTATCATTTATCGTGAACTAGGTTTACGAGCATCAAATTCACGTAACCGTAATAGTTTAGCTGTGAATTCATAAACATTTCATCGAGGACATTTCATATAGGCTAGATTTAGTCTACATTTCATTGACATCATTATCATCATATTAGTTCATGCATGGTTTTGCATTTTACCTTAAACGCTTATTTTCCTATTAAATAAACGCTATCGCAGTAAACATTTATTTTGAACATTTGATCCGACACTTTCAAAATATTCCTAATATATTTTATACTCATTTTAAGACTATAAAATTATATTATTAATTTACCCGATGTTTTAAATTTATTTCAGTATATAAATTGTTATGTTTATATAATTACGACGGTTTTGTAAGTTCAACCCGATAGTTATTATTTCACTCAAATTTTGTAAGAAATATATTTTTATAATTTTTATGACCTTAATATATTTTATCTTGACCCGTTAAAATTTATTATTTGCTAACGCTACCCTAAATGCTTAAATATGCTTACAAGTTACTAACTATCTTAATTAAATTATATCTACATTATACTTACTCATTTAAAAAAAAAAAAAAAAAAAAAAAAAAAAAAGAACATAAACACAACAAGTTATATGGTTGTCGACATCTTGATGACTCATTCATTTGTACATAATATCTACTAACATATAATGTATAATACTAAAACTACACATACAAGAAACATATTTCAAAGTGTAAACAAAACAAAACTCACTTTCTCTTCTTCTCTACACAAACCGAAAACCACAAGACCAAGAAGGAGACCATATTTGTTTCTCTAATCAAGTTTTAAACACACTAGTATCACTTTGTATAGGTTTTGAAATAAAACCTAGGGTGATTAGGAAAAATCCTTTGTTCTCATAAACCTCATCAATTACTAGTAAGCATTTCATACTCATCATCATATTTCATATTCATTGATATATTTATTTCATCATATTTGAGTAAAAACATGCAAGTCATATGATGTTTGTACCACTTTTACATGATTTTAAGTGTTAAATATATATAATCCGTCCTATAATTACTCCTTGTTATGTATTAGTTTTGGTGATGCCTAGGAACCCATGACACCCTAAGAAGGTGTATGGCAGGATTAGAATAGCTTCGGAGTTGTTTTGAATGGGTTAGAATAGTTTTGGCGCGAGAAAAACTATTTTCGACAAGTATTAAAAGTGATCTGACCTTATTTTGTTTTTCTGGAAAATCCGACAGTAGGCACGAATTTTTGGCCTAGATATTTAGAAAATATACTTTAAAACGAATCCGTGGCCGCTTGAACGGATTAAAACGGAGTTATAACGAAGAAGTTATGAATTTTTCAAGTTTGACGACGAAATATACATTTTCAGAAAATTTCAGCAAGGTGTTTTTGTTTTGTACAAGTCAAAAACGAGCCTTAAGCTTTACAAATTATTTCGACTTATCAAAAATATATTAGTATACTTTGATACGGAGCTAAGGACGTATAATACGTAGAAAACGGATTTGAAACGACTAAGATATACACGTTTTCATAAATTGCCGAACTTTATTATTTTAGAAAACTATATTATTTTACGAGACAAGTGTTACGGTAACCAAAGCGACCATGTTGAAGGTCGTTTTTAACTATGATGTAGAACTTTTGTAACGAGATGTCTTCTAATAAAATTTAGATCACCAAGCATACTTTCCAAAACGACCAACCGTTTGTATAGCGGAGTTGTAATAAATTACTTACGGTTGCTTAAACTTTGCCGAAACTCGCTTTTTAAACCACATTTGGACAAAATCACCATATTTAACCTCTATTATCTTTATGTTCGAGACCTCTATGACGAAAACTCCTGTACTGAAACTTCTAGATTTTGATACAAGCTTTTCAAAACCGTCGAGTTCGTTTCCTAACGTTCGACGTACACTATTTTACGACTAGTTTTTCGAAGCCATTTTTATCACTTTCATGAAATTTCCGACGACATTATTTTTTTAAAAAGTTATATTTTCTTAATAAATCACCAAATGATTATCGTGGGATATCATTTCAACGTAAATACTTGTAAAGTAATTTAAGAATGGTCAAGACATCAAAAGAGTATTTTTCGACGATAAGTATTAATTTCAAAATTCACAAGTGGTATAAATATCATCCGAAATGCATGCATAACATTACATCATAACTTATTACGATCATATCATTCATAATAGGTCATTTTCGAGATTCACGCTATATTTCAAAGTATCCACTTTTGTCATCGTAATCATTGCAACAGTGAGTTCATAGCCCCACTTTTACTCTTTTAACTGCTTTACAAACTCTTGGGGAGATACATGCTACATTTTAATCGAACACAACCGCTTTGAATCAGTATGCTATATCCGAATGTTTTATTGTCACTAAGTATTTGCCATGTTCAAGTCCCTACATCATGAACCATTAGTCACTTGCGAGTGAGCACGAATATTGTGAATAGGCTATTGGAATTAACACTCCGCTCCTATCGACCCGCTTAGGGAAATCGAGCGCACTATATTTGAACCAGTAAGGTAAATTGGCAAGTTTACCTATTAGGGCGGCGATGAAACGATGATTACCAATTTTTATTGGTGCGATGTTTACGCTTTGGTGTCATGAACTTAGTGAAATAAATACGATTTTGTTTTCAACGATGAGTGTGAAACAATTTAACTCACACTACGATGATTGTGTTCAAACGAATTAATTAAACCTATGGATTTCACTCAACCTTTGTGTTGACCTTTTAAGCATGTTTTATCTCGGTATCTAAGGCATACTTCATGGCATGCATGTGGACACATCATAGAGTCGCGGTGACGACGCTGCCTCACTGGTTTTATGAACTTTAGAACATCACTTGTACTAAACTTATTTTCCGTGCATAGTAACTTTCATTTGGGACCTATCTTTGTAACTCGAATGTTTTATTAAATCAAGCGATGTATTTTCCAAACGACACTTTAGGTCGCTCAATATAACTGTGATTGTGATGCTATGACAATAATCCCGTGAATTCAATTCACGCAAAAGCGGAGTAATTGGGGTGTGACAGATTGGCATCGAGCTTGATTATAGAGAACTAGGTTGCATCATTGACCCTAGACTATAACTACATCATCATAGCATCTCATCATTTCATCATAAGTGCAGGTTCACTTTACATGCGATTTATACGTACATTTTTCGAGTTATTTACTTTCATTTCAAATCGATTGTCACATGGATGCCTTTAAATGCCCATTCCATTATTCTTTCTTCACACTCCAATGTCGAGAATGCCTTGTTATTCCCCATCAAAATTTCAACATCAATTGACTCATCACCGATAACGTCGAATGACGAGATAAACCTTTAAGTAGGACGAAGTCACTCTCACTCCTTTGTTGCACCACTAACATGTCGAGTTACACATTATTAACACATTAAGCCACAAAACCATCATACATTTGAAGCACTTACAACACCTCATAACCCATTTCTTAGGAAACCGTCGATCATTTTGAAAAATAACCTCAAACGTATCATTTCTTATCACCTCTTTAGAGCGCATATTTTTAACATGGGATTTTGCTACGCCTCACATTTCCTCTTGTTTTGAAGAAGATATGGCAATCAAGAAAGCTACACCGAAATGACTCAAGCGGCTATTCAAAAGTTGGTAAGGATAGCATAGCCGATGCTCTAAGGATTGAAAGGAAGCGGTGCCGCTTGCCGCCGAGGCCATGCCATTGCCAAGCCGCTAGAATTGCGAGGAAGTCAAGCCGCTAGGCTTCTCGGTCTGCAGAAATGCAGGAGGGTCCCGAGTCAAAAGTCGCTCAGATAAGAACTTCAAAGTGGAGATCCCACTAAGTTTAGAGGTACCGGCGAGCCACCGCCATGGTTAGATGGTTCGAGAAATTGAGTCCGTGTTTTTGTTATGTAATTGCCCGGATGATAGCAAGGTCAAGTTTGCTACGAGTACACTACTTGATGGAGCGTTGTCGTGGTGGAACTCTTACGCTCAACCGATGGGAATGGAAAATGCTTTCAAGCTCACTGGGAGCGCTTTAAAGGTTCGTAACAAAGAAGTTTTGTCCGCGCATTTGAGGTGAAGAAGTTGGAGACCGAATTCTATGAGTTGGTAACTATTGGGTATGACATTGATACTTACATTCGAAGGTTTCAAGAATTGGCCGTGTTATGCCCATCTATGGTGTCGGATAATGAGAAGCTACTAGAGGCTTTCATTGAAGGACTTCCCGAAATTATTCAAGGTGATGTAACTTCTTTTGACCCGCAAACGATTGAGGAATCTATTCGAGTGTCTCAGAAGCTTATGGCACAAGTAGTAAAGAGAGGAAATATCACCAACACCAACCGTAACAACAATACCAACAACCACACCAACTACAACAATAACTAAAACAACAACAACAACAACAACGACGATGACCAAATCAACAACAACAAAAGAAAATGGGAAAATAACCAAGGAGGTTATAACAACAACAACCAAACCGCAACACTAACCATCATCAACAATGTAATAGAAGGCAAGAAGTCGCTATGGTTTATGTTGCGCACCTAGAGAAGGTAGAGGTTATCTTTGAACACACCCACTATGTAATCGATGTAATTTTCATCACTCGGGTCCTTGCTCCGCCAAGTGCCACAAATGCCAAAACCGGACATCTAGCTGTGGATTGTAAAGGTAAGCGATAGTCATGTGCTCGGATGTGGGGAGCAAGGACACTATCGGAATCAATGTCCTCAAAACCAAGGTCAACAGGTTGAAGGTGCTCATGGAATGCATACATGTTAGAGGAGGAGAAGCTCGTCAAGGTATCAACGACGGAAGACTAAAGAAGTTCGAAACCAACATTCTTATTTCTCCTTATGTACTATGTTGTACTAAGTTTATGTTTTCCATCGATCCGAATATTTATAACCTAAGATGTACTACTTTTGATAAACCACTCGTTGTAAAATATTCTCATCTATTGTACTTTATTTTCTTTCGATTCGTTTACTCACGAGAATTTTAATTCCTTTTACTTTAACTATCATGTTAACGACACGGTTTAAATCGTTGTAAACATCGAGAGTTATAACAACTAAACCGAACGTCACATCATCGCTCCTTAATTATACATAGCCTAGCTAACTATGTCTAATTCGGAGGATCATGTTATGTTGGGGCGATTATTTATAAATCTTAGTGCAAGCAAAATTTTCGGTGTTCCAATTCAAAGTGTTACTTATGAGAGATTCATCCGATATTTTCTTTACTATGATATTTTATACACTCTCAATCATCGATAACCGTGAACGACACTTCTCCATGTCTTTTCTCCTCGTTATTCATCACAAACTCAAAATTTGATAGACTAACACGAACCCAATTAGGATTGAATTCCTTTTTGGTTGGGCGAATGTGACAATTCAGTATTTTGGGTCATTCTCAAAACATTATTCATGCTTCATTATTTATCATTTATCGTGAACTAGGTTTACGAGCATCAAATTCACGTAACCGTAATGGTTTAGCTGTGAATTCATAAACATTTCATCGAGGACATTTCATATAGGCTAGATTTAGTCTACATTTCATTGACATCATTATCATCATATTAGTTCATGCATGGTTTTGCATTTTACCTTAAACGTTTATTTTCCTATTAAATAAACGCTATCGCGTAAACATTTATTTTGAACATTTGATCCGACACTTTCAAAAATATTCCTAATATATTTTTATACTCATTTTAAGACTATAAAAATTATATTATTAATTTACCCGATGTTTTTAATTTATTTCGTATATAAATTGTTATGTTTATATAATTACGACGGTTTTTGTAAGTTCAACCCGATAGTTATTATTTCACTCAAATTTTGTAAGAAATATATTTTTATAATTTTTATGACCTTAATATATTTTATCTTGACCCGTTAAAATTTATTATTTGCTAACGCTACCCTAAATGCTTAAATATGCTTACAAGTTACTAACTATCTTAATTAAATTATATCTACATTATACTTACTCATTTAAAAAAAAAAATAAAAAAATAAAAGAACATAAACACAACAAGTTATATGGTTGTCGACATCTTGATGACTCATTCATTTGTACATAATATCTACTAACATATAATGTATAATACTAAAAACTACACATACAAGAAACATATTTCAAAGTGTAAACAAAAACAAAAACTCACTTTCTCTTCTTCTCTACACAAACCGAAAAACCACAAGACCAAGAAGGAGACCATATTTGTTTCTCTAATCAAGTTTTAAACACACTAGTATCACTCTTTGTATAGGTTTTGAAATAAAAACCTAGGGTGATTAGGAAAAATCCTTTGTTCTCATAAACCTCATCAATTACTAGTAAGCATTTCATACTCATCATCATATTTCATATTCATTGATATATTTATTTCATCATATTTGAGTAAAAACATGCAAGTCATATGATGTTTGTACCACTTTTACATGATTTTAAGTGTTAAATATATATAATCCGTCCTATAATTACTCCTTGTTATGTATTAGTTTTGGTGATTCCTAGGAACCCATGACACCCTAAGAAGGTGTATGGTAGGATTAGAATAGCTTCGGAGTTGTTTTGAATGGGTTAGAATAGTTTTGGCGCGAGAAAAACTATTTTCGACAAGTATTAAAAGTGATCTGACCTTATTTTGTTTTTCTGGAAAATCCGACAGTAGGCACGAATTTTGGCCTAGATATTTAGAAAATATACTTTAAAACGAATCCGTGGCGCTTGAACGGATTAAAACGGAGTTATAACGAAGAAGTTATGAATTTTTCAAGTTTGACGACGAAATATACATTTTCGTAAAATTTCAAGAAGGTGTTTTGTTTTGTACAAGTCAAAACGAGCCTTAAGCTTTACAAATTATTTCGACTTATCAAAAATATATTAGTATACTTTGATACGAAGCTAAGGACGATAATATCGTAGAAAACGGATTTGAAACGACTAAGATATACACGTTTTCATAAATTGTCCGTAACTTTATTATTTTAGAAAACTATATTATTTTACGAGACAAGTGTTACGGTAACCAAAACGACCATGTTGAAGGTCGTTTTTAACTATGATGTAGAACTTTTGTAACGAGATGTCTTCTAATAAAATTTAGATCACCAAGCATACTTTCCAAAACGACCAACCGTTTGTATAGCGGAGTTGTAATAAATTACTTACGGTTGCTTAAACTTTGCCGAAACTCGCTTTTAAACCACATTTGGACAAAATCACCATATTTAACCTCTATTATCTTTATGTTCGAGACCTCTATGACGAAAACTCCACATCTAAACTTCTAGATTTTGATACAAGCTTTTCAAAACCGTCGAGTTCGTTTCCTAACGCTCGACGACACTATTTTACGACTAGTTTTTCGAAGCCATTTTTATCACTTTCATGAAATTTCCGACGACATTATTTTACGACGAAAAGTTATATTTTCTTAATAAATCACCAAATGATTATCGTCGGATATCATTTCAACGTAAATACTTGTAAAGTAATTTAAGAATGGTCAAGACATCAAAAGAGTATTTTTCGACGATAAGTATTAATTTCAAAATTCACAAGTGGTATAAATATCATCCGAATTGCATGCATAACATTACATCATAACTTATTACGTATCATATCATTCATAATAGGTCATTTTCGAGATTCACGCTATATTTCAGTGTATCCACTTTTGTCATCGTAATCATTGCAACAGGTGAGTTCATAGCCCCACTTTTACTCTTTTAACTGTTTTACAAACTCTTGGGGGAGATACATGCTACATTTTTAATCGAACACAACTGCTTTGAACTGTATGCTATATCCGAATGTTTTATTGTCACTAAGTATTTGCCATGTTCAAGTCCCTACATCATGAACCATTAGTCACTTGCGGTGAGCGAATATTGTGAATAGGCCTATTGAATTAACACTCCGCTCCTATTGACCCGCTTATGGAAATCGAGCGCACTATATTTGAACCAGTAAGGTAAATTGGCAAGTTTACCTATTAGGGCGGCGATGAAACGATGATTACCAATTTTTATTGGTGCGATGTTTACGCTTTGGTGTCATGAACTTAGTGAAATAAATACGATTTTGTTTTCAACGATGAGTGTGAAACAATTTAACTCACACTACGATGATTGTGTTCAAACGAATTAATTAAACCTATGGATTTCACTCAACCTTTGTGTTGACCTTTTTAAGCATGTTTTATCTCAGGTATCTAAGGCATACTTCATGGCATGCATGTGGACACATCATAGAGTCGCGGTGACGACGCGTCTCACTTGGGTTTTATGAACTTTAGAACATCGTTTGACTTGTACTAAACTTATTTTCCGTGCATAGTAACTTTCATTTGGGACCTATCTTTGTAACTCTGAATGTTTTTATTAAATCAAGCGATGTATTTTCCAAACGACACTTTAGGTCGCTCAATATAACTTGATTGTGATGCTATGACAATCAATCCCGTGAATTCAATTCACCGCAAAAGCAGTAATTTGGGGTGTGACACTGGAAACTATCCGCGACCTAAAATGAATGTTATGACCGAGTTATGATATGTTGTCATGAATGCGTGATACAATGTAGTGCATGCAAATCCATATGATATCCATACCACTTGTAACGTTTTGGAAATAATGTTTATCGTCAAAATATATGTTGGTGACATCTCGTCGTAAAAAAATACTCTACAAGTAGTTATGTTGAAACAACCTCCCATGATAGTCACAAAATGGTGCACACCGAGTGTTAGGAAACGAACTCAACAGTTTTGGAAAGCTTGTGTGATTATCTCAAAGTTTTAGCATTTAAGTTTACATCCTAGAGGTCTCGATCACAAAGAAAATATAGGTTAAGTATTGCACTTTAGGCCAAAAATATAGTTTAAAGGATGGTTTTCGCAAAGTTTGAGTGACTATATGTTATTCGTTACAACTCCGCTCAACAAACGGTTGGACATTTTGGAAAATATGCTAGCGAACTTACTTTTACTAGAAGACATCACGTTATAAAAGTTCTACATCATTGTTAAAACGTCCGCCAACATGGTCCTTTAGTTGCCGTAGTATGTTTGTAATAAAGAATATATTAATTTTGCTAATAGAATAAAGTTACGGCAACTTGGTTTATTGCGTGTAATTTAATCGTTACAAGTCCGTTTTCTCGTTTTCTACATCCTTAGATTCGTGTCAAAGTATACTAATATATTTTGATAAGTCGACACAATTTATAAAGCTTAAGACTCATTTTGACTCGTAAGGAGTGACATTTTCAATCTCGAAATTTCGAAATTAATAGTTTTCCTCGTCAAACTTGAAAATTCATAACTTCTTCGTTATAGCTCGCTTTAATCCGTTCAAGCGGCCACGGTTTCGTTTTAAAGTATATTTTCTAAATATCTAGGCCAAATATTTTTGTTCACTGTCGGATTTTCCGAATTAAATTTTAAGGACAGACCCTTTTCAAAGCGTGTCGAAATGAGTTTTTCTCGCCAAACTTATTCTAACCCATTCAAAACAACTCAAAGCTATTCTAATCCTACCATACACCTTCTTAGGGTGTCATGGGTTCCTAGACATCACCAAAATAAAATATAACAAGGAGTAATTATAGGATGGATTATATATTTAGCACATAAAACCTTAAAAACCTTTAAAAATGGTATAAATATCATGAGACTTGCATGTTTCTCAATAAAATGATATGACCATGAAAATGAATATGAAATAAAATATGAATATGAATGCTTACTAGTGATATGATGAGGTTAATGGACAAAAGGTTTTTTCTAATCACTTGAGGTTTGTATTACAAAACCTTGCAACAAATGATACTAGTGTTTATAAAACTTGACTTGTAAACTTGGAATGACTCTTTATCTTGGTCCCTTGGCTGCAAAATGTAGAGAGAAAGAAGACAATTTTTTTGGTCTTTGGGTTGCAAATGAATTAAGTGAAGTGAAGTTGTGATAAGTTAAATTAATATACATGTATATTATAGATATTATGCAAATATCTTGGTGATTCACCCCTTGTGTCGACAAGGGGTGTGAATCATCTTTTGTTTATGTTTTTTTTTTTTTTTTTTTTTTAACTTTGAATAAGTGTAAGATACTTGTAAGATTTTGATGTTAAATGAGTTAAGTGGTAAGTTGTAGCATTTGTAAATATTTAGGGTAGCGTTGAATAAAAATAAATTTTCACGGGCCAAGATAAAATATTTTTAGGTCATAAAATTATAAAATACATTTCTTGAAAGATTTGAGTGAATAAATATTTATCGGGTTGAATTTAAGAAAACCGTCAGTAATTTATATAAACATAACAATTTGTATACGAAATAAATTTAAACACCGGTAAACTAATGATAATATTTTATAGACTTAATATGAGTATAAAATATATTGTGATTAATTTTGGAAGTATCGTATCAATTGTTCAAAATAATGTTTACGCGATAACGCTTATTTAATATGAAATTATCGTTTAATGTGAAATGCAAAACCCATGCATGACTAGTATGATGAATGTAGAGTTTGAGAAATGACCAAAATTGAGAATTGTGACATGTAGCAATAACCACTCCCATTTCGGCATAGTCATCCAATAACGTCGGTGTCGCACCGTTAAACCAATTCATCGAGTTACGTGTAGATGTAAAAGATTCACCCCACATTTCCTGTAAACTTCCTCGTGATTGTCTACCTTTCCCCGGCAAGAGCTCGGATGGGCCACATTTCTTGCCGATGGCCAAGACCTCTGCAAGAGCTCGATAGCCACAATTTCCATCACCCTCCACGTTAAAGATCCCCATGATCCGGTGATCGGAAAAGAGTGGAATTTCGGTCATACAATATTCGCTAAAGTAACTGGAGCGTACAAGTGGTGTCTTAAGTCGCCTCGCTAGGTCCTTCGTTTAAGTCTAGGGCGTTAGAAGGCTCTCCCACATAAGAACCGTGTCTCAGATTCCTTATTTACTACGGGACTTTTTAGGTTTTGTAGCTTCTGCGGTGCCTTGGGGTTCTTCGTTCAAATCCGGAGATTTGGTTTAGACTTGGATTTGTTGCCCTTTGCGCTCGGACGTCCACGATTACTTTCTTTAACGGCGAGTTGTTGGTGACACGATTCGGAGCGTATATACCTCGAGCATGTTTAACATATTTTTTTTGACAAGCGGCGATGCTCGGTATAAACACTTTGAATTTCAGACGTCATCTTGACAAGAAAATATTCAGCTCTTGAGCCCTTGAGGCTCTTGAGGATATTCGGGCTCATCAGCTCTTGAGTATTTCGGACAACGTGCCGAGGCACGCTTAGTGTTCTCCAAAATTATCAACAAAATCAAGCGGAATTGGCAATCCCAGATTCGAAAAAGGAAATAGTTAAAATTATCGGTATTGACGGAAGAATAACTTGATAGGCATAAATTTTAAAGTACATACCGTTTGCTTGAAGCCAATACATTGGTGATAGCATGGTAAACCATACACTAACAAGATCGATGACCACATGCATGTGGGTCAACATCCGTTACTTTCTGCAGTATGAGCCTTAAAGCATCCATTGAAACATTATACCGCATTCGTTAAATAGAGTGCTCTTACAAGCATGCGCTTCTTGATTTTGCTTATATTCAAAGAGGCTCGTATCGCGGTTTCTTGCGACTATAATCTTGTCGACCGAACACAACAACGTGTCTAAGTCGCACCGCTGGAGCCCAAGTATAACTTCAACGGTAGCGTGTTGACCCTCAACTCTACATGTTGTTGTTTGGCGAAGTCTGCGATATTGATCGGTAATGTACGACACAAACATGCGATCGTAATCTCGCACCACGATTCTAAAATACCGAAAACATCCGAGAAAACAAAGAATTACTAAAGTGAGAAAACAATCCGAGTAGTTATTTATTAAATAATAATAAAAAATGTATTATTAAATAACAATTGAGTACCCTTTTTGGACCAATAAACCACGTAGGTGCCGATAATAATGCCCTAACACTTCTTCGGTCGGAGTCGTAATCATCGAATCCCATGTCAATCTAACGGACTCATACTCCTTTAACGTGTCGAATCTGCTTCTCGCAATGCTTTAGCACATTTTGATTGATATGCCATCGGCGAGTAATCTGATAGCGTTTAGAATTCTTCACAAGCATGCCCCAACCAACGCTAAATCTCTGCTTGGTGGCGATAACCCGCATGTAGTATTGTTCTTGTATCACCGACTTAACACATTCCAACACCCATTTGAAATTTGGCTTTTTCCTTGTCCAAAAGCTAAACGCCATCGAGAATGTTGTGTTTGTTGGAGTAACCCCAACAACTGTAAAGAATGACAGTTAAACATGTTGGTGTTGTATGTGAGTCCATCGGCATGATTTCCGGATATGTTGTCCACAGGGCATATGGCGTCGGGTGAACAAAAATATTTCATCGAGCTCATTTGTGTGGTCATTTATCCTAGGGTAATATGTATAACCTTTACGGCGCAAATGTACTAAAAGCGGTTGTATCGGAGTCAAATCACCACGATCGTCATGACGTATCTTTTCTTGTGCATTATACACCGCTTTAATGGTAGACACGTTATTAGGATCCATCTCTTTTATTAAAGAAAGTATAATCCGTGGTGCTACACGCTTTTTGTCATCGCCTCACAAAACTAACTCACTTTCTTTTAATCGCATGGCTGTGAAAACCATGCAACGAGTTTGAAAATTATGATTATGCCCCTGACACTTAACCTTCAATATCCAACCATTAAAGCGCTTTATAAATTTCGCTAGTAATCAATGGGCAATTACATTTGTCGGTGCTAGTCTGCCCGTTGAAGTTCATCTTCTAAACCTTCACGTGATGACGTCCCATGTCTAGAACACAAAAATTCGATGAGTACTTATAGCCCTATCTGCTTTTACTTTTCCAATAACAATAACAAAACCAATCGATTCAAGAAGAGATCGCACCCAATTAATTAAATCAACTTCAAGATCAACACCTATACAATATAAAACACAACAACCTTTTTATTAATACATTTTCTTAAAAAACTTTATAAAAACGTTTTCTTATAAAAACTTTTTATAAAAACTTTACTTTTAAAAAAAAGTTTATAAATACAAATTTTTTAAAAAAACTTTTATAAATAATTTATATTATCTTTTTTTATAAATACATTTTTTTTACAAACAATTATAAATACTTTTGATTAACTTTTGTTTATAAATACATGTTTTTATAAATATTTTTAAAAATACTTTTATTACTTTTATTACATTTGTATTAATTTTTAACAAACCTTTTTTAACAAACCTTACTTTTTTTTTACAAACTTTACTTTTTTCTTTTTACAAATATCTTTTACTTAAAAAAAAAAAAAAAAAGCAAAACCGGTTTTGAATACCGGTGCCGCCAGCGCTTTTACCCAACCCATTAATACCCTTTTGTCTCTCACTAAAATGCTTTTCTCTCTCACCAAACTATTTTCTCTCTCTTGTAAATACTCTCTCCTCTCTCACTCAAAAATACCCATGACCTTATATCTTTCCGCCAATATTCGCCACGCACCACCGGAAATTTTCACCTCATATACCAAATGATAGATCGGGAAAAGGTGATCATTTTAACATAGGGCACGCGCAGATTTTCTCACCGACGCCCTACATCTAAAGTTTTAGATTCGTGATGGTTCGCTTTTGTTGTATTTTTTGGGGTGGCGCCATATCTCAGCATTTTTTGGAAGAAATATGTTGATACCGTGGGTTTATAAATGTTGATACCGTGGGTTTATAAATGTTGTACTTGATAAAAGTTCGTTTATAAACTTGCAGGTTCATAAATTTGATTAAAGGTTGATTAATTTTTTTTAAAGAAATATGTTGATACCGTGGGTTTATAAATGTTGATACCGTGGGTTTATAAATGTTGTACTTGATAAAAGTTCGTTTATAAACTTGTTCATAAATTTTTTTTTAAAAAAAAAATGTTGATACCGTGGGTTTATAAATTTGATTAAAGGGTTGATTAATTTTTTTTAAACAAAAATGTTGTAGATCTAAAGATTTTAGATCTACAAACTTTGATCTAAAAAGTGTTTACACTTGTTAGATATACGTTTCATTGTTGTTCAGTTGTGGTGATGTTGTGATGTTGTGATGTTGTTCGTTGTTAATTTTTTAGATCTAAAACTTTTTTAGATCTAAAACTTTTTTAGATGCTTCTAAGTTATCTGATGTTGAAAATATTATGAGGTTTGTAAAAAAAAGTTTACTTTTTTGATTTTTTTAAAACATGTTTCGTTCTTAAATTTTTTAGATCTAAAACTTTTGTTTCTTTTTTTGCAAGTTTGCATAGGAGGACCCTTTTGTTTTGTTTGTGGGCAAGCCTACGCAGCACCCTACGAAATCCTTGCAGACACCTCAAGTAAATCCTAGACATGGTAATGCATATTCATTCTTGGATGGTAAGTGAGTTTAATTCACTTTTGCAATCAGAATGTATAAAAAACTTAGTGTTTTGTATAAAAATTTCATTCTTGGATGGTAAAGTGACCATTCAAGGTCATTTCAACTTTAATGAAATAAAAAGGCAATGATGATTTTTAAAAAAAAAAACTTAAAAGAGTTTTAGCGAGGCAAAACCGAATTTGCGACCAACATGAGCTATAAAGCTAATAATCGAGCCTTTGATAAGTTGTTTACCTCTTGTGTGTTAAATGGTGAACTAGACATACCGGACCGGTATCTTTGTTGCTTGTCGATTGCCGCTTATTCTTGTTTGTTGTTGTTACCACTTGTTGCGATTCTGACCACTTGTTTGTTGTTGTTCGGACCACTTGTTGTTGGTTGATTGTTGTTGGTGTTGTTGCTTTCACCGGGATTATATAGGGTCACCGCCTGTAATTATATTGTTGTTTGTGTTGTTGTTTGATTGTTGTTTGTGTTGTTCTTCACCCGGATTATATTGGGTGCACTGCCAGATTTCATATGAACTTAGTACATTGCCTTTGAGAATCTTGTGAACTTTGCAAGACTGTAACTTGTGAGAATCTTGTTCAAAACGTGTAACTTGAAACCCGTGAAGTTCATGTGAACCGTAACTTGTGAGCAGCTTGAGACTTGTGCGGTTTGAGAGCATGCGGTTTTATTAGACTTGCAAGCGGTTTGTGAGACTTGTGAACCGGTGACTTTGTGCGATTGTGACTAAAACTTTCCGAGGCGATGATGATTTTGAGCCTAAAACTTTAAAAACTTTCCGAGGCGATGATGATAAAACCGAATGACGGTAAAGTGAGATCAAATCTCACTTTCAGAACCTTCGAGTTTGAGCCTAAAAATTTTCCGAGCGATGATGATTTTGAGCCTAAAACTTTCGAGGCGATGATGAAAACCGAATGGACGGAAAAGTGGGATAAAATCTCACTTTGCAACCTTCGAATCGAAGCCTCAAAATTTTCCGACTACGGTTTTGAAAAGTTTTAAAAGCGAATTTATATCATAAAAAACTTGTAAAACCAAAAATAATTTGTAAAATTGTAAAACCAAAAAAAGTTATAAAAGTGGTATAAGTTATAAAAAACTTGTAAAAAACATGTACAAAAACTGTAAAAAAACTTCTAAAATAAGTGGTATAAGTGGTAAAAAATAAGTTGTAAAAAAACTTGGCACGGAAATCGAAAAACAATCATTACCAATGATTGAATACCCATGATTGACACGGAAATTGAGGCACCCCTTTGCAAAAGATGCAACCACCCCCTACCATAGGATGCCTGCATCGGAGTACCCGTCAAAAAAAGTAACTCATCTTCGATTTGAAAAGTAGCAGACAAAGATAAGACCGTGATATGATATAAATGGAATCTGATACGTTGCACATGGGTTGGTAAAATACTATTGCGTACGCAAAGCTCCAAGCTTCCAACCGTTGCCATTTTACCACATCAAATTAAATATTACTAGTAAACTATGATTACCTAGATGCAACAATACGAGACCATCAATATTATTGTATCTAGAAGCGTAAAATTGATAGGTCCATAATGAGTTTTGAGCTAAAACAGACTGTTATTCTAGTGCAAAGTCAAATTGGCTGTATTCGTTGAGCTAATCCAACAATTTGTTATCAATTTTTAACACCATTTCATAACATAACGTGATTAGTTTAAATAACACGTGCACAAAACTGCAAAACTTAGGGTCCTTTTAGTTCGTATGTGAGATTAGAATCGGATTTAGTTTTGGATTTTGTTTGAAAGAAAAGAAGAGATAGAAAATTATTTATTAGATTTTAAAAATATATTTATTTTATTAAGAAATTATAATAAAATATATTATTTAAATATAAAAAATATAAATAAGACGGATAGTTGAAATATATGTGGTACATAAATTTTATCAAATAAAATAAGCTAATTCCCCCTGACATGTTTCTTGAAACCCACCAAGTGACTAGTAAATGAAAATTTGATATAAAATGATTACTTTACTACTGGATATGAGTACCAAACAAATAATTTTGGAATTGAATGATTCTATATCTTGTGAAACCGTATACCAAACTGCTCCTTAATCTCACATTGGTTAAATAATAATCTCATAGTCAACATATAAGCTTTGTGACTGCTAGTTCTATTGTTAATTGGTCTGACAATGAAACCTCAGTCGAGCTTGGATGTTAGACTTGGTAAGTCAGCTTGAGAGGATCCCATTCTAAAAGTTGTGTAGGATACACGAATACAGACGTTTGACAAATAGATGGTAGTCCATTAGATAGCTTACAAAGGTTCTGGGTGTGATTCAAGATTATGTGTGATAATAAAAGGGCACTGAAGTAATTTACTCTGAATCAGATGCTAAACATTCTTAAAAGAGAAAAATTTTATATGCACAAAAGACTATATTATGAAAATGAACCGCGTATTTATGATTTACGAAAATGGTCTTTCGCGCGCTAACTAAACGCGCTTCCATTAATTGCAAGACACGTTCTTCATCAACAACTCTAGGGAGAGCACGTATTCAAATCGCGCGCGAGTTACCTGACGCGCTCTATATATTCATATTCTTTTTAAAGCGCGCAAGCCACGTAAACACGTGCGCACGCTTTTCAAGTGAGAATAATGTCACGGACTTGTCTCTACAAGGTCTTCCATGCGACACTTAGTCTCGACTAAGTTCAGCCTTGCTCGAACACTCAACGATGTATGCAATTAAAGAAAGCTATGAAGAAAGGAACAAGTAGAATGAAAGGAAATGCTTTGTATTAATTAGAACTTTACAAGAGAGAATACAAATGAACTTTATTGGATGCCTTCATCAAATGAGACTACATCTATTTATACTATGTACAAGTTTCTACAAGGTTCTTAGATGGGAAACTTCTAGAGCTTCTAGTGCTTCCAAGAGGTTCTAGCGATTCCTACACCTTCCAAAATTTTATAAAGGCTTCCAAGATTATCCAAGCTCTCTTAAGAGGAGTGTGGAATAATCCGGAATCCCGAACATCCTCGAAAACAATCTCGTCGAGTAGGCGGGTCGTGACATCCTCCCCAACCTAAGCTCGCGACGTCCTCGTCGTGCCATCCTCATGATATTTCTTGATATCGTCCGCAAATTGCCATAGTAAGTCTCCGGCTTCCCAACTTGCTTCACTATCGGGAAAATTACGCCACTTGATCAAGTACTCCTTGTAGCTCGACACTCCTCGTCTTCGTATCGTATGATCCGACAAGATTACCTCAACCTCTCCATCGTACGAAGTAACAACCGCTGTTGGTGCCCGCTTGGACACCCCTCGTTCCGGGCCTTCCTCGTCCCATGATAAGGATTGAGAAAGCTAACGTGGAAGACCAGGTAAATCTCCAACTTGGGCGGTAGTTGAAGTCGATACAATACCTTCCTAACATGTCTGATCACCGGGAAAGGGCCTTCATACCTCCATATCAAACCTTTGTGCACCTTCCTTAGTGATTTGAATTGTTGAGGCAAGAGCTTCACCATCACTTGATCTCCGACCTCGAACTCGAAGTGTCTCCTTTTCCCATCCGCCCACTTCTTCATCTTCTTAGCCTATTTATCCAACGAAGCCCGGGCCAAGTCCGCTTGTTCATGCCATTCCTTCATCGTCTTGTAAGTGGCCGAGCTACTCCCCTTGTATGATGCGGCTAAGGCATTAGGAGTCAATGGTTGGCGCCCCGTGACCAACTCAAAAGGACTCTTCCCCGTGGCTTCACTCTGTTGCATGTTGTAAGAGAATTGAGCAACATCAAGGAGTTTAGCCCAATCATGTTGGTTGGCACTTACATAGTGTCGAAGATAGAGCTCCAATAGTGCATTTACCCTCTCCGTTTGCCATTCCATTTGGGGATGGAAACTCGTAGAGAAGTTCAACTCCGTCCCCATGATCTTGAACAACTCCGTTTAAAAGTGCCCCGTGAATCTCGGATCTCAATCACTAATGATCACATGTGGCACTCCCAATAGTTCACCACATTCTTAAAGAAAAGCTTAGCCATATCGTCCATGCGGTAACATCGGGTGGTGTGGCAATGAAAGTTTCATACTTGAAAATCGATCGACCAAAGACAATAATACTCCCACTCCTTTCTACTTCGGCAAGCATGTGATAAAGTCCATGAAAACACTCTCCCATGGTCCCTTGGGCGTGGGTAAAGGTTCCAACAATCCTCCGGACTTCTTTTGATCTATCTTATCTTGTTGGCAAATAAGGCACATCCGCACGAACGTCTCCACATCGTCCTCCATCCTTGGCCAATAGTAAGTGCCTTCGACCAATGCCAATGCTCTTTTGATCCCAGAATGACCGACCCACTTCGAATCATGGCACTCTTTTAAGATCACCCGCCTAAGATTACCCCACTTAGGCACGTAAAGCCGATCTCCTTAGGTGAACAACATGTCTCCTTTAAGCCAAAATCTTCGAGTCTTTCCATCTCTTGCTAAGGCCATAAGCTTCTTGGAAAAAGGATCATGTTCCAATCCTTCCTTGATTCGGTCTTAGAGGAAGAATTGGGATTGGGTGATTGCCGCAAAATCCGCCTTGCAACTCAATGCATCGGCTACCACATTAGCCTTCCCCGACTTGTACTCTAATTGGTAGTTGAACTCGGCTAGGAAGTCTTGCCAACGAGCTTGCTTGGGACTTAACTTCTTTTGGTTTTGAAAATAACACGTGGCAATGTTACCCGTCTTGAACACGAATCTCGAACCCAAAAAATAATGCCTCCAAATCCGCAAGCAATGAACAATCACCGTCATCTGTTTCTCTTGCACGGTGTAGTTCCTTTCCGTCTCGTTTAACTTCCTACTCTCGAATGCGATCGGGTGTCCTTCTTGCATTAGAACTCCACCAATAGCAAAGTCTGATGCATCCGTGTGTAACTCGAAAGGCATGGTTACATCCGGTAGTCTTAACACCGGTTCCTCCATAACCGCCTTTTTCACACTCTCGAACGCCACTTGGAACTTTTCGTCCCATATCCAAGCTTTGTTCTTCTTCAATAGGTCCGTAAAGGGATATGCTATTGCCGAGTATCCCATGATGAACCTTCAGTAATAGTTCACCAAGACAAGGAAAGATCTCAACTCCATCACCTTGGTTGGTGGTTCCCACTCTTGGATAGCTTTTACTTTTGCCCCATCCATCATTAATCCATCGTATTTGATCTTGTGTCCCAAGAACTCGACTTCTTCTTGGGCGAAAGAGCATTTCTTCAACTTCACATAAAGCTTGTTGTCCCGCAACACTTGGAACACCTGTTTCAAATACAAGACATGATCCTCCAAGGTATGACTATAAACAACAATATCGTCCAAGTATACCACCACAAATTTATCAAGGAACGAGTGAAATAACTTATTCATGAGGGTGCAAAATATAGCGGGAGCATTGGTTAAGCCAAAGGGAATGACTAAGAATTCGTAAGAACCATACCTCGTAACACATGTCGTCTTGGCTTCGTCTCCCTCCGCTATCTGTACTTGGTAGTACCTCGATCTCAAGTCCAACTTAGAGAAGTATCTCGCCTTTCCAAGTTGATCAAACAAATCCGCAATAAGAGGGATAGGGTACTTGTTCTTGATCGTTACCTTGTTAAGTGCCCGGTAGTCTATGCACATTCGCAAGGATCCGTCATTTCCTTTGAAATAGCACTGGCGCACCATATGGGGCCTTCGAGGGTCGAACATAGCCCGTATCCAATATATCTTTGAGTTGTTTACGCAACTCCTCTAACTCTGGTGGTGGTAAGGGGCTTTGGCGGGTGGCTTAGAAACCGGTTCCAACTAGATGGTATGATCCACCTCCCTCCTTGGTGGTAGCTTCTTAGGCAACTCCTTGGGTATCACGTCCTTGAACTCATCAAGTACTCGTTCGATCTTCTTCGGTACCTCTACTTTGCCCGACTCACCATCCGTCTCTAGCCTTGTTACCGCCAAATAGCAAGGCTCGCTCTTGTTGTACCCTTCCTTGAATTGCATGGTCGAAAGGGTCTTTACTCCACACTTAGAATCCCGCTCCATGCTAACCATGCAAGTCTTTCCACCATCTAGGATACATAAAGAATTAGCAAATGGCATAGGGAAAGCTCGTACCTTATTTATGAACTCCAACCCAAGAACAACATCGAAATCATCCTTTGAGACCACCGACAAGTCAATCGTCCATTCCCATTCTCCAATCTTTGCCCAAACATCCTTGGCCACTCCTTCCATCGGCTTGGCCTTCGAGTTTACTGGCTTGAACGTTCCACTCCCTTTCGTAGCGCTAATCCTTAGCCGTTTGGCTTCATCAACCGACACGAAATTATGAGTGGCACATGAATCAACTAGAGCATGTACCTTGATCCCATTGATGGTTGCTTCCATATATTGCAATCCTTTCCCTACAACTTTTGGCACCTCCGTCTTGGCCTTGATTGCATTCAAATCCTCATCGAGCTCATGCATCCACCATCACTTGTGCCTTCGTCTTCTTGAGCCGTCATTCCATTAAGGCTTGCTTTCTTGGGGAAATCTCGAGCTCTAAGAGGTCCGTCACATATGAAGCATCCACCACTCTTGAAGGCCGTCTTCACGTCTTTGTTCTTTCCGGTTGGTGGTTTACGTGCATTATCGTGCTTTGCTTGAGCGACTTGCTTTCCCCCACCTTTCTCATGGTTCACCTTTCGATCCTTCGGCTTAGACGTTTCCCTCCTCGTACTAAATTCAATCAAGGCCTCGGCATGGGCGATAGCCGTAGCAAGGTCTTGAACTCCACATCTTTCTAACTCTGTCTTAGCCCATCCTTGCAAGTCATCGAGGAAATAAAAGAGAGAGAGTCTTGGTTGGAAAGATCCGAAATCTCCAAGGTAAGTGTGGTGATTTCCTTAACATAATCCCGGATCGTTCCAGAATGATTAAGTTTACGAAGCCGTTTGTGCTTTGTTCTTAGCATTCTCCGGATAAAATTGCTTCTTAAGTTCAGCAACAAAATCAGCCCAAGTATTGATAGTACACGTACCTCGCTCGATATCTCCATATCGACGTCTCGACCATAACGCCGCAGTATCCTTCAAGTATCGGGTCACCATCTTGATCTTGGAGTCATCATCCGCAATGTTGACGCCTCTCAGTATTGCTCCATCTCCCACAAGAAATCATCAACCGCCCTAGCTTCCCGCTTTCCCACGAACGGTGATGGTTTTGGAACATCAATCTTCAGAGCATTATTACTGATGTTGCTACCTTCGTTAGCCATGGATCGCTTGCATAGCACCACATTGGCCTGCAAGTCTTCGATAGTCTTCTCAATGCTGGATATCTTTCCCAAGAACAACTCTTTTAGACCATTGATCTCACGCTTAAAGTAACCGCTAAGAGTATTGAGGACGACCCTAAAGTCATCCCTCATGGTCGCAAACTCGGAGTCTAGACCTTTCAAGCCCTCAACTTGGTTCTTCAACTCCGACACGCACGTCTCAACACCCGTAAATCTCTTATCAAAGCTCGACATAACATCCTTAGACACACCTTTCTTCTTCAGGTCTTGATGCTTATCATCTCGACCTTGCCTCTCATCAAGGATCGCACTTCCACTAGCACCAATTTTATCGGTCTCGCTTGCCATCGCCTTGAATCAACCTGGCTCTTATACAACTTGTCACAGACTTGTCTCTACAAGGTCTTCCATGCGGCACTTAGTCTCGACTAAGTTCAGCCTTGCTCGAACACTCAACGGTGTATGCAATTAAAGAAAGTTTCGAAGAAAGGAACAAGTGGAATGAAAGGAAATGCTTTGTATTACTTAGAATATTACAAGAGAGAATACAAGTGAAATTTGTTGGATGACTTCATCAAATGAGGCTACATCTATTTATACTATATACAAGTTTCTACAAGGTTCTTAGGTGGGAAACTTCTAGAGCTTCTAGTGCTTCCAAGAGGTTCTAGAGATTCCTACACCTTCCAACATTTTTCAAACGCTTCCAAGATTATCAAAGCTCTTCCAAGAGGAGTGTGGAAGAATCCGAAATCCCGAACATCCTCGAAAACGATCTCGTCGAGTAGGCGGGTCGTGACAATATGCCCTTGCGCGCTCAACATACTCCACCTGTCAAAGACTACGCTCATAGTCCAGTTGCGCGCAATAATAGGTGTACGCTTGAACCCACAAATGAACAACTAGGCGCCCTTGAATAATTAAACACATCCGTGCATGATACATGTTGGTCAAAGAACATTTAATATTGTAGGCGCATATGATACATGTTGGTAAAAAAAAAACATTTACTAGTAATAATGTAGGTGATTTAACTTGAATGAAACTATATTCACATGCATGATAAATGCGATATTTTTTTACAGATTTATATTTGGAAGCTTTTTGAGAGACGTGTCGTCCGATTATTGGTTTTGATAAGCAGTGCGCACGAGTCACGTGTGAACGCGCCATGGTTAGTTTATCTTACTATCTTATAAAGTACAAAGACATTTTTGACAAATGCCTTAAAATTCAACATAACAAATTTTATTGCTCAAGGTACAACTAGAAACTGCTGCTATTAATGTAGTCAAGATTTTTAATGACTTTGTTTACAAATACAAGTAAAAAGATATAATTTACAAGTATTTAAAGCATAAATAAAACTAAAAAAAACACTATTACACCTACACTTAATACACTATTAAAAACACGCATTCACCAAAATATACAACTACTTAACCATAATGTATAATCTAATTAAGCTTCAAAACATTAAGCTTTCAAAACATAAATCGAATCCAAAGAATTTCAAAACAAACATTCATCACTTCAACCATTTACTTGATACTTGATTACTGCTACTACCGAACATCACCACCATCGAAGTATTCATAACTCATCATAGATCTTTAAGAAGTACACTTCTATTCAATACACGAAACTTTTTAAAGAAATATCAAAAACAAAAGTGTTCATATCCTATCTTTGTTTCGATTTACATAACAAAGTACAACAAACAATGAATCTACCCGCGACCTTGTGCTTTTGTCTTCGTTCGTATGAAAAAAATAAAATTTGTGTTGTTACGGTTTGTGTCAAGATAAAATCAAAGGAGTAGGTGTGATTTCATTTCGGCTTTGATAAGAAACGAACAACATACGTGCATTTGTTAAATAGTGGGTTATTCGGCGTGGAAATGGCAAATTATGTTTTTTGTTGTAGGTTGAGAGAAGAAATTTTGTTGTATGTGTTGTGGCTGCACAAAAGAGTGATTAGGGTTTACCAATATTTAGGGATCTTATTTATTAAAGAGGGTGTACTTATTGGACTGAATCATAAGTGTTGGACAATTGGACGTCATTTGGTCATAACTAGATACTGGTTCAAGTGGTATTTGGCTTGTGTATATTAAATAAGGGACGAATATTTGTTATCTATAATGGACGAAATTTGGTGTAGTGGCCATAACTAAATAGTTTATTTTTTACTTAAAAATCTCGCTATTTGTAAGTTATTGTCACAAAATGTATATGGCTAAAAAACATTGCTCGTTAAAATTTTAATTACAGGGTACTCGCCGCCGCATCGCGCGGATATCCTGCTATTTAAGATAAAGAAAATAAGTTTATTTTCGTAAAAAGGTATCTTATTAGTCTTGTTTGGTAATTTGTTTTTCTTAAAAAAAATGTGCCAACCAAACATGAAAATGATTTCAATTTCAAGAATTTTAAATCTCTCCATATTTCAAACCCACATAATTATAAATCCTATGATTTTAAATTCACGAACCAAACGCCCCGAATAATTTCACTTTGACTCTTAAAAAATACGAACTTAACAAATTGACTCGTAAATGGATTAAATCGACACATCTAGTTTTTAGCTTCCCTCAAGTTGGCCTAAATCTCCTAAGTTGAGCAACCTATCTCAAGGAAAGTACTGTTTTCCTCAAATAAATAGACTTGATTAAAACACATTCAAGAAGTACAATGGTACCAAATGTTGTCTGCTGACGTGCGATTAAATCCAGGTAATGCAACAAGCATCTAGCTCAAGTGACTAACACTATGTTGGCTTTAGTCTATCCATACATATGGCAGTTTTAACCAATATATGTTAGAACGGTCAAATAGTTTGAAACTCACCCAGATCAAAAAATGTTGACAACCTTTTAAATCGTTTTATTCATAAATTAAAATTACTATTTTAGAATAGAAAAGGTGTTTCCTTTGACCCAAACATGTCAAAGACTCTCGACCTGCCCTTAAGAAAAAACAGCTGAAAATAGTCTCAGTTTGTGATCAGCATACTCTTGTGAGCTTTTATGCATGGAAAGCTGCACGATTCTGTTTGGTGATAAAACAAGGAAAAGGATGTCCACAACCACAAGATACAAAATTACAGATTTCTCCTTGGTTTAACAAGTACATATAGGAAAAAGTTATATGGTCATCCAAGAAGAAACAAGCATTATATTCAGGGAGTACCAAGGGCAATGTCGGAACCGATATATATATGGAAAATCTCTCTTTTTTTACCTTCTACTTTCTCAAAGATATGTAATAGTCCGGTTTGTAATGTTTTGAAAGTCTATTAACAGCATTGACTGACCTTTCTAGAACCACTGGGCTCGGTTGCTAGAATTAGAGCTTCTAGAAACACGACGGAATCCCGCTGGTATGGCGTGACTGAATGAATCATCTCTTTCCATATCACGAAAGTATAGGCCTCCACCAGAATGACGAAAATAAATGCGATTGGGGACAGCTGGCATTATCATAGGCATGCCCCTAGCACCACTGAATCTCCTAAAAGCATTTCCAGATGAAGGTGTGTTTGTAGTTTCAGTTGGCTGAGAATTAGCAACCGAACGCTCTCCAGGTCTGGCAATAGGCCTATTTAGGGGGGAGAATATGCCAGAAAACAAAACCAAAAAAAGGTTAGATAACTTACACGACATAAAATACGCACAAACATTAGAGGAGGTAATTTCCACCCATTAGGGCTGATTCGGGTTATGTTCTATCCTTATAAGTCTTAAATGGGTTAAATAAGAAAACTAACTAACATATGCAGACATTATATATTTTCAATAATAAGGATAAAAATGATTCAGAAATTCTACCACTTGTAGTTTACATAATCTGAACTTTGAAGAAGGCATGAAAAAACCTAACACAAACAACACTATATAATTCTGTGGAGTCTGAAAGCTGTACACAGACACACACAAAACACACTCAGTGTTTGCATATGTTAATTGACAGGGATAGCTTACTGTTGGCTATAGTGCAATGGATGAGGAAAAGAGGAGGATCTTGCAGCAGCATCTGCTTGGGCCCGAGCATGTGTGGGTCTCAATGTGGTGGGATTAACTGGAGTCAGATTGTTATGCTCAGTGAATTCTCTGTCTGAGTAAGGAAGAAAGTGACAATTCCAACCCCAACTTGGGTGTTGGATGTTAGTTGAACGAAGAGTATCATGAGGGGCAGAATGGGCATTCATGGGATGATGATGATGATGATGATGATTGAAGTTGGAATTTCCAATGTGCTCATTGGGTCGCAAATGTGAAACATGGGAGCGAGCTGATGATGGTGCAGATGTGTTTTCAATAGTCACAGCACGATTTCCATGGAAGCTAGGAACTGCAAGACAGCTTTAATTCAGAAGGGGTACTTTTGGAAACTTTGAGGATGAAGATAGTATAAGGATGCTGAATAACTTACATGTACTTAATGAAGATTCCGCTTCCCTGAAAAGATTTACAAGAATGGAAAAATTCAAATACTGAATAATTATGATGAGAAATAATGCTATAACTTTGATTAATCCTTCGGTCAGTTTTACATGATTCGCAAGATAGCTCAAACAATCAAAAAAATTTGGAGCTGGTATCAAAGCAGCTCTTAAAGTCTCATTATCATATGATATACAAAGTTACAAACACATACAAATATGTTTGTGAACACATTCATCATATGGTGCGCTCATGGCTTCTCAAATTAGTAATGTTAAGCACTGATTACGATACACATTATTGTTAGTTATACTGTTATACATTGCAATAGGCATATTTGTTTTAAGTTGACGATGCAAGTACATTTCTAAATATAAGCCTTCTAGAAGATCATTTCTAAATTTGAAGTCTTTTACATTTGAAGTCTTTTAAAAACTTGCAAAATATGCCTGAAGTATACTAACTACATGGCAAGATGGATGATGATGTCCTATCTACCTTCTCAGATACCCAAAATTTTCGACATATGTTTTAAAGTAGTAGTTGACCCAAAAGTCAACATTTCTCATCGGTATTAAAAAATAACTAGTTTTAAAAGCTATGAACTGAAGAAGGAAAATAGACACAAAACCACACTCAATGTTAGAAGTGAAGTTATCAATAAGGCCTGCTTTGCTTGCAGAATCAATTAATCAAAGTCATTATAAGAGCTCATACAGAGAATAACACATTTTTGTTCAACGTTTACAAATCTTAAAAAGTATTTCCTGCAGTAAGGTGTCAATTGTCAAAGATCTGAAATAACTGGCATTTTAGCGTAAGAAGGTCAAGAATAATGCAAATGTGGTGCCAAGTTTATGAATCTTTACTTAAAGATACGATAAGTTTTTTCAAAGAGCAATTTATATACGGTTTTTATATTCCATATATGAGGCCTGTATTTCCAGTTTTGCAATTTATGGAACTTCATGCAGAATTCTCTACTGATAAGTTTTGTAATTTTTGAACGTGTGGGGACATGTAAGCTTTAGCTTCAAAACAGCAGTCCCTAGTCAGATTGTGCCTTAATACAACAAGCTACTTGCTAATAGACGCGATAGTCGTCATTTCCAAGACTCGAGTAATGTCATGAAAGGATATATAAATAGTACAGCCAAAATCTATACTTGATAGCATATTAATGGAATAAAATATGTAATGCTTTCATTTTCCATAAACACAGCAAAAAGATCTTGCTGATTCCTTTACTCAGGCATATCCTATGGCCTAGTCACCGAGCACACAGAATGAACCAAGACTCCTAGAGCTTCAATAATCAATACACCATTTAAAAGACAAAAAAAAAAATGTCTAATATAGATCTGATATGTGAATTCTTCACAAGATAACCATGTATATACTGGAAAAACAAAAGGCATATTGCGTAAATTGCTTTTGGTCCGCATTTCCCTTTTAAACGAGCAGTTGCTACAATCAACCATACGAATTTGTTACGCAAGAGTGGCAAACTACAATCAGTCATATTTTTCCTATCCATATAAGCACGAGTGAAAGAGAGCTACAGCGCATGACCAATTCGTGTTCACTATTGTCTACACAAATGTCAAGAGGCAGATCATGTTACAAATTCAGTTATTTTCTTATCCTATTATTTGTTTCAACTTTAGGTTGATGAAACCTAATATATGAGAAGCTTCTTAAATAGAAACATACTCCGATTAGAAAGGCAGTCATAACTTAAATAACAAGAATGTCGATGAAACTCTTATGTAATAGATATCCAATGTGAAGTAACTACTAAATCCCAAGGTCGTGATTTGAAGCTAGAAAAATAAAAGAGAATGCAGGGCTTACTCATTTGATGAATGAAGCGTAAATCCACTGTACGGACACCAGTGAAATCCAAATGGCTGAAAAAGATTTAGAACTCATAAGCAACGCTTATTAATTGATTTAAGAATAAGTGAAGTGCTCACCCTTCTGGAATGACTCAAATCATGAGGAAAGTCAGTTTGCAGCCAGTCTAGTGCATCCTCAGAAATTGCATGTGCAGAACCATTTGCAAACAGCCATCTGCCACTCTCAACCTTATGACAATTAGGACATTGCATACTTCCTTCAGTATTAAAAGCAGAACCAATGCAATCTGCGTGTAAAACAAATTAAATCATTCAAGAAAAATATGAAATGCATTCAGAGGTAGGCATTAGGTTATAATGCTGTAATAACAGGTCTTTGCTATTCCGGTTTCAGTAACACTACACCTCATTCAGTACACATTAATTACCTCTTGTAAATACCTGATATTAACCAATATATTTAACATAATCAAAGCCAGCAGAAGGTTCTATAAAGCATCTCAGATTTCAAACTAGCCAAATTTGGCCCTACTTAGATCTAAAAACTTTGTACTGTGCGCGTAAAACAAATTACTTAAACTCTTAGATTTCTTTAATTAAACTTCGAGCTACTTTAATTTCTCTAATTATATCAAACTTACGCATATAAAATTGGTTAGCTTAAGGTCATGATGCACCCCGTCAACCACATTATAATTCAAACCAATCTTTACCAACATCGCTAACTTTGAAAATGCGTTTAGACTGATCGTAATAACCAACACTTTACAACAATCAAAGCTAGCAGAACCTTCTGTAAAACATTTTAGATTCATAAACTAGCCAAATTCGCCCCTACTTTGATCGAGAAAAATCAGATCATGTACATGTACGTAAAACAAATTACCTAAACTCTTCTATTACTATAATCCGATATCTTAGTGCTTTTAGTTCTCTAACTTTATTAATTCCTGTTTGTCATTCCATCAAAACACATATAAATCGGTTAGTTTGCTGTCATTACACACTACATTAACCACATTGTCTAATCCTGGCAATTTATGTTTCTGATCTATCTTATCCGATATCTCGAACACGATAGTAAACCAACTATATTCCTATAATCATCATATCACCATAAACACTTCTATAGCATCCTCTACCTCAAACTTCCACCTAAACTCACAGATCAAGCTCAATTCTAGTACGGAAAACTACTTCAACCTAACAAATTCCGAAACAGCAACCGATTCTTATCATCTCAACATCAAATCAAAATTACAAAAACTAATCACCACAAACTACTTCACAGTTGACACTAACAAATACAAAATCTAATCAAACTACATTTATGATCGATTCACAACAACGATCAAATTACACAAAAACCTATATCTCGAACATGAAAGTAAACCTAATTCTGGTAATGTGTCCTACTGATCAATCTTTATCCTATATCTCAAACACGAAAGTAAGCCTAGTTCCGCTATCCTAACATGTTCTCATATACAAAATCTTCCTAAAAATCATCATATCACTAAATAAACACTTTTATAGCATCCACCAACTTAAAAATCCACTAAAACTCATAGATCAAGTTCAATTTACAAACCGAAAAAAACGACATTACACACACACATTTAACACTACATCTACAATCTAACAAACAATTAGCTCAAATCATTCGATTACAACAAGCAATATCTCATCAGCTCAACATGACTAATCATTACAATTAAAACATCTAATCAACCTGTATTAACAACCGAAATAACGTCATTAAACACATCATCTAATCAAAATCACAACTAATCACTACTTCAGATCAACAAATACATAATCTTATCAACCTACATTAACGATCACTCAACAAAAACCGATCAATTTACATAAAACAAAAACTAAACTTTATATCTACATCCTCCGATACAAATTTTCACTAAAACTCACGGATCAAGTTCATTAACAAACCGAAAAGCCGACATTACACATACACCACACATTCAAACACTACACCTACGCCTATAATCTACTACTAATAATTAACTCATAACAACAACTACGTCATCTAATCAATCTACATTAACAATCTAATCACAAAACTAATCAAATTAAAGATAATTAACAGTAATCTAACCGCGATGACCGCAATCAACATCTCATCATCACAAAAACTAATCACTACTTGAAATCAACAAATACATCATCTAATCAAGCTACATTAACAAAAACCGATCAAAATTATATAATTTAACTAACTAATAACAGAAATCAAAATCTCATCATCTAATGAAGCTACATTAACAAAAAGCGATGAAATTACCGAGATGAAACTTATGACCGCAATTAAGCTTAGCGATTGACCTATCACCATCGTCGATCACTAAATCGAAGCAAATCGAACACGGAACTGATGACGCACAACCTAACGCCGGTGACGACGGTGATGATGAATAATCAGCGGTGGTGATGACGTCAGCAACTGCCATGACTTTAATCGCTATAATTTGTTTTGTTGTTTAATTTTTTTGATGTATATGAATGCAAGTTTGTTATTACATTGAATTGGCTTTAGAATAGATAAGAAGAAGAAGATGATGAGAAATGAATAAATTGGAAATAATGAAATATGAGTATTTATACTACTACTACAATCTGATTTGTAGTGAGTGAGTGAGGAGGACTACATTTTCGGGTTCACTCGCTTGCTCACTTAATCCGGTCTGGTTGTCAGATTACGTGGCCAATGAAACCGACTGCTTTTTATGACAATGTGAATGGATTATTCTCCGCTTTTTTACTGTCTTATCTTTTTTTAAATTAAAACTGCCATATAAAATTGTTTTATTTTTGTTAAATTGCAGAAAATAGAAGTAGCATAATAGATGTTTGTTTTGATAAAGGATTTAGTAAGATAGAGAGGAATTTTCATTTGTATACTCTTATTTTGGTGTTTGTCAAGGGACAAATTCTTATCTTTTATTTGGATTGATCTAATGACTGTCATTAATCTAAGATTAAAACCTTTTAACCTATTTTTTACCCCAATATATATACCATTTTTTTTTCATTTATCACTCTGTTTCTCACACTTTCACACACTTTTCTCGTGTGGATTTCCTCCATAAGCAGTTAACTGTCTTCTCAATCATAACAACCACGTCAACCACCACATCCTCCACCGTCATCACCGTACAACCACCGTCATCTCCGTCCACGTCCTCCACTTTATCCCACGGTAATTCTTCAATTATTCATTATTTTCTTCATTCTTCATTATCTTCTTCAATTTCGTCATTATTTTGTTCAATTTCGTAATTATCTTCTTTAATTTTGCGAATGGAGATTTTTGATCTTAATGAAGTTCTGTTTACATTGGAGAAGATTCAATTGATTTAGATGTTACGAGTTCAATTTGTGCTTCTAATGTTGATGATAATGCATCATGTGAGTTTTCGTTTTAATTCAGCTTTTTTTTTTTTTATGTTAATCTGTTTATTAATTAAGCTGTTTTGTTAATTAAGTGTTTAATTAAGGTGTTTAAGCTTTTAATTCAGCTGTTAGTTTACTCTGTTTTGTATCACCTATGATATTTAGCTGGTGTTGTTAGGTTTTTGCTTATTCATGAAGGTGTTAGTTTGATTTTGCTTTTATATAATCTGTTAGTTTGATTTTGCTTTTATATAAGCTATTAGTTTGATTGGATGTGTTTTTGTTCAGTTTAATTTGTGTAGTTTCGGTGATTATATTTGAAGTTGATGATAGTTTGCTTTTTAATTAAGGTTTTAGAGTAATTTGCTTCTAATTTTAAGCTTTTCTTGAAAATAATCGTAAATGTAGTGTACTTGATTTCTTCTGCGATGTTACGATATTTCTATCGTGGTACATTATTCTTGCAGTTGTTGCATATTATTGATTAGAGATTGTGTTTTGTTAGTGATTCAAATGAAGAAGAGTGATAGTGTTGGTCTTGATAGTTGTCTTGTTAGTGTATTTTGTCTTGGAAGCGTTTTCTTTGTGTAGTCAAAGTAGTCGTAAATCTAGTGTTTTGGAAGTGATTTGTTAAAGCATTTGTTGTATATTTAAGAAGAATAGTCGTGTTTGCGGTTGTTGCATATATTGTTGAAAATGAGTTATAGTTGTTGTCAATTTATGTTCTTTGAATTACGAGTTATAGGTTTTTGTGTTTTTGTTATGATAGTGCTTAAGTATATTAATGTAGATGTTATATTGCTTTTAAATAATTTGTTAGTTTTGATTGGATGTGTTGTTGTTTGTTTAGTCTTTTTGTAGAATCATCAGTTATAGTATCACCAGTGATATTTCAAATAATGTATAGTATCACCAGTGATATTTTAAGACAATTTTTGAAGTTATTGTGTTATGCTTTTTGACTTTGTGTTTTATCACCTTCTTTACAGCTTCTAGTGGTTTGAAAACTCCTTCATCTTTTATTCATCATGATTTTATTGATACTCCTGGTGGATCGGTTTTTTGGGTTCCTAGAGTTGCTGCTAGTGTGCTACCAGTTTTGTTTAGTGTTTATGATTACATTGAGGATTGCATTAGTATGTACATGAGATATGCTTGGGAGGCGGATTTGGTATTAGAAAGTCTACTCGGAAAAGATTAAGGGATGGATTTGTAAAGAAAGTATTTAGTTTGCAATAGGGAAGGGTGCCCAAAGAAAATTCGTTTGAATCGTTAGCTCCTAAGAAAGGTGACAAACAAGTGAGGACTTGAACTTTAGAATTCTTGGTTGCAAAGCACGTGCGGTTTTCATATGATGCTGGTAGTAGAAAATATAGGCTTACTACGTTCGATGTGGAACATAATCATGAGCTAGATCGTGTTGAGTATAAGCATTTGTCCAAGTGAGAGGAAGCTAACATACACTGAGCAGCTCTTTATAATCAAAGCTTCGAATTATAATATTGGGGCGACTAGAGCTCACGGTTGGTATACTGGGTTGAAAGGGTCCTCGACACTTGTTCATGGTACAGTGAGTTTAACAATCTAGTTCGTGGTATAAACTGTTTCATAGGAGATAGCGATGCCTGACGATGCTTATTAACCGTATGGAAGATCGGAAGAAATTTACATCGAGACTTCTCTTTGATTATCTTGTTGAGAATCTTGAGCTTATTGGACTCTTTTGGGTGATCAAGTTGCTAAATTGAATTACAAAGAGTTTGGCGATATCGTCTCATTTGATGCCACATACAAAACTAACAAGTATGTTGTTTGAACCTTTTTAGTATCTCTTGTGATATTTGCATTTGCTTTTCTACATTTTGTATATATTATCACACGAGATACTTTTTTTTCGGATACGGATGGTTTTCGTGCCTTTTACGCAATAGATAATCATAGGAGATCTGTGTTGTTGGTTCCGGTCTTCTTAAAAATGAAACTCTTGAATCTTATGTTTAGTTCTTGCAAGCATTCAAGAAAGCATTTGTTCGTTCTCCAAATATCATTATTCTTGATCAAGATGGTGCAATGCGGAAGGCTATAGGTGAAGTTCTTCACGATTCAAAGCACGGGCTTTGTATGTGGCATATCATGCAAAAGCTTCCGTCTAAGGTATCTCTTTGTGATATTTTGCATCTTTTATCTCTGTGATATTTGCATCTTTTGGATTGTATCACTTGTGATACTTTTGTATCTCTTGTGGCACTTTTGGATTGTATCACTTGTGATACTTTTTCATTCTTGTGTATAATGATTCTCTTTTTCTTGTTTTGAGATTGTATCGAAATTTATGATGATCTTGATTTCAAGAATAAATTTCACAAGATTGTTTGGAACATGTATATTGGCCTGAAGAGTTTGAGATGAGATGGAATGAGTTGATGGTTGAATTTGGTCTTTTAAATCATAAGTGGTTGAATAAGATGTATAGGATTAGGCGTCATGGATTCCTGCTTTTTGTTGATTCTCCTCTATGTGGGTGATGAGGACCACATCTAGGTCGAGAGTGAGAACTCGTTTTTTCACATTTCACGTCTCCTACTTCTAATCTTGTTAAATTCATGGTATGTTATGAGTGCGCAATGGAGAAGCAGAGATACATACAAGAAAGATTAGATCATCGATCGATTGACTCATTTCACCTTTGTTGGCGCCATTAGCAATTGAAATTCATGCGACAAGGTTTTACACTCGTAAAATTTGTTTGTTCTTGTTCGAGAAGAGATAATTCTTGGCTCATGGTTATGTTCTATCAAGTCTAAAAGTTGTGGTGAGGGTTGCGATGTTTACATTATATCGAGGAAAAACGGATCTTGATATTGTACCAAGAGTGGTTGATGATGAAAGTACTTGAGACAATACAGGAAGAGCTTAATTTGTATCAAAAGACATTGGAGAGTACAAGGTACATTTTTTTTTTTTTTTTTTTTTTTTTTAACAAGTTTTTTAAGTATCACGGTGATATTATCCATTACTTTCTTTGTTTATAAGTCTATATGAGGTATCACGGTGATATTATGCATGTAAAGTTCATAAAAGTTGATATTGTTTTAGTATCACTTGTGATATTGTGATATTGTTTTAATATCACCGTGATATTATGTTCTTTTATGTTTTATATGAGGTATCACATGATATATTCAATTAAAGTTCATAAAAGTTTATACTTTTTTTGATGAAGGTGGTGTATAACAAAGTTGATGGTTCGATTGCTTCTTGTTGTCGACTTTTGTTCGATGTGGTATTTTGTGTCGTCACATCTTTTGTGTGTTCAAGAATTGCAAGGTTGTTTCTATCCCAGATAAGTATTTACTTAGGCGTTGGACAAGGGATTTGATTCCTGCTGATTTGAGGAGGCAAAAGGCTCGTTATGGTCAGAACAATGAAGAAATAGAGAGGCTTGCAATTGAGGAAACTGGTTTAGTTGAGTCGTGTGTTCATATGATGAGTAACAATAAAGGAAAGTTGACTTCTTTTGTAGACAAGTTTGAAGAAGTTGAAAAGTTGAGGTGATTTGCCAACCTTCCTTCCGTAATGTTTACGAAATTGTTGAAGAGTTTATGGGTATAAAGAAGCCTACTAAAATTTATGTTAAAAATCCATCAAAGCGAGCAATAAGGGGTTTATGAGGGCGTATCAAGGGTGGACGTGAGAAAGCATTTGATAAAAGCAAGAAGCAAAAGAAGTAGTGCAGTATTTGTGGGTCGACGGAGCATAACAGGGCTACTTGTCCAGATAAGGGTAAATATTTGACCAATAATGCTGAAGTAGGTGGTAGCTCTGCTGAAGGAGTACTTGTCCAGGTTGAGGTGGAGTCATCGTCGCAGCCACTGCAATAGAGGACATGCATGTTGAGGTTGAAGTTGAGGTTGAGGTTAAGGTGCAGTCTATCTGTTATGTCTTATCCAATTTTTTACAATTTTATCACTTGTGATGATTTTCTATTTGTTATTACTTTTCTTCCATTTTTCATTTTTATCACTTGTGATAAAGCATACAAAATTGATGAAATGCTTATACCTTTTATGAGTTTACTTTTTGTGACTTTATTGAATAATTGTTTTGAATAAGTTTTATTGCTAATCTAGTTCTATTATATTGTTACGGCATGTTATTCTTGACATTTGGATACTTTAATAAAGTTAACAAAAGCAAGGTTGAATTCGGTTTTCCAAAATCTTTCAACGAATAGAAATCATCATTGTTTACAACTTCGACAACGATAAAGATAATTGTTTTACAAAGCGATAGTCGACATCGGGATTAATAAGTAGTGAAGAGGATTACTAATTGTTTTACATGAAACCAAACATAAAACATTAAGAACTCGGTCAATTGTTGTTTAGTTCTGCATACTTTCTCTTTATTTCCTCCTTGACAAGCTTCTTTACTTCTTTTACGTCCTTGTTCTCTGCAAGAAACTTTAATGCATAGTCTGCCATCATCTTCCGGTTTCGTTCATTTCATGAAGCAACATCTTTATTCGTATCTTGATCTCATATTTTCTATCTGAATTCGATGATGTTTGTGTGTTTCCTTTAGAATGCTGTTTGCCATTTTGATCCAATTTTTCCTTCGTAAGTTCCATGTGTATCATCATGTACAAACCGCAATCTATCTTTTACGCTTTTGTTTGCCAATCCATCTTTAATATTCTTTGGTTCTTGTGTTTGATGCATCATTTCATATCCTGTTTGGATGTTCATATGTTGACAAGTGTCTTACAAAAATCGCCCTTTGAAATTTATAATATAAAATGTCAATTATAGACTAGTATCTCTTGTGATATTATCTTTGTTAAAAATAAATAATCAAATAATTTTTCTTACCACTAACTCATAATTTTCTTTGTACTTTCCTTCGTATGTTGCATCCGAATCATTTGTTATCAATTATGACGGATGTTCCTTTAACGATGTCGAAAACTATTAGATAGTAATGTCCATGTGCTATTATTGGGAAGAATACATTATCATGAAAAAGTATTAAATTTAAAATAATATACTAAGTTTCTTGATTAATTTATATAAGTAATGTAATATACCAAGTTAATATCATCAAATTTGAGCACCTTGTGTCTTCTTCCATCGAATAGCAATCAAGTGTTCAAACATATCATCTTGTTTATCTACTTTGTCAATGAACAATTAAAACTTATCTTGTAATACTCACAGGCGATTGACAATTAAAAAAAATTATTATTATTATTAATAAATAAAAGTTAATCTGAAATCGTTCATTTTATATAAAAATTTATCTTACCATCATTTATGTATAAAAGTAATGTCGTTTGATCTTTCTATCTGAGAACAATTCCTCGTAGTTTAGGATATCAGCAAAGGTATCTATCATAGGAATTTCAATTTTCAAGGTTGGCGCTAGTGATTGAACATTCATTCTCATTAATCCTAAACCTTTATCGTCTACGAAAACTTGTTCTCTGTTCACAATATCACAAGTGATAAGTATAAGGAACTGTGTATATAGGTAAATGTTTTTTGTATCACAAGTGATAAATATAAGAAACTAATATATGTTTTTTTTATCACAAGTGATAACTATAATAAATTAGATATCGAAATTTTAAATATAAACTTACGCTTCATTTCCTTGCATCTGAAGATGCTTCTTGCCAAGAGTTTTCCACCCTCATTAGATTTTTGTCGTCTTGACCTTCTTGTTCATGTATGGAGATTTGAGCGCGATATTGTTTTCCTTCATCACTTGATTTTGATTGTACTATTGGGCTATCAATTCCTAGATCGAAGCTTGGCTGAGACCCTAGTATAATGACGGAACTAGGGCTCTGTGAAGATGGACCTGTTTGTTCTTTTTCTTCAACACTTTTATGTTTCTTAAGGTTCTCACGGTTCTCACTTTCTTCATATCTGTTCACTTCTTCATTTCGTTTTGCATCCATGTTGGCTTGTTTCCTTTGTATTTCTCTCAATTCATTTCTAAATTCTTCATCAGTTTTGTTTAGTAATTCTCCAAAATATCATCATCGATATCAAAGGTTCTCTTTGATCTTTAGTTTCTTCATTACTTTTTGACTTGTAACCTTGTTTGTTTCATCTTTTCCCTTTCATTTTTTTGCTGACTTCACCCTTTTTATTCTTGTTCCCATCGTTGTTTCCCACAACTTCATCCTTTTCTCTTCTATCCTTGTTGTTGTTTTCATCGGTTTATCATTTTGGTATTGCTTGCGTCTTTGTTTCCACTACCTTGCGTAACTTCATTCTCATTATAGACTGATTCTCCATTTTGGTCGTTTGCTTCATCGTTTTTGACAGCATCATCAATTATCATTGATTCGTCATTTTCATCTCCGTGTTCTGTATATTGTCTGGCAAATGGATTTTGTACTTCATTATTTCCATCTTCATCATCACTTGTGCCAAATTTGATGGAGCTTGACTCTGTTGATGTTGATTTAGAGCTTGATGATAAGAATGGACTTTTTCCTTTGAAACAATCATCTGGTTCACTGAAAATCTTTTTTATTCTTTCTCTAAATTGCCGAAGCCTTTCATCCCCTTTGAATTTACATATATATTCTTTAATTGTTTCTGCTAGCATTTCTTTCTCACTCAAAATGCTTTCTATCTTATCTTCTAGCATCGATACACTTCACATGATTGAATTTCAAATTTAAGATCATATTAGTTATACATCATCACGGTTATATTATAGTTTTTTTTATATTTTCTTTGTATTATCACAGTGATATCTCGCATAATTTATTTTATCACTTGTGATAGGACATAACAAAGAAGGTAATTTTTTAGGTGACACCTTTTGAATATCTTCTTCGTCTTTATTCATGTCTCCTATAATTTCCACCATTCCAAAGTACTTGTTGAAATCAATTTCCAAAATCTCCTACTTTTCAACGGACTTGTGTTCCAACTTTTAGAGTGGTATTCTTCTCGGCACATTCATTTGATCAAACTTTGTGTAATGTAAATATGCAAAATTGTTTCATCAACAATTTTATCGAGTTCAATGAATATATATTTTCATAACATTTTATGTTAGGAAGAAAAATAATTTAAAATTTATTACTTACCATCAAGAATGTAAGCGGGCCGTAATACTCAACCTCTGTCCTATTATTCTTTCTTGCGGACCAATCATGTTTTGTTGAGCTTGCACAATCAAAATATATCGCACCGATCTATATCTTTCACGTTATCTCCTTGAAACACGTTTTCCAACACCGTTTTTCGACAATGAGCTTTTATCGCATCCTCCCAATGTATTTGCAATAAGCATTAAAATGTTCATTATGAACATGAAATATGTGTTTGTTGTTTTTGTTATCTCCTTTGATATGACATTTGTTGTCAAACTGCTTTCGTGTTTGAATTGATCTTTCCATTCTTCAACAAATTTAACATTGTATTGTCTTTGGCCTTCATCTCTTTCTAGCGTCCTTGATCCATTTGGTAGTCGAGAACTTCATGCACGGTTTGTGGAGATATTTTTAAATTCCTGTTGGAAGTCTAAGGTTCATTGATTACGTGTCGAGGTACATCACAAAGAAGGCAAGCTTTATCGGTATTTCATTTATTGGGAATTCTATCAGGTCTCCAAAACCCATTTGTGTTATAACCTTTTTCTTTCTACACTTAACCCACGCATTGCCTCAAAAAGTGGCTTAACCGATGCCCTTCCTTGAGTATTGTGTACACCTTCGTTTCTTTTTGAATCTTTTCAATCTCTTCGTTTACATCATCTTCCATTTCACCAATTTTCTTTTTCCTTTTCCTTTTTCTCTCACGATTCTCTTCTTTATTATCATTTTTGCGGTTTCTTTTGATTTTTACATTTTTTAAGGATTTTCTTTTTCACTGTTTCATTTTGTATAATCTTCTTTTTAGCTTCTTTTGCATCCTGTAGTAAAAATAAAATAATAAAATAAACTTTTTGTCATTTATCACTTGTGATATTTTAGCATTTATCACTTGTGATATAGCATTCACGAACTATCATAAAACACTTTTTGATATACATTACGTAGCTTTTTCGATCTTCTTTTTCTTGCTCGGGCTTTAATTTTGTTGCTTCTTCCTTCATCATCTTCTTTTTCCTCCAACCTTTTTCTTTTTCTTCTATTTTGGATGCAAACCTCTAAAAGCGTTTTTCTTACATCCTAATCTTCCTAATTGTTTTCTTCTTTTTGGTTTATGTTCATCGTATAATAGCGAATCCGGTTATACATTGTTTGGCAATTTCACGGTCATTGAATCTACAAATTAACCAAGTTTGGTTAGGCGTTTTAACAACCAAACTACCTTGATTATTCGTACACGTTTTCGTTTCTTTTTCTACATGTTAACAACCAAATCACCTTGATTTATAATGAGCCCAAAAAAAGTTTCAACGATCCCAAAAAAGTCACATTTATGTCCGTTAGTTTACAAGTTCACTCAAACTAGTTACAATTTCAAAATGTATAAACTAAGTTCTTTTCACTATGCATTTTGAACAATCATTTCATTTTGTTTTTATTTGTTTTTTTAATTTTTTTTAATATAATCTGTAATTTATCATTGTTTCAAGACATCTTAAAATAAGCAAAACATATATAAAATATGCATATAAAACTCATAAAAATCATAAACGATAAATAAAATTCAATTAATTTTTAAATAATATCGAAATGAGTGTCGTACCATTATCCATATTTTCAACAGATTGTTTTCCCTTATCCTGTTTTCGAGGTTGCGATTCCTTCATGTTTATGTATTTCTGAATTTGATTCAATGGTTCGTCGTTTATTTTTCGAAGGATAGATTGTTGGTGTGTGTGTTTTTCCAGATCTGGGTTTTATTTTATTGAACTTTACATTTTCAGTCCTTCTATTTTTACTTTATGTAAACTTTTTTGCCTTTTTTAATTTATATCACCTGTGATAAACAATTAAATATTTTTTTAATTTGCATAATCATGTTTCATTTCATATTTGTGCAAGATGATTTCATTTCATATTTGTGTATGTATAGATTTTCCTTGACTACAATTTTTGAAAAGCTTTTGTCTATACTTGTCAACTGAAAATTTTCACAGCAAACACATACAAGCTCACATCTCAAAATACATTTTGAAAGTAATTAATCCTTACTTATTTTTGCTTTTCTTTTTTGTTAGATGACGGTGACATAACGGTGATATAATAAACTTTTAGTTATATCCTTGGTGATATGTTCTAATATCACAAGTGATACATTTAAAAAAGAAAGAAAAGGAAAATTTTGTTGGTAGGCTAGTTTTGTGGTGACTCAAGATCTAAATTTTGTTGGTAGGCTAGTTTTTGTTTACCAGTTTTAACATGTTTTCACAGAGTATGTCATTGCAAAAATAATCAGTCTCTTAATTTGATAGAGTTATTTTATACACTTTAAGGACAATGCGTCTTGGCAGTCATCTTATCATTTACCAAAGTATCGCAAATAAATCATTTACACTTTGAAAAAAAAAATTCATCATAATCCCAAATTTACCGATCTTTGGTTCACCAATTCATTTATTTAAACTAAAGGTACCTGAGTAGCGAAATCTTCTATGAATTATCCAACAACATAAATATATATAGTGATAGATACATGCATATGTCGTGAAGAACATAAGCAAGGTTATATTCATATTACCCAAAAGCGTTTACTTCCATCTAAAATCAAGAACAAAGCGTAAAATACATCTAAAAGCATACGTCGCATTTCCAACAAAAGATGCAAATTCGAGCAAAATGTAGTACAATCTCGGCACGGGGAATGTGATTCGGTACTAATAGATCCACCCATCTACTTAGGTATTTCCCAATTGGACACCGTCCGTCACATTTCGTGGCCCGACAGTCCTACTTGCATCTAAAATGCGAACAAAATGTAAAATCCAACTAAAATATGCAAAATCCAAAACAAAATGTAGTTCAATCTCGGCACGAGGAATGTGATTCGGTACCTAATAGATCCACCCATCTACTTAGGTATTTCCCAAACTTGGACCTTTGTCCGTCACATTACGTGGCCCTACTATTGTTTTGCATATCGGTTCTTAAACCTACTTTAAACCATCTCGTTGTTTAGAAATCTAAATACTTAAGCAAATGTAAATTGTTTTGCAATAGCATTAAATACATTTAATGCTTGTTTTCTTCAGCTATCTTCTTCCTGATAGCTTCTTCAACCACCTTTTGAATCTCCTTCTCATCATGCTTGTGTTTTCAGCAAACTTGATTGCATATTCTGACATGAGTTCACTCTTTTGATTCACTTCATGTAACAGTATTGATTGGTGCAAAACCGTCAAGTTTTCTCACGCAAGCTAGCCACTTGTGAATGACCAACCGCAAGGAACTTAAAACAGTTCAAACACCAAATGCAATTTAAGATCAGAGGAATATAGTGGATTCACGGGTGCGTTAAGTCCCGGAGGATGAATTGGTGTTAAACAACTTGAGATGTCGAATAATCACTAAGGATAGTGGTCGGTAAGGATTTTGAGTTATTTTATAAATTACAGGGCTTAAATGCAAATTAAAGGAAATTAAAAGATAAACTATATTAAATAAATGCTATCACTAATTTTAAAGCGATGTTTTGATTTTCTATTACAAATTTAAATTTAAAAACTACGTGACGTACAAAATAAAATGTGGCTGAGCGGTATTAATCCTAAAAATATGAAAATGATATTTTACAAACCTAATGACGACCTTTGTTTCTCTCAGAGCTGCGGCAACTCTTGGCGGTTTTGGGAACATTCATCATATTACCGGCAGCATCCGTGGTAGTTCTCTTATTGTTCCCCTTCATAATTATCGCCATAGATTCCAATCAATGTTGGAGATCGATTCGCATCTTCGCCCGAAAGATCATATTCCTCCTTTTAAGGTAGGAAACTTAGCATTGCTATTAGAGACTTAGTTGTTGAGATGGGTGGAGTTTTGGTTGTTGGTGAGTTCGGTATCAACATCCCGAACGGGCATGATGATTTTGTTATGGTTGTATGGGTGTTTAGAAAAAGCTTGTCCTTAGTATCGTAGAGACTCTCAGAACTCACGATACCACTGTTGAAACAAAGCAGACCTTGATAGATCTTGAGCTCGTGGATTGTACCTATGTAATCACAAGCACAATAAAAGACAATCTCTACTACAAATGTTTATCGTGGAATATAAACACAAGTAACAAATAACTAAGAACTTCTTGATCCTTTATGGATCTTTATATTAACTAAAGCGGGTTTTCAATCGGTACATAACTCTTTCTAATGTGTTCCTTTTATATAAGGAACCTAAACAATATCGCTAAACGTTTTCCAAGAAGCGTATAATCATAAAACTAAATAAGATATACCTGATCACTTCTAATAAAGCTCATGTATCCGCAAATAAACTAAATCTGAATAAACACTTCCATGAAACAAACTAATAACTATTATACTTGATAGATTATATCTTGGAATCCACTTCTCTTGATGAAACACTTGGCATTAATATCGGCATAATCGAAACTTCACATAATTCCCACAATTTCTAAACATGAAACAAACTTTGCTATTCTTAAAATCCAACAGTTAAGCAATTTAAGAAGGATCTCAAGTAATTTTGACTTTGTCTTGATTCGGAAGGTACATAGGAACTAGGCGGGTTTATTATGACTAACTAAAAGCGAGTGGACGATTACAAACACAAACAAGGGCTCAAGCTCGGTTAAGCTACTAATCGAACACCACTTTTCTGCATTGTTTCCTCTTGATTTACTCAATGATAAAATGACTTGAGCTCTGTTGAAACTTATTAAATATGACTTAATGTGATGAAATGAACATATATAAACCAAATCTACTAGTGAATCAAGACGGATAAAGATCATACAAAATTACACTAAAACCGATAAACTACTACAAGATGTTTCAATTTGTTATGCGGCTAAACCAACCCAATACTCTTTTCTATTCCAAAACCAACCCAATTCACCTTGCATCAATCATTCCATTTCAAACTTCTTGAGCATATTTTCTTCAGATTGACTTATGTTGACCAAAATGAAAATTGCTTGAAAATTAATTGCAAGCTTACAAAAAGCTATAGTAAGCTTATATAAGCTTGTTTGAGTGAGAAAATAAGCTATTGGAAGCTTTAATATCAGTTTTAAAATTGAAAATTAAAGCAGTGGACATGAAACATGAATTGTAAACTCAAACTTGAATTGATGCTTGATAACGAGTTGAAGTACAATGAAATACTTAAGTTTGATATAATTAAGCAAATTACAACTTTAAAGCTACTTAAGACATTTAAGAAAAAATCGACATACTTAAAATTAAAAACTAAAGGCGGTCTTCTCTCTTGTTTCTCTTCCTCTTTTAAGCACTAAAAGCATCCACGTGTCATACGAGCAAATCCGCTCTAAACTTGACCAATGGATGAGTTTTGAGCATTTTGGCCGTTCTATCATTTTGGCGGAAAGCACGGTATTTGTTGTAGGGCTCTGAAAATAGAAGTAGGGGGTGGCATTTATTGTGGTGGGTTGTGATGATGAGGGTGGAGGAAAGGTTGAGGTGACTAGAGAAGGGTTCGATGGCGGTCGAGTTGGGAAACAGTGTCTGAGGATAAGGTGGGAAAGGTATGGTTTGACTTTGGTTGACCAAGGGTTCAAAGCAATAAATGTGAGGGTCAAAGGGGTTAAGCGGGGGTCACAATAGATTTGACAAAGGGTCATGGGTGTTTAATATTTCAGGACCTATTTTGCAACTTGATTTTGAAGGACCAATCACGCCAATTCGATTTTCGAGGGCGATCATGCATTCGAATTTATAACGGGCGAACTTGACAATCTTTGAAAGTTTAGGGACCTAACTTGTCATTTAAAGTTAAGGGACCTAAGTTGTAATTTAATTTAAATCCAGGACCGATTTTGACAACAAGAATCACTAGGGACTTAAAATGATATTTCTTTATTTGGTTTTACGGGGCTGTTTTGACAACTTTTGAAACTAGGAGACTAAAGAATTATGCAAACTTGATCGTTTTCACGGTTTTGATATTTTGCATTTAAAACACATAAAACACTTATTTGTGATATTTTTATCATTTGATGCATTTACGGTGTTTGAGATGCTTTTGGTTTAAATGGTACAAAATGATGAGTATTTAGACACTAATCAATCCCGCTTTAAGATATTGCTAGTCCCTAGCAATGTTTTGAAAAAATTAATGGATTCATCTCTTTACCAAAAGCCATTATACGGGTAGCCAAATGTTTGATTCAAGTAAGAACCTTGGTACCAAATAACGAATGATTTTGAGCAAATCACCGACTTTCATGGTTTGATTTGTCTTTACGAGCCGTTTGCTGGACTAGCCTCTTAGATAAATTATCAATATTATCTTTGGTGGTGATTACCAATTATGGTTTTCCACGCCTTTACCACAAGCCATAAACTTGCGGGCTAGCCAACTCTTCACTTTTAAGGATATGGTGGTGAATACCATACAATTTGGGCAAATTGCAAGCCGTCATGGTTTGAGATATCTTTACCAAAGCCGTTTGCTCTGGATTAGCCAATCCTTATGTGGGTTAGACATGGTGGGTGATTACCATTTTTGTGTTTAGTACATAGTACTTCACTAAAAAAATTTTAAAATTTGGCCATTTGGGGGAAAAAGGGACTAAAGGGTACATTTATGATCAAATTAGCGAAATTTCCCCACATAAAATGAATATTGCCCTCAATATTCAAAGTCACGCAGTTATCTTAAAACATAGAAACGTAAAAGGAAATACTCGGCCATTATTTGCAAGATTTTTTTTTAATTTTTTTTTATTTTTTTGAAACTCTTATATACAATGAGGCAACTCCCCACTAAAGGTGGAACAGGGTGAAAACCCATGTAACATACTCTTGTTTTTGATTCAGTCGCTAGCTTGACTCGATCCCCACATTCATTGGTTCATGGGAAAGTTTGTAGATCAGGACAACCGGGAGAATGTCCTCTCGTAGTAATGCTTACCGATGACCATTCACTTTAAAGTTTGGACCATCGGGTTGAGATAACTCAATGGTGCCATAAGGATAAACAGTGATAGTAAATGGACGGACCAGCGGGACTTAAGCTTTCAGAAAATCTTCAATCTTGAATTGAAAAGAAGGACTCGATCACCAAGCGTTGAAAACCGGTTCTTGATTTTAGAGTCATGAATCTTCTTTGTCTTTGTAGATCAAAGAGTTCTCGTATGCTTGATCACGAGTTCATTTAATTCATTCATTTGAACTTTACTGTGATCACCGTTGTCTGAATATCGAAGTTGGCATGCTTCAAGGCCCGGTATGCCTTGTGCTCAAGCTCAGCCGGCGATGACATGCCTTCCGGTATACAAGCTTGTATGGAGTACACGATGGGTGTTTTATAAAATGCGGAAGGCCAGTCGTCATCTAGCTTATCCGACCAAGACGCGGTTTTCGCCACCGTCTCCGAATTCTTTAATCCCGGTTGGAAACTTCCGCCCGACTTGTTTGGGGTGATCGCGATGAGGGCGGTGAGTTACACCATGCCGCATGACTCTTTCAAGCGGTCATTGCGAAATCGTCCACGATCGCGATTATAGCTCGTGGGTTCCAAACCTAGCAAAAGAGATTTCAAGAATTTCACAACAACTCGGGCATCGTTGGTAGGCAAAGCTTCGCCAACCATTTTGACAAATAGTCATGACCGCAGTATGTACTTATTACCGAGAGAAGAAATGGCCCGTAAAGTCAATGCCCCAAATGTCAAAATCTCACACAGAATGGCGTTTTGCGGCATTTCATTCCTTTAAGATATTCGTGACGTTGACAATCAGGAGCTTTGACAAAATTCATGGGCATCCTTGTAAATTATGGGTGTAGGATCGTTATTTTATTGTGTTGATGATTGGGTGGTCTTGGAAGATCAAAATACATGTTTGCCATTAGAGAAAAGTTAGAGTTGGGTGTTCTTCTAGAGACTTGGTTCTCAAAAGTATGGAATATTAGATTGCACCACCCCTTCCATGGATGGAAGGGGTATTTATAATTCTGAACATAACGACCTCCTCGGCACGTGGATCGAGGGGATCGGTGGGTAAGACCAAATCCTTCCTCCACGGTGTTGCACTAAACTATACTACGCTACTAATTAACTAATAAACTACTTAAACAACGTAAATAACACAAGTCTACGAGCTAACTTATGCTAGATAATATTTGGGGTGACCGACTCTTCACTATGGAATTTTCTAATTCCTAACAATCTCCCTAAGGAGGTCACCCCATGTTTACATTTGAATCCTAGCATTCTATTCTTGTCTTTGTTCTTGAGCTCGTAGACTTTAATTATTCATTTCAACAATCTTTGTGTAGCGGTGACTCTTCATAGTCCATATTTTGTACTGGTGGAGGCCTTTCTTGATCCACATCTTTGATGATCTTGAGCTTTCATTGAGATCATCGACCACGTAAATCTGGATCACCCTTTATTGTGTTGCCATCATGTGAAGTTGTGACTTTTGGACCGACATGCTCACACTTTTGAATCATGACATCTTTCCATCGGTGGCGGAAGCCTTCGGTTCATGATATTTGCGGCGGTAGCATAAGCATAGTATAAAAATATCGAACGGGTTATGTAGATATCACGATCGTGATTTCTTAATTAAGTTAATGTTCTTTGTGAACATGCGGCTTTGGATTGACTCCTCAATTGATCATTTTGCAATCTTGAGGTGTACGCATCGACGATTAGCAATAAAGCGCCGCGAAAGTGTCTTTGATCACTTCGTTGAATTGAACTACGGCCCACGGTTCCCGTTGATCATTACAAATCTTGCTGTGATCGGGTAGGATTCCTAGAATCTCCTTGACGGGTTTCACATTTGTTCATTGTTCTCGGACGAACGTCTCAAAGAAGACAACACGGGTGAGTGAACGGTGATTGAGATTCAGCGATTGATGAAAAATGATTTGAAAAACAATCGTGTATTGCTTGAAGAAAGGTTTTGCAATACGAAGGTTTTATGAGAAAGATCAATTTTCAATCAAAATACTTTTGTATTAGAGAATGAGTACACATTCGATGCTAGCGAAAGAAGAGATTCGCATCGAGCGATTTTCTAAAAGTATTTTTCAATCGGATATACTTTTGAATTTGAAATGAATACACATTCGGCGTTTAGAAAGAAGGTTTGCACATGAGCGGTTTTCCAAAAGTTCGTCAATTCCATTCTGGACCAAGGTTGATTCAGAATGAATCTCCCCATCGTTTCTATCCGGTTGTCACAAGCTTGATCTTCTGAAGATCTCATGTCACCCACGAGCTTGTTTGATGTTGGCTCTGAAGGATTTCCATCTTCATGTGAATATTTTCATATCACTCGGATGTTACAGCAATACCACAAGGATAATCGTGGGACTCTTAATATACTTACTTTCCACATTGTGTGGCAGACAAGTCTTCAATAATTTAGTGTCCTAATGAGATATTGTGGATGATCTCTTGGCTCTAGACTCAATAGTGCATATTTGGTTCTGTCTGGGAGACTAGGGAGAGGTCTCTTCTATCAACAATCTCTAGAAAAGTCGATGATTATGTCGGTTCCCGTGAGAATGAAACAAGCCCTTTTAAGAGGAACTTGAGTAGCTTGGGAAGTTTAGTGCGGTGCATCCTTTGGGTCCATGATGTCTTGTCTTCACCTGCGTTACCTTAGTAACCACCGTAGCATATATTGAACCCGTTCGCCCCTAAGGTTGAATTGATGGAGGGCTATTTCTTTTCACCCTTTTCTCATTCATTTCTTTTCATTCTTCAACCCCTTGATTTTACGAGACTTCATTACTAGAACCTTGTTGGGTTTATTCGATTACTAGCTGTCTCGATCCGCGCTCTTCCCATTTCTCGATTTTCTCCTTTTTTCAATATACCTAAGGACTACACACTATCTAGTGGATTGTCACTGGGTAGATCCCTCACTCTGGCGGGATCGTGAGGAATACCTAACCTAACCATCCTTATAACACCATGCATAAAGTAAATTGGTGGTCTTTTGGTATTGTTCTTTCCCGTGAAACCAATCGAAAAATCATTTGGAAAAATCAATCAAGGTACTTGTGATATAAAATCAAAACATTTTGTGCCTTAATTGTTTTGATCATTTAGAAATGCTCCCCTCAACATGTGCATGTGATTTTATAAATTGTTTAGCACATGGATGCAAGTTCTTTGAAACAAATTCTTGATCACAATTTCATACGAAAAAGCCATTTGATTTTCTTGGTAAAATTCTCCCCTCAATATGTGCATAGGATATTTGAAAACATTTTATCACATAGAGGCAAGAGTAAATTTGAAGCACATCCACAATCACAGGCCATTAAGAAACCATTTGAAAACTCAATCAGGTACTTTATAAATCACTTTAAAAGCTTTATTACCTCGATAGTTTATTTGCTCCCCGATTATGTGCTTCAAGATTCAGCGTTTAGCACATATGAAATGACGGCGACACAATTAAATCAAAGCGATCACCTTTTATCAAATTTCATTATTAAATCATAAATTCTCCCCAGATCAAAAATATCAAACCCTTTGATTTTTGGATCCAAGAATTAATTAGGTTTAGAAAACATGGGAGAAAATGTGGCCTTGTTTAAATACTCATCGGTTTTGGATAAATCCTCCTCCTCAACATGTGCATTATGTATATTGAAATCGTTTGGCACATGGGCGGATGCCTGAAGGACTAAACCGGTTCCATTAAAACAGATTTGAGATTTAAATCACGATCTCTCTGCGATCAAAATTTCAAACCATTTGAGATTTGTAATCCCAAAAGATTTAAATTATTTAGAAAATTTTAGGGAAAAGGCGTGGCAAGATTTAATTACGAAAGATGGCAGATAAGACAGTTTAACCATTAAAGATTGTTAGAGTCGGGTATGATTTGTTTTAGAGACCTTTAAGTAAAATAAAACAATTTCACAATCAAACAAGACGGAAAAATTTCATTTTGACGGATCTTTGAGTTTTAAAGAAAATCATACCATGACATAACATTAAATCTTTAGATCACCATAATTTAAATACAGCGGACTCGATGAAATATTGTTTGAAAATATTTTATTTTAAATCACACTCCCCTCAATCCATGACATAAGTCAATGATTGAGTGACTTATATTTTGATAAAATGAAGTCAGGTGATTTTCAAAATTTAGTCAATATATTTTCAAAACAATATAATTTTCAAAACAATTTATTCAAATTTATTCAAAATTGTTTAAAATGGTATCTGCAAAGATCGTTAGTGGTTAGAATCTTCCGTTGTTGTTGTTGTGGGTTGGAAGAAAAAACAAATAAATGCGGTGAGACTTCTTCTTCGTTGCATTTTGAATGCCAGAGGTCCAATTAAGCTCATTTCTTCTTTAGCGAAGAAAACCATCTAACGATCTGATAAGACCTCTTCGTTGCATTTCATGCCAACTCTCCATTGAAGTCGATTAAGCTCATTTCTTCATTTGTCGACCAAGATATAGTTACCCTTTCCTTTCGGCATCCATCATCTTCAATTGTGGGATCAGGATCGGGAACATTCTTTTAAACCAATATACACGCATCGTTAGTGAACACACATACAAATATATGGTGGTTGACATCACCCAAACAACAATCGACTAATAAAAGTCAATTCAACATATCAATCGGATCATTCAAATATATGGGAATAATGTGTTTATCAAACTCAATCATCTAAACCTAACAATCACATCCTAGAAACCTAGTCCTTCAACATAGGCAATTGTATTTTTGAGATAAGCACGTGGGATGATTAAGATAATCTCGTTAGATGATCTGATTTGAAAACATTCTCCCCTCAATCAATGACTTATTTTACAGAAAAAAAGCTAAAGTCATTGATTGAGTTTTCAATCCACTAGAAAACTACGGCGATTGGTTTTGCAACTCATTAACCATTTTGTTAAAACACCAAATATTTTACGAAGAATTTTAGGCAGAAAAACATTTGTGTAGGAACAGCGATCCTTCGACATACTTTCCTTGTTTTGGTTTTAGGATAAGTGCGAAATATTTTGAAAATAGTTTAAGCGTAGCACTTTCCTTCTTTAAAAAGCAGGTTGCTATACGAAATAATAACAAGCCATAGTTTAAACACGGGTCCTGATCTGGTAGCAAGCCATATTTTGAGCGAGTCTGATCTGAAATAGTAAGCCATTAGATTTGTGACATGTTTAGAAAGAAATATTTACACCTCGCTCGAACTTCATCTAAAGTCCAGTGCCATTATTGAATGACATTTCTAAGACCGTAGATGTTATCGATACGAAGACATGTCTTGGAAAACATATTTTTGGTATTTTTGAATTTTTAATTTTTATGGGATTTTGAAGGTTTTATATTTTTCTATTTTCTTTTGTTGGTTTATATTTTCTATTTTCTTTTGTTGGTTTTATATTTTGTATTTTGTTTTCGAATAAATAGTTACAAGGATAGAGTAGATGATATAGTTTAAGAAGATGATGATCTGAGTGCGAGATAAGGATATCAAAGGCCCGTTGTAGAAGATGAAGTCATCATCCTAAAACTTTCACCACCAAGCTTCGAGGCTCTTGCATTGAAGAAGAAATTGAACCATCTGAAAGTGAGACTTTGCTGACTTCCTAAACCGAAAATCCTATAGGTGACGATTCTAAGCTCTATTCAAGCTTGCCTTAGCAGGTGCCGAGGAAGCACCATTATCATAAATCCATTGCTCCTTTCAAGAATAATCACCGTGATTCTTAGTTCGAGGTTATATCATCAACAAGAAGAACAACATCATTATCATCCCACACATAAAACAATCTTCTCAAATTTCCTTTTCAGCGGCGTGCAAGCGATCCATTCAAAGGTGTCAAGAGAACAATTCCCCACGTTAGTTGAATTGATGCGTCAGTCTCTTTGTATAATGCTCAAGAACTCTCCCAAATACACATCATGAGGTAATGAAGAACAACTCCCCAATGTTCATCTTTAGTCACGATGAATGTGTGAAACTCGAACACAAGTACACAATATCCAAGAACTCTCTCGAATACACATCATGCTCGGAAGGAAAACACCTCCCAAATGTTTGTGGTAAACAATGGCTTTCTTCACGATGATCGTGTATGAAGCTCAGACCAGTACACATTCCCAAAGAGAACAACCGATAACATTGAAGAGCGGGCCGAATCGCGATTATCTCGGGTGACAATCTGCGGATGTCAACACGGAATAAGTGATTATATCTACGATCACAGTTAAGCCCTCAAGTAAAATTGAGCATCCCCAATGTACACAATTCTCTCTCTCCACGATGATTGCGATAACATCGAGATCATCATACACCAATGTACCTCTTATATCTTGAAACATTCTCTAACATCTTCCCCACATGGTTGGAATAAGAATACTAACGCCTTGATGAGTAAAACCTTGAGTTTCTCTGCGGTCATGACATTTGTTTTCGGGATACCTTCAATCACTTAGAAGAATTAAGTTCATCAAGTTTACTATATGAGTCAAACCTTGAGTTTCTCTGTGATAATAACATTTGTCTTCCGGGATATCTTCAATTACTTAAGTATTGTTCATCAAGTTTACTCGCGTTTAGATGCTTGTCTCCTTACCCTACGGTTTTGATACTTGAATCGGCACATCTTATCGATAAATACTTGAAATCTTAAGAGAAGAACACTTGTAATCTTGTGGAATCAACTTGCGAAGTAGAATGTGAGCAAGTCTAATTGGGGATTAAATCGACATTTCACCTCCCCAATTAGTGCTCTCCCTAAACCGACAATACTGTTTGATAATAGCAGTTAAGAAGAAGTCTTTAGATCGATAAATGCAACTTGTCTTTAGTCTTCTAACACGCGTGAGAAAGTGTAGAAACAGGGCTTCGACCTTCTTCAAGATTGTCCGGTTGGGGAATAGATAATTAACATCTTCAACTCACAAAAAGCATCCCAATTAACACATCTTGCAAATCCCTTAACTAGAATCCCTCAATCAAACAAGAGCGAAAGATGTTCATCAAGGATATCGACAATCGAGACATAGCGAACACAAGATGGTAACACCAAACTACCAATCATCAAACAAACGAGAGATTGTTTGGAATCATCATGATGTATCGTGAAGCATTTAGGGAAGCACTTTGTCGATAAACTCATCAATCCAGTGAAGATGTCAACCAGCGAATCTTAGAAGAAACTCCATGTAAAGATGATCCGATAAGAAGCTGGTTCTTACATGAGTTAGGAGCCGTTTGACCATATATTCTCAAATAATAATCAATCATGAAAATTCACTTCTTCTCCCCTCAGAATTGCATATGGAGTGCCATTCTTGATTAAATAAGTGAAAATCATCCGAATGTTCTATTCACACTTCTCTCCATAAAATAAGCACGTGATGTCGCCATCTTCATTATAATCGAGCAAGTGGAATGAAAACAATCGATGGTAGCCGGTTCAAGCTGATGCGCATGGAAAAAGTATGAAGCATGTTGATGAGAATGGTCATAATAAGAAGATTTCTCTTCTTCCGAAGATAATCTTGCTGAAGCGTACACATTTCTTTTCTTTAGAAACGAGGTTTGAACGAAGTATTCAAGCGTCATAATCTCTCTCTTTTCGACTCTCTTGCAAAACATGTAATCAACCCCATTATCATTCGTAGGGCTCTTTGTAGTAGCGGTTGATGGAGAAACCCAATATGATGAATTTGACCACGAGTGAAATAACTTGAACTCGTGACTTAAACTTACATATGTAACAAAGAAGCGGTCTGAGAATTCATGCTCCATTGAATCTCTTAAGTACTCTATACTCTTCAACCAACCAACCATCAAGTAATAGAAGTACATCACCTCTTGAAAATCCACAATTGAATGTGACAGAGCACTACAATGTAACTCCTTAAGTGATAGTTATTTTGTGGTGGTGAGCCCATTCCCCAGTGGTAAAGAAAAGGTAAAAGAGCAACAATAACTAGATTTCCAAGTCTTCGTTTATGATAGTAGCTCGAACAAGGATCATGAAGAATCTTCATCCAACCATCCCGATGCACCGGATACTACGTTACCTCACCGTGATATTTCACTTCAACCTCAAATAAATAATCTTGAATCGCGTTGTCACATCTTACTTTCCAAATCTAGCCTCCTTTGACCTTTTAAGTGAACTATGATAATGGTTTCATCCGATCATGGTTTAATGAGCATAACCCGTAAAACTTTGAAGTAACCAAACCGCCATAGCGAATATCCAAACATCCAATTCATAAAGTACACCTTTTATCGCTTCTTGAGGCGAAGTAACACCGACATCACAAGATCGATTACACTTTCTCTTCTCCAAGATGGTTTCATCATTCGGGTTTTACAACTCTATGGTTTAAACCGAAATATTTTCTTTCGGATTTTACAAAACCAAGAATAAACAAGATAGATCCGGAAATTCACTTTACTAATACGTGTTTCCATTGTCACGAGTTTTACAAGTCTATGATTTAAAGAAATATAGGTTCTTCGGGATTTTACAAAATCAAGACAAAAGCGTAAACAATGTCGACGAATGTGTTATGGCGACTTTGGTTTGGTGAATATCTGTTTGAGGGGACATGCGTTCGTTCATCGGGTTCAATATCCAACATCAACAATACCATCAACCATCAATAAACACTTTGGTAAACACATCATTCGCGCATACATTGGTACATTCTTTGTAACCATAGTGAAGTAAACCCGATATGTCAAACTTGATCATGAAGTAAATTCCTCCAGTTTGCTACTTAAACTTGTACTAATCCTCGTGAACAAGCGGTGTACCCAATGTACAAAACCTTAACGACATATCCTCAGCTGCGTGAGACACGAAGTGATAGCTCGTTGTGGGTTAAGCGAAAGAATCACAACCGTAACTAAATAGCCAAGTCTTTATGACACTCGATAAGCGCAAACAAGTCATCTTGCGAAGAGTAGAAAGAAGAAGGCGAAATAAGTAAGCAGCATGAAAACTTCACTTCAAATTCAATAAAATATAGTTTAAACAACCCGTAGTCAACTACTGACAAGTATCGAATCAAGTCGTGACATATTAACCTCCGTGAAGAATGTATAAACCAAGGTATTAGACCGCATGTCTGGTCTCAATATCTCATCAATTAGCATCAAATGACAGTCAATCTTATCTTCAAATCTTTTCTTCAAATCTCATCAAAACACATGATCAAGTCTCATTCAAATCGTATAAATATGATCCAATATTGAGGCGCACATCAATCAGTATTCAAACCATCACACACTTAATATCACTTTATTGGATATTAATGCACATCAATATCACATTCTGATTTGCCCAAAGAATTCCCGTATCATATTAATAGTCAAGCGACCCATAAACAAAGTTGATAAACATTCAAGCTGGCCCACGTTGTATCATGAGATCCGGCCGTGAGGAGAGATATACGGATTAGAACGGCCATGAGAAGCATACCTTAATACCATCGGTCTATAAAACATTTACCTACACGCGCCTTGCTAATACTTCTCGTAGAAACCACTAAACTCTCTCAACATTATCGCCTCCATCATCACAATCTATACACCAAATAATCTCTAATAATACTCTCATATCATTTTAACAAACCCAAATCCTTACGGCATAATAAGTCCGCCCCATCGTGTATCGTCTAATCAAGACATATTAAACCTTAAACACTCAAAAAATACACTCCTCTAATATTTCTAGATAATGATTAATGATTTTGCTCTGAGGATGGCATGGGTCTACAACGAATAGGCACAAAGATGGCTAGAATCGAGACAATTTCAGGTGGGTTTCTTTTGGTAATCATGCATTTCAATATGAGACGAATCAAGAAAATGGATTAACAAAGTTGTTAACATCATTTCTTAAATTAAAATTGTCAAACAATTTGATCTATGATGTAAGTTATTTAGTGATAAGGGCTCTTGGAAGTCTTGATATATCATTTAAGTGCCATGAAATATCTGAGATCTCGTAAAGATATTTCATTTTGTTTTCATTTTAGCAGAACAAGAAGGAGATGAAACCACAATGGTCTTGATCTTTCTTGATTATGTTTGAATATTATCACAACCTTTGGATCGATGATGGTTGAGGTTCTAACCAACAAGATCTACAAGATGATAAGCGGTTGGAATGGCGAGATCATTAGAATGATATGGTCTTGAAGATCATGATGTTAACTCTTTCATAATATGATTTGAGTCTAGGTCGAGATGTGTTTGATATGGGTTTGAAGTTAGGATAGATTGTAGCTTGATGTTGTTGGAAGTGGTATTGAGGCTTTTTGGTTTATTGGATATCTCGTTTCGGTTTATAAGCAGGGTGATGATGGTATATATCCGTGGTCGGGTTTTTGTTATTGTTAATGTCGTGTGGTCATGGTCATGGTCAAAACTCTTCTTTATCCTTTACATTGTGTCAATTTGCATCGGTCAAAGGGCATTAGACCAAGTCGCTCTGACTAAGTCGCTAGAGCCAGAGTTGCCACGACTAAGTCGCTAGGCCAGAATCGCCGACTAAGTCGCTGGGCAGTCGCCGCGACTAAGTCGTGGACCAAGTCGCCCACGACTAAGTCGCTAGACCAATTCGCAGCGACTAAGTCGGCTAGACCAAGTCGCCACGACTTGTAAAGACAAGTCGCTGGTAAAAACATTGCATCTGGACATATTTGACAAGTCTCTAAAGATTTAGATATTATCCGATGAGTTTTCAGGCTAAGTTCGACCATATTCATATCGACCCGGAAAAATGTCTTATTTGGCCATTTAACTTATTCTAATGACCACGGTTGACTATAAAAATCGACGAGATGACCATTTATTTGACCAAAGACAACAATCAAAATACAAATCGGAGGCCTGAAGACAAGATATTGTAAACATGGGACTTTTAATATTAGACCAAAGCAGAAAAGATAGAAGAACCATATTTAAAACTGTTATACCAAAGTAAGCGAAAAGCATTTTCCGACCACCAAAAGTAAAAGCAGTTTACCCATAAATCCGACCACATAAATACACAAAAGCAGGTTCGGCCAAGTATCGAAACCACGAAATCATCAAACACAACAACCTTGGCTCTGGTACCAATTGTAGGATCGTTATTTTATTGTTTTGATGATTGGTGAATCTTGGATCAAAATACATGTTTGCCATTAGAGAGAAAGTTAGAGTTGGGTGTTCTTGCTGAGACTTAGTTCTCAAAAGTATGGAATATTAGATTATGAGCACCACCTTCCATGGATGGAAGGGTATTTATAATTCTGAGACATAACGACCTCCCATCGGCTGTGGATCGAGGGATACGGATGGGTAAGACCCGTCCTTCCTCCACGGTGTTGCACTAAACTATACTCGCTACTAATTAACTAATAAACTACTTAAACAACGTAAATAACGACAAGTCTGAGCTAACTTATGCTAGATAATATTTGGGGTGGCCAGACTCTTCACTATGGAATTTTCTAATTCCTAACGGTGGAGCCAATAGAATCCGGAATCAAACACCTTCTTGGCGGTGTAGTTGGGGCTATGATGTCCCCTAGTAGGTCGAGAATGTCAAGCCTTGAGAATGTCAATAGCTTCACGACCATATCACGCCGCTGATGACTTGATCAGCGCAAATTTTGAATAAGTAGAGTGCGTCGAGTAATGTTTACATCTTTAAAATTTATTTCTTCTTGGGACGACATCCCTACAATGAAGTCTACGAAAAAAACGCATTGAGTGTTTGAGAGGAAATGTTTCATTTATTTCCTTTTCTCAAACACATCTTGGTGAGGGTTTCTAGGCGGGAAAGATGATCGTGACAGGTTCTCGGCTCCTTTTTATCACGATATAATGATATCAAATTCTTGCAAGAGGAGAACCCAGACAATCTCGGCTTTGCATCTTGTTTTGCAAGAGATATTTGAGAGCAGTGATCCGCTGTTTTATAGCTTCTACTTCCATAGCATTCATTATATTTAGGTTCCATAATATCATAAGCTTTTGAGTTCATTATAACGCTCCTCAACCAAACACAGATTTTGTACACGAGATGCCCATCAAGGCAATCAGTCATGCCTATCCTACGAAATACGACTTGCAATCAACCCACATTATCGGGACCATCATTATCGACCTCCTCATGTTGCTTCCGGTCCACATTGCTATCAAGTGACCAAAGCGGTTGATCCAGAAGTTCTGCCTCCTTAAATCTGGCGATAAGTAGAGTATCTTCTCATCACGACTTTCTGTCTTTGCATTCTCTAGAAAAGTGACCCATCTGATTGACATGTGAGCATTTAGCCTTCCTTTTGTCAAACCTCATGGATCGCGTCCTTTGAATCAAACCTTACGCGACTTTCGCTCAAAGGTCTTGATATCCATGGAAGCATGGCCTTGCCACCTCGACTTCATCTCTTCCATCTCAGCGGGTCCTGATCAAAATCCTCATAAGCGGTTCTGCTGAGGATCATGTCGACAAGAAGGATCAAGTACATCTTCCATGTTGTTTAGAGTGAGAACTTGATGAAGGCGGCATTAGATGATGATGGATGGGCTTGGACCATAGTTAGACTTTGGAGTAGAGGCCAACAAATGCGATATGACTAGCGATGAAGATGATCGAAAAGGCTTACATCATGTTCGAGCTTTAAGTTTGTTATCTGACTCATCAAAGTCATCATGTCCAAACCATTTAGCTTTTAAAGCTATGCTTACATGTAGCCGGGGATGGGTAATGATCTCGAAACTTAGAGTTCTGATCATCATTATCCGGCTTTCGTGATTCAATGACTTAAGATCTTGTGAAACTTATCATAGCCCTTGAATTCCTTCTCTTGAGATTTGAAAGTCCTGACTGTTGTCTAAGCATGGACTTCTTGATCTCTAGACTCCTCATTCCCACGAACTTCCTTAATTGCTAACCATATATCCTTGGCATCTTGCATGAAGTGAAAATCACTCAAGTGATCCTCGGGAATAGCTTGAAGAATAGTTCGACCTTTGTTTCTCTCAGAGCTGCGGCAACTCTTGGCGGTTTTGGGAACATTCATCATATTACCGGCAGCATCCGTGGTAGTTCTCTTATTGTTCCCCTTCATAATTATCGCCATAGATTCCAATCAATGTTGGAGATCGATTCGCATCTTCGCCCGAAAGATCATATTCCTCCTTTTAAGGTAGGAAACTTAGCATTGCTATTAGAGACTTAGTTGTTGAGATGGGTGGAGTTTTGGTTGTTGGTGAGTTCGGTATCAACATCCCGAACGGGCATGATGATTTTGTTATGGTTGTATGGGTGTTTAGAAAAAGCTTGTCCTTAGTATCGTAGAGACTCTCAGAACTCACGATACCACTGTTGAAACAAAGCAGACCTTGATAGATCTTGAGCTCGTGGATTGTACCTATGTAATCACAAGCACAATAAAAGACAATCTCTACTACAAATGTTTATCGTGGAATATAAACACAAGTAACAAATAACTAAGAACTTCTTGATCCTTTATGGATCTTTATATTAACTAAAGCGGGTTTTCAATCGGTACATAACTCTTTCTAATGTGTTCCTTTTATATAAGGAACCTAAACAATATCGCTAAACGTTTTCCAAGAAGCGTATAATCATAAAACTAAATAAGATATACCTGATCACTTCTAATAAAGCTCATGTATCCGCAAATAAACTAAATCTGAATAAACACTTCCATGAAACAAACTAATAACTATTATACTTGATAGATTATATCTTGGAATCCACTTCTCTTGATGAAACACTTGGCATTAATATCGGCATAATCGAAACTTCACATAATTCCCACAATTTCTAAACATGAAACAAACTTTGCTATTCTTAAAATCCAACAGTTAAGCAATTTAAGAAGGATCTCAAGTAATTTTGACTTTGTCTTGATTCGGAAGGTACATAGGAACTAGGCGGGTTTATTATGACTAACTAAAAGCGAGTGGACGATTACAAACACAAACAAGGGCTCAAGCTCGGTTAAGCTACTAATCGAACACCACTTTTCTGCATTGTTTCCTCTTGATTTACTCAATGATAAAATGACTTGAGCTCTGTTGAAACTTATTAAATATGACTTAATGTGATGAAATGAACATATATAAACCAAATCTACTAGTGAATCAAGACGGATAAAGATCATACAAAATTACACTAAAACCGATAAACTACTACAAGATGTTTCAATTTGTTATGCGGCTAAACCAACCCAATACTCTTTTCTATTCCAAAACCAACCCAATTCACCTTGCATCAATCATTCCATTTCAAACTTCTTGAGCATATTTTCTTCAGATTGACTTATGTTGACCAAAATGAAAATTGCTTGAAAATTAATTGCAAGCTTACAAAAAGCTATAGTAAGCTTATATAAGCTTGTTTGAGTGAGAAAATAAGCTATTGGAAGCTTTAATATCAGTTTTAAAATTGAAAATTAAAGCAGTGGACATGAAACATGAATTGTAAACTCAAACTTGAATTGATGCTTGATAACGAGTTGAAGTACAATGAAATACTTAAGTTTGATATAATTAAGCAAATTACAACTTTAAAGCTACTTAAGACATTTAAGAAAAAATCGACATACTTAAAATTAAAAACTAAAGGCGGTCTTCTCTCTTGTTTCTCTTCCTCTTTTAAGCACTAAAAGCATCCACGTGTCATACGAGCAAATCCGCTCTAAACTTGACCAATGGATGAGTTTTGAGCATTTTGGCCGTTCTATCATTTTGGCGGAAAGCACGGTATTTGTTGTAGGGCTCTGAAAATAGAAGTAGGGGGTGGCATTTATTGTGGTGGGTTGTGATGATGAGGGTGGAGGAAAGGTTGAGGTGACTAGAGAAGGGTTCGATGGCGGTCGAGTTGGGAAACAGTGTCTGAGGATAAGGTGGGAAAGGTATGGTTTGACTTTGGTTGACCAAGGGTTCAAAGCAATAAATGTGAGGGTCAAAGGGGTTAAGCGGGGGTCACAATAGATTTGACAAAGGGTCATGGGTGTTTAATATTTCAGGACCTATTTTGCAACTTGATTTTGAAGGACCAATCACGCCAATTCGATTTTCGAGGGCGATCATGCATTCGAATTTATAACGGGCGAACTTGACAATCTTTGAAAGTTTAGGGACCTAACTTGTCATTTAAAGTTAAGGGACCTAAGTTGTAATTTAATTTAAATCCAGGACCGATTTTGACAACAAGAATCACTAGGGACTTAAAATGATATTTCTTTATTTGGTTTTACGGGGCTGTTTTGACAACTTTTGAAACTAGGAGACTAAAGAATTATGCAAACTTGATCGTTTTCACGGTTTTGATATTTTGCATTTAAAACACATAAAACACTTATTTGTGATATTTTTATCATTTGATGCATTTACGGTGTTTGAGATGCTTTTGGTTTAAATGGTACAAAATGATGAGTATTTAGACACTAATCAATCCCGCTTTAAGATATTGCTAGTCCCTAGCAATGTTTTGAAAAAATTAATGGATTCATCTCTTTACCAAAAGCCATTATACGGGTAGCCAAATGTTTGATTCAAGTAAGAACCTTGGTACCAAATAACGAATGATTTTGAGCAAATCACCGACTTTCATGGTTTGATTTGTCTTTACGAGCCGTTTGCTGGACTAGCCTCTTAGATAAATTATCAATATTATCTTTGGTGGTGATTACCAATTATGGTTTTCCACGCCTTTACCACAAGCCATAAACTTGCGGGCTAGCCAACTCTTCACTTTTAAGGATATGGTGGTGAATACCATACAATTTGGGCAAATTGCAAGCCGTCATGGTTTGAGATATCTTTACCAAAGCCGTTTGCTCTGGATTAGCCAATCCTTATGTGGGTTAGACATGGTGGGTGATTACCATTTTTGTGTTTAGTACATAGTACTTCACTAAAAAAATTTTAAAATTTGGCCATTTGGGGGAAAAAGGGACTAAAGGGTACATTTATGATCAAATTAGCGAAATTTCCCCACATAAAATGAATATTGCCCTCAATATTCAAAGTCACGCAGTTATCTTAAAACATAGAAACGTAAAAGGAAATACTCGGCCATTATTTGCAAGATTTTTTTTTAATTTTTTTTTATTTTTTTGAAACTCTTATATACAATGAGGCAACTCCCCACTAAAGGTGGAACAGGGTGAAAACCCATGTAACATACTCTTGTTTTTGATTCAGTCGCTAGCTTGACTCGATCCCCACATTCATTGGTTCATGGGAAAGTTTGTAGATCAGGACAACCGGGAGAATGTCCTCTCGTAGTAATGCTTACCGATGACCATTCACTTTAAAGTTTGGACCATCGGGTTGAGATAACTCAATGGTGCCATAAGGATAAACAGTGATAGTAAATGGACGGACCAGCGGGACTTAAGCTTTCAGAAAATCTTCAATCTTGAATTGAAAAGAAGGACTCGATCACCAAGCGTTGAAAACCGGTTCTTGATTTTAGAGTCATGAATCTTCTTTGTCTTTGTAGATCAAAGAGTTCTCGTATGCTTGATCACGAGTTCATTTAATTCATTCATTTGAACTTTACTGTGATCACCGTTGTCTGAATATCGAAGTTGGCATGCTTCAAGGCCCGGTATGCCTTGTGCTCAAGCTCAGCCGGCGATGACATGCCTTCCGGTATACAAGCTTGTATGGAGTACACGATGGGTGTTTTATAAAATGCGGAAGGCCAGTCGTCATCTAGCTTATCCGACCAAGACGCGGTTTTCGCCACCGTCTCCGAATTCTTTAATCCCGGTTGGAAACTTCCGCCCGACTTGTTTGGGGTGATCGCGATGAGGGCGGTGAGTTACACCATGCCGCATGACTCTTTCAAGCGGTCATTGCGAAATCGTCCACGATCGCGATTATAGCTCGTGGGTTCCAAACCTAGCAAAAGAGATTTCAAGAATTTCACAACAACTCGGGCATCGTTGGTAGGCAAAGCTTCGCCAACCATTTTGACAAATAGTCATGACCGCAGTATGTACTTATTACCGAGAGAAGAAATGGCCCGTAAAGTCAATGCCCCAAATGTCAAAATCTCACACAGAATGGCGTTTTGCGGCATTTCATTCCTTTAAGATATTCGTGACGTTGACAATCAGGAGCTTTGACAAAATTCATGGGCATCCTTGTAAATTATGGGTGTAGGATCGTTATTTTATTGTGTTGATGATTGGGTGGTCTTGGAAGATCAAAATACATGTTTGCCATTAGAGAAAAGTTAGAGTTGGGTGTTCTTCTAGAGACTTGGTTCTCAAAAGTATGGAATATTAGATTGCACCACCCCTTCCATGGATGGAAGGGGTATTTATAATTCTGAACATAACGACCTCCTCGGCACGTGGATCGAGGGGATCGGTGGGTAAGACCAAATCCTTCCTCCACGGTGTTGCACTAAACTATACTACGCTACTAATTAACTAATAAACTACTTAAACAACGTAAATAACACAAGTCTACGAGCTAACTTATGCTAGATAATATTTGGGGTGACCGACTCTTCACTATGGAATTTTCTAATTCCTAACAATCTCCCTAAGGAGGTCACCCCATGTTTACATTTGAATCCTAGCATTCTATTCTTGTCTTTGTTCTTGAGCTCGTAGACTTTAATTATTCATTTCAACAATCTTTGTGTAGCGGTGACTCTTCATAGTCCATATTTTGTACTGGTGGAGGCCTTTCTTGATCCACATCTTTGATGATCTTGAGCTTTCATTGAGATCATCGACCACGTAAATCTGGATCACCCTTTATTGTGTTGCCATCATGTGAAGTTGTGACTTTTGGACCGACATGCTCACACTTTTGAATCATGACATCTTTCCATCGGTGGCGGAAGCCTTCGGTTCATGATATTTGCGGCGGTAGCATAAGCATAGTATAAAAATATCGAACGGGTTATGTAGATATCACGATCGTGATTTCTTAATTAAGTTAATGTTCTTTGTGAACATGCGGCTTTGGATTGACTCCTCAATTGATCATTTTGCAATCTTGAGGTGTACGCATCGACGATTAGCAATAAAGCGCCGCGAAAGTGTCTTTGATCACTTCGTTGAATTGAACTACGGCCCACGGTTCCCGTTGATCATTACAAATCTTGCTGTGATCGGGTAGGATTCCTAGAATCTCCTTGACGGGTTTCACATTTGTTCATTGTTCTCGGACGAACGTCTCAAAGAAGACAACACGGGTGAGTGAACGGTGATTGAGATTCAGCGATTGATGAAAAATGATTTGAAAAACAATCGTGTATTGCTTGAAGAAAGGTTTTGCAATACGAAGGTTTTATGAGAAAGATCAATTTTCAATCAAAATACTTTTGTATTAGAGAATGAGTACACATTCGATGCTAGCGAAAGAAGAGATTCGCATCGAGCGATTTTCTAAAAGTATTTTTCAATCGGATATACTTTTGAATTTGAAATGAATACACATTCGGCGTTTAGAAAGAAGGTTTGCACATGAGCGGTTTTCCAAAAGTTCGTCAATTCCATTCTGGACCAAGGTTGATTCAGAATGAATCTCCCCATCGTTTCTATCCGGTTGTCACAAGCTTGATCTTCTGAAGATCTCATGTCACCCACGAGCTTGTTTGATGTTGGCTCTGAAGGATTTCCATCTTCATGTGAATATTTTCATATCACTCGGATGTTACAGCAATACCACAAGGATAATCGTGGGACTCTTAATATACTTACTTTCCACATTGTGTGGCAGACAAGTCTTCAATAATTTAGTGTCCTAATGAGATATTGTGGATGATCTCTTGGCTCTAGACTCAATAGTGCATATTTGGTTCTGTCTGGGAGACTAGGGAGAGGTCTCTTCTATCAACAATCTCTAGAAAAGTCGATGATTATGTCGGTTCCCGTGAGAATGAAACAAGCCCTTTTAAGAGGAACTTGAGTAGCTTGGGAAGTTTAGTGCGGTGCATCCTTTGGGTCCATGATGTCTTGTCTTCACCTGCGTTACCTTAGTAACCACCGTAGCATATATTGAACCCGTTCGCCCCTAAGGTTGAATTGATGGAGGGCTATTTCTTTTCACCCTTTTCTCATTCATTTCTTTTCATTCTTCAACCCCTTGATTTTACGAGACTTCATTACTAGAACCTTGTTGGGTTTATTCGATTACTAGCTGTCTCGATCCGCGCTCTTCCCATTTCTCGATTTTCTCCTTTTTTCAATATACCTAAGGACTACACACTATCTAGTGGATTGTCACTGGGTAGATCCCTCACTCTGGCGGGATCGTGAGGAATACCTAACCTAACCATCCTTATAACACCATGCATAAAGTAAATTGGTGGTCTTTTGGTATTGTTCTTTCCCGTGAAACCAATCGAAAAATCATTTGGAAAAATCAATCAAGGTACTTGTGATATAAAATCAAAACATTTTGTGCCTTAATTGTTTTGATCATTTAGAAATGCTCCCCTCAACATGTGCATGTGATTTTATAAATTGTTTAGCACATGGATGCAAGTTCTTTGAAACAAATTCTTGATCACAATTTCATACGAAAAAGCCATTTGATTTTCTTGGTAAAATTCTCCCCTCAATATGTGCATAGGATATTTGAAAACATTTTATCACATAGAGGCAAGAGTAAATTTGAAGCACATCCACAATCACAGGCCATTAAGAAACCATTTGAAAACTCAATCAGGTACTTTATAAATCACTTTAAAAGCTTTATTACCTCGATAGTTTATTTGCTCCCCGATTATGTGCTTCAAGATTCAGCGTTTAGCACATATGAAATGACGGCGACACAATTAAATCAAAGCGATCACCTTTTATCAAATTTCATTATTAAATCATAAATTCTCCCCAGATCAAAAATATCAAACCCTTTGATTTTTGGATCCAAGAATTAATTAGGTTTAGAAAACATGGGAGAAAATGTGGCCTTGTTTAAATACTCATCGGTTTTGGATAAATCCTCCTCCTCAACATGTGCATTATGTATATTGAAATCGTTTGGCACATGGGCGGATGCCTGAAGGACTAAACCGGTTCCATTAAAACAGATTTGAGATTTAAATCACGATCTCTCTGCGATCAAAATTTCAAACCATTTGAGATTTGTAATCCCAAAAGATTTAAATTATTTAGAAAATTTTAGGGAAAAGGCGTGGCAAGATTTAATTACGAAAGATGGCAGATAAGACAGTTTAACCATTAAAGATTGTTAGAGTCGGGTATGATTTGTTTTAGAGACCTTTAAGTAAAATAAAACAATTTCACAATCAAACAAGACGGAAAAATTTCATTTTGACGGATCTTTGAGTTTTAAAGAAAATCATACCATGACATAACATTAAATCTTTAGATCACCATAATTTAAATACAGCGGACTCGATGAAATATTGTTTGAAAATATTTTATTTTAAATCACACTCCCCTCAATCCATGACATAAGTCAATGATTGAGTGACTTATATTTTGATAAAATGAAGTCAGGTGATTTTCAAAATTTAGTCAATATATTTTCAAAACAATATAATTTTCAAAACAATTTATTCAAATTTATTCAAAATTGTTTAAAATGGTATCTGCAAAGATCGTTAGTGGTTAGAATCTTCCGTTGTTGTTGTTGTGGGTTGGAAGAAAAAACAAATAAATGCGGTGAGACTTCTTCTTCGTTGCATTTTGAATGCCAGAGGTCCAATTAAGCTCATTTCTTCTTTAGCGAAGAAAACCATCTAACGATCTGATAAGACCTCTTCGTTGCATTTCATGCCAACTCTCCATTGAAGTCGATTAAGCTCATTTCTTCATTTGTCGACCAAGATATAGTTACCCTTTCCTTTCGGCATCCATCATCTTCAATTGTGGGATCAGGATCGGGAACATTCTTTTAAACCAATATACACGCATCGTTAGTGAACACACATACAAATATATGGTGGTTGACATCACCCAAACAACAATCGACTAATAAAAGTCAATTCAACATATCAATCGGATCATTCAAATATATGGGAATAATGTGTTTATCAAACTCAATCATCTAAACCTAACAATCACATCCTAGAAACCTAGTCCTTCAACATAGGCAATTGTATTTTTGAGATAAGCACGTGGGATGATTAAGATAATCTCGTTAGATGATCTGATTTGAAAACATTCTCCCCTCAATCAATGACTTATTTTACAGAAAAAAAGCTAAAGTCATTGATTGAGTTTTCAATCCACTAGAAAACTACGGCGATTGGTTTTGCAACTCATTAACCATTTTGTTAAAACACCAAATATTTTACGAAGAATTTTAGGCAGAAAAACATTTGTGTAGGAACAGCGATCCTTCGACATACTTTCCTTGTTTTGGTTTTAGGATAAGTGCGAAATATTTTGAAAATAGTTTAAGCGTAGCACTTTCCTTCTTTAAAAAGCAGGTTGCTATACGAAATAATAACAAGCCATAGTTTAAACACGGGTCCTGATCTGGTAGCAAGCCATATTTTGAGCGAGTCTGATCTGAAATAGTAAGCCATTAGATTTGTGACATGTTTAGAAAGAAATATTTACACCTCGCTCGAACTTCATCTAAAGTCCAGTGCCATTATTGAATGACATTTCTAAGACCGTAGATGTTATCGATACGAAGACATGTCTTGGAAAACATATTTTTGGTATTTTTGAATTTTTAATTTTTATGGGATTTTGAAGGTTTTATATTTTTCTATTTTCTTTTGTTGGTTTATATTTTCTATTTTCTTTTGTTGGTTTTATATTTTGTATTTTGTTTTCGAATAAATAGTTACAAGGATAGAGTAGATGATATAGTTTAAGAAGATGATGATCTGAGTGCGAGATAAGGATATCAAAGGCCCGTTGTAGAAGATGAAGTCATCATCCTAAAACTTTCACCACCAAGCTTCGAGGCTCTTGCATTGAAGAAGAAATTGAACCATCTGAAAGTGAGACTTTGCTGACTTCCTAAACCGAAAATCCTATAGGTGACGATTCTAAGCTCTATTCAAGCTTGCCTTAGCAGGTGCCGAGGAAGCACCATTATCATAAATCCATTGCTCCTTTCAAGAATAATCACCGTGATTCTTAGTTCGAGGTTATATCATCAACAAGAAGAACAACATCATTATCATCCCACACATAAAACAATCTTCTCAAATTTCCTTTTCAGCGGCGTGCAAGCGATCCATTCAAAGGTGTCAAGAGAACAATTCCCCACGTTAGTTGAATTGATGCGTCAGTCTCTTTGTATAATGCTCAAGAACTCTCCCAAATACACATCATGAGGTAATGAAGAACAACTCCCCAATGTTCATCTTTAGTCACGATGAATGTGTGAAACTCGAACACAAGTACACAATATCCAAGAACTCTCTCGAATACACATCATGCTCGGAAGGAAAACACCTCCCAAATGTTTGTGGTAAACAATGGCTTTCTTCACGATGATCGTGTATGAAGCTCAGACCAGTACACATTCCCAAAGAGAACAACCGATAACATTGAAGAGCGGGCCGAATCGCGATTATCTCGGGTGACAATCTGCGGATGTCAACACGGAATAAGTGATTATATCTACGATCACAGTTAAGCCCTCAAGTAAAATTGAGCATCCCCAATGTACACAATTCTCTCTCTCCACGATGATTGCGATAACATCGAGATCATCATACACCAATGTACCTCTTATATCTTGAAACATTCTCTAACATCTTCCCCACATGGTTGGAATAAGAATACTAACGCCTTGATGAGTAAAACCTTGAGTTTCTCTGCGGTCATGACATTTGTTTTCGGGATACCTTCAATCACTTAGAAGAATTAAGTTCATCAAGTTTACTATATGAGTCAAACCTTGAGTTTCTCTGTGATAATAACATTTGTCTTCCGGGATATCTTCAATTACTTAAGTATTGTTCATCAAGTTTACTCGCGTTTAGATGCTTGTCTCCTTACCCTACGGTTTTGATACTTGAATCGGCACATCTTATCGATAAATACTTGAAATCTTAAGAGAAGAACACTTGTAATCTTGTGGAATCAACTTGCGAAGTAGAATGTGAGCAAGTCTAATTGGGGATTAAATCGACATTTCACCTCCCCAATTAGTGCTCTCCCTAAACCGACAATACTGTTTGATAATAGCAGTTAAGAAGAAGTCTTTAGATCGATAAATGCAACTTGTCTTTAGTCTTCTAACACGCGTGAGAAAGTGTAGAAACAGGGCTTCGACCTTCTTCAAGATTGTCCGGTTGGGGAATAGATAATTAACATCTTCAACTCACAAAAAGCATCCCAATTAACACATCTTGCAAATCCCTTAACTAGAATCCCTCAATCAAACAAGAGCGAAAGATGTTCATCAAGGATATCGACAATCGAGACATAGCGAACACAAGATGGTAACACCAAACTACCAATCATCAAACAAACGAGAGATTGTTTGGAATCATCATGATGTATCGTGAAGCATTTAGGGAAGCACTTTGTCGATAAACTCATCAATCCAGTGAAGATGTCAACCAGCGAATCTTAGAAGAAACTCCATGTAAAGATGATCCGATAAGAAGCTGGTTCTTACATGAGTTAGGAGCCGTTTGACCATATATTCTCAAATAATAATCAATCATGAAAATTCACTTCTTCTCCCCTCAGAATTGCATATGGAGTGCCATTCTTGATTAAATAAGTGAAAATCATCCGAATGTTCTATTCACACTTCTCTCCATAAAATAAGCACGTGATGTCGCCATCTTCATTATAATCGAGCAAGTGGAATGAAAACAATCGATGGTAGCCGGTTCAAGCTGATGCGCATGGAAAAAGTATGAAGCATGTTGATGAGAATGGTCATAATAAGAAGATTTCTCTTCTTCCGAAGATAATCTTGCTGAAGCGTACACATTTCTTTTCTTTAGAAACGAGGTTTGAACGAAGTATTCAAGCGTCATAATCTCTCTCTTTTCGACTCTCTTGCAAAACATGTAATCAACCCCATTATCATTCGTAGGGCTCTTTGTAGTAGCGGTTGATGGAGAAACCCAATATGATGAATTTGACCACGAGTGAAATAACTTGAACTCGTGACTTAAACTTACATATGTAACAAAGAAGCGGTCTGAGAATTCATGCTCCATTGAATCTCTTAAGTACTCTATACTCTTCAACCAACCAACCATCAAGTAATAGAAGTACATCACCTCTTGAAAATCCACAATTGAATGTGACAGAGCACTACAATGTAACTCCTTAAGTGATAGTTATTTTGTGGTGGTGAGCCCATTCCCCAGTGGTAAAGAAAAGGTAAAAGAGCAACAATAACTAGATTTCCAAGTCTTCGTTTATGATAGTAGCTCGAACAAGGATCATGAAGAATCTTCATCCAACCATCCCGATGCACCGGATACTACGTTACCTCACCGTGATATTTCACTTCAACCTCAAATAAATAATCTTGAATCGCGTTGTCACATCTTACTTTCCAAATCTAGCCTCCTTTGACCTTTTAAGTGAACTATGATAATGGTTTCATCCGATCATGGTTTAATGAGCATAACCCGTAAAACTTTGAAGTAACCAAACCGCCATAGCGAATATCCAAACATCCAATTCATAAAGTACACCTTTTATCGCTTCTTGAGGCGAAGTAACACCGACATCACAAGATCGATTACACTTTCTCTTCTCCAAGATGGTTTCATCATTCGGGTTTTACAACTCTATGGTTTAAACCGAAATATTTTCTTTCGGATTTTACAAAACCAAGAATAAACAAGATAGATCCGGAAATTCACTTTACTAATACGTGTTTCCATTGTCACGAGTTTTACAAGTCTATGATTTAAAGAAATATAGGTTCTTCGGGATTTTACAAAATCAAGACAAAAGCGTAAACAATGTCGACGAATGTGTTATGGCGACTTTGGTTTGGTGAATATCTGTTTGAGGGGACATGCGTTCGTTCATCGGGTTCAATATCCAACATCAACAATACCATCAACCATCAATAAACACTTTGGTAAACACATCATTCGCGCATACATTGGTACATTCTTTGTAACCATAGTGAAGTAAACCCGATATGTCAAACTTGATCATGAAGTAAATTCCTCCAGTTTGCTACTTAAACTTGTACTAATCCTCGTGAACAAGCGGTGTACCCAATGTACAAAACCTTAACGACATATCCTCAGCTGCGTGAGACACGAAGTGATAGCTCGTTGTGGGTTAAGCGAAAGAATCACAACCGTAACTAAATAGCCAAGTCTTTATGACACTCGATAAGCGCAAACAAGTCATCTTGCGAAGAGTAGAAAGAAGAAGGCGAAATAAGTAAGCAGCATGAAAACTTCACTTCAAATTCAATAAAATATAGTTTAAACAACCCGTAGTCAACTACTGACAAGTATCGAATCAAGTCGTGACATATTAACCTCCGTGAAGAATGTATAAACCAAGGTATTAGACCGCATGTCTGGTCTCAATATCTCATCAATTAGCATCAAATGACAGTCAATCTTATCTTCAAATCTTTTCTTCAAATCTCATCAAAACACATGATCAAGTCTCATTCAAATCGTATAAATATGATCCAATATTGAGGCGCACATCAATCAGTATTCAAACCATCACACACTTAATATCACTTTATTGGATATTAATGCACATCAATATCACATTCTGATTTGCCCAAAGAATTCCCGTATCATATTAATAGTCAAGCGACCCATAAACAAAGTTGATAAACATTCAAGCTGGCCCACGTTGTATCATGAGATCCGGCCGTGAGGAGAGATATACGGATTAGAACGGCCATGAGAAGCATACCTTAATACCATCGGTCTATAAAACATTTACCTACACGCGCCTTGCTAATACTTCTCGTAGAAACCACTAAACTCTCTCAACATTATCGCCTCCATCATCACAATCTATACACCAAATAATCTCTAATAATACTCTCATATCATTTTAACAAACCCAAATCCTTACGGCATAATAAGTCCGCCCCATCGTGTATCGTCTAATCAAGACATATTAAACCTTAAACACTCAAAAAATACACTCCTCTAATATTTCTAGATAATGATTAATGATTTTGCTCTGAGGATGGCATGGGTCTACAACGAATAGGCACAAAGATGGCTAGAATCGAGACAATTTCAGGTGGGTTTCTTTTGGTAATCATGCATTTCAATATGAGACGAATCAAGAAAATGGATTAACAAAGTTGTTAACATCATTTCTTAAATTAAAATTGTCAAACAATTTGATCTATGATGTAAGTTATTTAGTGATAAGGGCTCTTGGAAGTCTTGATATATCATTTAAGTGCCATGAAATATCTGAGATCTCGTAAAGATATTTCATTTTGTTTTCATTTTAGCAGAACAAGAAGGAGATGAAACCACAATGGTCTTGATCTTTCTTGATTATGTTTGAATATTATCACAACCTTTGGATCGATGATGGTTGAGGTTCTAACCAACAAGATCTACAAGATGATAAGCGGTTGGAATGGCGAGATCATTAGAATGATATGGTCTTGAAGATCATGATGTTAACTCTTTCATAATATGATTTGAGTCTAGGTCGAGATGTGTTTGATATGGGTTTGAAGTTAGGATAGATTGTAGCTTGATGTTGTTGGAAGTGGTATTGAGGCTTTTTGGTTTATTGGATATCTCGTTTCGGTTTATAAGCAGGGTGATGATGGTATATATCCGTGGTCGGGTTTTTGTTATTGTTAATGTCGTGTGGTCATGGTCATGGTCAAAACTCTTCTTTATCCTTTACATTGTGTCAATTTGCATCGGTCAAAGGGCATTAGACCAAGTCGCTCTGACTAAGTCGCTAGAGCCAGAGTTGCCACGACTAAGTCGCTAGGCCAGAATCGCCGACTAAGTCGCTGGGCAGTCGCCGCGACTAAGTCGTGGACCAAGTCGCCCACGACTAAGTCGCTAGACCAATTCGCAGCGACTAAGTCGGCTAGACCAAGTCGCCACGACTTGTAAAGACAAGTCGCTGGTAAAAACATTGCATCTGGACATATTTGACAAGTCTCTAAAGATTTAGATATTATCCGATGAGTTTTCAGGGTGTAGGATCGTTATTTTTATTGTGTTGATGATTCGGTGGTCTTGGAAGATCAAAATACATGTTTGCCATTAGAGAGAAAGTTAGAGAGTCATGTTCTTGCTAGAGACTTGGTTCTCAAAAGTATGGAATATTAGATTATGAGCACCACCCTTCCATGGATGGAAGGGTATTTATATTTGACACATAACGACCTCCTATCGGCCGTGGATCGAGGATACAGTGGGTAAAGACCGTCCTTCCTCCACGGGTGTTGCACTAAACTATACTACGCTACTAATTAACTAATAAACTACTTAAACAACGTAAATAACGACAAGTCTACGAGCTAACTTATGCTAGATAATATTTGGGGTGACCGACTCTTCACTATGGAATTTTCTAATTCCTAACAATCTCCCTAAGGAGGTCACCCATGTTTTACATTTGAATCCTAGCATTCTATTCTTGTCTTTGTTCTTGAGCTCGAGACTTTAATTATTCATTTCAACAATCTTTGTGCTTAGCGGTGACTCTTCATAGTCCGCATATTTTGTACTTTCGGAGGCCTTTATCGATCCACATCTTTGATGATCTTCGAGCTTTCATTGAGATCATCACCGCGAAATCTCCGGATCACCCTTTATTGTGTTGCCATCATGTGAAGTTGTGACTTTTGGACCGACATGCTCACACTTTTGAATCATGACATCTTTCCATCGAGTGAAGCGAAGCTTTTATCGGTTCATGATATTTGCAGTCAGTAGCATAAGCATAGTATAAAAATATCGAACCAGTTATGTAGATATGCACCACCATGATTTCTTCAAATTAAGTGTGGTTGTCTGTGAACATGCGGCTTTGGATTGACTCCTCAATTCGATCACCGAATCTTGGGTGTACCGCATACGGCGATTAGCAAAAAGCGCACGAAAGTGTCTTTGATCACTTTCGTTGAATTGAGGTACACGCCCACTTCCCGTTGATCATTACAAGCACTACCGTGATCGTGGGATTCCTAAGAATCTCCTTGATGTGGTTTCATATTTGTTTCAGCCGTTCTCGGACCGAACGTCTCAAAGAAGACAACACGGAGTGAGTGAACCAATAATTGAGATTCAGCGATTGATGAAAATGATTTGAAAAACAATCGTGTATTGCTTGAAGAAAGAGTTTTGCAATACACGAAGGTTTTATGAGAAAGATCAATTTTCAATCAAAATACTTTTGTATTAGAGAATGAGTACACATTCGACGTGCTAGCGAAAGAAGAGATTCGCACATCGAGCGATTTTTCTAAAAGTATTTTTCAATCGGATATACTTTTGAATTTGAAATGAATACATTCGACGTGCAGAGAAAAGAAGGTTTGCACATCGAACGGTTTTCCAAAAGTATTCGTCAATTCCATTCTGGACCAAGGTTGATTCAAGAATGAATCTCCCCATCGTTTCTATCCAGGTTGTCACAAGCTTGATCTTACGAAGATCTCACATGTCACCCACCAAGAGCTTGTTTGATGTTGGCTCTAGAAGGATTTCCATCTTCATCGTGAATATTTTCATATCACTCGGATGTTCGGCAATACCACAAGGATAATGAGGACTCTTAATATATACTTACTTTCCACATTGTGTGAAACACAGTCTTCAATAATTTAGTGTCCTAATGAGATATTGTGGATGATCTCTTGGCTCTAGACTCAATAGTGCATATTTGGTTCCTGTCTGGGAGACTAGGGAGAGGGTCTCCTTCTTCAATATCAACAATCTCTAAGAGAAAGTCGATAGATTATGTCGGTTCCCGTGAGAATGAAACAAGCCCTTTTAAGAGGAACTTGAGTAGCTTGGGAAGTTTAGTGCGGTGCATCCTTTGGGTCCATGATGTCTTGTCTTCATACTGCTTACCTTAGTAACCACCAAGAGCATATGTATTGAACCCAGTTCTTGCCCTAAGGTTGAATTGATGGAGGGCTATTTCTTTTCACCCTTTTCTCATTCATTTCTTTTTCATTCTTCAACCCTTCATGCTTACCGAGACTTCATTACTAGAACCTTGTTGGGTTTATTCCAAGACTAGCTGTCTCGATCCGCACTCTTCCCATTTCTCGTTTTCTCCTTTTTTTCAATATACCTAAGGACTCTACACTATCTAGTGGATTGTCCTGGTAGATCCTCTCCTCTGGGCGGGATCGCGGGAACGAATACCTAACCTAACCATCCTTATAACACCATGCATAAAGTAAATTGGTCGGTCTTTTGGTATTGTTCTTTCCTTCATGAAACCAATCGAAAAATCATTTGGAAAAATCAATCAAGGTACTTGTGATATAAAATCAAAACATTTTGTGCCTTAATTGTTTTTGATCATTTAGAAATGCTCCCCCTCAACATGTGCATGTGATTTTATAAATTGTTTAGCACATGGATGCAAGAGTTCTTTGAAACAAATTCTTGATCACAATTTCATACGAAAAAGCCATTTGATTTTCTTGGTAAAATTCTCCCCCTCAATATGTGCATAGGATATTTGAAAACATTTTATCACATAGAGGCAAGAGTAAATTTGAAGCACATCCACAATCACAAGAGCCATTAAGAAACCATTTGAAAACTCAATCAAGGTACTTTATAAATCACTTTAAAAGCTTCATTCTCGATAGTTTATTTGCTCCCTTCGATGTGCTTCAAGATTCGAAAACGTTTAGCACATATGAGCGAGCAGCGAGCACAATTAAATCAAAACGATCACCTTTATCAAATTTCATTATTAAATCATAAATTCTCCCCGATCAAAAATATCAAACCCTTTGAGATTTTGGATCCCAAGTGATTTAATTAGGTTTAGAAAACATGGGAGAAAATGTGGCCTTGTTTAAATACTCATCCGGTTTTGGATAAATCCTCCTCCTCAACATGTGCATTATGTATATTGAAATCGTTTGGCACATGGAGGCGTGATGCCTTTGAAGGACTAAACCGGTTCCATTAAAACGATTGAGATTTAAATCACGATCTCTCCTCGCGATCAAAATTTCAAACCATTTGAGATTTGTAATCCCAAAAGATTTAAATTATTTAGAAAATTTTAGGGGAAAGGCGTGGCAAGATTTAATTTCGAAGATGACAGAATAGAACAGATTAACCATTAAAGATTGTTAGAGTCGGTATGATTTGTTTTAAGAGACCTTTAAGTAAAATAAAACAATTTCACAATCAAACAAGAACGGAAAAATTTCATTTTGATGGATCTTTGAGTTTTAAAGAAAATCATACCATGACATAACATTAAATCTTTAGATCACCACATAATTTCGTACAAGCGGACTTGATGAAATATTGTTTGAAAATATTTTATTTTAAATCACACCCCTCGATCCATGACATAAGTCAATGATTGAGTGACTTATGTTTTGATAAAATGAAGTCCGGTGATTTTCAAAATTTAGTCCAATATATTTTCAAAACAATATATTCCATTTTCAAAACAATTTATTCAAATTTATTCAAAATTGTTTAAAAATGGTATCCTGCACAAAGATACGTTAGTGGTTAAGAATCTTCCGTTGTTGTTGTTGTAGGGTTGGAAGAAAAACCGTCTGCAAATGCAGTGAGACTTCTTCTTCACGTTGCATTTGAATGCCAACCGAGGTCCAATTAAGCTCGCTTTCTTCACTTGTTTGAAGAAAACCATCTCACGATGCAATAAGACCTCTTCGTTGCATTTCATGCCAACTCTCCATTGAAGTCCATTAAGCTCGCTTTCTTCATTTGTCAACCCAAGATATAGTTACCCTTTCCTTTCGCATCCAATCATCTTCAATTGTGGGATCCGGATCGGGAACATTCTTTTAAACCAATATACCGTGACACGTTAGTGAACACACATACAAATATATGGTGGTTGACATCACCCAAACAACAATCGACTAATAAAAGTCAATTCAACATATCAATCGGATCATTCAAATATATGGGAATAATGTGTTTATCAAACTCTAATCATCTAAACCTAACAATCACATCCTAGAAACCTAGTCCTTCAACATAGGCAATTGTATTTTACGATAAGCACGTGGGATGATTAAGATAATCTCGTTAGATGATACTGATTTGAAAACATTCTCCCCTCAATCAATGACTTATTTTCGAAAAGATTAAAAGCTACAAGTCATTGATTGAGTTTTCAATTTTTACGAAAACTCTAAACTGATTGGTTTTGCAACTCATTAACCACCATTTTGTTAAAACACCAAATATTTTTCAAGAATTTTAGATGCAAAACATTTGTGTAGGAGCAGCCCTTCTTGACATACTTTCCTTGTTTTGGTTTTAGGATAAGTGCACGAAATATTTTGAAAATAGTTTAAGCGTAGCACTTTCCTTCTTTAAAAAACAGGTTGCTATCTCAAATAATAACAAGCCATAGTTTAAGCACGGGTCACGCATCAAGTAATCGCAAGCCATATTTTGAAGCGCGAGTTACTGATGCAAATAATCAGAAGCCATTAGATTTGTGACATGTTTAGAAAGAAATATTTACACCTCTGCTCGAACTTCATCTAAAGTCCCGTGCCATTATTGAATGACATTTCTAAGACCGTAGATGTTATCGATACCGAAGACATGTCTTGGAAAACATATTTTTGGTATTTTTGAATTTTTCGATTTTATGGGATTTTTGAAGGTTTTATATTTTCTATTTTCTTTTGTTGGTTTTATATTTTCTATTTTCTTTTGTTGGTTTTATATTTTGTATTTTGTTTTTCAATAAATAGTTACAAGGATAGAGTAGATGATATAGTTTAAGAAGATGATGATATGAAAATGAGATAAGGATATCAAGCAGCCCGTTGTAGAAGATAGAAGTCATCATCCCTAAAACTTTCACCACCAAAGCTTTCGAGGCTCTTGCATTGAAGAAAGAAATTGAACCATCTGAGTGAGACTTTGCGACTTCCCCTAAACCGAAAATCCTATAGTTGCAAGATTCTAAGCTCATTTCAAGCTTGCCTTAGCCAGTGCATGAGAGAACACCATTATCATAAATCTCACGCTCCTTTCAAGAATAATCACCGTGATTCTTCGCTCGAGGTTATATCATCAACAAGAAGAACAACATCGTATCATCCCACATAAAACAATCTTCTCAAATTTCCTTTTCAACCGACGTCAAGCGATCCATTCCAAAGGTGTCAAGAGAACAATTCCCCACGTAGTTGAATTGATGCGATCGGTCTCTTTGTATAATGCTCAAGAACTCTCCCAAATACACATCATGAGGGTAATGAAGAACAACTCCCCAATGTTCACATCTTTCGTCCACGATGAATGTGTATGAAGCTCAAGAACCCAAGTACACCAATATCCAAGAACTCTCTAATACACATCATGCTCGGAAGGAAAACACCTCCCAATGTTTGTGGTAAACAATGGCTTTCTTCCCGATGATCGTGTATGAAGCTCAAGGACCAGTACACATTCCCCAAAGAGAGAACAACCGATAACATTGAAGAAGCGGGCGAATCATCGATTATCTCTGCGGTGACAATCTCTGCGGATGTCAACACCGAATAAGTGATTATATCTACGAATCATGATTAAGCCCTCAAGTAAAACAGTGAGCATCCCCAATGTACACAATTCTCTCTCACGATGATTGCGATAACATCGAGATCATCATACACCAATGTACCTCTTATATCTTGAAACATTCTCTAACATCGCTTCCCCACATAGTTGGAATAAGAATACTAAACGCCTTGATGAGTAAAACCTTGAGTTTCTCTCGGTCATGACATTTGTTTTCCGGGATACCTTCAATCACTTAGAAGAATTAAGTTCATCAAGTTTACTCGCCATGAGTCAAACTTGAGTTTCTCTGTGTAATAACATTTGTCTTCCGGGATATCTTCAATTACTTAGAAGTATTAAGTTCATCAAGTTTACTCGCTAGATGCTTGTCTCCTTACCCTTTCGGTTTTGATACTTGGAATCAAGCAACATCTTATCGACCCAAATACTTGAAATCTTAAGAGAAGAACACTTGTAATCTTGTGGGAATCAACTTGTCAAGTAGAATGTGAGCAAGTCTAATTGGGGATTAAATCGACATTTCACCTCCCCAATTAGTGCTCTCCCTAAACCGACAACTGCTTGATAATAGCCAGTTAAGAAGAAGTCTTTAGATCGATAAATGCAACTTGTCTTTAGTCTTCAACACGCAGTGTAAAGTGTAGAACAGATCAGAGACTCGACCTTCTTCAAGATTGTCCGTTGGGAATAGATAATTAACATCTTCAACTCACACCAAAAGCATCCCAATTAACTTACATCTTGCAAATCCCTTAACTAGAATCCTCCCAATCAAACAAGAATGAAAAGATGTTCATCAAGGATATCGTGAATCGGGCATAGCGAACACACAAGATGGTAACACCAAACTACCAATCACATCAAACAAGAACAGAGAGATTGTTTGGAATCATCATGTTGATGTATACGTGAAGCATTAACCTGAAGCACTTTGTCGATAAACTCATCAATCCGGTGAAGATGTCAACCAACTAATCTTAGAAGAAACTCCATGTAAAGATGATCCGATAAGAAGAAGCTCGGTTCTTACATGAGTTAGGAGCCGTTTGACCATATATTCTCAAATAATAATCAATCATGCCAAAATTCACACTTCTTCTCCCCTCAAGAATTGCATATGGAGATGCCATTCTTGATTAAATAAGTGAAAATCATCCGAATGTTCTATTCACACTTCTCCCCATAAAATAAGCACGTGATGTCGCCATCTTCATTATAATCGAGCAAGTGGAATGAGAAAACAATCGGTGGTAGCCGGTTCACTTGAAGACTGAAGCGCATGGAAAAGTATGAAGCATGTTGATGAGAATGGTCATAATAAGAAGATTTCTTCTTCCCAAGATAATGCACCTAAGCGCATACACATTTCTTTTCTTTAGAGAACGAGGTTTGAATCAAGTATTCAAACGTCATAATCTCTCTCTTTCACTCTCTTAGCAAAACATGTAATCAACCCCATTATCATTCAAGAGGGCTCTTTGTAGTGACAATGATGGAGAAAACCCAATATGATGAATTTGACCACAAGTGAAATAACCCGAACTCGTGACTTAAACTTGCACATATGTAACAAAGAGCGGTGCCGAGAATTCATGCTCCATTGAATCTCTTAAGTACTCTATACTCTTCAACCAACCAACCATCAAGTAATAGAAGTACATCACCTCTGAAAATCCACAATTGAATGTGACATCGAGCACTACAATGTAACTCCTTAAAGTGATAGTTATTTTGTGGTGGTATGAGCCCAATTCCCCCAAGTGGTAAAAGAAAAGGTAAAAGACACCCAACAATAACTAGATTTCCAAGTCTTCGTTTTATGATAGTAAGCTCGAACAAGGATCATGAAGAATCTTCATCCAACCATCCCCGATACCTTCAGATACTACGTACACTCACCCGTGATATTTCACTTCAACCTCAAATAAATAATACTGAATTAACGCCGTTGTCACATCTTACCGAATGCTTTCAAATCTAGCCTCCTTTGACCTTTTAAGTGAACTATGATAATGGTTTCATCCCGATCATGGTTTAATGAGCATAACCCGTAAAACTTTGAAGTAACCAAACCGCCATGACGAATATCCAAACACACATCCAATTCATAAAGTACACCTTTTATCGCTTCTTCAGCGAAACCGTGGCACCAAGATCACAAGATCCGTAATTACACTTTCTCTTCTCCAAGATGGTTTCATCATTACGGGATTTTACAACTCTATGGTTTAAACCGAAAATATTTTCTTCATGATTTTACAAAACCAAGAATAAACCGTAAGATAGATCCGAAATTCACTTTACTAATACCGGGATGTTTCCATTGTCACGGGATTTTACAAGTCTATGATTTAAACCGAGAAATAGGTTCTTCGCTGATTTTACAAAATCAAGACAAAACCGTAAACAATGTCGACTTGAATGTGTTATGACGACTTTGGTTTCGGTGAATATCTGCTTTTAGGGAACATGCGATGGTTCATCACGGTTCAATATCCAACATCAACAATACCATCAACCATCCAATAAACACTTTGGTAAACACATCATTCACGCATTCATTGCTACGCTGTCAGTAACCACTGGTGAAGTAAACCCGATATGTCAAACTTGATCATGAAGTAAAATTCCTCGATTTGCTACTTAAACTTGTACTAATCCTCGTGAACAAGAAGCGGTGTACCCAATGTACAAAACCTTCTTGACATATCCTCAATCATGAGACACGAAGTGATAGCTACGTTGTGGGTTAAGCGAGAAAGAATCACAACCGTAACTAAATAGCCAAGTCTTTATGACACTCGATAACGCCTAAACAAGTCATCTTCGCAGAAGAGTAGAAAGAAGAAGAAATAAATAAACGCGCCGAAAAACTTCACTTCAAATTCCAATAAGAAATATCGTTTAAACAACCCCGTAGTCAACTCTGTTCAAGTATCGAATCAAGTCGTGACATATTAACCTCCGTGAAGAATGTATAAACCAAGGTATTAGACCGCATAATACAGCGAATCTCAATATCTCATCAATTCACATCAAATGACATCGTCAAATCTTATCTTCAAATCTTTTCTTCAAATCTCATCAAAACACATGATCAAGTCTCATTCAAATCGTATAAATATGATCCAATATTGAGACGCACATCAATCAAGTATTCAAACCATCACACACTTAATATCACTTTATTCGGATATTAATGCACATGTCAATATCACATTACAGTTTGCCCAAAGAATTCCCATATCATCGTAATAGTCCAAACGACCCATAAACAAAGTTGATAAACATTCAAGCTGGCCCACGTTGTATCATGACGGATCCGCCCAATTGAGGAGAGATATACCGATTAGAACACACCCATGAGAAGTAACACATACCCTTAATACCATCGGTCTATAAAACATTTACCTACACCACACTTGCCCTAATACTTCTCACTTAGAAACCCTAAACTCTCTCAACATTATCGCCTCCATCATCACAATCTGCTATACACCAAATAATCTCCTAATAATACTCTCATATCATTTTAACAAACCCAAATCCTTACGGCATAATAAGTCCGCCCCCATCATGTATCGTCTAATCAAGACATATTAAACCTTAAACACTCAAAAACAATCTGCTCCTCCTAATATTTCTAGATATGACGATTAATGATTTTGCTACAGGGATGGCATGGGTCTACAACGAATAGGCCACAAAGATGGCTAGAATCGAGACAATTTCCAGGTAGGTTTCTTTTGGTAATCATGCATTTCAATATGAGACGAATCAAGAAAATGGATTAACAAAGTTGTTAACATCATTTCTTAAATTCGAAAATTGTCACAAACAATTTGATCTATGATGTAAGTTTATTTCGTGATAAGGGCTCTTGGAAGTCTTGATATATCATTTAAGTGCCACGAAATAATACTGAGATCTCGTAAAGATATTTCATTTTGTTTTTCATTTTAACCGAACAAGAAGGAGATGAAACCCTAATGGTCTTGATCTTTCTTCAGTATGTTTCGAATATTATCACAACCTTTGGATCGATGATGGTTGAGGTTCTAACCAACAAGATCTACCAAGATCTGGTAAACGGTTGGAATGAAACTGAGATCATTAGAATGATATGGTCTTGAAGATCATGATGTTAACTCTTTCATAATATGATTTGAGTCTAGGTCAAGAGATGTGTTTGATATGGGTTTGAAGTTAGGATAGATTGTAGCTTGATGTTGTTGGAAGTGGTATTGAACTGCTTTTGGTTTATTGGATATCTCGTTTCGGTTTGCATAAGCAAGGATGATGATGGTATAATACCGTGGTCGAGGTTTTTGTTATTGTTAATGTCGTGGTCATGGTCATGGTCAAAACTCTTCTTTATCCTTTCATTGTGTCAATTTGCATCGGGTCAAAGGTCGCTAGACCAAGTCGCTACGACTAAGTCGCTAGGCTGTTGCCACGACTAAGTCGCTAGGCAGTCGCCCGCGACTAAGTCGCTGGGCCAAGTCGCCACGACTAAGTCGCTAGACCAAGTCGCCACGACTAAGTCGCTAGACCAATTCGCCACGACTAAGTCGCTAGACCAAGTCGCCACGACTTGTAAAGACAAGTCGCTAGGTAAAAACATTGCATCTGGACATATTTGACAAGTCTCTAGCAAGATTTAGATATTATCCGATGAGTTTTCCGACTAAGTTCCGACCATATTCATATCAACCCAGAAAAATGTCTTATTTGACGGCCATTTAACCCACTCTAATGACCACAGTTTGACTATAAAAATCGACCGATGACCATTTATTTGACCAAAGACAACAATCAAAATACAAATACGGAAGGCACAAAGACAAGATATTGTAAACATGGGACTTTTAATATTAGACCAAAAGTAAAAGATAGAAGAACCATATTTAAAATCTTATACCAAAGTAAGACGAGAAAAGCTTATTTTCCGACCACCAAAAGTAAAAAGCAGTTTACCCATAAAATCCGACCACATAAATACACAAAAACAGGTTCAACCAAGTATCAAAACCACAAGAAATCATCAAACACAACAACCTTGGCTCTGGTACCAATTGTAGGATCGTTATTTTTATTGTTTTGATGATTCGGGTGGTCTTGGAAGATCAAAATACATGTTTGCCATTAGAGAGAAAGTTAGAGAGTGGGTGTTCTTGCTAGAGACTTAGTTCTCAAAAGTATGGAATATTAGATTATGAGCACCACCCTTCCATGGATGGAAGGGTATTTATAGTTCTGAGACATAACGACCTCCCATCGGCCCGGATCGTGGATACGGTGGGTAAAGACCCGTCCTTCCTCCACGGTGTTGCACTAAACTATACTACGCTACTAATTAACTAATAAACTACTTAAACAACGAATAACGACAAGTCTACGAGCTAACTTATGCTAGATAATATTTGGGGTGACCGACTCTTCACTATGGAATTTTCTAATTCCTAACGATGAGCCAATAGAATCCGGAATCAAACACCTTCTTGGCGGTGTAGTTGGGGCTATGATGTCCCTAGTAGGTCCGAATGTCAAGCCTTGAGAATGTCAATAGCTTCCCACCATATACACATCGCCGATGACTTGATCCGCAAATTTTGAATAAGTAGGGGTCGGTCCCGAGTAATGTTTACATCTTTAAAGAATTTGTTCTTCCTGGGACGACATCCCTTTCACAATGAAGTCACCACGAAAGAAACCGCATTGAGTGTTTCGAGAGGAAATGTTTCATTTATTTCCTTTTTCTCAAACACATCTTGGTGAGGTTTTCTAGGCGGGAAAGATGATCGTGACAAGGTTCTCGACTCCTTTTTATCACGATAATGATATCAAATTCTTGCAAGAGGAGAACCCAACGAGCAATCTCGCTTTGCATCTTGTTTTGCAAGAGATATTTGAGAGTCGAGTGATCCGATACACCACGCATTTGGTCAATATAAGGTATGGCGAAATTTCTCAAACGCATACACCACAGACTAATAATTCTTTTTACGTAGTGGTGTAATGGGTTTGAGCTTGACCATAATCTTGCTCGCGTAGTGGATGGCTGAAAATGCTTGGTTTTACGCTGCCCAAGACCTGCACCGATAGCAAAATCACTTGCATCGCACATGAGCTCAAAGGGTAAGTCCCAATGGAGCAACTAGAATGGGTGCCCGTAGCTTTTCCTTTAATGTTTCAAAAGCTTGATGCACTCGGTGAGAAGATAAAAGGAGCATCTTTTCAAGAAGATGGGTCATAGTCCGGCGATTTTAGAAAAATCTTGTATGAATCTACGATAAAACCCGGCATGACCAAGAAAACTCCTAATACCTTTGACGGTAGTAGGATGAGGCGATTTAGCAATAACATCAACTTTGCTCTATCGACCTCAATCCGTTTTTGAAATCTTATGGCCAAGGACTATGCCTTCTTTGACCATAAAGTGGCTCTTCTCCCAATTTAGACAGATTGGTGTCTTCACACCGCTTTAGCATTTTGTCTAAATGGGAGAGACATGTCTCTGAAATGAGTCCCCAATGACCCAGAAGTCATCCATAAACACCTCCATTGTTTCCGATCATGTCGTGGAATATGGCCATCATACATCGTTGGAACGTGCGGGAGCATTACATAAGCCAAAAGGCATACCTTTGTAGGCAAAAGTTCCGTATGGGTGTGAATGTGGTTTTCTCTTGATCCCGTGGATCAATGGGGATCTGAGTAACCCGAGAAACCATCAAGGAAACAATAGTACTCATTCCACGCTAATCTCTCAAGCATTTGGTCCATGAAGGGTAGAGGAAAATGGTCTTTACGGGTGGCGTCATTTAACTTGCGATAGTCAATACACACACGCCATCCGTAACCAATGAGTTGGAATTAACTCGTTTTCTTCATTTGTGACAACAAGAATGCCACCCTTTTTGGAACACGTTGAATTGGGCTAACCCAAAGACTATCTCGAGATTGGGTAAATCAATTTCGCATCAAGAAGTTTGATAACCTCTGTTTGATAACATCATGGATTTTGGATTCACCCTTCTCGATGTTGAATCTAGCGGCTTGAAGTCATCCTCCATCAAGATTTTGTGAGTACAAAATTCGTGGTTGATACCCCTTAATGTCGGAGAGTTTCAAGCAATTGCTTGCTTGTGTGACTTCAAGATCTTTATGAGGCGACTTTTTCATCTTTACTCAAATCTCGAGCAATAATGACAGGCATTTATCATCACCTTCAAGAAATGCATACTCAAGATGAGGTGGTAAGTCCTTAAGTTCGACTGTGAAATTCTTGATTTTCTCAACCGACTTGACTTCCTTGTTATGAAGGTTGACGGGAGGGTGGAGGAGAAGTGTCTTGATTTAACAACTTCTCAAGAACAAGAATATCTCCTCCTAATTAATCTCATGGTGATTAATCTCTTCCGGAATTGCATCAACGGTGTGAGGGTTGATGAGTGATCATCTTTAAGCAATTTCTCAATGAGAAGTATGTCCCCTCGATGTCAATTGAGCGTTATCAATTTCCCATGGAATGTAATCCCTAGCCAAGTATGCTTCAATCTCTTCCAAGATGAAGTCTTCCTCAAGCGGAGTGAGAGAAGGAGTAAATTGGCTATGATAGGTTGAGAAGATGTGGTGGGATCCCACTCACTGAATTATGAGAATAACCAAGAACTTCTTGAGAGTACTCTTGAAGCAACATCAATGATATCTATTCGTTAACCGACTCGGAATCATAGTTTGCGGAGTACCTCGAAGTTTGATCAAGGTTAAAGGTGATAGCTTCATTACCAACACGTAATGTGATTTCTTGCTCAAATACATCAATGAGAGCACGACCCGTTCTCGTGAATCCTCTTCCAACAATGAGAGGAACCCGTGGATCAACATCGAAATCAACAACTACAAAGTCACCGGAAAATGGAACTTTCCTACCTTCAAATACGCCCTGCAATTCCAAGAGGGCGGGATATTGTACGATCCGCAAGCTCGAGAGTCATGTATGTAGGAGTAAGGTCCGGAGAGAAAGTTTCTTCCATACCGAATGAGGCATCGGTTTATGCTTGCACCAAGATCGGCTAAGGCAAAGCATTCAACCATTCCCGGAAATACACAAGGTAAGAGAAACTTTCCAGGATCTCCAAGCTTCGAAGCTTCTTCAAGATAACTCGCAGAGCGATTCGTTCGAGGAGTTTTAGCCATTTCAAATGCTTTTCCTTGTTGCTTAACATGTGTTTGAGAGTTGATGCAAACTTGGGCATCAACATGATAGCATCCGCAAGCTTATGTCAAAATGTAACTCTTGGAAAATTTGAAAAATTTGTCCATTTGATGACCGGCTTTTTCATGGAGCTTTGCTCATTCAAACGTGATGGGTAAGGAATAGAAGATTTGGATTTGGTAGTTTCAATGGGAGCTACAGGAGGTTCAAAACAACTCTGGATTGGATTTGGGTTTCGGGACAACCCGAGGATGGACATTCTTGGTACTTAGTTATTAGTAGGAAGTTCCTTGTCCTTTATCGCCTCGGGTTCACTTTCCACTACCTTCGAGAGAAGAAGAAGAGGTAGTAGGAATAGCGGGTCCATCATATGAAGTACCACTTGGTTGTGATCGCCTTTGCATCGCCTCGGATTAGCGATCGTGTTGCTAGGTAAAGCACACAGCCCGAGGGTCGATCATTTAAAGACTTCTTTAATTCAATGATCGGACCGACCAACAACTTTGTTTGTCTCTCTTGGGTCTTCATGAATTGCTTTAAAAGCTCATCGGATGTTGATACAGAGAGGAGGTGGAGGGATAATTGAGGTCGTATGTTACGATTATAGCGAATTCCCTTGATTAGGATTCATATTCCCGAAATTGATTCCCTCGATTGAAAGTGTTGTGATTAAGGTTTCCTTGATGTTGGAAACCTTGATTGGGTCCGAATAGAAATTACCTTGGTTTTGATAACCTTGGTTCATTCTAGGTTGGTTCGATTCGGTTAGGATTCTCGTTAAAACCGGGTGGTGCTCGATAAGTGTTAGCACCGGTAGTTTGGTTCATTTGAGGACGGTATGATTACCTCCTTGATTTGAAATACCGGCTATAGCATTAGCTTCCAACGGACTACCATCGGTGGCGATCAGATTGTAGTATGCATGAGGACCACCACAAGTAACACAAACTTCAACTTTCTTCACTTCACCATATGATGGTGTACGTGTGAAAGTGACTTTCTTTAGTTAGCAAGAACCAAAGCTGAACAATATCCGTGAGTTTGTCAATCTTAGCATCGATGCTAGATGTACTCACGGAGATGAAATAGAAGGTCCGACATTAGACTCGAGTCGATATGTCTTTGTGCGGAAAGAGGCGGACACAGGACTTGTTTTCAATGATTTGCAAGGCTTCTTTTGTGGTCTTGCTCAAGAAATTACCTCATGGAGGCATTTAGAGAGTCTTGGTTAGTCCGGTTCGCACCATTGTAGAAAGTATCCATTTGCATTAACTCGGTAAAACCATGATGCGCACACTTACGGAGTAATTCTTTATAACGATCCCATGCCTCCCGAATGATTCATCAAATCTTTGAGAGAATTTCATTATCTCATTCTTAATACTTGTAGTTCGGGATGGAGGATAGAATTCGTTAACAAACTTTGTGACTAGATCTTCTCATGTCTCAATGGAGCGAGGGTTGTTTCTCAAGCCAATTCGGCTTGTCCTACAGAAAATGGAACAGAAAAGCTTAATTGCTTCATGTGGGACATTCTTGTACTTGATGGTAGATGCAATCTTGTTAAACCATCGAATGTGTGCATGAGGATCATCCCGCCAAAACCATAGAATTGGCTTTGGGTTACAGATTAAGTAACCCGGTTTTGAGCTCAAAGTATCGACCACGATGGTCGGGACAACAATAACATCTCCGTAACCCTCGATGGGTGCTTGAGAAGCTCATTCATCGGCTTGTCTTACGCCATTACGGCGGTGGTGGTGGTGGTAGGCGTTCCTCGATCACGGTGAAGGAGCGTAGCGTCCTCACGTCTCACGAGGAATCTTTCCAAGTTACGAAAGTGGACTTGTAGAACTGAAGAACGAGTGCGCATGCACTAAGTATAAAAATCAGTTTTCAAAACAAATGCGAGGCAAAACGACAAGTGAACTTAACCAATAATCACAAATGAAATGGCTTCTTTGAAAAGGTACACCAAATCACAAGGACACAAAGGCAAGTTTAAATCATTGTTGGGAACTTATTATGGTCACACCCCAGCTAGTAGGTGTCTTGCCTTGATTTGCGGTGGTTGATTTTTATGTATATATTAAGTACCACCGAAAAGGCGTAGGTATAGATTTGTCTTGATGGTTTAAAACTTTTGGACAATATTTTTGGTATCGTCTCGTTTAACCAAATCGTATTTCTTTAAGAATCACCTAAAAGAAACCTGAGCTAGAAAACGTTCGATTGTTTTGTTGTTTTATATTTTGTTTGGTGTTGTTAACACTTTAGGAAAAGTGTTAATGAACTTTTTTGTTATAACTTTACAAAAGCTGTTTACAAACGATGGTATATGTGCAAATGCGGGTCCGAAAATGCTTAGAACACGCTTGACCTCCCCGTGATAGCGCCAAAATTTGATTGGTGCAAACCGCAAGTTTTCTCACGCAAGCTAGCCACTTGTGAATGACCAACCGTAAGGAACTTAAAGCAGTTCAAACACCAAATGCAATTTAAGATCGAGAGAATATAGTGGATTCCTGGGTCGTTAAGTCCCACGGAGGATGAATTGGTGTTAAACAACTTCAGATGTTGAATAATCACTAAGGATAGTGGTCAGTAAGGATTTTGAGTTATTTTATAAATTACAGGGGCTTAAATGCAAATTAAAAGAAATTAAAAAGATAAACTATATTAAATAAATGCTATCACTAATTTTAAACTGATGTTTTTGATTTTTCTATTACAAATTTTAATTTAAAAACTACGTGACGTACAAAATAAAATGTGAAACTGAAGCAGTATTAATCCTAAAAATATGAAAATGATATTTTTACAAACCTAATGATATGAGAAAATTTTAAGAAAAAGAAAATTATTGTTATAACTATTTATCTAATTATTATTAATTAAAAACTATTTTTAACTATTTAATTATACCCTAAAATACAAGATAATATGAAATAAAGCTTGAAAAATAAAATTATGACTTAGAAAAATCTAAAATATCAAAAGAGAATTTTCAAAACTATTTTTGTATTTTTCTGATTATTTTTCTATTTTGTATGAATTTTAAACTATTTAAAACTAATTAAATTACTAAAAATTACAAATTTAACTATGAAAAATCTGGAAAAATAATTTTTTTACTATTTATATTTATCTTAACCTAAGAAAAATGAAAAATTATTTTTTGAACTTTTCGATTTAATTGTATTAAAAGCTAATTAAATAATCCTAAAAAGCTGCTTTAAATTAAGAAAATAGCAAAGTGTTGGAAAATTATGAAAATTTCAGAAAAAGTCTAATTTAATATGTTGAATCTAAGAAAATAGAAAACAGTTGCTTATGTGGAAGAAAATGAAGCGCCATGCAAGTGCTTATGTAATAAGCACTTTGAATAAGCCAAATGAAAACCAAAGTCCACAACAAGAACACGAAGCTATAATATGATAAGAGAACTCAAAATGAACTAAAACAACTATCCTAAACTCTTGCATCACATTTCCACAGTTTGATTGTTTTGATTTAAGATGCTAAAAGCAGTTTAAGAGTGCCACTTTTAATTCGGAAGATAAGCACTTAAATAAAATTTGGAAATTGAGAAGCAGATCTCGGGACTAAAGTATACAGGTTAGCTACTTTCAAACCAAAAGCGGACCTAGAAAAGCTCGAGGAGCTTGGGACAAAACCTCGCAATAAGTGAGAAAACTCGACTTTGGTCGAGTTTATGAATGTGGCAATCGAGCCTGTTTGACAAGCTCTTTGAAGCCTTTAGAAAATTCTAAAATCGGTAAAATCATAACAAGTATCTTGACCAGTTGAAGTTTTAAAACAAAAAGTCTCACTTGATTTAACCTAGAAATGAGCTCATGAAAAATCTCTCCATTTGGCCTCAAAACTGGAATTTCATGTTTTGACTTTTTTTTGACAGATTAAGACGTTGAATAAATTGAACTTTGATCTTGATTTCTCAACTGAATATGATGTTAATTGGTATAATGCAACTAATGCAAGCTACTCTAGTGATTTCTAAACATGAAACAAACTTTTGCTATTCTTAAAATCCAACAGTTAAGCAATTTAAGAAGGATCTCAAGTAATTTTGACTTTGTGCTGATTCAGAAGGTACATAGGAACTAGACTGAGTTTATTATGACTAACTAAAACTGAGTGGATAGATTACAAACACAAACAAGGGCTCAAGCTCAGTTAAGCTACTAATCCAAACACCACTTTTCACAACTGTTTCACTACTGATTTTACTCAAATAATAAAATGACTTAGGCTACTGTTGAAACTTATTAAATATGACTTAATGATGATGAAATGAACATATATAAACCAAAGCTACTAGTGAATCAAGACGGATAAAGATCAAACAAAATTACACTAAAACCGATAAACTACTCACAAGTGTTTCAATTTGTTATCGAATTAAACCAAACCCAATACTCTTGTTCTATTCCAAAACCAACCCATTCAAAGATTGCATCAATCCCATTCCATTTCCAAACTTCTTGAGCATTTTCTTCACGATTGACTTATGTTGACCAAAATGAAAATTGCTTGAAAATTAATTGCAAGCTTACAAAAGCTATAGTAAGCTTATATAAGCTTGTTTGAGTGAGAAAATAAGCTATTGGAAGCTTTAATATCGATTTTAAAATTGAAAATTGAAACGATGGACATGAAACATGAATTGTAAACTCAAACTTGAATTGATGCTTGATAACAGTTGAAGTACAATGAAATACTTAAGTTTGATATAATTAAGCTTGAAATTACAACTTTAAAGCTACTTAAGACATTTTAAGAAAAATACGACATACTTAAAATTAAAAAAACTAAAGACTGGTCTTCTCTCTTGTTTCTCTTCCTCTTTTAAGCACCAAAAAGCATCCACGTGTCCTTCTGAGCAAATCCCACCTCTAAACTTGACCAATGGATGAGTTTTGAGCATTTTGGCCGTTTTTATCATTTTGGCGGGAAAGCCTGGTATTTGACCTAGGGCTCTGAAAATACCAAGTAGGGGGTGGCATTTATTGTGGTGGGTTGTGATGATGAGGGTGGAGGGAAAAGGTTGAGGTTGGAGAAGGGTTCTGACAAGCGGTCAAGTTGGGGAAGGCAGTGTACAAGATAAGGGGGAAGGCATGGTTTGACTTTGGTTGACCAAGGGTTCAAAAGTAAATGATGGGGGGGTCAAAAGGGTTAAGGCGGTCACAATAGATTTGACAAGGGGTCATGGGTAGTTTAATATTTCAAGGACCTATTTTGCAACTTCGATTAAGGACCAATCCCGCAATTTCGATTTTCTAGGGCCAATCATGCACATTCTCGAATTTATAACCCAAGGGCCAAACTTGACAATCTTTGAAAGTTTAGGACCTAACTTGTCATTTTGAAAGTTAAGGGACCTAAGTTGTAATTTTGTAAATTTAAATCTCAAGGACCGGTTTGACAACTTAAGAATCCTAGGGACTTAAAATGATATTTCTCTTTATTTGGTTTTACCAGGACTGCTTTTGACAACTTTTGAAACTAGGGGACTAAAGCGACCAATTATGCAAACTTGATCGTTTTCATCGATTTTGATATTTTGCATTTAAAACACATAAAACACTTATTTGTGATATTTTTATCATTTTGATGCATTTCAGTGTTTTCGGATGCTTTTGCAGTTTAAATGGTACAAAAATGATGAGTATTTAGACACTCATCAAGTATCTTAGCTGCATACCTCATCCTCATTCTTCTCATTTGTTCAGCATATCTGTGATTGTTTTCATCAATGATGTTTGGCTTCCAATTTGATCCTGCTTCACCTTCAAATGTCTCCATATGCATCATCATGTATAAGCCGCAATCAATATTGTTATGCCTTGTTCTCCATTTCATCTTCAACCACAATGGTGGCTTCTCTTCAACATCATATTGAGGATTGGGTGAAGCCCTCATCAAGTAACTTACAAGCAATGATTTACGCAAATTAAAAAATATTACTTTCTACAATTTATCTCTAGTGATATTACTTGCTACAATTTATCTCTAGTGATATAAGTATTTAAACAGAGTTCGATTCGTACATTGCTTACCACAAAATCAAAGTTGGTTTGTATTTATCTTTGTAGGGTGCATCCGAAATCTTTGTTGTCTAGTATTACAGGCGCTGCCCTTCTCAGCATTGAAAACTATGACATAGTAATGGTCGTGAGCAATTATTGGAAAGAACACAAGTTTCACATCTTTCAATTTCCGTTTTGCTTCTTCCTCCGTCATGAGTTTTTTCATTAGTCTTTCAAAGTTGTCATACTGCGTTTTTTCATTTTTTCGTTTCTTCGGAATCTCTGGCAGCTGTATCATGACAATAGATTCAAGATAATTTAAAATACATATTACATAATTTTTGAGACGCATAGATATAGTAGTGCATTTTTTTGGAAGTTTTTATATCTTGCCACTGCATCTGTTGGGAAGTAGTATTTTGTATTCATTTTTCCAACTTTGTTCTTCCTCTCCTCATGATTCAATACCGAAGCGAATGCATTGATTACCTGACTTTCTATTAGCAAGCCCGGCGCAATTGATTGCATTACTATTCTTGGCATGGTGTGCCGCGCCATCATTGAATACCCTTCTTTGTTTTTTTAATATCACAGCTTGATAAAATTTAGGTTCTTAAATATAGCATATCACTCGTGATAAATAACTTAACCTTAATACTAACGACAAATTTAAATCTTACATTATATCTTCTTCCATCGAAAATAAGTTGTTAGCTAGCATTGTTTCGCACTACATAACGGTTCCATCGTGTATCCGCTTTCTTGTTCATATATAGGTGATTTCAAGTACATTGATGGTTTAACAATCCTTTTCCTTCCTCTTTCATTTTCTTTGTTGCTTTGTTCAAAGAACATCTTTACGAGTCTGAATGCCTTGTGTTGAATTTCTCGGGCTTTGAAATTTCGCAACTTTAGCCCTTTCTTCTTATTCTTGTGCAACTTTGGTCGTAGCGTCTTTTTCAAACTGTTTTTTAAGTATCTAATAAGGTTTAGATATGAAAAGTTCTCAAGGTGTTTTTAAGTTTATATGTCTAACGAGCTTATTTTGTTTCGAAACATGTTCTGAGTGCTATTTTGTTTTATTTTTGAGTCATATAAGCCTATAATTCTCAAAATAAGACAAAAATGAGTGATTCATTTCCATTCATGTGAAGAAAACTATGCAATGCATAAGAATGAATCGGGATTTATGCAAACGAAAAAAGCATACATTCACCATTCATTCTTAAAGTTTGGAGTTCCTATCTCTAAAATACTAGTTATTACAAACCATAGATCATAAGTTTTTCGCAAAAGCATGCACGTGAACAAAAGCATGCAAATGCGTAGGAATGAATGGGTACTAGAAGGGGTGAAAGGGCTCTTCAAAGGCGCCAAGATACATCGCTTTTCTTGCCTATTTTAAGCGAGCAACTATCTAACCTTTTCTCTTTTCTTAGCAAGTTCTTTTGCGACTTCTTTTCTTTTCTTTTCTGCTTCTTTCAGTTGAGCTTGTTTTGTAGCCTCTTCTTTTGCAGCTTGTTTTGTTGCAGCTTCTTTTGTAGCCTGCATTAATGAAAAATTAACGAATAAATAAATAAAAAAAAAACTATCGTATTGTATGACTTTGTTATATTTAGGATTTATCACTTGTGATATTACCTTTTCGGTTTCTTCTTTCTTCTGAAATGCTTCCTTTTCGACTTCTTTTCAATTTTCATTTTTTTCACCGCTTCCTTTTCACTGCTTTTTAGCCTCTTCTTGTTTTGGATTGCGACTTCTTTTGCATTTGTTTGTTTCTTGCTGACTTCTTTTGCACCGCATTAATAAAAATTAAAGAATAAATAAATAAATAAAAACTAAATAAAAAGTGTTGTATTGTATGACTTTGTTATATTTAGAGTTTATCATTTGTGATATTACCTTTCGGCTTTCTTCTTCTTCTTTTCACTTCTCTTTTTCTCATTTGCTTTTTACGAGCTTCTTTTTAATTTTCTTTTTTATTTTCTTTTTTTGCAATTGCTTCTTCTTCAACTCAGTATTTTTACCATTTGTTATGTAAAATTTATCACTTGCGATATTGTATACATATAAGTACTTTAGATTATAATTACCTAACTTGTTGTTTATCTGTTTCTGCAGGAGTCTCTTTTGTGGTTTTTTCTTTATCATTGTTTCCTTCTTCTCCATTTCCTCCTTCGCTATCATCATCATCCTCATTTTCTGTATCCTCTCCTCCTCCTTCAGTATTCCTACCTTCATCATCAATTTCATCATCTCCTCCATCTCTTCTGCTCGTTCCTTCTTGATTATCAATCACTCTACCATATCTATCTATTTGAAGATTCCCTTGGAATTATGTGTTGTATTTTTCTACATATAACCTTATTGTTTCATCTCCCGGGTATATCTCCATGCTCACCCTTATAAAATTTTCTAACTCTCTCTTTTCATTCAAAACTCTATCAAACTTTTCTTCAACAGCTTCATATAGTTGACGTGTTTTTAATTAAATAAAGCAATTATAAGTATTTTATCACTAGTGATATATTCAAAATTTTCATATTAATTATAAGTATTACCTCTTCTGCTTCCTGATATTTGCTTCTTCACCTCATCCTCTTCTTCAATTACCATGACATGACCAAACCTCCCATGTCCATCTCCATGTCTTGCCTTTTCTCAATCGGTTTTGAGTTCCAATTTCGATGGTGGCCATTTTCGGCACATCCAATTTGAAGTTGATTTGCATTTTTCCATATCCATATGTGTCAATATGAAGTAGGGCGACTTTCATCATCAATCGGTGTTCCAAATCCGTTCTGTTGGTGATTTGCTTAAAATCATTTGGTTATCATTGTACCAAGGTTCTTACTTGAATTTGGCTACTCGAGTAATGGCTTTTGGTAAAGAGATGAAATCCATTAATTTTTCTCAAATCATTGCTAGGGACTAGCAATGCCAAAAGCATCATTTTGTCTTGCGCCAAAACACCGAAAACACTCGAAAACGCATCAAAATGATAAAAGTATCACAAATAAGTGTTTTATGTGTTTTAAATGCAAAATATCAAAATCGATGAAAACGATCAAGTTTGCATAATTGGCGCTTTAGTCCCTCAAGTTTCAAAAGTTGTCAAAAATAGTCCTGGTAAATCAAAATAAAGAAAAATGTTATTCAAGGTCCCTGAAATATTCTAAGTCGTCAAAAATGGTCATTGAATAAATCTTTGGCAAAATTACAACTTAGGTCCCTAAACTTTTAAAATTGTCATAAATGGTCCTTGGATATTTAAAAATATAAAATAATCAACTATGGTCCTTATACTATTTAAGAATGACAATAATGGTCCTTGTGTTAACTTTTGAGAAATTACAGGTTTGGTCCCTCAAGATTGGCCGAATTACACAAATGGTCCTTGTAATATTAAACAAACCAAATGGCCTTTTGTATTTTGAGCCCAGCCAAAAAGACCCCTGCCATTTAGCCTTGACCCCCCCATTTTGGACCCCCGCTTATAATATCCCACGGTCAAAAAGGTCAACGCTACTAAAACTACTTCCACTGCTCATCTCCTTCACAACAAGTCGCAAACCAAAACCAAGAATGGTTTCTCCACTTTCAACATTTCCACCTCACCCCACTATCTAAAACACTCATCACCATCCCTTTCCACCTATACACCACCCACAACCAATTAATGCATCCCCACCATGAACCTTTTATCATATACACACAAAACTGGTTTTGCTTTCCAAATCATCCCACCCCATACCTACTATCCGAATTGTCCTTACACCTCTACTATACTCCAAACTTCCTTAATTGATCTCAAACCGCCCAAAGCACCTACTATGACTTTTGGCGCCAAAATGGTTTAAACGGATAGATGAGTTTGACTCATCCAATGGCCGAGATTTGAAGTGGGAAAGATTCGAGACATGTGGGAGTATCTCAATGCTATAAAGAAAGAGGAGAAGCGTAAGAGTGAGATAACTAGTGTAAATTTTATTTTATGTATGTCGAGTTAATTACTTTTCAAGTTACAAGTATTTTAAAGCTTTCAAACACCTTGTAATAATATTTCATGTATTTCAATCCTATTTTCGCTTTCAATCTACGTGTTAAGTTCTATTTTCGCTTTATGCATTTTTTTGAGCCAAAATCTCAAAATATTTAAAGGTTGTTAATGTTGTTATCTAGGACTCAAAAGCTCATAAAGTTCTTTATTTAGCTTCGAGAGCTATTAGAACTCTTAAAATCGCTTTAGTAATAGAACTTAAAATTTTAGAAAATACCAAAAAATAGTGTAAAATCAAAATCAATGACTATGGTGAATGAAGTCAAGCAAGGTAAGATATGGATTGCTCTTGGGTATAGAGCTTTGTGGAAAGCTATAGGAAGTGGATTGATCCTCGCTCTTTGTTTTGTGCATTAACACAACTTGTAAGTCCTTTCTTCAAAATTTGCAATTTTAAGTATAAGTGTTATAAACTTGTTAATTCTAGTTTAATCATGTCTAAATACAGTTAGTATAAGGTTTTTAATTGGTTGCATGATCTTAATCATTGGAAAACTTTGAAAAGCTTCAAAACAGTCTACTAAAGAGGTGTTTGGATTCACTTGTTTTAATAGTGTTTGAGGGCATCTGTGACATTGATTGTTGTTGTTTCATATCACTTTAGTGTTTAATAGCTCGCCTAGCATAAAATTTAGTCCTAGTTTAGCAAAAAGTCAAAATCATAGTTAAAATTATTTTACTTGTTAACTGTTGAAAATTGAGATTACATAATCATGCATACTAGTGTAAAAGTTGTTTATCTAGCCTAATTCAGTCTTATATTAGCCTAATACACCAAATTAGATCATCTAGGATCATTAGAAATTCATAAAAGTCAACTACTTAGTGTAAATTAAAAAGTCAAATTTTTCTAATTACAGTTTTTGAATAAACTTTAGAATTTTATTGTGTGTTTATTACTAAGATTTAGCTCATAAGCTTCTAGGATATTAAAATATAGCAACTTAACTAAATTAGAAAAATATTAGTTCACTTATAATCAGCTTATTAAGTCCTTATTTCTTAGCTTCTTTTGAGTGCTTTTCTGAAAATATGCCCTGTTCACAGATTTGATAGTCTATTTCACAAGCTCTCAGAGAGCTTATTAGTGACCCCTAGCTTGTGTAATTTAGCTTTTTTAGAATCTCATCTAGCTGACTCAAGGTTACAAGTGCTTATTTTCCATTCTTAGCTTATTTGATTAGCTGCACGATTGCTTTTGTTTGTTCCATTTTATCTAGTACACTAAATCGATCGGTGTTCATAAGTATTTCAAAAGCTCCTCAAGAGCTTATTAGTATAATCCAATCTGTGTAAATTAGCTTCTTAGAGAGTTTAACTAGTATATTTGTTAGTCCAAGTGTTTACTTTCATTTCTTAGCTTATTTAAGTGCTTAAAATTTAGCTTAAAAGTATTTAGAAAACCAAACAGTTCACTGTGCAAACCAGTTTAGCTAAGTGCTTATTTAGAAGCTATTTAGTGCTTATTTCTTAGTAATCTTGCTTATTCAGTAGTTATAGTAGCTTATTAACATTTTCTTAGCTTATTTACGCTTACTCTAGCTTATTCATTAGCTTATTAGCATTTTACTTAAACTTGTGCTTATTTTTCTTTCTTTCATAATCATTAGTAAAATAAGCTCAAACCGAGCTTATTAGTAGATTTTGTAAAAGTTGAAGTTATAAAATTGCTTATTTCCGGTGCTTAATAAGTTTGTAAAGAAAAATCAAGAAAAAAAATAAAAATCAAAAGGTGGGAGGCGAGGCTCGAACCCGAGACCTCCCGCCTTGAAGAGTGATAGTGTGTACACTACCACTTGCCCTTGGGTCTTTGATGGTTACAACTTGCAAAATTTAATATATAACCCATCTTTGTCCATTAAGCTTATACGAGTATTTTAGCTTATTACTAGCTTATTAAAACAAGCTTTTGCAACTTTTGTATTTTTCATAGATTTGTATTAGTATAAAGTATTTTATAAAAAAGTTTCAGATTTTTCTCAATAGTTTTAGTATTTTTAAACATTTAATTAGTGTAAAACAAAGATTTAATTCATAATAAAAATATAAAAGTCAAAAAATATAATTCTTTTTCTAAAATTTTCTTTTGTCATATAGTAAGTAAGAAAATTGTTTTACACTCGTAGGACTTTTATTTCACAAATTTTACGTTTTTGCTTGCGCTAGCGTAATTTTTATACATAACGACGTTTTCATTTTAGGTCACGTTTTTAGATAATTTAAGTTTACGTTTTAATTAAAATAGTTTATTTAAGTTATTTTGTTTTATAAATCACAAAACATCATTGTAAAAATAGTGATAGCATTTATTTAATATATTTTAGCTTTTAATTTTCTTTAATTTGCATTTAAGCCCTTGTAATTTACAAAACTTTTCTTTAGGTATAAATATTCCAAAATCCTTATTGATCACTATCCTTAGTGATTATTCGACATCCGAATTTGTTAAACACCATTCATCCTCCGTGGGACTTAACGACCCGTGAATCCACTATATTCCTCCGATCTTAATTGTATTGCTTTCGAAATGTTTTAAAGTTTATTACGGTTGACCATTCACAAGTGGTTAGCTTGTGTGATTAAACTTGACTGCTCAGAGCCAATCAAATTTTAGGCGCCACGGGAGGTCAGAAGCGTGTTTTAAAGCGCTTTCGCACCCATACTTGCACATATACCATCGTTTGTAAACAATTTTTGTAAAGTTATAACGAATCAAAAGTTCATTAACACTTTTCCTAAAGTGTTAACAACACCAAAAAAATATAAAACAACAAAACAATCGTAACGCTTTTCTAGCTTGTGTTTCTTTTAAGGTGATTCTTAAAGAAATACGATTTGGTTAAACGAGACGATACCAAAAATATTGTCCAAAAGTTTTTAAACCATCGACATATCCATACCTACGTCTTTTCAGTGGTACTTAATTATACATAAAAATCAACCACCGCAAATCAAGGCAAGACACCTACTAACCGGGGTGTGACCATAATAAGTTCCCGAACAATGATTTAAAACTTGCCTTTGTGTCCTTGTGATTTGGTGTACCTTTTCAAAGAAGCCATTTCATTTGTGATTATTGGTTTAAGTTCACTTGTCGCTTTGCCTCGCATTTGTTTTGAAAATTTGATTTTTATACTTAGTGCATGCGCACTGCTCTTCCGCTCTACAAGTCCACTTTCCGAGCTTGCAAATATTCCTCGTGAGCGAGAGGACGTTCGCTCCTTCACCGTGATCGAGGAACGTCTACCACCACCACCCCCGCCGAAATGGCGAAGACAAGTTTATGAATGAGCTTCTCAAGCACCCATCGAGGGTTACGGAGATGCCATTATTGTCCCACCATCGTGGTCGATACCTTTGAGCTCAAAACCGGGTTGCTTAATCTTGTAACCCAAAGCCAATTTATGGTTTTGAGCGGATGATCCTCATGCACATATTCGATGGTTTAACAAGATTGCATCTACCATCAAATACAAGAATGTCCCACATGAAGCAATTAAGCTTCTTCCGTTCCCATTTTCTCTAGAGGACAAGCCCGGAATTGGCTTGAGAAACAACCCCTCGCTCCATTGAGACATGGGAGGATCTAGTCACCAAGTTCGTTAACTAATTCTATCCTCCATCCCGAACTACAAGTCTTAAGAATGAGATAATGAAATTTTCTCAAAGATTTGATGAATCATTCGGGAGGCATGGGATCGTTACAAAGAATTGCTCATGAGTGTCCGCATCATGGTTTTACCGAGTTAATGCAAATGGATACTTTCTACAATGGTCCGAGACAAGTGACCAAGACTCTCTAAATGCCTCCGCGGAGGTAATTTCTTGAGCAAGACCACAAAAGAAGCCTTGCAAATCATTGAAAACAAGTCCCGTGTCCGCCTTTCCGCACAAAGACATATCGACTCGCCTAATCTTGGACCTTCTACTTCATCTCCGTGAGTACATCTAGCACCGATGCTAAGATTGACAAACTCACGGATATTGTTCGAGCTTTGGTTCTTGCTAACCAAAGAAAGTCACTTTCACACGACACCATCACATGGTGAAGTGAAGAAAGTTGAAGTTTGTGTTACTTGTGGTGGTCCTCATGCATACTACAACTGATCGCCACCGATGGTAGTCCGTTTGAAGCCAATGCTATAGCCGGTACTTCAAATCGTGGAGGTAATCAATACCGTCCTCAAAATGAACCAAACTACCGTGCTAACACTTATCGAGCACCACCCGGTTTTAACCGTAATCCTAACATACAAAACCGAATCGAACCAACCTAGAATGAACCAAGGTTATCAAAACCAAGGTAATTTCTATCCGGACCCAATCAAGGTTTCCAACATCAAGGAAACCTTAATCAAAACAATTTCAATCGAGGAATCAATTTCATGAAATGTGAATCCTAATCAAGGGAATTTTCAACAACAAGGTCATAATCAAAACATCCGACCTCAAATTTCCCTCCACATCCTCCAAGACCATCATCGATGAGTTATTGAAGCAATTCATGAAATCCCAAGATGAAATGAATAGGTTGTTGGTCGGTCGGATCGGCGATCTCAAGAAGTCTTTAAATGATCAACCCTCGGGCTCGGAAAACTTCCGAGCAACACGATCGCTAACCCGAGGGGCGATGCAAAGGCGATCACAACCAAGTGGTGTTTCATACAATGGACCCGCTATTCCTACTACCTCTTCTTCTTCTCTCCGAAGGTAGTGGAAAGTGAACCCGAGGCAACAAAGGACAAGGAACTTCCTACTAATAACGGAGGTACCAACAATGTCCATCCTCAAGTTGTCCGAAACCCAAATCCAACCCAGAGTTGTTTTGAACCACCAGTAGCTCCGTTGAAAATACCAAATCCAAATATTCTATTCCTTACCCATCACGTTTGAATGAGCAAAGCTCATGAAAAAGCCGGTCATCAAATGGACAAATTTTTCAAATTTTCCAAGAACTACATTTTGACATAAGCTTTGCGGATGCTATCATGCCGATGCCCAAGTTTGCATCAACTCTCAAACACATGTTAAGCAACAAGGAAAAGTCGTTTGAAATGGCTAAAACTCCTCGAATGAGAACTGCTCTGCAGTTATCTTGAAGAAGCTTCGAAAAAGCTTGGAGATCCCGGAAAATTTCTCTTACCTTGTGTATTTCCGTGAATGGTTGAATGCTTTGCCTTAGCCGATCTTGGTGCAAGCATCAATCGATGCCTTATTCAAGATGGAAGAAACTTTCTTCCGAACTTACTCCTACATGCATGACTCTCGAGCTTGCGGATCGTACAATATCCCGTCCTCTTGGCATTGCCGAGGACGATTTGTAAAGTAGGAAAGTTCCATTTTCCACCGACTTCGTGGTTGTTGATTTCGATGCCGATCATCGGGTTCCTCTCATTGTTGGACGAGGATTCACGAGAACGGGCCGTGCTCTCATTGATGTATTTGAGCAAGAAATCACATTACGTGTTGGTAATGAAGTCATCACCTTTAACCTTGATCAAACTTCGAGGTACTCCGCAAACTATGATTACGAGTCGGTTAATCGAATAGATATCATTGATGTTGCTTCTGAAGAGTACTCTCAAGAAGTTCTTGGTTATTCTCATAATTCTGTGAGTGGGGATCCCACCACATCTTCTCAACCCATCATTGCCAATTCTACTCCTTCTCTCACTCCTTTTGAGGAAAGTGACTTCATCTTGGAAGAGATTGAAGCCTACTTGTCTAGTGATTCTGTTCCATGGGAAATTGATCACGCTCCCATCGACATCGAGGGGGACATACTTCTCATTGAGAAGTTGCTTAATGATGATCCATCATCACTCCCTCCCGTCGAACTTCATAACAAGGAAGTCAAGTCAGGTTGATAAAATCAAGAATTTCAAAGTCGAACTTAAGGACTTACCACCTCATCTCGAGTATGCATTTCTTGAAGGTGATGATAAATTACCAATCATTATTGCTCGAGATTTGAGTAAAGATGAAAAGATCTGCCTCATAAAGGTCTTGAAGTCACACAAGCAAGCAATTGCTTGGAAACTCTCCGACATTAAGGGTATCAACCACGAATTTTGTACTCACAAAATCTTGATGGAGGATGACTTCAAACCAATGATTCAACATCGAGAAGAGTAAATCCAAAATCCATGATGTTATCAAACAGAGGTTATCAAACTTTTGATGCGGTGATTGATTTACCCGATCTCGAGATAGTCCTTGGGTTAGCCCAATTCATTGTGTTCCTAAAAGGGTGGCATAACTGTTGTCACAATGAAGATAACGAGTTAATTCCAACTCGATTGGTTACGGATGGCGTGTTTGCATTGACTATCGTAAGTTGAATGACGCCACCAGTAAAGACCATTTTCCTCTACCCTTCATGGACCAAATGCTTGAGAGATTAGCGGGGAATGAATACTATTGTTTCTTGATGGTTTCTCGGGTTATTTTCAGATCCCCATTGATCCAAAGGATCAAGAAAAGACCACATTCACCGCCCATACGGAACTTTTGCCTACAAACGTATGCCTTTTGGCTTATGTAATGCTCCCGCGCGCTCCAACGATGTATGATGGCCATTTTCCACGACATGATCGGGGAAACAATGGAGGTGTTTATGGATGACTTCTCGGTCATTGGGGACTCATTTCAAACATGTCTCTCCCATTTAGAAAAAATGCTTCAAAGGTGTGAAGACACCAATCTTTGTCTAAATTGGGAGAAAAGCCACTTTATGGTCAAAGAAGGCATAGTCCTTGGCCATAAGATTTCAAAAAAGGGATTGAGGTAGATAGAGCAAAAGTCGATGTTATTGCTAAATTACCTCATCCTACTACCGTCAAAGGTATTAGGAGTTTTCTAGGTCATGCCGGTTTCTATCGTGAGATTCATACAAGATTTTCTAAAATCGCCTGCCTATGACCCATCTTCTTGAAAAGATGCTCCTTTATCTTCTCACCCGAGTGCATCAAGCTTTTGAAACATTAAAGAAAAAGCTATCAAGCACCCATTCTCGTTGCTCCCGATCGACTTGCCTTTTGAGCTCATGTGCGATGCAAGTGATTTTGCTATCGGTGCGGTCCTAGGGCAACGTAGATCCAAGCATTTTCACCTATCCACTACGCAAGTAAGACTATGATCAAGCTCAAACTCATTACACCACCACGTAAAAAGAGCTATTAGCCGTGGTGTATGCGTTTGAGAAGTTTCGCCATACTTAATCTTGACCAAATGTGTGTGTATACGGATTACTCGGCTCTCAAATATCTCTTTGCAAAACAAGATGCAAAGCCGAGATTGCTCCGTTGGGTTCTCCTCCTCCGTGAATTTGATATCATTATACGTGATAAAAAGGAGCCGAGAACCCGGCACGATCATCTATCCCGTCTAGAAAACCCTCACCAAGATGTTTTCGAGAAAAGGAAATAAATGAAACATTTCCTCTCGAGACACTCAATGCGGTTTCTTTTCGTGGAAACTCTACTACCCCATGGTTTCTTGACTTCGCAAATTACCATGCGGGTAACTTCATAGTGAAAGGATGTCGACCCAACGAAGAACAAATTCTTCAAAGATGTTAAACATTACTCGGGACGACCCTACTTATTCAAAATCATGCGGATCAAGTCATCCGACGGTGTGTTTATGGACAAGAAGCTCTTGATATTCTCAAAGCTTGCCATGCTCCCACTGGGGCCATCATAGTCCAAACTACACCGCCAAAAGGTGTTTGATTCCGGTTTTATTGGCCCACGATTTATAAGGATGCCCACGATTTTGTCAAAGCATGTGACGCTTGTCAACGTCATGGAAATATCTCTCAAAGAAATGAAATGCCGCAAAATGCCATTCAAGTTTGTGAGATATTTGACATCCGGGGTATTGACTTTATGGGGCCATTTCCATCATCTCGAGGAAACAAATACATACTTGTGGTCATTGACTATTTGTCAAAATGGGTTGAAGCGAAAGCTTTACCTACAAATGATGCCCGAGTAGTTGTAAAATTTTGAAATCTCTTTTGCGTGTTTGGAACTCCATGAGCTATAATCGATGATCGTGGTACACATTTCGCAATGATCAATTTGATCGTGTCATGCAAAGTATGGTGTAACCCACCGTCTCTCTATCGCATACCACCCCAAACAAGTGGGCAAGTGGAAGTCTCCAACCGTGGTATTAAAAGAATTTTAGAAAGGACAAGAGGGCGAAAATCGTGCATCCCGGTCGGATAAACTAGATGACGCACTTTGGGCCTTCCATATACTTACAAAACACCCATCGGTGTACTCCATACAAGCTAGTGTACGGAAGGCATGTCATCTTCCGATTGAGCTTGAGCACAAGGCATACCGGGCCTTAAAACATGCAAACTTCGATATTCGGACAAACCGGTGATCACGTAAAAGTTCAAATGAATGAATTAAATGAACTCCGTGATCAAGCATACGAGAACTCTTTGATCTACAAACAAAAGACAAAGAAGATTCATGACTCTAAAATCAAGAACCGCGTTTTCAACGTTGGTGATCGAGTCCTTCTTTTCAATTCAAGATTGAAGATATTCTCGAAAGCTCAAGTCCCGTTGGTCCGGTCCATTTACCATCACTAAGGTTTATCCTTATGGTACCATTGAGTTATCTCGACTGATGGTCCAAATTTTAAAGTGAATGGTCATCGATTAAAGCATTACTTTGGAGGACATTCCACCCGTGGTTGTCCCGGATCTACAAACATTCCCCATGAACCAATGAATGCGGGATCGAGTCAAGCTAGCGACTCGGTAATCAAAAACAAGAGCACACCACATGGGTTTTCACCCATGAGTATCATCCTAGTGTGGGGAGTTGCCCACTGTTGTATATAAGTCTCTTTAAAAAAAAAAAAATGTATATATCAAAAATAAAATAATGGCCGTAATATTTCCTTTTATGTTCTATGTTTCGGCATAACCGCTTACTTTGAATATTGAGGGCAATATTCATTTCTAAGTGTGGGGAATTCTCACGAATTTTATCATGTAATTATACCACCCAATTCCCGTTTTGGCCAAAATTTTTTTTTGAGTAAGTGTTTTCACTTACTCAAAGAAATGGTAATCATCCGCCATGTCTAACCCACATAAGGATTGGCTAATCCAGAGCAAACGGCTCTTGGTAAAGATATCTCAAATCCGTTTATGGCTTGCAATTTGCCCAAAATTGTATGGTGTTCAACTCACCATATCTTTAACTAGTGAAAAGTTGGCTAGCCCGCAAGTTTATGGCTTGTGGTAAAGGCGCTTGAAATCCATAATTGGTAATCGGCTCACCAAAGATATTTTATCTAAGAGTTGGCTAGTCCGTAGCAAACGGCTCGGTAAAGACAAATCAAATCCGTTCTGTTGGTGATTTGCTTAAAATCATTTGGTTATCATTGTACCAAGGTTCTTACTTGAACTGAAACAATTGGCTACTCCGAAGTAATGGCTTTTGGTAAAGAGATGAAATCCATTAATTTTTCTCAAATCATTGCTAGGGACTAGCAATATCTTAGTGTTGGGGATTGATGAGTGTCTAAATACTCATCATTTTGTATCTATTTAGAATGCCAAAACATCCGAAAACACTCGAAACGCATCAAAATGATAAAAATATCACAAATAAGTGTTTTATGTGTTTTAAATGCAAAATATCAAAATCGGATGAAAACGATCAAGTTTGCATAATTGGCGCTTTAGTCCCCAAGTTTCAAAAGTTGTCAAAAGCAGTCCACTGGTAAATCAAAATAAAGAAAAATGTTATTCAAGGTCCCTAAAATATTCTAAGTTGTCAAAATGGTCCTTGAATAAATCTTTGCAAAATTACAACTTAGGTCCCTAAACTTTTAAAATTGTCATAAATGGTCCTTGGATATTTAAAATATAAAATAATCAACTATGGTCCTTGTACTATTTAAGAATGACAATAATGGTCCTTGTGTTAACTTTTGAGAAATTACAGTTTGGTCCTCAAGATTGGCCGAATTACACAAATGGTCCTTGTAATATTAAACAAACCAAATGGCCTTTTGTATTTTGAGCCCAGCCAAAAAGACCCCTGCCATTTAGCCTTGACCCCCATTTTGGACCCCCGCTTATAATATCCCACGGTCAAAAAAGGTCAACGCGCGCCTAAAACTACTTCCACTGTTCATCTCCTTCACAACAAGCTGCAAACCAAAACCAGTAATGGTTTTCTCCACTTTTCAACATTTCCACCTCACCCCAGCTATCTAAAAACACTCATCACCATCCCCTTTCCACCTATACACCAGCCCACAACCAATTAATGCATCCCCACCATGAACCTTTTACTGTTACACACACAAAACTGGTTTTTGCTTTCCAAATCATCCCCAGCCCCATACCTACTATCTGAATTGTCCCTTACACCTCTACTATACTCCAAACTTCCTTAATTGATCTCAAACTGCCCAAAGCAGCCTACTATGACTTTTGGCGCCAAAAATGGTTTAAACGGATAGGATGAGTTTGACTCATCCAATGGCTGAGATTTGAAGTGGGAAAGATTCAGAGACATGTGGGGAGTATCTCAATGCTATAAAGAAAGAGGAGAAGCAGAAGAGTGAGATAACTAGTGTAAATTTTATTTTATGTATGTCGAGTTAATTACTTTTCAAGTTACAGTGTATTTTAAAGCTTTCAAACACCTTGTAATAATATTTCAGTGTATTTCAATCCTATTTTCAGTTTCAATCTCTGTGTTAAGTTCTATTTTCAGTTTATGCATTTTTTTGAGCCAAAATCTCAAAATATTTAAAGGTTGTTAATGTTGTTATCTAGGACTCAAAAGCTCATAAAAGTTCTTTATTTAGCTTCGAGAGCTATTAGAACTCTTAAAATCGCTTTAGTAATAGAACTTAAAATTTCGAAAAATACCAAAAAATAGTGTAAAATCAAAAATCAATGACTATGGTGAATGAAGTCAAGCGAGGTAAGATATGGATTGCTCTTGGGTATAGAGCTTTGTGGAAAGCTATAGGAAGTGGATTGATCCTCGCCTCTTTGTTTTGTGCATTAACACAACTTGTAAGTCCTTTCTTCAAAATTTGCAATTTTAAGTATAAGTGTTATAAACTTGTTAATTCTAGTTTAATCATGTCTAAATACAGTTAGTATAAGGTTTTTAATTGGTTGCATGATCTTAATCATTGGAAAACTTTGAAAAGCTTCAAAACAGTCTACTAAAGAGGTGTTTGGATTCACTGTTTTAATAGTGTTTGAGGGCATCTGTGACATTGATTGTTGTTGTTTCATATCACTTTAGTGTTTAATAGCTCAGTTCTAGCATAAAATTTAGTCCTAGTTTAGCAAAAAGTCAAAATCATAGTTAAAATTATTTTACTTGTTAACTGTTGAAAATTGAGATTACATAATCATGCATACTAGTGTAAAAGTTGTTTATCTAGCCTAATTCAGTCTTATATTAGCCTAATACACCAAATTAGATCATCTAGGATCATTAGAAATTCATAAAAGTCAACTACTTAGTGTAAATTAAAAAGTCAAATTTTTCTAATTACAGTTTTTGAATAAACTTTAGAATTTTATTGTGTGTTTAATACTAAGATTTAGCTCATAAGCTTCTAGGATATTAAAATATAGCAACTTAACTAAATTAGAAAAATATTAGTTCACTTATAATCAGCTTATTAAGTCCTTATTTCTTAGCTTCTTTTGAGTGCTTTTCTGAAAATATGCCCTGTTCACAGATTTGATAGTCTATTTCACAAGCTCTCAAAGAGCTTATTAGTGACCCCTAGCTTGTGTAATTTAGCTTTTTGAGAATCTCATCTAGCTGACTCAAGGTTACAAGTGCTTATTTTCCATTCTTAGCTTATTTGATTAGCTCTTGATTGCTTTTTGTTTGTTCCATTTTATCTAGTACACTAAATCGATCGGTGTTCATAAGTATTTCAAAAGCTCCTCAAGAGCTTATTAGTATAATCCAATCTGTAAATTAGCTTCTTAGAGAGTTTAACTAGTATATTTGTTAGTCCAAGTGTTTACTTTCATTTCTTAGCTTATTTAAGTGCTTAAAATTTAGCTTAAAAGTATTTAGAAAACCAAAGTTCACTTGTGCAAACCAGTTTAGCTAAGTGCTTATTTAGAAGCTATTTAGTGCTTATTTCTTAGTAATCTTGCTTATTCAAGAGTTATAGTAGCTTATTAACATTTTCTTAGCTTATTTACAGTTTACTCTAGCTTATTCATTAGCTTATTAGCATTTTACTTAAACTTGTGCTTATTTTTCTTTCTTTCATAATCATAGTAAAAATAAGCTCAAACTGAGCTTATTAGTAGATTTTGTAAAAAGTTGAAGTTATAAAAATTGCTTATTTCCTGGTGCTTAATAAGTTTGTAAAAGAAAAATCAAGAAAAAAATAAAAAGCAAAAAGGTGGGAGGCAGGCTCGAACCTGAGACCTCCCGCCCTTGAAGAGTGATAGTGTGTACCTGTATACCAGTTGCCCTTGGGTCTTTGACTGGTTACAACTTGCAAAATTTAATATATAACCCATCTTTGTCCATTAAGCTTATACGAGTATTTTAGCTTATTACTAGCTTATTCAAACAAGCTTTTGCAACTTTTGTATTTTTCATAGATTTGTATTAGTATAAAGTATTTTATAAAAAAGTTTCAGATTTTTCTCAATAGTTTTAGTATTTTTAAACATTTAATTAGTGTAAAACAGTATTTAATTCATAATAAAAAATATAAAAGTCAAAAAATATAATTCTTTTTCTAAAATTTTCTTTTGTCATATAGTAAGTAAGAAAATTGTTTTTACACTCGTAGGACTTTTATTTCACAAATTTTACGCTTTTACTTGCACTCGCGTAATTTTTATACATAACGACGCTTTCATTTTAGACCACGTTTTTAGATAATTTAAGTTTACGTTTTAATTAAAATAGTTTATTTAAGTTATTTTGTTTTATAAATCACTAAAAATCATTGTAAAAATAGTGATAGCATTTATTTAATATATTTTAGCTTTTTAATTTTCTTTAATTTGCATTTAAGCCCTTGTAATTTAAAAACTTTTCTTTATTTACAAAACTTTTCTTTAGGTTATAAATATTCCAAAATCCTCCTCCGTGGGACTTAATCACTATCCTTAGTGATTATTAAATATAGTAATTTCAAGTATAACGCTTATCATCACAGTTGTTATACTATCAAAAAAAAAAAAAAATCACTATATATTGTTTTATCACCGGTGATATACCATTAAATATTTAAGTTATCCGCGCGCTCTTCATCATCATCACTACCATCGGTACCACTACCACTACTAGTAACACTATGACTACGAAAAGTCATAACTAAACCACCACCTCTACCCAAAAACACTAAAATGTATCGGTTATCGCTACATGATCACTAATCGTGTAACAAGTAATCAATTATCGCTACATCTGCTTTTATCACTAGTGATATACCATAAAATATTTCTCATCACACTAAAAACGCATCATAAGTTACATCAAAATTATACTCGTAACAAGCTAAAAACATATCCATTATCACGAAGAACGCTAAAAGTCAAATCGACGTTCGCTACCACTACTACTATCACTACCACTATACTGAAGCACCACCACCACCACTACCACTACCACCACCACCACTACCACTACCACCACCACTACCAGTATCAAAAATCAAAACTAAACCACTAAGACTACCAAATCACTACCACATCTACCACAACTCTTTTACAGTATGACACCTAAAAACACCTAAAAACATCTAAAATCAGCAAAATCTTCATAAATTTCTTCTTCTTTACAAGATGACAAAGAAAATCTCAAATAAATACATAATCATCAAAGCAAAAATACGGAAAATGTTCATAAATTGCAATAACATTCATAAATAAGTATAAAATCGGTGAGAGATACATAAATAACATCTAAATAATTAGTTTGAAGCTTATTACCATCGTTTCGGAGTTGGTAGGTTTGTTTTGATCCATTTTTTGTGCTTTTTCTTTTCGATTGAAGATTGACGTGTTTTTGTGTTTTTTTTTTTGATTTTGACGGTTAATTGTTGGTTGATTTTGATAGTTAGGGTTTGTTTTTAGTGAGAGATTTTAGAGAGAGAAAGCGACGTTTTGTTTTTGCTGATGAAAATGAGTGTGTGTGTTGTGTTTATGTGGTTGGGGGAAGTTTCACGTTTTGGCAAGAATAGTCCCTCCGTGTTTTTTATCCTTAAAAAATGTTTTTTGATCCAACGGCTGATACTTGTCCCTTGGTAAGTAGGGGATTGAAGGTTTCTGAAATAAAGTCCCTCGCTTTATAGTTATAAAACTTATAATTGCTAAGTGAAAATATTAATTAATGCTACTAGAAGTAGTATTTTGATTTGAAGCGTTTAAGGAAAAAAAATGCTACTTACTTGTTTTTAAACAAGTATTTTGTGTAAACGCTAGTTACTAGTTACTTCATTACATTTTTAAACGCTTGCTGCCATACATACCCGTAACAAATGTATACCTTTAGCTATTGAGTTCATGTATGTCATCTAGATCAAAATCAAACATCACATAATAGTATGTTTGGCAAAACTAGCTGTAAGCTGTAAGCTGTTAACATGAGTTGTAAGCTGTATTCTTTTTTTCAATAAAACTGTTTGGTAAATTAGATGTTAAATATAATTATAAGACGTAAAATGACATAAAAGGACAAATCTATAATTGTAAATAAATGTTTGGAGGGTATATCAGTAATTTAAAGTATTAACAGCTCCAAGACATTTAAAAAGCTTCATGAACCAGCTTTTCATTTTGGAGCTATTTGTTTGAAATAAAAGTTTGTAGTTAATGCATCCAAACGAAGCTACTTAGTTTATAAGAGATTATTTTGTAACAAAAAGCTAACAACTCCTCTAAAAAGCCCCTGCCAAATAGGTCCAATATATAAAACGTACCACTTATACTAAGATATACAAATACAAATACATAGACGGAGCTTTAGATAATAAATATATGGAAAACAATATCTATATATAAGCTTTAAATGTGTATAGGTATATAGATACCATTGAATAGGGCTTTTATAAAGCATAATCATTGATGTGGCAATAACCTTAGCTTTAATGGATTATCTTGACGAACTTAAGTTTTTTAGAGCCGGAATTGTTGAGCATCGCATGTATATGGATTTATAAACCAGGGTTAATAATCGGTATATATAAGTTAAAAGTCAGTTTGTTTAATTGTTTCCTTTTATAAAAGTATGCTAGTTAATGATATTATACCACTATTTAATATAGTGTCGTTTAAGGAAAGTTTAACTTTTTTTAACGAAGAAAAAAATCAATCTATTTATAATATTTATTGATTATAATAAAAGGGAATTACCTAAAATTTCTCCTAAATTGTATCAATTTATGGTTACAAAATTGAGTAACATCAAGCAATCTGATTGGTCAATAGTTTTTTACTACTGATGTCCCATAATTCTCATTAAGCATCAACTGAATGTATAAATACAATATAACAATGAAATCAATATGGGCTAGGCCAGATGCATAATAAGATCGGCAATAACATGATGAGCCGAATAATCACTAGGCTAATACTCCCTCGCAGTTGGAATGGGAGGTCTTTGAACGTTCAAGCTGTAACGAAAATCCAAAGACAAGGCACTGGGAAGAAACTTAGTAAAGATGTCAACATACTGAAACCGAGATGAAACATGAAGAATATGAACTTGGCCCTAGGCAACAAAATCGTGAACAAAATAAATTTCTATCTCAATGTGCTTGATACGTTTATGTTGAACCCGATTAGAAGACATATATCACACTAACATTGTCACAATAAACAATAGTAGTTGTAAATAAAGGGGCATGTAACTCACGTTACAAATTGCAAGTCCAAGCAGTCTCAGCAACAACATTCGCAAGATCACGATATTCTGTGTCAACACTAGAGTGGGACAAAGTAACCTGAAGCTTAGCAGACCATGACAACAAATTGTCGCCAAGGAACACACAATAACCTGAGGTGGAAAGATGGGTAACAGGGAAACAAGCCTAATCAGCATCAGTATAGGCTGTGAGATGAGCAGTCAACGTCACATGTAGCTGAATGTGAAATGCGAATATGAGGATCATGCATATAAAGACATACCTACTGAACATCATATGAAATGTTTGGGCGCATAAACGTATGATACTAATAAGCACCAGCCAAACTGCGGTATAGTGTGGGGTCACTGACAGGATTACCATCAGGGACAAGATTAGACTTAGAATCAACAAGGTCCAGTAAGGATTGCAATGTTGCATATGTGCCCGCTAAAAAATCTCCTCAGTAAATTTGGACTGAGACAAGAACATGCCAGAAGCATACCGTTGTGCAGAAATACCAAGGAAATAGTTTAGAGAGCCAAGATCCATCATGGCAAACTCACCATGAAGTAAGAAAATAATATGTTGTAAAAGTGCTACAGAGGAAGAAGTATTTATGATATCATCAACATATAATAGAAATAAGCAATGTCATAACCACGACAAAAAAACTCATGGCACGTTGTCCTATCTTTGCCTCGAGCTCTAGTCTCACTATCCGCATGGTTTAGTCCTCCAATTAGAAGTCAATGAAAATTCTAGGTGTATCTGATACTTTCCCAACAATCTATTCCTGACTTCAAATTGCACACTGTCTGAACAGGCTACAAAATGGGTAGGATGACAACATCTGATAACATCAAATAGTCTTGACTTTTTAGTGTCAATCTCCCTCGATAATGCTCATGTTTTATGTCTTTTATATGGATTTACGATTGTATTCCTTTATATTTCATTTTCAGGTAAATTATGAGCATTGGAGCTTAAGATAAGCGGATTTGGAGATTTTCCTAACAGATTATGATAGTATGCTACTCATGAAAAAGCTACGGCGTAAATTATTCTCTCATATCACGCCATAGCTAGTGTTTTATCTTGGATTGCCTACTCAACAACAATCACGACGTAACTCCCAACTAAGGTTACGCCGTAATCATCTAGGTCAAGAAATATTTCGTGCCTCCATCAACAATGCGTAACTCCTCAACAAGCATTACGCTGTAGTCCACTTAAAAGAGTTTTGTATTGAAGATACGGCGTAACCTTTCCTAGTGTTATGCCGTAACCTATTTAACGAGAGTATCATTTGGAGGATTTTTAAAGTTACGGCGTAACTCTAAATTTAAGTTACGCCGTAACTAGGATCGTGCCTATAAATACAAGCCCTATATTCTGCATTGCACATCATTCACTCACAACTCAAAGTCAAAGAACGTGAAGATAGTTTCAAGGGCAGATCATTCAGAGCATACAAAGCCATCACCAAGGTAGGAATCACTCCATATCGATAAGCATTAGCGATCATTTTTATCTTTTAATTTTAATTCATGTCTTTCATTATGTTAAACATCGAATTCATTGTTTCTTTTAATATGATCGGCTAAGCACCTTTCGTGCTAGCCTAGTATGATTCCTTGAATGTATTGTTTATGTTTTCATGCTTCCGTATAATTGTTTCTAGTGTATGCATGCATAGTTCGTTGGTAGTTACCCTAGCTTCGATAGTTTTGAAATGCGGTCGTATCTAGTTGCTTATGAGAATTAACCAACTGGCCCTAAGTAGTGAGGTAGAGTTGGGAAGGGTAAGAATTGACCAACTGACGACCCTTCCTCTCTTGTGCGAACTGACCAAATGATCACCGGTCGTCCGGATGAACTTAAGAAGTTAGGGATGAGTGTCTAAGATGCTAGCGCCCGGGCACTCATTATTTCAAATCTTGCATGTAGGGTACTTAATGACTTGGCTTAGGTGACTTCAGATCCTCAACTCCCCAAAGGGTAAACCTTTGATGTCGGGTAGGAGCCTTTGTTGATAGGTTAAGACGAATTGACCAAATGTTGTCCTAGCGACTTAAACCCCCACTTAAATCAATTGGAAGTAATAAAATATAGACATTACACGATAGGATGAGTAATTAGGTTAGCACACTTTCTCTCCATTAATCACAACTTCTATTTATTTTACGCTTTTATTTCTTGCTTTTAGTTTAATTAATCATTTCAACCTCAATCAGTTAAAACCAGTGACGCATAGACTTAATACAGAATCCGCTCACTTAGCTCTTGGGACGACCTCGGTTTTACCGATTACTACACTACAGATGACCGGGTAGACTGCCCGTGAGTGCATAAGGTAGATCATAAGTAAACGAGATAATTATAAATATTAAAACCTTGTCAGAAATCCTGCATCAAGCTTTTGGCGCCGCTGTCGGGGAGCTATATTAGGATTTTTGTTAAGTCTTTTCTTTTTTTGTTTTTTAAAAATTTGTGTTTTCTTACGATTCTCTTTAAGTTTCAGGTACCATGGCAGTTGTGGACATTGATAACCTCCCTCTCGAGGAATATTTGGCTATGACTAGGGATAAACAAGGGTCGGGGCTCGTTAGGCCGGCTATTGGAGCTGAGGTCCGTTTTGAGATCAAGGAACAGTTTATGAGGGAGCTACGTGCTAACCTTTTCTCCGGAAATAGAGACGAAGATGCTTATGAGCATGTTGAAAACGTCCTGTACATCGCAAGCCTCTTCAATACCCCAGGTGTTTCTCATGACGCGGTTATGCTCTGAGTATTCCCTATAACACTTAATGGAGCATCAAGAAGATGGATTGATAGATTGCCCGGCGGGGCAGCTGATACATGGGCTCTCCTAAAGAAACATTTCATTCAAAGATATTGTCCTCTTTCAAAAATATCAAATCAACTCATGAAGATCCATAATTTTAAGCAAGAAGGCGATGAGACGTTGTATCAAGCTTGGGATAGATACAATGATCTACTTTACAAGTGCCCGACACATGACCTAAACAGCTAGCAAAAGGTCAATATTTTCTACAAAGGTATCAACGTTGCTACGAGACAAATACTGGACTATCAGGGACCGATTCCAGGGATGACCCCTACTCTTTCCATCGAAGCCATTCAAAAAATCGCAGATTATTCTCAAAAGTGGCACGATGGAGGAAGCCATAAAAGTTTAGGAGGAAGTCTTGATGGTATTGCCGCCATTACAAATAAACTTGAAAATCTTGGTCGTGACATGCTAAAACTCAAGGAAAGTGTGCACGCTATCCAAGTGGGATGCGAAAGCTGTGGTGGAGGACATCTCACTAAAAATTGTCCTCTTATTGATGATGATAGTAAAATTAAAGAAGTCAAAAATGGTGAAGCAAATAGACCGTTCCAAGGGTCAAATGGAAACGAGAATGGTTATCGTGGAGGACCTCTGACATATTACAATCGTGGACCTTTCAGGGAAAGAAGGTCTAATGTGGAGGACACGATCAGCAAGTACCTTGAAGACTCGACTAAGAGACAAAAGGAGCAGGACGAATGGCTAAAGAACTTCCAAGAAAGTACAAACAAGAGCCTTTTCAGTCATGACGAATCGCTAAAAAATTTGGAAACCATGATTGGTAAACTTAGCAATGAAGTACAAAGAAGGAATGAAGCACAAGAAAGCAAACTGATAGTATGCAAAGCTATTTTTTCTAAAAAAGATGAATCTAACGATAACCCTAGCATGGTGCAGGAAAATGAAGCTGGAAGTTTTGACAGAATCCAGTTACGCCGTAACCCCACATCCGAATTACGGCGTTACTGGAATACTTGGCCCGACGAATTCCTTGAATTTGATGAATCGGGAACCAAAGTAATTGACACTTGGCCTGGTAATCCGAACATGGTCCCAAAATCCCCATCCAAGAAGAAGTACCGCTAGTGCAAGGCAATACCAGTGGACAATGATAAATGGTACGACCTTTGGGCTTTGTGTAACCCTCATAATGACATTTGCGATGTAGGAGATGACAAAAAAGGGTGAAAAATAACAAGTACATGTAGTCTACAATAAACGATGATGAAAGGTTGATGAGCTTCTCAATCGAGGACGTAGAGGAACCTCCTAGTAAACACTACTGCAATCCGATAATGATCGTGCTAGGTGAATCTACGCAAGCATGGCCCACATGTAATCCATTTCGCGAGTATTGTAATGGGGGTGGAAATATGGAAGTTGAAGAATGGACATGCCCCACGAGCTTGAAAGACATGATATCAAGTTCGGGAATCTATCTCTCCATGACTGGTATATGATAAGATTTGGGGACGCTATTATTAATGCATGTCTAATTAGGAAGCTCAAGCTAGACTATAATGAACATCTCCTTCAACATAAAGAATTCGTTGATGAAAAATAAATCAAGGATGATACCTCCTATAAGGATGACTACTCAAGCGACACCAACAACAAGATAGTTCAGAAACATTGGTGTGAAAAGGTAAAACCCGTTGGTGAAATATTTTGGGCTTCTTACAACCCGTTTGACGAAGACTCTAACGGGGGAAGCAACATAGCTAGAGTTGGAGATGACGAATTTTTGTGGACCTCAACTAATGAAAATGAGAGAACGAATCTACCTTGGTTAGATAAGTTAGGATTTGATGATTGGGTTAAAATCAAGTATGGAAAAGTTGACACTTCCACTAAGGAAAAAATTTGGAAGGGTTGCATGAGTGAAGAAGACCTAAGTGAAGAAGAGATTCCTAACAGTACTAGTGAGGTGATGAATGATGACAACAAGGATACATGAGGTGATGAAAAAGAAGAGTGTAAGCGTGAGCTTATCGAGGAATTGCTAGATGACGAGTGGTTTAAAGGAATGAAGTCCGATGACGATGATATTGAAGGAATCATGGACTACCTTGAACTACAAGTTCATGATGGGTTCACTGACCCAGATGATAATGCATACGAACAATGGAGGTGCAAACTTCTTGGTATTCCATACAAAAGGCCGCCACCCATTATAGCTGAAAATTTTGAAATTATAAAGTATCACTTGGGGTTGGATGAAATTTTTTCCAAAGTTCAGAAAATTGAGAAGAAGGAGTTTCTATGCACCGCTACTAACGTCGCATGGGTCAGACACAACCTAATGAAAAATATGGACGAGGCTGGCCAAGTTCGAAGGCCACCATAAGCCCCATGGCTTTGAGTCTAACTTAAAAACTCGGTAATAAAGAAAAGTACTCTTTCAGGAGACAACCCGAATTATCCCTTTTATTTTTATTTCATTTTTTATTTTGTTGGGTTTTGTGTTTTTAACATTTTTGTAGGCATTGGAGACGAATTCACAGTGATTAAAATGGGGACCTGTTCTGTCCTAAAGTTACGGCGTAACTCACCCTTATGGTTACGCCGTAACATCTCCTCAGTTGCCAATTCTCTCCAGGTTATCAACCATTACAGCGTAATCTCATTCCATGACTACGCCGCAACAGCTTCTCAGTAGCTGATTTCCAGGTTTAACCACAATTATGACGTAACTCCTCATTACGGTTACGCCGTAATTCTCCCTACAGTATAAGTTTTTCCAAATATTAACACAATAACCTTGTATTAGTGTTAAATGAACTTTGTGAGTTTTTTCCCTGTAAGCCCTCATGAGACTACACTCGTCCACATGGGACACCAAGTGTTTAAAAGGCTTGTTGCATATGCTAAATGCAACCGTGATTCCTATGAAAGTGAGTTAGATTTCTTTTGATTATTTTTGTTTTTCTTTTTCTTTTTAGAATTATGCTTGTGGGTTAGTTGTGATTTCAGGGATCGAAGTTTGCTCATGGATGCTTAAGCGAAGGCACGATTTTCTTCGTGGGCTTTCTTTCTTTTAAGGAGCGAATTTCAGGGAAGTTCTCGCTCTAATTCAACTTTCTCTTCACCTTTATTTAACGTTTAGTAAAAAAGGGACTTTGTACATCTCCAGTGGGGGGACGAGAGTAGAATTATTACTTGAACTTATTTGCCCTTGTTTATCTAGTTTATTTTGAAAATTTATGCCATTTGAATTTTTTTGACATGTTTTTCTTAACCTAACTAGATTAGACCTTAGCCGAGCACATTATAACTCTTGATATTTTATGGTGAGATTAGCCTTATCCGTTTCCACTTATTTACCCAAATCCACCAAATTATGAGTGTTCCGGTAGCTTGTAAACTTTAGAACTTGGCCTTTGCACCATTTCGAGACCATAGACGAGGTATGTTGAGTTCGCTTAATGTATATGGAATAATCAGTTTGGGAAGGCAGTATATTTAGGATTATCACTTAAATAGCATATCCTTGTGTGTCTATCGATTAGTCACCTCGACTTTTCGACCCCCATGTTAAACCCTTTTGTTGCACTCACCTTTAGTGCAAGATACCCCTAGATATATCCTTCAAAGCCTTTCCTTTCATATCATACCCTTTATGTCTATTTCGTTACACCCATTCACTTTAGCCTACCGTGTAGTCTTAATTTGTGATCGGGAAATCATTGTTTGCCTAAGTTCAAGGTTCAAGTAGAGAGGTTCGGAAATCACGCTTTTGTCAAATACTTTATTTGAAGATCATTGAAGACCCCCCAGATTCTCATTATATGTTCATCTCAAGTGGGGGGGGGGATGTTATGTTTTTAGTTATGATGTAAAAAAAAGTGATGATTAAAAAAAATGTAGTTTATTGTTTATTGTAAAGTGCAATGTGATAAGCACTATGATAGGAGCTCATCAAAGATTAAGCATCGAGGAGGCCACCTCAGTCACATTTGAAGAATTGAGTTGGCATATATTACGCCAACAGTTGGAGAAAAGGGAATGTGCCCATCATGACGTCCGCTAATAGCACATCTACTTGTTATATCATGATCCAGTTTCTTCACCTTAAAGCTTGAACTTTGGATGAACGATAGGCGGTGACAACTTGGTTATAGGTTAAGACTATTTGTTTTGTTATTTTTATTTTACACCAATTATTTCCCATATCTTATCCTACCTTTTAGTCACGAAGCGTGTCTAGGTGATGAAGCGAGCAATCTTTGGTGTCTTGGCCATGGATTTGGTCATGTATCATTGATTTTGTCCACTTTGTCGTGACACGTTAGTAATGACATTTCACCCTTAACCCATGTTGTGTCCACCCATATTGCCTTCAAGAATTGTTTAGCCCTTAAATCCAGTGGGGGAGATTTGTGTAACCGCCAAGCTTATGATAGAATACATGCTATGACTTTGCTTTGATTGATCACCCCGAAATTGACACTTAGACTAGATGAGAGAATTTGAGTGTTTGTTCCCATTTCGTGAGGTGTTCGGCTTTGATTTATTTTAGCATAAGGGATTTTTAAACTCATATCTTCCAGGTAATGGGGATATCTTTTTAAAAAAAATTTCTAATAAGGTCTACCTGAGGGCAAGTAAATTTCAAGTGGGGGGATATTTGATAACATCAAATAGTCATGACTTTTAGTGTCAATTTCCCCTGATAATGCTCATGTTTTATGTCTTTTATATGTATTTACGCTTGTATTCCTTTATATTTCACGTTCAGGTAAATTACAAGCATTGGAGCTTAAGAGAAGCGGATTTGGAGATTTTCACATTCATATTATGCCGTAGCTAGTGATTTTATCTTGGATTGCCTACTCAACAGCAATTACGGCGTAACTCCCAACTAAGGTTACACCGTAATCATCTAGGTCAAGAAATATTTCACGCCTCCATCAACTACACCGTAACTCCTTAACAAGCATTACGCCATAGTCCACTTAAAATAGTTCTGTATCGAAGATACATTACGCCGTAACCTATTTAACGAGTATCATTTAGAGGATTGTTAAAGTTACAGCGTAACTCTCAACTCAAAGTTACGCCGTAACTAGGATCATGCCTATAAATACAAGCCTTAAATTATGCATTTTACATCATTCATTCACAACTCAAAGTCAGAGAACGTGAAGAGGGTTCTAAGGGCAGATCATTCGGATCATACGGAGCCATCTCCAAGGGAGGAATCACTCCATATCGATAAGCATTAGCGATCATTTCTATCTTTTACTTTTAATTCATGTCTTTCATTATGTTAAACATCGAATTCATTGTTTAGTTTAATATGATTGGCTAAGCACCTTTGGTGCTAGCCTAGTATGATTCCTTGAATGTATTGTTTATGTTCTCATGCTTCCGTATAATGTTTTCTAGTGTATGCATGCATAGTTCGTTGGTAGTTACCCTAGCTTCGGTAGTTTTGAAATGCGGTCGTATCTAGTTGCTTTGGAGAATTGACCAACTGACCCTAAGTAGTTAGGCAGAGTTGGGAAGGGTAAGAATTGACCATCTAACAACCCTTCCTCTCTTGTACGAAATGACCAAATGATCACCGGTCGTCCGGATGAACTTAAGAAGTTAGGGATGAGTGTCTAAGATGCTAGCGCCCGGGCACTCATTATTTCGAATCTTGTATGTAGGGTACTTAATGACTTGGCTTAGGTGACGTCAGATCCTCGACTCCCCAAGGGGTAAACCTTTGACGTCGGGTAGGAGCCTTTGTTGATAGGTTATGACGAATTGACCAAATGCTGTCCTAGCGACTTAAACCCCCACTTGAATCAATTGGAAGTAATAAAACATAGACATTACACGATAGGATGAGTAATTAGGTTAACACACTTTCTCTCCATTGATCACAACTTCTATTTATTTTACTTTTTTATTTCTTGCTTTTAGTTTAATTAATCATTTCAACCTCAATCAGTTAAAACCAGTGACACATAGACTTAATATAGAATCCGCTCACATAGCTCTTGGGACGAACTCGGTTTTACTGATTACTACTCTACAAACGACCGGGTACACTGCCCGTGAGTGCATAAGGTAGACCATAGGTAAACGAGACAATTATAAATATTAAAACCTGGTCAGAAATCCTGCATCAACATCTCAATTGGATAACACGACTAAAGTTTTATTGGTAACTCATATAAAAACATGTGTCATAAGTAATACATGCCTATCACTTATGATGGAAGTTTGTTAAGCAATTTCGGTGTTTAATTTTTAAAATCCTTTTTAACCCTTAAACCCAAAAAAAATTTAAAACATGCACAATCAATTTAAAAGTAGTAAAGTAAACACATTCATGCAAACTAAAAAACATGTATAGCCTAGCCCAAATCCTATAATTGTATATGTGATCCAAACAGATTCAATGGAATCTAGGTTTTCTCCAATGCTCCCACTTTGAAACGCCCCTTTCCTTGACTCGACATTTTTTTCAGCAATTTTCGTGACCAAAAGTGATCTGATGTTACTAATTCAATAAACTGATAAACTTATGTTACAAACCATAAAGTATTTTTAAATGAAAGTAGACTTAAATACCTTCAAAATGAGAGGTGACGCTACTCCTACGGACTTACGGTTGATTTTATATAAAATTCAGAAGATGTCTGAAATCTAAAAGCCCTTATTAAAATTCTGACGAGAGCATATGACCATACGCATAATATCCATATGACCATATGCTCTCTTATATAAAATTGTTGATGCAACCATATGACAATATGCTGAAATTACCATACGACCATATACCCACTTCATAAAATATTACAAAAAACTATATTTTTTCCTTTTACTTTATTTCCGATAAACCATACTTCTTAGACTTGAAATATAACGAAACTTTATAGAATTATTCACAACAATTTATAGCTTCATTTTCATAAACATTCATGGTATAAATGACCCATGAACTAAACCAACCTTTAAGATACCATCTCATACATTCCTATAAATAATTTTAAAGAGTCCATACAAGTTTTGACTCATTAGCATTCAAAAATGTGTTAATACAACTATTTGCCAAACATCTATTTGGCCCCGTTGCATACACTATAACAAATGACTTTGACACTTGACAATAACATAACAAACCATTATACTACACTTAAACATCAACTTGGGGGTTCAATGTGATGGTGCTCGGCATCTAATTCTAACATCATATACGCGTATTCAATACTTTCAACCTGCCCAAATTTTGTGCCTTTACCAATGCTTTAGCTTCAACACATAAGCACCTAGAAAACGGTTAAATACTAAACCGTAAGCATTACGCTTAGTAAGTAAACGGATTATAACATATAATATACATCAAATAATGATATTAGAATCATGAGTTACTCACATATGATCCAAAAACTATAACCAATTCAATATTTGCCTCAACATATTCTATAACCACAATTATCAAGAATTAACAATACGAGTCATAACATACTTAAACAAACACCATCACATACCTTGGGTTATCTATAACCACTAGACAAACCCCCATTTTAGCCACACAATCTAACTATCCAAGTCTCTAATACAAGGTTCATATGTCCTAACACCTTCATTTACAATTACATAACATGAAATTTTCAAAATTGCCATAATCATAGTTACTTACCTTGGCTCCATAGCCAAGTTACCAATAAGCTACAACAACATCACCTCTTAAATTTTATTTAAGAATCACCAACACCTATTAATACATTAAAGGAATATAATTTAACAAAGGTTTACGCAACCCACAAACATACCCAATTTCTATCCTTAATCATCATATGATCATATCTTGATCATATAATGAATTCCACAATTAAGTTACATAAACCCTAACCTTAAATTGATCAAGCATATGATTCACTTACTTGTATAAGAACTTATTTAGGATTTATCTTCTTGATAAGAACTCTAAATCTTCACTTATTTGATCATCAAGACCATCTTGTTCTTCCCTCTCTTTTGAAAGTCACGACACCCACAAACACTACATAGCTCTAGAACTTTTTTTAAGTTCTAGGGATGTATCTAGATACTAGTTGGTGCAAGTTTGGCTACTTGACACCTTTAGTCCCTCAAGTCTATTTTCTTTTATTTTGACCACATTAACATTCTATAGCACTTATTACTTATACATTTAACTTTATATTTGACTACTAACTTAACTTCCATTGGCTAACCAATCATATCGAGTCTTTCAAAATATATAAATTCTTGGTCAAACTATTCAAGAAATTTTCGTAATATAATACTCAAAAACGGGTTTTGGGGTGTTACACACTTGACTCAAGATCCTAATATCTTAGTCAAGTAGAGCATTAGCCTGCACCATCTTGCTCTTTGCATCCAGTCTTGAACTCCGTTTTGTTACATTTATAAAATTGAAAAGTACAATCCTATTTTAATACTTACAATTGAAATAAATACAAAACATAAACTGTATGTAAATTAAAATGTGGCATCGAGGCCAAAAACCTAAACACCTTTACCAGGGCGTAAAAACTAGTTATCAAATAATTAATCACGACAAACAGGCTTTGGGCATAGCGAGCTATACACGATAATAATAACAATTATTAAACTGCTATTGGTTTACTCATGATCATCTTTGCATTAGGTTGATCATGATAGATGCAAAAAAATAAGACATATAATTTTAACAAGCCAAACAATTAAATTCAATATTTAATTTCCATCTATTATTATAATCATGTATACACAGATCTAACAGATCTAACACTGATTTATCATACAAATACATATAAGAGTAAACAGGAAATGTGATAAGTTTTACAACACTTATATATGCGCCATCAAATTAGATCTACATTTGTGTTACCAAACTACATACTGAAATCGAATAGGATTCAGATCTGATACCTACAACCAGAAATTTATGTTTAAAACAAATCACATGTAGTAATAAACTCATATAAGTAGATCTGATACCACTGATGAAAAATGTAAGGATAACTTATAAAATTCTCTTTAACAATTAACAGAAACATGCAGCGGAAACGAACAGGACGAACATGAACGAAGCCTTGTTCATGTTCGTTCGTTTAATTTTAACCGGACAAATAAACGTACACGAAATGTTAAATGGAAAAATTTCCTTGTTCATGTTCGTTAATTAAGAAAATGGGTTGTTCATATTCGTTCATTAAGACACTAAACGAACACTCATTGGTAGAACATAAATGAACATAGACAAACAAACTTTATTAAGTTATGCACAACATATTGTTTTATAAGTGTTGTTTAGTTTAAACAAACCAATTTTAAAATTATACAATTAAAAGATATAATATACGAACGTAAATAAATATATGAACATAAACGAACGCATAATCGGACGTTCACGAACATAAATAAACGGACGCAACTTTTGTTCATGTTTGTTCATTTAACTAAAAAAACGTAAAATACTGTTCATGTTCATTCATTTAATAAATTAACGAACATAAACGAACTTTTTACCGAACGGTTCATGAAATATTTACTAAACGTTCAGTTTGTTTACAGTCCTAAGCGGAAGATATAAAAACCCTACAACAATTTTCCAGAAGCCTACGATCTATATACAGTTTAGGACTAATCAGATTTAACACCACAACTTTGCGTACCTTTTTGCTTGGATTGGGAGATCAACATGGACCGAGAGATCTAAAGGTAAAACTCCTCACAGATTAGCACACTAGCTCTCAGACGATTGTAGCAGCATGATAGCAGTTGATCAAGACAGCAACAAAGAACAATCCAACTGAGTATAAACCAAACACATGATTGTGTTTGGTTCCTTGATTGCTTCAGCCGAACCACAAAGGGGGGGGGGGATTTTAGGGTCTTGTAAAACTGTTATGATTCTTTAATTATCCTCTTGTATTTATAGTTTCCTTAAAGTATGATTACCAAATTCAAAATAAGATAATTACTATAATTACTAAGTGATAATTACCCAGTTTAAAAGATTTGATATTATCTCATAATATTTAAATCTTCTTATAACAAGTAATGGATCAAAGCCCGACCCGAAACACCCTTTAGGTGGTCGGCCGCATAGTGGGCCCCACAAGGGGTTCGTCCCTTTTGGGTTTAGTCCAACTAATTAATCAAAATGTATATTCGTATTATTTGATCATTTATATATTTACAATAAATATATAAAGCGCAATCTCGAGCTATTGTGTATGACCCCGTAGATCGTATGTTAATGGCAGTATTTAATTTCGTTTTATCATGCACACAATTCTACAACAGCTTGAGATCAAAGTATATATGTGGATATCAAATGCATCCAAATACACGCAAACGATCATAAGAGGGCGATTTGTTATAAATATTGGTAAAAGGGATGTCATTATTAATGGAGGAGGAGGGCAAGATATTAAAAAGGTGAGTGGCCATATTGACTTCCTCAACCCAATACGAGGGTGGTATATGTGCATGAAAAATCAAAGTAAGGGCGATATTGTTAAGGGTGCATAACATAGATTCGGATTTTCATTTTTGTTGGGATGTTGTAGGAAAAGAAAACCGAAATTGTATGCCACGTTGGAGAAAGAGTGTGAAATCGAGTGTTGTCATATTCACCCCCATGGTCATATTGCAAAGCCTTAAAGTCAGAATTTGTTGATCTCAGATGAGCAATTGATCTTATTAATTGTATTAGATAAATCTAACACAACCAAAATATAGCAAGCTATCTTGTAGCAAGATTAAACACAATGCGGAAACTTATGTTTAACAATAAAGAGAATGATTGACACAATTGTTATCTCACAAAGTATAGCAAGGATCAAAGACACCTTTGATATTGGGGGTTAACTAAACTACACTACTAACCTAGGCGTTTACAATGAACTACACGCCTAGGATACACACACACATTTAATTGACTACATTATGGAAGACTTAATTATAAAACCTATACCCTTGATCTCTTTATATAGTAGAGATTTAGGGTTTACAAAATACTACGAAGGAGTAATAAGTAAATCTTCTTTTGCAAGCAAGTCCCTCCATCTTTTTGTAGGTTTCATTCTTGTCACTTTGGGTCCTTTTGTTTCAAACAAACACATTCTTGTACGAATTTCCCTAGGCGAAGTAGAGAAATTGAGATAATTAAATCTCACTATGAATGAAACAAGTATGTCTTCTCCAAATAATCTTGTCTTCCCCTTAATCCATGCCATGCCACTCCAACATATCTTCCCTTTTTATTATCAACACTAAGGTAATGTAAGCAGTAGAAACTTCCCCTCAAGTGGTGCATGTACATCAAAGGATTAAACACATCATAATATGCTTCCCTTGAAATCAATGTGTTAACCATCTTCATGATTATTCAAATCTGTAAGCTCCTTGTATTGTGAAGAAAACCAAATATAACAAACTTGATGTAGAAGTAGAATAACCCAAACTTGTATCTTATATCTTGTACTAACCACGTAACTCTGAACGTATAAAACTAATGTATAGGGAGACCACAATCTCTTGACAATAATCACTGAGCACAATAACGTAACTCCTTCAAGTGTTTGTCAATTCTTCGTCACAATATGAATGCACAAAAATAAGAACACGCATCTAAGAAATCCCACTTCACCTTCAAATAAGTGATAAATAACCATATTCGTAACCAATTAATCAATAAATCCAATACGAGCCTTTTTAAACCTTTAAAAACATATAATACCCATCCAAAAAATGTGTGTCGTCCAAGATCCATCTGCGAACAAATTGTGTGTGTTGTCCGATATCGAGCAAGGCTAGCATTACTAAGTATTTATCGGACACCTCTAGTAGTATAAACTGAAATAATTATGATGATAAGAATGAATAGACAATCAAACTTGTACCACCATAACTACCACATTAAACCAAAAACCATGTACCTCTCTATTCTCATTATCCTATACTTAGAAATAATTAACTTCCTTTTTAACCTTTCTCCACGTACACTGGCAGTACAAACTACTTTTGTATGAGTAGTACAAACATCTGTAGTTTTTTGAAAAGACCTTTTATAATCTGGAAGAACAGTAGTAATGGATCTAGTAATACTAAATCTCATCAATACTGTCCTTGGAACCATGTTCATGTTATTATGAGGGTGAGTTTTTTTAGAAAACTTTTTGTGATTCACCCTGCTATGTTGGTTCCTTGCAGATTTTTTATAGTAAAAACATTTTTCCTGCAAATGCTCAAAACTACCACAGTTATAGCAAGCCTTATTAACTAATTTAAAATTACTACCTAACTTATGTGATATTAGGTTGTTCCAGTTTCTTTGGTTACCTCTTGGCCTATTATTATACCTTCTAGGCATCTCTCTAGGTTTAACAAACCTAACATGTTTAACTTTTGATTCAACTGTCCTAGGAATTTCCTCCTTTGTAATCTTAGGTGTTGACTCAACCTGTTCATCTTCACTATCTGATGTCCAATATTCAATGATTGGAGCATCAGAAGACTTCTTTACTACCTTAGGTGTGTCATCATTGACCTCACTAGACTCACCTACAAGTTTGCTTTCACTTATGAATGAAATTTCTTTCTTTGGGGGAGCAAAAGCACTCTTAAGTGGAGGAGCTACATCATTGTATCCTAAGCCATTACATTTCCTCATTAAGTGAGTCTCAATTGACTTATTTACAAGATTAGATGCATATTGTTGTTTTTCAACTCTAACTATATGTTTTTCTTTTTCAGCCAAAGCTGCATCTTTTTCTTGTTTAGCTTCTTCTAGCATTTGATTGAGCACATTAAACTCACTATTTTTCATAAAATATGACCTTCTAGGATAGCTATCTTATCAACATACTCTAGCTCATCCTGTTTAAGAAATTCAAGTTTTTGCTCAAATGATTTTAGAATAATTTTATAACCCTAAGCTATCTAATTTCAGTTTCTCAATCTCATCTCTTAAACTTTCATTCCTAGCCTTAAGTTCTTCGACGGTATCTAAACAAGATTTACATGAACAACTAGATTCATTAGATACCTCAAAATCAGAACCAGATGAAGAAGAAGCATAGGCCATTAGAGCAAAGTTGGGTCCATCTTCAGTCTGATCACTCTAATCGTACTCTCCTAGACCATCAGAAGATACCAAAGTTGTAGTAGTCTTTGTATCTTCAATAGGAATCCTCCTTGGAGTTTCTCCATTCTTTTTAGGAGCCCTACATTCTCTTGCAAAGTGACCTTTTCTCTGACAGTTGTATCACTCGATCTTAGATTTATCAAATCCTGCATTGCTTTGTGCTTAAAACTTTATCTCCCTTCCTGTCTTCTTCAAGAATCTTCATGCCCTCATAGTCAACATTACCATCTGCCACTTTATGTCAATCTCTTCAAGATCATCAGGATCAATTTGTTCCTAATCCTGATTTACCACATGAGTAATGGTTGTAAGATCAGCCAAGAAAGTACATATAGTAGCATCACTTATGTTATCACTATTTATAGAACAAGCATTAGAAAATTTTGTGCTAGCAGTAAAAACTCCATAAGTAGTAGAAAGAGTTTCCTGATGGATGTCTGACCCTTTTGAGGACACAAAAGCTAGGTTTTGTGCACCAGAGGTTGATCTGGATAACCCCTTAACTTCAGGCTCATACACTTTCAGATTGTTGTATAAATCATCCAAGGTCATCGTGTCAAAGTCAGATTTGTTTCTCCAAACCACAATATGCATGCTCCATTCAGGTGCTAGATTTCTGAGAAACTTAAGATTGATGTCCTCTTGAGGAACTGCAGCTTTCATCAGTGCAATTGGCTTACAAGTCTCTGAAGTCTGTCATGAGTTTGTTCAATACTTTCAGAACTTAATGCAACAAAGTTCTTAAACTAATGCTTGAAAAGATTATTCCTTGACTTCTTTGTCGCATCATTCCCACCAAACCTTAGTTCAATGGATTCCCACAAAGATTTGGCATCTTCAATGTCACTAAAGCTCAATCGATACTCATTAGGTATTCTCATCATAAGAATATTATGAGTCTTGATTTCCAGCCTTCTTTGAGCTTTGTCTTCAGTATATTTGATGGGTACTTCCTTCCCATTAGCACCCTTAGCAGGTAAAGAGTCACCCTTCAGAATGATTTCCCACATGAAATAGTCCAACATCTTGAGGTACTGTTGCATTCGTAGCCTCCAGAGCTCATACTCTCCTATCTTCAGCATAGGCACCTAATGCAGGTTTTAATATTTATAATTACTCGTTATACCTATGGTCTACCCTAATGCACTAACGGGCAGTGTACCCTGTCGTGTGTATTGTAGTATTCGGTAAAACCGAGGTCGTCCCAAGAGTTATGTGTGCGGATTTAAACTAAGTCTAGGTGTCACAAATTTTAATATGATTTCGATATGATTAACTACTAAAGAAAATAAAGATGAAGGTTGTGATCGATAGAGGAGAGAGACGCTAACCTAGTTAATCATCCTAATTAGTAGTGTTTACGTCTAATTACTTCCAATTAATTCAGCTGGGGTCAAAGTCACTAGGATAACATTTGGTCAGTTCGTCCTAACCTATCGACAAAGGGTCCCACTTGAGAAGTCGGTGTCCCTCATAAGTCCAAATTGTTCTGGTCCCCTAAGCTAAGTCTTTAAGTACCGCTACATGCTAGATTCATAATAGTGAGTGCCGGTGCTAGCATCTTAAACACTCACCCCTACTTCTTAAGTTCATCCAAACGGTAGGTGATCAGTTGGTCAAATCGCACAAGTAGAAAGGGTCGTCGGTTGGTCATATCTTACCCTCCCGTCTCGGCCTACTCACTTAGGGTCGGGTTGGTCACATCTCCTAAGTAACTAGCCTCACCGCTATTTAAAACTACCAAAACATGGGTAGCTACCAATAAACTATGCATGCATACACTTAGACATAATTATACGGAAGCAATGTAAATGCAAACAAAACAATTAAGGAATCATAACTAGGCCACACCAAGAGGTGCTTAGCATCATATTAACTATAACAATCAATTCAATGTTTAATGTTACGAAATACATGAATTGAAAGTAAAGAAAAGATAAAATCTAATGCTTATCGTAGGCGAGTGATTTCTCCTTGGAGATAGCTCCATATGCTCCTCTAGATCCCTTGACTTCTTCTCACGTTCATTTGATTGTTGTGTGTGAAATGGGATGATTTGAAATGCTTGAAAATCGTGGGGTATTTATAGGCGGATCCGTTACGGCAACTAATTATAAGAGTTATGCCGTAACATACAATTCTTCGTATTTTGCACTAAAATGCTGGTTACGGCATAACCTCTGGAAGGAGTTACGCCGTATCTTCAATAAATCTTAGGTTACGCCGTAGTTGTTGCATGAGTTGTGGCGTAATTAGTAGCGGCACGAAATATCATTTGACCTAATATGGTTACGTCGTAATCTTAGATAGAGTTACGCCGTAATCTTCTGTTAAGTTGGTTTTCTGAGCCACGCTTTAGTTACGGCGTAATGTGAGAGAGGAGTTACGCCATAACTTCTTCAAAGTGAGCATACTATGATAAATCTTCAATAAACTCTCCAAATCCGCGTCTCTTTAGCTCCAATGCTCGTAATTTACACGAAAGTGAAATATAATGGAAAACAAGCGTAAATCCATATAAATGATATAAATTACAAGCATTATCGGGAAATTGACACTTAATATTCGTGATAATTTGATGTTATCAAATATCCCCACTTGAACTCTACTTGCCCTCAAGTATACCTTATTAGATAGATTCCTAAAAAGATATCTCCCATTACCTAGAAAATATAAGTTTACAAATCCCTTATGCTAGAATAAAACAAAGCCGAACACCTTATGAAAAGAGAACGAAACACTCAAATCTCTCAACTATTCTAAGTGTCAATTTCGGGGTGATCACTCAATCGCACAGTCATAGCATGTATTCTATCATAAGCTTGGTGGTTACACAAATCTCAACCACTAGAGTTAAGGGCTAAACAATTCTCGAAGGCAATATGGGTAGATACGACAAAGATTAAGGGTGACTCGTCATTACTAACATGTCATGGCGAAGTGGACAAAACCAATGGTACATGACCAAATCCTTGGCCAAGACACCAAAGATTGCTCGCTGCATCACCTAAAGACGCTTCATGACTAAAGGGTAGGATAAGACATGGGATATATAAATGGTGTAAAATAAAAATCAAGCAAATAGTCTAAATATATAACCAAGTCATCACCACTTACCATCCGCCTAAAGTTCAAGTTTCAAAGTTAAGAAATCGGATCCTGATATACTTGGTAGATGTGTCATTAGAGGACGTCATGATGGGCACACTACCTTTTCTCCAACTGTTGGCGCAATTACCAACTCCAATATTCAAATGTGACTGAGGTGGCCTCCTCGATACTAAATCTATATTAAGCTCATAACATAGTGCTTATAACATCGCACTTTACAATCAACTGAATAACAAATACATTTTTTTTCAAATCACATTTTTTTTAATATAAACATAACAAATAAACATAACATCCCCCACTTGAGATGAACAATGGGAATTTGGGGGGCCTTCAATGATCTTTAAGAATATGTCATCGATGAAAGCGTGATTCCCGAACCTTTCCACTTGAACCTTGAACTTAGGCAAATGATGACTTCCCAATCACAAATAAAGACTACAGGGTAGGCTAAGGTGTGTAGGTGTAACGAAACAATATATTGGGTTAACAAAATGAAAGGAATGGCTCAGATGGGTGTATCTAGGGGTATCTTGCACTAAAGGTGAGTGCAACAAAAGGGTTTCACATGGGGTCGAGAAGTCGAGGTGACTAATCGATAAACACACAATGGTAGGCTATTTGGGTGATAATCCTATAATACGCTTTCTTAAACCGAAAAGTCCAAATACATCGAGCTAACTCAACATACCTCGTCTATGGTCTCGAAATGATGTAAAGGCCAAGTTCTAAAGTTTACAAGCTACCGGCACACTCATAATTTGGTGGATTTAGGGTAAAAATTTGGAAATGGATAAGGCTAATCTCACCATATAATATCAAGGGTTGTATGTGCTCGGCTAAGATCTAATCTAGTTAGGTTAAGAAAAACATGTCAAAATTTTAAAAATGGCATAATTTTTCAAAATAAACTAGAAAATCGAGGGCAAAATAAAGTTCAAGAGACAATTCTACTCCCGTCCCCACTTGAATTGTACAAAGTCCCTTTTGTACTAAGCGTTAAATAAAGGTGAAGAGAAAAGTAGAATTAGAGCGAGAACTTCCCGAAATTTGCTCCAAAAGAAAGAAGGCCCACAAAAGAGTCGTGCCTTCGCATAAGCATCCACGAGCAAACTTCAATCCCAGAAATCATACTATCGACAAGCATAATTCTAAAAAGAAAAAAATGAAAAATGAAAAATAAACCTAACTTACTTTCGTAGGAATCACGGTTGCATTTAGCGCATGCAACAAGCCTTTGAAACCACTTGGTGTCCCAAGTGGACGAGTGTAGTCTCGTGAGGGCTTATAGGGAACATACCCAAAAATTTCATTTAAAAGACTAATACAAGGTTATTGTGTTTAAAATGAAAGAAGTAATGCAGAGGATAGTTACGTCGTAACTCTAGAAGGAGTTATGCCGTAACTAGGCAAAACCTGGCGTACACTGCAATAGTGTAGCTACGGCGTAACCATTGATTGGGATTACGCCGTAATTGGTAATGCTTTTGAAGTTCTGCTGCAAAAGGGCCTGTTACGGCGTAACCATGAGAATGAGTTATGTCGTAACTCTGGTCGATCGAGATGTTTCAAAGAGTAACTTTTCTTCGTTTCCTGCAAAATGGTTAAAACACAAAACCCAATGAAATGGAAATAAAACAAAAGAAATGGATAATTTGGGTTGTCTTCCGAAGAGCACTTTTCTTTATTTACGAGTCTTTAAGTTAGAATCGAGCCTTGGGGCTTTATGGTGGCCTTTGTACTTGGCCAACTTCCTCCATGTCCTTCATTAAGTTATGTCGACCCAAGTGACATTGGTAGCGGTCGCGGAGGTATTCTTTAGTCCCTATCTTCCGAACTTTGCAAAATTTTCGTCCGCCCCAAATGATACCTAGTGAATTCATATTTTCGGCAACAATCGGTGGTGGTTTTTATATTGAATGCCAAGAAGCTTGCACCTCCTTTGCTCATACTCTTCATCTTCTAGGTCGATTATCTTTGCTTTACATCGTGGCTCCTAGTGATCCATGATTCCTTTTATGTCATAATCATTGGAATTGGTTTCAACTGAATTATCAATATCCCTATGATTGAAATCTTCTCTTGTGTCCTCTTTGTCATCATTTGTTGAGTTACCCATATCTTGAGGAGTCTCTTCGTCCGGATTATCTTCGTTCATGCAGTCCTTCCAAATTTTATTTTTAGTGGAAGTATCCACTTTTCCATATTTGATTTTGATCCAATCGTTAAATCTTAACCTATCTGACCATTGTACCTCGGTTATTCTATTGTCAGTTGTTGAATTCCATAGAAATTCGTTAATTCCTACTCTATCTGCACTACTTCCTCCATTACAGTTGTCATCGTAAGGATTGCAGGAGGCCCAAGAATCCCCATCAATTGTTCTTATTATTTCACACCAATGCTTTTGATCAATGAGCCCATGATCCGTGGTTGAATTATTTGTTACTTCATGATTATGATCAGGGGTTTCACCGTGGCTAAGATTAGTCTAGATTTTTCTTTTATCATCATTGCCAACTTCCCCATACATGATTTGCACCCAAGCTTCGAATGTTATTTCCTTGTCATTAGTTGAGGGCCATAAGTACTTGTTGTTTTTTACTCTTTCTTTGTCATGACCACCGTCACAGACGTCCATATAAGGGTTACATGAAGCCCAAAGATCATATCCTTTATCGTTGTCAATAGGGATAGCCTTGCACCAATGGTATTTTAATCTGGGAAAGTACTTGTAATCAACTTTCTGAACTTCGTGCCACACGTCTTTAGACTCGTTTTCCTTTATTTTTGAGGCGTGGCCGCGATGTATTTTTCCATTATCGTATTCTTTGACTTTCCTTCCATGCATATTATGATCATTAGTAGCACAGTGCTTGTGTGTGATGGTGGCAGAAGTAGTTTTGTTTTTTTCCTTTCTTGATAACACAAACAGTTTCGACAGGGTGACATTTTCCAACGTCATCCATATTCAGGGTAAGCTTTCTATCATTGATTTTCAATGTAATGATTTTTTTAAAAACATTAATCTTTGCGTCGCAAAGGCGGAAGGGTCTGCCCAAAATTAATGGAATGTCGAGATCTTCTTCCATGTCTAAAATAACAAAGTTGACAGGAAGAGTAAAATTATTAATTTTGATGAGCACATTCTCAACTACCCCTCTAGGTATGCTTACCGTTCTATCAGCCATTTCAATATTCATGCAAAGGGGTTTGATAGGACCAAGGTTTAATTTTTTGCACATGGAAAATGGCATGATACTAATACTAGCCCTTAGGTCAGCTAAGGCATTGATATTATGTAAATTATTAATACAGTAAGGGAGAATGAAACTTCCTGGGTCTTTTTCCATAAGAGGGATTTGATTCAGGATAACTGCAGAGCATCTGGCGTTTAACTTTACTTCATTCTCCGTAACAGCTTCTATTTCCGTATGTTGTTCTTCCTTCAGAAAGCTCGTGTTGTCACATTTTATTATAGCTTATTTTTGGAATCCGGAAAGCTCCTCTTCATCGTACCTGAAAGGGGTGTAGAGAGGTTTTCCGTTGCTGGAAAATATGGCTTTACAGAAACTATCATCACATGAACTGTCTTGATTAATTTCATTTCCATTTATCCCGGGTTCCTTTTTGTTGTCTTCTAGATCCTCATGACGAGCAAGGAGGGTGGCTCTTTTTTCTTGAAATTTTTTGAACAATGCGTCCCTACTGGCCTGTCGCTTATTATCTTCTTCCAGATACTTATTTATTGATTCCTCGAGTGAAGAATTTTTTGTTTTGGAAGAATTCTGATCATAACCTTGATGGAAGGGTTTTCCTTCTCCATACATAACCTTTTCGATTTGGGGGCTTATATTTTTCATAAGGCAATCTCTGGTCAAGTTCCCTCCTCCACCTGTATCGCATCCTACTCGAATAGCATGCATTTTCCTGGAGCTTCTTCATATCTCTTCCAAGCTTTTCCAATTTTCTTGTTATGGCGGCAATGCCTACGGAACCTCTGTCCAGGCGTCGGCTGCTTCCTCCATCGTGCCATTTTTTAGAGTGATCGGCAAGTTTTTGAATGCCTTCAATCGCGAGAGTAGGAGTTATACCCGGAATTGGTCCCTGGTAGTCCAACATTTGTCTTGTAGTCACATTGATTCCTTTGTAAAAGTTGTTGACTTTTTGCTGGGTGTTTAGATCATGCGTAGTACATTTGTAGAGGAGATCATTGTATCTTTCCCAGGCTTGATACAATGTCTCACTGTCATCTTTTTTAAAATTGTGTATATCCGCGAGTTGTCTTGATACTTTAGATGGTGGACAATATCGTTGAATGAAGTATCTCTTAAGGAGAGCCCACGTATCAATTGTTCTAGCTGGTAATCTATTAACCCATCTTTTAGTGGCTCCCGTAAGAGTGATAGGAAAAATTCTGAGCATAACTGCATCCTTTGAAACTCCTGTCGTATTGAACAGGCTGGTGATATATTCAACATTTTTGATGTGTTCGTAAGCATCTTCCGAAGTGTTTCCAGAAAAAGGACTTGCTCTTAATTCCTCATGAATTGAGGTTTTATCTCGAAATCAATATTAGCTCCAATTGCCGGTCTTACGAGCCCCGACCCTTGTTCTTCTCTTGTCAAAGCCAAATATTCCTCAAGTGTGAGGTTATCTGTGGAAAACTAGAAGGGGGTTGAATAGTTTTACCAATTAAAACTTCCTTTAAAATATTTAGATCAACTTATGTCAATCTATTTAGATGTGTATGTTGGACGTTGATAGATAGATATATAAAAGTGTAATGAAAGATAAAGAGTAAGAAGCACATAACCACGACACGAGTATTTATAGTGGTTCGCCACAAGGACACCTTCCTTGCCCTACTCCACCCCCGAGTCACCTACTCGAGAGTTCGTAATCACTACACGACACCAACTCCTTATGGCGGAGAAGCCTTCACAACGCCGCCTACTCTTTTTCCGGACTAGGCTAACCACCGGTTCTTTACACCAAGGTGAACCACACCTACCACAACGTCGCCTACCCTTTATCCGGTACTAGGCTAAGTACCGAGTTCCATTACAATGGAGGAACTACTACCCAACACTACACAACACCTAATCCCAAAGGAGACCCACTCCTTATTACAACACCATCAAGGATATCAACATCCTTGAAACAAACTATCACTATATGTATAACGATGCACCTCATCGATTATACGACCTTGGCATTCTTCACTAATGCCACTTGATTTGATTTCTAGGCATCCTTCACTAATGCCCTTGACACGAACGCTTGGCACCTTTCACTAATGCCTTCATCTTGACTCCTTTAGCATTTTTCACTAATGCTCTTGACACGGACGTTAAGCATCTTTCACTAATGCTTTCGCCTTGACTCTTTCTGCATCCTTCACTAATGCCTTCGGCACAAAACTTCTATGGAGGAAGAAAGAACTATCAAAAAGAGAACCTCAGTAGTCTTGATGATGACGAAGCATGGCAACTCATGGACTTGAGCTTGCTCGACTTCAAGAAGTGGTGATCTCGCCTTTAAGAGGAACCTAGAGAATCACACAAAACAAAAGACAAACTACATAGAAAGATCCCTTAGGATCGGTGGTTAGAGAGTTACAATACTTGGGAAAGTATGTGTGAGAGTGGCAAGCCAAAAGGAAGAAATGGCTCACTATTTATAGAGGAGAAATGCTTATCGCTCCACGGATCCCACGGATCCCTCCCTCAAGGGATCCGTCTAGTGTAAAACTAGGGATCCGTGGGACGCCCTATTTGCCCATGGGTATTTTGGTTATGGGTCATGGGTCATGGGTTATGGGTTGATCCATGGGTCTTTTATTAGATACAATGTATCTAATGAGTGCAATGCACCTAGTCAAATGGGTATGGGTCAATACCATGGGTTATGGATATGTTCCATGGGTTGTAGTTTTTACCCATTTATAATACATACTAGTTATGTATATATTTTGCCCAATATGTAAACACTAGTTGTTGTACATATGTATTACTAAATCATAAAATCACTTATACTTGTTTTAGTGTTTTATGTGAAAACGTAAGTGTGTTAGAAAACTATTGGCTCAAACTATTTACGTATTTTATTTGTTTCGTTAAATGATTTTACGCTTGTTATCGACAAAACATTAGAAGATCGTAAAATATAAATAAACGCTTTTACGGCTTATTTGTATTAACAATCTCCCTTTTGTTGATGACAAAACATAAAATTATTTTAAGGAAAACTAAAATTGTAAAAGTTCGAATTGAGTTTTACTCTTTTCTCCCTTTTGTCGAAACAAAAGAGCGTCGAAAAGAAACTAACACATTGTTTTAAGAAAACATGTAAAAAAAAAAGATGTAAAGAGAGCAAGTGACGGGAATGGTTCTCGTCTTAACTCCCCCTTGACGAGTCCATCCCTTTGTGAGGGCGCCAAGTAAATATAAACTAATAAGCTAATGAATTGCAATTTTGTTTGCAAATGGTTTCGTCCTTGTGACGAAAATGCTCCCCCTTGAAGATTGCAACTTTGCAATGGGGTGTCATGAAGTGTAATCCAAATGAGGATTATGTTGCAAATGGTTTTGCAATGTATGGTTTGACATAAAGCTCCCCCTAGCTTAAGGTGTCAAAGTCTTCATGTGTATTTTGAAAATCTACAAAATAAAGGTTAGAAAACAAGAGTATAGTGCATAATTTCCTGCAAATAAGACTCAAGTTAGTAGAATTTTGTTCTTCTGTACCACGGATCCCACGGTTCCCTCTTTGTGGGATCCGTCTAGGCAATTTCCAGGGATCCGTCTGTCTGGTGACAGATTATTCAGCAAAGGTGATATACCAAACAATGCTAAATATGAAAGTGAGATATGTATACAAACAACAAACATATACTCAAAGCAATATGGCAAATAAGTTATCATTCAATAAAACAAAGAGATAATCAACAAATCTCTAAAACTAAGAGAATGATTAAGCCATGTAATACATATTCCACTTAATGCTAATGAGGGACCTAAACTTAATAGGCAACCACGTGCTTAAGGATGATCAAACATGAAATGGGATTCCTAAACGTTCTAAGTTGAGCTTGAGACTAGGACACCGTTTTTAGGCTCATGGTTGTTTAGGTTTGTTGACCTCATCGAAACGTTTGAGGAGGTGATAAAACATGAAACGTTGCTCTTCACGTAGTTCATGTATCAACCTTTCAACATGTTGATAATGATAGCAATCCTTGTCATGGTTTTGAATGGATGGTGGTAAAGGTTGAGCGTCTTGAAGTGGAGGTTCAAGTGAAGTTGGTTGAAAATCCTCAAATGGAGGAGGAATTGGTGGAGGCACATTAAGTGGTGGCTCAAAAAGGGTTGATGGTGGAGGTAGGGAAGTGTCAACTTCCATATGGTCGGGTGGTTGACTTTGATGTCTCCTCATAATCCAAAATGGACCATTGGAGGGAAATGAAGAAATTGACATTGGTGCAAGTGTTGATTCAACACTTTGGTTTTGTTGTACAACCTTTTCTAGTGAGTGTGTCGGTAATGGCGGAGGATGAGATGGCCTAGGGGGTAAGTCTTCTAAGTTGTAGGAATGTGGAGATGATTGTGAGGTGTTAAATGATGTGGCTCTAGGCACCAATGATGTTGGTTGGGTTGAAAAGGGTGTGTTTGGTTTAGTAGAGTTTGGTGATGATATCCTTGTGGGAACAATCCTCTTGGGAATTAGTTTGATTGGTTGATTTGGTGGAGGAGAAATCCTAGCATTTGTGGACTTGACCGGAGATGATTCGGTTGAGGAAACTTCGTGTATGACCCTAGCAAGTTTCTTGGGTGGTTCTTGGGTGGATGAGTTAGCACTAGGAGCTTTTCTCATGATGAAATGACTAAGGAAGATGTTTCTAATTGCTGAGAATTATGTTGTGTTTGATGACTAAGGGGTTCTAGCAAGATGACTTATAAAGGGAAGAATTTGGCAAGTGCATTTAAGACTTAAGCCACTAAGATTCTTAGGAATGTGATGATTAACATGCACAAGAGTCAAATTCAGAGTTTTACTGATCTAGGGACTCAATTAAGATGAGGTGGAGTGTTCAAGTTAGCAAGATGGGCTTGAAATGATTGTTTTAGCTAGAGTTGACATAATCTGTATCCCACGGTTACCTCCTTTGAGGGATCCGTCTAGGCTAATCCTAGGATCCGCTCTCAAGAGCTATGAAAGGGTAAAATGATGTTTCTAAGGTCTAAGGCCTATACCATCTTGAGTGTTTCACCTCCTAAGTATCTTAAATGAAGGTGTACTTGAATGATCAAGAGCAATGAGTGATATAGCTAATGATTGCCTTTAATGGAAGGAAAATGAGACTTTGTGACCACCAATGGATGTTCAAGGATGACACTAAGAATTTTGATGGTGTCAAGTTATAATAAATGATCCTAGAGATCGATGTAAGCTTGAGATGAAGTTTGAAAATCCTCAAAAATCAAAAGAATTGAAAAACTAATTTTGACCCGCTTTGAGATAAGGATGGCTAGAAACAATTTCCTAAAATTGATCAATATATCCACCTAGGTGTTTTGAGCTGTGAAAAGCAATGTGTGAGTATTGGAGCGGAAATATGGTGAGTTTTGATGAGTTGATAAATCAAAAAGCACTTTGAATTAGATCTTATGTAAGCTATGGGTGAGTTTGAAGCTTTCTCATGCTTGAAGAAGACTTAGTTGGGTTCTAAAATCTTATGTTTAGCTAGTGTGAAGTGATCTAGTAAACTATTTTGATGTATGGGAATCAGATTGTCGATCCGTTGTCACGGATCCCACGGTTCCCCAAGGAGGGATCCGCCTAGGCTAATCCTAGGGATCCGCATCCGCAGATCGTAACCATCACGTAATCAAGTGCAGATTTTGCACCAAGCAATATACACTAATAACCATTAAACTAAACAACGATATAAACATGTCATCACATAAAACATATCATAGATAATGGTAGAAATAATAATATCCAAGTTAACACAAACAAGAGTGCTAAAACATAATCATTCATACACAAATCAAGTGTCTCAAAAACAAGCATAATCCTATAATCTCTTTAGTCAATTCTTTCTTTTCCTCTTTCCCGACTTCGTGACGTGGTAAGCTAGGTTTTGAATCATACCCCTTAATTGTTTGAATTCGCGGTCTCGCTTGGAATAGTTGGAAGTTGTTGATAGTAATCAAAGGGTTCCAATTCGATGTTAGCTATGGGTCGACATCTTCTTCTTCTTCATCTTCTTCTTCTTCACCATCCGAGGAGTCCGAGAGAGCTTTAGGTTTTCTTCCATTGACCATGAACCGCTTAGGGGTTGTTTGGTAAGAGGTACCATGACGTGATCGGAAAGGAAATGATCATCGTTGATAGGAGATGGTTGCAATGCACTAACATACTTACAAAGTCGTGTTAGAGCATACCATATGGAAGTACCATGTTGGAAACTTTGAATACCCCGCCATTCTCTTCACCATGTAATAGGCGAGATTAAATGGCTTTTGGTGGATAAGACAATAAATCATTTGCACGAGACATGCATTTGGATGATCCTTGTTACCAACTAGGCTAATGACGCTTTCCTAAGAATTTCTTCCCATTTTCTAAACATGGGGTGCATTTCAAGAGTTCCATTTGAAAGGGATCACGGTGAATGAGCTTTTGTTTCGGTTGAGACGGATTGGTCGGCTCTTACTTTGAAAATGGTGTCTCGGACGGTTTCGGGTTCATCAAGAGGAGTATGGTATATTGGGTTGGGATCAAGAGCAAAGGATTGACAAGATATTGCCCAATCTTGAGAGTACATACAAATTCCTTCACAAGGAATGCGAAGGATTTGAGCGAATGTGTTGAGGGGTAGAGTGAAGCTTCGTTTATTGATGATGAAAGCGATTGAAATGCTATCATCGGTGTTTCGAATGATTCTAATGCTTTTGTAGAATTCAAAGATGAAAACCGGACAAATTTGTTCATCAATGTCAAGAAGACAATCAAAGTTGATTGTCGAGAAGACTTGACGAATGTCGGTATCTTCAAGGAAACATTCCTTGACTACACGACCTTCGTGGATAAGTCGCTTTCAAGTCTTTTGAAGACTTTTCGATCGGTTTTGACAATCCTTCTTCCGATAGTAATGGGTGAGGTAATGGACGGTATCATGATGGTCTTGTTGAGTGGCTTTAGGCATGGTTGGTCCTAGAAACACAAATATTCCAATTAGGCAAAATTTGTTGAGATGGGTTTATGGTTTTGATTTGTATTAACAATGTTGTGAACACAATGTAATCTTAGTTGAGTGAAAGCCCTTTTAATGATTAATTTTGAAAACCCTAATTAAATTAATTGATTAGAAATTGAGAAACCATAAACCCTAGGATGAGGATGATGAAAATTAGAACATGTTAGTGTAATTACTTACAATGGTGTTCTAGAGAAGAGTACTTGAGGATATGGAGTCCTATGAGGATGAAATCGCCTCTTGAGTCGCTTTTGTGTTTTGTGGGAGAGGAAAATGATCAAGAATGGTTTTCAAAAGCGATAGTCGTTTTCGTCCCACGGTTCCCCGGATCCCTTGTATTTGGGATCCGCTAGTACAACTAGAGGATCCGCCATCGTGATGTAAAAAGGGTTGTTTGGCATTATTTTGTAGTAGGCTATAAACTAGCTTATGGAACAAAAATAGTTTTGAGGTTTCAAATGAAAAGGTGTTTTGGTCGACGGGATTTGATAAGTTAATTATCAAGGATCCATTTGTGACGACGGCGTTAGTTTGACGAAATCAAGAGGAATACTATTCCCGATGATGAGTAAGTCGGGAAAGTGACGAAAGAGAGACTTTTAAGAGACTAGCAATTATTAAACAAACAAGAACTATGATATCAACATAATCATGTAAGCTAGCTAATGAAAAGTAAACATACCTCTATGCTTCTTGGTTTGGTTTATGAAGACATAATACCAAAAATACTTCATGAGCTCTTAAAGTAATCCTTTGTACTTAGAGTAAGTAGGTTGTGATTACTTTTAGATCCTTTCTTGAAGGTTGACTTCATTATTCTATGAATAGAAATGAAGGTTTTGAGAGATCCTAGCATGAAGATTTCTTGAAACAAATATGTTAGAATGATCTATCAATGTCCAACATGAAAGAGAAAAAAAATGTTTTGAAATATTTCCTTCTTTGTAGTTTTCAAACATACACGGATCGTATCAAGTTTTTAAAGTACAACATACTCTAAGAAACTTGGTAACTAAGCTCTGATGCCAATTGTGGAAAACTAGAAGGGGGGTTGAATAGTTTTACCAATTAAAACTTCGTTTTAAAACATTTAGATCAACTTATGTCAATCTATTTAGATGTGTATGTTGGACGTTGATAGATAGATATATAAAAGTGTAATGAAAGATAAAGAGTAAGAAGCACATAACCACGACACGAGTATTTATAGTGGTTCGCTACAAGGACACCTTCCTTGCCCTACTCCACCCCCGAGTCACCTACTCGAGAGTTCGTAATCACTACACGACACCAACTCCTTATGGCGGAGAAGCCTTCACAACGTCGCCTACTCTTTTTCCCAGACTAGGCTAACCACCGGTTCTTTCACACCAAGGTGAACCACACCTACCACAACGTCGCCTACCCTTTATCCGGACTAGGCTAAGTACCGAGTTCCATTACAATGGAGGAACTACTACCCAACACTACACAACACCTAATCCCAAAGGAGACCCACTCCTTATTACAACACCATCAAGGATATCAACATCCTTGAAACAAACTATCACTATATGTATAACGATGCACCTCATCGATTATACGACCTTGGCATTCTTCACTAATGCCACTTGATTTGATTTCTAGGCATCCTTCACTAATGCCCTTGACACAACGCTGGCACCTTTCACTAATGCCTTCGCCTTGACACCTTTAGCATTCTTCACTAATGCTCTTGACACGGACGTTAAGCATCTTTCACTAATGCTTTCGCCTTGACTCTTTCGGCATCCATCACTAATGCCTTCGATACAACACTTCTATGGAGGAAGAAAGAACTATCAACAAGAGAACCTCAGTAGTCTTGATGATGACGAAGCATGGCAACTCATGGACTTGAGCTTGCTCGACTTCAAGAAGTGGTGATCTCGCCTTTAAGAGGAACCTAGAGAATCACACAAAAACAAAAGACAAACTACATAGAAAGATCCCTTAGGATCAGTGGTTAGAGAGTTACAATACTTGGGAAAGTATGTGTGAGTGGCAAGCCAAAAGGAAGAAATGGCTCACTATTTATAGAGGAGAAATGCTTATCGCTCCACGGATCCCACGGATCCCTCCCTCAAGGGATCCGCCTAGTGTAAAACTAGGGATCCGTGGACGCCCTCTTGCCCATGGGTATTTTGGTTATGGGTCATGGGTCATGGGTTATGGGTTGATCCATGGGTATTTTATTAGATACAATGTATCTAATGAGTGCAATGCACCTAGTCAAATGGGTATGGGTCAATACCATGGGTTATGGATATGTTCCATGGGTTGTAGTTTTACCCATTTTATAATACATACTAGTTATGTATATATTTTGCCCAATATGTAAACACTAGTTGTTGTACATATGTATTACTAAATCATAAAATCACTTATACTTGTTTTAGTGTTTTATGTGAAAACGTAAGTGTGTTAGAAAACTATTGGCTCAAACTATTTACGATTTTATTTGTTTCGTTAAAATGATTTTACGCTTGTTATCGACAAAACATTAATGGAAAACAAGCGAAATCCATATAAATTACAAGCATTATCGGAAAATTGACACTTAATATTCAGGATAATTTGATGTTATCAGCACCTTTGATGCAGTCACCGTGTGTGTTGATGCAGATTTCATAGCTTCAGTAGTTGTTTGAACGGTTTTGAGTTAACACAAATTCTCCTTAATCACAGCTTCTAGATCACAAGCTCTGATACAACTTGTTGATCCCAGATGAGCAATTGATCTTATTAATTCTATTAGATAAATCTAACACAACAAAATTATAGCAAGCTGTCTTGTAGCAAGATTAAACACAATACGGAAACTTATGTTTAAAAATAAAGAGAATGATTGACACAATTGTTATCTCACAAAACACTTCAATATATTAATATGAATACTCAAAAGTATTAGGGTTACAAAATCTTGAAGTGATCGACTCTTAGAATAATACATATTCTAAATCTAACCTAGGACCTCCTTTTATAGACTAAGGAGTCCTAGTCGGTTTACAATAACTTTCTATACAAGATAAACCTTTTTAAATCTATTCTATAATTATCTAACCGACTATACATCAATATCACATAAGCAGTAGGAATGTTTGCACTGGCAGTTTGTACTGCTAGTGTATTCTCCAAGCAGTCCGTCTGTTAAGCTTAGCAGTACAAAGTCCTTAAGCTTGGCAGTACAAACTGTTTAGCTAAATTCCCAACAATATTGAATTATTGATTTACATAAATGTGAAACATAATAAACACGTCAAACAAATCAAATATACTAAGAAAATGATATACCCAAACATAATGCGAATAATGATCTAAGAAAATGCATAATATTTACTTCCACTTTCACTCGAAATAGGGGATTTCCATAAATCCAAATGAATTTTCAAACACAAACTCAACACTAGACTCAGAACCATATAACGAAAGCTTAGTATGCTACCTAAGTGACACGCGTGACATAAAGCGGATAACTTTTTTTTATTACACGAAATAAATGACTAAACTCCAAACTAAGAAGCATATCTTCACTCGGATGCTCGAGGCGTCTGTGCCACATAGTTGGACTCGATGAAATCAAAGAAAATAATGTAGGATATGATGGTTGTTGTGTGACTAGATATAGATCTCCGATTCTATAACAACGGAGAAGAAGCCTGCGAGTCTGATAATCCTTCACATTATAAATATGCATCAAATTCAACGAAACATTATTGTCATGAGTAAATTTGCAAACATAAATTAAATTTTTAGTTATATTAGATGTAACAAGAATATGATGAAGGTGAAGAGGTTTATGCGGTGTACACAAAAGGCTATGTCCCGTGTTAGTCACATTTATAGATTGGCCATTGCCAACAAATACAGATTTATAAATGCTTTATTTGCTAACAAAAGTGAGCATACCTGTGTTATCCGCTAAGTGAGAAGATGCCCACGTATCCATATTCCAATCAAGATCATGTAGTGTCACAGTCTGAAATGCTTGAGGAAGGATAGTGGCTAGCTAGCAAGGGAGCATATGGATACCTAACATTAGCCGAAAAACCAAAAGGAGCATACATATATTAACCGGCTTGGGCCTGAGGAACAGTTTAGAGGGCCACGGATTGGGCCTATTGGGCTGGACCAGAGCAGCACTGGCCGAGCTATTGGGTCGACTGAGAGTGTGAGCTACATGGACCGGAAGCCAAACTGGTAGTTGTTGTAAGCTCCCAAAAATTTCATTGTACTTAAAACCTTAGTCATAAATTAACGATTTATATCATCATGAAATTTTCTAAACATCACGCTTGCATATCATTTGGCATATGCATGATCAACGCACTTGAGCGCTCATAAATATAATGTTGCAGATCGTAAAGAAATTCTCATGATCCCGATAATCTTAAAATACGTAATGACACGTAAAATTTGTAAAATACAAAATAAATTATAATAAAATATATTAAAACTCAAATTGGACTTTATACCACCCCATGACCCACCCCAACATGTTATTGGGCCTCATAACCGAACCAAGCCCACCCCTATTTCTGTCATTGGGCCTCTTCCCAACTCGAGCCCACCCACACTATTAATAGGCCTTGGGCCTAGCCTTATATATGAACCCACTAGCCTAGCCCAATTTGTTTAACTATTCCATTGGGCCTAACCATTTTACACGACCCAATAAATGAGCCCACACACCCTTATTTTCTTTGGGCCTAGCCTTCGAGCCTAACACTCACAATTAGTAAAACTTGGAAATATTATTGCTTGGTGAACATGTAACCGGTAGAAGAAGAGGAAAACCAAACCAAACTAGAAAGCCCTTCCTTGAAAACTAACCATGTCGTGTACATGAGGACATAAGGAGACAAAGAAAAATGTTTAGCGACCCTAACACAATATTATAATGCTCTAAACATGCCCAAGACCTTTGACCATCACTTGGACTTCTTAAACCTTTGGGTAATATGTTTGTTTAGGCAAGAATGATAGGACTTGACCTTGGCATGCCCATTTACTCGGCTACCACTCCCACGCCTAAGATCAAGTTCAAAGCATACACATGTCTATTGTTGCTAATAATAGGTGATCTAGGATTAAAGAAATAAGAAAAACCACACTTGTTTCCCCTTAAAAACACACGACACACACACATTCTTATCCATACTACTCACACTCAATACCAACACAAGACTTACACTCTCACATACACTTAAACCATTCACGTAAGCATCAAGGAGGAACAAGGGTATCAAAAAGTGTAACATATTGGATTTCACAAACACATCACATAACAATATATGGGTCGAATAGTTTAAGGTTCTAGAGAGAAAAAGTGGAATATGAGAGCCTTTCTAGAGAGAAAAGTAACAAAGAAAGAAAGGTTAGATTAAGTGAAAGGTCCAACCTCTACCTGGGAGGTAGAGGTATTTATAGATACAAACTAAACGCCCTCCTTCTGACTGTGGATCGTGCATACAAGGGGTAAAGACCCGTCTTCCTCCACGGTGTTGCACTAAACTAAATAACTAACTAAATAACTAGTAAATAACGAATGTCTACGAGCTAACTTATGCTAGATTATATATGGGGTGACCGACACTTCACTATGGAATTTCTAATTCCTAACAATCTCCCCAAGGGAGGTCACCCCATGTTTTACATTTCGAATCCTAGCATTCTATTTAATCTTCAGTCTTAAGCTCGTAGACTTTAATTCTTTTACTTCCGCATCTTTTGTGCTTTCGTAGTGATACTTCAAAGTCCGATGATATTTTGTACTTTTAGTGGAGGCCTTTAACTGATCCACATCTTTGATGATCTTCGAGCATTCTTTGAGATCACCAGCCACAGTAAATCTCTGGATCACCCTTTATTGTGTTGCCATCATGTGAAGTTGTGACTTTTGGACCGACATGCTCACACTTTTGAATCATGACATCTTTCCATCGTAGTAGCGGAAGCTTTACTAGTTCATGATATTTGCAAAGCAGTAGCGTAAGCATAGTATAAAAATATCGAACCGTGTTATGTAGATATGCACCGTCATGATTTCTTCGATTAAGTGTGGATGTTGTGAGCATGCGGCTTTGGATTGACTCTCAATTACGATCACCGCAACCATCCAAATGTACCGCAAACAACGCTAGCAATAAACACACGAAAGTGTCTTTGATCACTTCGTTGAATTGAGGTACACGCCCACGGTTCCTTTCGCTGATCGAGGTACAAGCATCTTGATCGTGATTAGGTAGGATTCTAAGAATCTCCTTGAGAGGGGTTTCACAAATGTGTTCTAGCTATTCTCAAACCGGAACGCCTCAAACAAGACAACACGGAATGAATGAACCAAATAATTGAGATTCACCGATTGATGAAAATGATTTGAAAAACAATCGCAATATTGCTTAGAGAGAAGAGTTTTACAATACGATTTGAAGTTTTATGAGAAAGATCAATTTTCAATCAAAAATACTTTTTGTATTTGAAAAATAATACACACTCGATGTGCTAGAGAAAAGAAGGTTTGCACATCGAACGGTTTTTCCAAAAGTATTCGTCAATTCCAATCCTGGACCAAGGTTGATTCACGAGTGAATCGCCCCATTGTTTCTATCCAGTTGGCACAAGCTTGATCTTTTGCAAGATCTCACAGGTCACCCACCAAGAGCTTGTTTGATGTTGGCTCTAGAAGGATTTCCATCTTCATCGTGCATATTTTTACATATCACTCGGATGTTCTGGCAATACCACAAGAATAATGCGTAGGACTCTCAATATATACTTACTTTCCACATTGTGTGAAACAGCAAGTCTTCATTAATTTTGTGTCCTAATGAGATATTGTGGATGATCTCTTGGCTCTAGACTCAATTGTGCACATTTGGTTCCTATGCCGGAGACTAGGGAGATGGTCTCCTTCTTCAATATCAACAATCTCTAAGAGAAAGTTGATAGATAATGTCAGTTCCCCATGAGAATGAAACAAGCCCTTTTAAGAGGAACTTGAGTAGCTTGAGAAGTTTAGTGCAGTGCGTCACTGGGTCCATGACGTCTTGTCTTCAATACTAGTGTAACCTTAGTAACCAACAGTAGCATATGTATTGAACCCGGTTACTGCCCTAAGGTTGAATTATTGGAGGGCTATTTCTTTTCACCATTTTCTCATTCATTTCTTTTTCATTCTTCAACCCCTTCAATGCTTACCAAGACTTCATAACTAGAACCTTGTTGGGTTTATTCCAGTTCTAGCTCTATCTCAGTCCGCACTCTTCCCATATCTCACTTTCTCCTTTTTTCATCATACCTAAGGACTTCTACAATATCTAGTGGATTGTCCTCGGTAGATCCCTCCGCTCTGGCGGATCGTGGGAACGAATACCTAACCTAACCATCCTTATAACTCCATACATAAAGTAAAATGGTCGGTCTTTTGGTACAGTTCATTTCTTCCTTGAAACCAATTGAAAAATCATTTGGAAAAATAATCAAGGTACTTGTGATACGAGATCAAAGCATTTTGTACCTTAATAGTTTTGATCATTTAGAAAACCTCCCCCTCAACATGTGCATATGATTTAATTGTTTAGCACATGGAGGCAAGAGTTCTTTGAAATAATTTCTAGATCACAATTTCCTTAGAAAAAGCCATTTGAATTTCTTTGGTAAATTCTCCCCCTCAATATGTGCTTTGGATTTTAAATCATTTTATCACATAGAGGAAAGAGTTCTTTTGAAGCACATCCACGAACACAAAAGCCATTAAGAAACCATTTGTTCCCCCTCAATATGTGCTTCGAGATTCGAAAGCATTTAGCACATATGAGAGAGCAGTATGCACACTTGAATCAAAACGATCACCTTTTATCAAATTTCATTATTAAATCACAAATTCTCCCCCGATCAAAAATATCAAACCCTTTGAGATTTTGGATCCCAAGTGATTTAATATGGTTTAGTAAACATGGGAGAATATATGGCCTTGTTTAAATACTCTTCTGCTTTTTGGTTAAATGCTCCTCCACAATCATGTGCATTATGTATTTCAAAATCTTTTGGCACATGAAGGAAGGAGTTCTTTGAAACAATCACCCTTTAAAACCGATTTGAGATTTAAATCACGATCTCTACCCCGATCAAAATTTTCAAACCAATTGAGATTTTGGATCCCGATTGATTTAAATCATTTGGAAAATTTTAGGGGAAAGACGTGGCAAGATTTAATTTAGAAAAATGACATATGAGGACCAATAACAGACATTAAAGATTGTTAGTGTCAGGTATGATTGTTTTAAGAGATCTTTAAGTAAAATAAAAAAAATTCACAATCAAACAAGAACAGAAAAAAATTCATTTTGAAAGACCTTGATTCAAAAGAAAAATCATACAATGACATAACATTAAATCTTTAGATCACCACTTTAATTCGTACAAACGGACTTGATTGATGAAATATTGTTTTAAAATATTTTATTTTAAATCACTCTCCCCCTCAATCGATGACCGTAGTCGATGATTGAGTGACTTAAATTTTAATAAAATGAAGTCCGGTGATTTTCAAGATTAAGTCCAATTTATTTTCAAAACCAATATTTATCCATTTTTCAAAACAATATTATTTTAAAATTGTTTTAAAAAAATGATATCATCACTACTTGTCCTGCATAAAGATACGTTAGGTGGTTGAGCTGATTTTGTTGTTGTTGCTGTAGGGCTTGGAAGAAAAACCGTCTGCAGATGCAGTGAGACTTCTTACGTTGCATTTTAATGCCAACTCTCCATAGAAGTCCAATTAAGCTCCGTTTCTTCATTTTTCAACCAAAGATATAGTTACCCTTATCTTCATTTGTGGGATCCGGATCGAGAACATTCTTTTAAGACATCTTATCTGCATATGTTAGTCAACATACATACAAATATATGGTGGTCGACATCACCCAAACAACAATCGACTAATTAAAGCCAATCCAACATATCAATCAAATCATACATGGACATGGGAATTATATGTTCATCAATCTATAATCATCTAAACCTAACAATCACATCCTAGAAACCTAGTTCTTCAACATAGGCAATTATATTTTTCAGATAAGCACGTAGGATGATTAAGAAAGCCCGTTAGATGATGTAAATTTGAAAAACATTCTCCCCCTCAATCAATGACTCTTTTTCTTGAAAAGTTTTAAAAGCGCTGAAGTCATTGATTGAGTTTTTGTAATTTTATGAAAACTTGATTCTGATCGATTTTCAAGCAACTCATTTTCCACCATTTTGTTAAAACAAATATTTTTCTGAAGAATTTTTAGAAGGAAAAATATTTGAGTAGGAACAGCAGTCCTTCGACATACTTTCCTCAAATTGTTTTAGGATAAGTGCATGAAATATTTGACAAATTGTTTTAGCGCAACACTTTCCTTCCATTAAGAGCGGGTTGCTATCTGAAATAATAGCAAACCATGGTTTAAGCACGGGTTACAGTCTGAAATAACTGCAAGCCATTTTTTTTAAAGACATGTTTTGGAAAAAGAATATTTACACCTCCTGCTCGAACTTCATCTATGGTCCCGTGCTATTATTGAATGACATTTCTAAGACCGCAGATGTTATCGATACCAGAAGACATGTTTTGAGAAAACATATTTTTGGTATTTTTCAAATTTTTTGATTTTTATGGGTTTTTGTTGATTTTATATTTTTCTATTTTGTTTTGTTGGTTTTCTATTTTTGTATTTTTGTTTTTGATAAATATATACAAAGATAGAGAAGATGATATAGTTTGAGAGAATGATGATATGAGTACCGAGATAAGGATATCGAACAGCACGTCGTAGAAGATAGAGTTCGTCATCTCTTAAACTTCCACCACCAAAGCTTCCGAGGCTCCGTAATGAAGATAGAACATGAGCCTTTGAGAGAAAGAGACTTTGTGCTTTCCCCCAAACATAAAACTTTAGGCGAGAACAATATTCAAAGCTTTTTCTTTCAAGCTTCCAATAGCCCATAACGTGCACAAAGAAGCACACCATTATCATCGATGCAACGCCTCCATTTTAAGAACGATAATCGAGGATCTCCATTCGGGTAATATCATCAACAAGAACATTGATAACGCCACACGCCGCTCGGGGTCAAAGGAACTTCCTTTTCTTCGAGCAAGTTTTATAACACCCTAGGCAAGGAACCTAATCGTTGTAGTGTAGTAATTAGGGTAAGCCACGGGTATTGATATCGCTCTCTGGGGAATAGGAATGCTAGTAGGAGTTACTACGCTAAGGTTAAGGTTGAGGAAGATTATTTTTATCTTTTATATTTTATGAAAATGGAAAGGTACGAATCTCGGTATTGGATTTGGGGGTTGGTATTTCACCGATTACTCTACTATTATCTAATTATCTAAACTAAGGTTGTGGAGTCTATGTCTAATTAATGTGTGCTCGTATGATAGTTTAAAGATGTGTTTACTTAGTTTGTATTACTCCTTAATTATCTCCTATTGATGGTTGAGTGTCACGCCTTATTCCTAGTTGCGTTGTGTGTCTAAAGTTGTAGGGTATGCTTTCTCCCTAACTCTTCGAACTTACCAAAGGGTCTTGTCTACAAACCCACTAGAGATTATAGACTCCTACTCTAAGGCGCTCTTGGATGGTTTAGCCTACAATTACTCGTAATTATACTCTAAGGTTCACAAAGATGAATCAAGCATTATGCACAACGAATGACCTATCGCATTACTAGATCATTAATCAACTAAGATAAGAAACAACCAATCAATATTCAATAATTAAGTTTCATACTTCCTAAGCAAACACACAAATAAATTAGCCGGACATGGAGAACATGCAAGCATACACACAAATAATCAAAGACATAATTGAATTAATGAAGTAAAGACTTATCTTGATGTAAGATAGGTTTAAAACCCTAAAATACTGTACAAGACACCTTAGGTTCGGTTTTAGGTTTTACTCCAAAGACTCTCCACACAAAGACCGAAAAATTCGGATTCTATATATAAGATTACAATTGCGACGGCGCCACCTTATGTTTAGTGACGCCGCCGTGTCGCCGCCATTGTGGTTTCGCCTTGGCCACGTTAACCTTGCGACGGCGCCACCTTATGTCCGTGACGCCGTCCTCTTCACCGACGCCGTCTGGATTGCATCTAGGCCGCCCGAGTAGCGACGGCCTACTCTTTCACCACTAGACGCCGCCTCTTGAAAATACGAGTTTTGGGTTCTGCCGTCACAATAATTTTGGGACGGCGCCGCCAATAGCACCGACGCCGTCGCCTTCTACTTTCAAAGAATCGTGAGTGTCTCGATTTCGACTTTGGCCATTTTCTTCATATATTCGCCTTTTCGTCCAAATAAGTGCCATTCCAAAGATTTTGCCTTCACGAGACCTAAAAGTGAAAAGGAACGATATTAAGCAATAACGGATACAAAAGTGATCAAATAAGGACTTAAACGACCCTCAAAATGGTACCTTTAAAACCTTATCAAATATCCCTACACTTGTTATTTGCTTGTCCTCAAGCAAATGTGCTTTTAGCCAATTAATTTATAAGTTAGGGGTCATGAAGCATTAATTCAAAACGGTCCACAACACATATAAGCCCCAAAAAGTCATAACAAGCACGGAAATTACATACTAGCACCTCACATGGGGTGTTTGGATACTCACATCTCTCTCGGTGTATAAATGAAATATAACAATATAGGAAATGGAAGATAAACACTCATTAACCGGTCCTAGTACATAGATTACCATAGGCTTGAGAATAGATCAAACCTCCATCGCTTACGCGTAAGCACCTAGGAAAGACTATCAAAGAGGTCTTTAAAGGGTTGTAACGTTAGGCTTACGGTAGGGAAATAAGGGTTTGGTGGGATAGGCTATTTAGTGGTGGTAAGTCAAAAATCTCTATGTTAAATGCATATGAAGAATGGCGTTGCTAAGCCAAGACTCGACACTTCTAAACTCTAGATAACTAAAATAAACAAACATAAATTTAAAGGATAGATGTAGGATGGTAGCCCGTGTTTTTTTTTTTTTTTTTTTTTTTTTTTTTTTTTTTTTTTTTTCTTTTTCTTTTTCTATTTTTTTCGATTTTTTTTTTTTTTTTTTTTTTTCATACACTTTTACTCTACCATCCTCTAAGATAACATCAAAATACTAGGATTTATAAGCATATCCCTACACTTGAGTTTTTATTACTCTAACACTAATTTGACCCGAATTGAAAAGATCAAAACACTTGGGGTACATTATTACGCAAACAAAGGGAATTTGAATTTAACGCCCTTCCGTCATTTCATAAACTTTAACTTTTCCCATGAATCCCAATCATCCCAAAATCAGATACAAAGGATATGACTCGACTTAGCAACTTATGCAAGCAACCGATAATTGAACTAAGGGTTTAGGGTGATAACAAACATTTGCACTAAAAGTGAGTGCATAAGGGGTAGGCTAAGGCGATTTGGGTGTATATTTGGGGTGGGGTGTAAACAATGCTTTCATTGATATTCCGAAAACCGAAACATCACGAGAACCGCGAAAAGGATAGGCTCGAGGGTTAACTAGGGTATCGTGTACTAAAGATGAGTACAACGCAAAGGGTGTGGGGAATTACTCAACCGATGTGGAAGAAGTAATTATATTACGGTATCAAACAAGGGTTATCCTAATGCCTCTTATCATTTAGTTATTCCTAACTACACAAGTGTAGCCTCACTTGCGATCTCGAATGCATCACAAAACAAGTTCTAGAATCTATTATACTACCGGTTCACACTCTAAGCATTAAAGATGAATGCTTTTATTCCTACTAATCTAAGGGCGATCCTCACATTTTGGGTGGAATTTGGGTGGTAAGGGTTTTGTGCTAGTCATGCAACTTCCTATCCGTGAGACGCTTTTGTTAAGACTAATGGCCCACTCCTATATGTCATGAAAAATTTTAAATTTGGTGCCAAAATTACCCTAACCGACATTTTCTCATGGTTTATTACACAATCACAATTGACAAAGCAAATAGTCAAGGATAAGCATAGTTTCAAAGTTCCGCTTTATTTTCCCTCCCTACACTTAAACCGAACATTGTCCCCAATGTTCCCCGAAGTATCAAAGTTATGATAAAAGAAGGTAATTAAAACGAAAGAAACTAATACTCCCGATTAGCTCGGTAGGATCCGTAAAGTGGTGGTTAAACTCTTTTCCAAGAAGAATTATTGCGTGAAAAGCTCCTTCCAATCTTATGTAACTTCTTCTTGACAAACTAAACCTCGCACACTTGAAGAAAACAAACGAAACCTTCGCGTAAAATCGGCGGTAATAATATATATAAGACTCGATTTAAACTAGGATATAATGCTTGTGGAATGGATGTTTACTGAATTTCTAAGAAAATTAAGACCGAAAATTCCAAAATTTATAAGTAGCTCGAAAACGAGAAAAAGTAATCGATGTTTTACTCCTTCCCGACGCCGTCAGTTGCAATCTCGACGCCAAAGTTATCCCGACAAAACCGGTCTCATGATTTTCGAAAAATTTCGAAAATTTACATCTTTAGAATCTGGAAAATTTCGCAAAACATCCATTATGACTCGATACAAGCATTTGACTCGAACAAACAAACATAAATATCTTTTAGTTAATTGTTATTCTCATGTTTACGCTTTTTTTGAAAACGTGTGTAATCCTCCCTACACTTATCCCTTATGTAAAATACCTTTATATGCAATTAAGACGAGGTTAAAACAAAATAAAGCATTTTTACAAATTTAAACATGAGGATAAACAATTAATAAAAGATATATGACACTAACAAGCAAACAATTAAGCATGGGTTGCCTCCCACGAAGCGCTTTTCTTTATTAAAGAGTCTTGTAGCTAGACTCGTAGTCGTGCTCCCACGCTTTCCTCACCACCGCCTCTTGACGGTTTGTTTTCCTTCATCGAAAGGGTGTAGACGCTGTATGCTCACCGTGGATTCCTTGCCAATGCCGCAATTATGGCAACGGTTTTATCTTTTAAATTGGTCTCCTTAATCAGTGAAAGGCCCAAACCATCTTGGTTTGTTTCTTCCTCGTAATGCCCTTATCCGAGATCTATACAAGAGCACTTTTTCTCCCTTTAGAAATTCCTTAGGTCCTTTTGTACCTTAGGTAATGAGGTGGGATTGCTTCTAACTTTTATCGGGTTTCCACAATGTCGCATACAATCCTTGAACCATAAAGTCTCTAAGCCCTTTTCCCGCTCATTCTTTTTCTTCTTAACATTGTTATCCGGCTTTTCGATTTCCACCGTAATCATTTCCATGATCTTAAGAGGGTATCTTGGGACGATGGGTATCCTAGCGCACCCTTCCCGCTGAGTATCATGATGCCTTCTCCGCATTTAATGGTTGCCTTGGCGGTGGCCGTGAACGGTGTCCCAAGAATGAGGGGTACGCTTTTATCTTCCTCAACATCAATGATCACGAAATCCACCGGATAAACGATGTTAGCCACCTCAATTAGAACATCAACAATGATTCCTACGGGTGGACATAAGTATGATTAGCTAAGGAAAGTCTAAGGTCGGTTTTGCCGGTTTCTCATTAGTTAACTTATTATAGATTGACAATGGCATTATGTTCACATCGGTCCCTTGATCGCCAAGGCATTTATATTGTCCATGTCACCGATACTAACCGGTATCACGAAATTCCGTGGTGTTTCGCTTTTCTTGTTAACGGTTTTTATAACCAACTCATACAGAGGTTCCATAGGTAAAGCGTCGTATTCTTCTTCCGCCATTTTTCCTTCAAGAGCTTCCTAAGAACTTCATTGTACCTAAAGTTGTTTACTTGGTTTGCAATGGTTTTCTTGTTAATTTCGTGCTTGAGGTAGTACTCAATGGTCTCGTGTTCATCATTAGGCATGGACTCATCCTTCGTGCTTTCCTCATTATTCCACATCTCACCCTTGCATTCTCGTGCATGATGGAAACGGCGCATACAAATGAAGTGGAGGGCAATCATTGCTTCACGAGCACTTTTTCGAGCCTTTGTTTTGGTAAATTCAATTACCAAATCCATCATTTCTTTCATTTTGCTTGCATTTCTCTCTCTCGCCTATAAACCTCCTCTTCAAATCCGCTAATCTCTCCGTATGAGCCGCCATGTACTCCTCATTTGATCCTTGAAGCTTGGTGAAAGTGGTATTGGGAAGTAGAACAGGCGCCTTGGAACTTGGGTTTTGCTCGCGACTGGGATTCCGAAAGAGGTGTGGAGCGGTTGGTGGAGTGGGCGGATTTGACGATCTCGAGGAATTTGTACGGGTGCTCTTTTATGCCTTTCCATAAGATAATCAATTCTCTCTCGATGGCACTCAATTGCTCTTCGAGTGTATCGGAGGATTCAGAGGAGTGGATATGGCATTAACCACGTTAATCGGAGTTTCGGAGATTCACCCAATCTTCGTAGCTTTGATCGCGAGCTCCTCTATGATATCCCATGATTGCTCGCATTAAAGTCGCCGAGTCTTCCACCGCACTCGATCAATGGATCGTCGAGTGATGAAATCGGTATGATCATAGAAGATTTGGATTTGAAGCCAAAGATCAATGCCATGGTGTGGAAGTCTACGGAGTAATTCCTTAAATCGAGTCCATGCTTTGTAAAGAGACTCACCTTGAGCTCTTGGAATGTCAAGATGTCTCGCTTAAGCTTAGTGGTTCTCCCGTGGGAAAAATTGAGCAAGGAAGCGAGAAGTAAGATCATCCCAACTTGAGATGGAGCCGGGGAAGTCGCTCAAGCCAATTACTAGCTTGGTCCCGTAGAGAGAATTGGAAGAGACGCAGCGCGGGTCTCCCGAGTAGTAGCATCAAGGTCGATGGAATCGACGATTTTGAGGAAATCCTCGATGTCGATTTGGATCTTCTGAACGAAGTCCATGGAATGCACATCCGCTTTGCACCAACCGGATGGTGTCGGATCGCAGGCCGTAGTTTGGGCTTGGTCGGGAAGCTCAATGGTGTTCCTATAGCCTAGGTGGCTTGGTCTTGAGTATTCACCAAGAGTACGGGCTCTTGGCGGGTCATTTGGTGGTGGGTTGATGAATGGTAGTGGGTTATCACCTTCCATGATGAAAAGTGATGGAATTACTAACAAAGGTCACGAAGAAGGGGATAGACTAAGAGAAATCTAAAATAAGAAAAAGTTTACTTGATAGGAATCAAGCAAAGAAACCTAAACGAGGTGGACTACTAACTAGCTATTCTATTCCCGCAAGCACGCGCCAAAAACTTGATAACGCCACACGCGTCGCTCGGGGTCAAAGGAACTTCCTTTTCTTCGAGCAAGTTTTATAACACCCTAGGCAAAGAACCTAATCGTTGTAGTGTAGTAATTAGGGTAAGCCACGGGTATTGATATCGCTCTCTGGGGAATAGGAATGCTAGTAGGAGTTACTACGCTAAGGTTAAGGTTGAGGAAGATTATTTTTATCTTTTATATTTTATGAAAATGGAAAGGTACGAATCTCGGTATTGGATTTGGGGGTTGGTATTTCTACCGATTACTCTACTATTATCTAATTATCTAAACTAAGGTTGTGGGAGTCTATGTCTAATTAATGTGTGCTCGTATGATAGTTTAAAGATGTGTTTACTTAGTTTGTATTACTCCTTAATTATCTCCTATTGATGGTTGAGTGTCACGCCTTATTCCTAGTTGCGTTGTGTGTCTAAAGTTGTAGGTATGCTTTCTCCCAACTCTTTGAACTTACCAAAGGGTCTTGTCTACAAACCCACTAGAGATTATAGACTCCTACCTAAGGCGCTTTGGATGGTTTAGCCTACAATTACTCGTAATTATACTCTAAGGTTCACAAAGATGAATCAAGCATTATGCACAACGAATGACCTATCGCATTACTAGATCATTAATCAACTAAGATAAGAAACAACCAATCAATATTCAATAATTAAGTTTCATACTTCCTAAGCAAACACACAAATAAATTAGCTTGGACATGGAGAACATGCAAGCATACACACAAATAATCAAAGACATAATTGAATTAATGAAGTAAAGACTTATCTTGATGTAAGATAGGGTTTAAAACCCTAAAATACTGTACAAGACACCTTAGGTTCGGTTTTAGGTTTTACTCCAAAGACTCTCCACACAAAGACCGAAAAATTCGGATTCTATATATAAGATTACAATTGCGACGGCGCCACCTTATGTTTAGTGACGCCGCCGTGTCGCCGCCATTGGGTTTCGCCTTGGCCACGTTAACCTTGCGACGTTATATCAATATTTATAGGAGGAAGCTAGGGCAACACTCCTAGTTCCCATCCTTTCCTTTATGGGCTTGGGCCTAAGCTCATGGGCCTTCTACATAAGCTTAAGGCTAATAACAAACATAAAGGCCATAATTAAGCTAACTATTACATGTGAATTACTAACACTTGATTTAGGTTTAGGAGTGATTCCAACAATCTCCCCTAAGTGTTAGTGATGAAAGCAGTGAAGGTGTTGATGTAATAGTAGCTTTGGCGTCTTCGACATTCTTCTTTCTTGTGAGAAGAATTGCCTTGATTCGAACAATCTCCCGGTGTAGAAATTGTTTTCTTTAAGCGGTTACTTTTGGCGTCATCTTTAACTTTGTTCTTTGATTATTGTTCTTTGTGATGGAAGTGATAGTATGTTGTTATGCGCATCAAGTGCGCCTCAGTGCCTTGTTTGCTTTCGGTGTCTCCACGTCATTCTTCAACATGCTCACACGCTCTTTAACGTTGAATAATAGTCTTGATGAAGTTCTTTAAGTCTTTAACTTTGTAGATTCTTTGATTTGATGAAGAATCATTCGACTTTTGTGTTGCTTTATGATAGAACTTCCATTAGTGATGATGTTGGCGTGAACATGAGAAGAATCGCACGATCATTCCGCTCGAGCTTCCATAAGAAGAAAACATTTAAAGCGGTTAGTAATAAGCGGTTCCGGCACTTACGAGTTTGAACTTGAGAGTGTTAACAACATAGTGTGAAAACACAACTCTAATTCTCACAAAGGCCGTTCTGAGCTGAGTCCCACAAGTGAGATAACGCGATGTACCAAAGTACATCTCTGATTCGGATGAGTCGTTGAGGTACACCAAGCATCACCTCACGACGTAGACCGTTTGAGACACACTAAGCGTAATCCACGGGGAGTTACCGAAGTGACTGCTTGTCGGTTGTTTGATGTTGACCACGGCGGGAGTTTCCATTCAATCACGAGGATCACGGTTGTGAACCTCTCATAAATGTTCTCGACAGTTGCTAAGATCGTGAAGGACTCGATAACGTACCAGCGATGTTCTTATTGTTGAACATCAAGTGATGAAATGTCAAGTGTACCTAAGAGATCTTTTGATGAATCTCGTGGCTCTAGACTCAATAGTGCGTTTTGGTTTTCTGAGCGGAGACTAGGGAGAGGTCTCCTTCTTCAATACCGGCGATCTCTAAGAAAGCCAATAGTTTATGTAGGGTTCCTGTGAGAATGAAACAAGCTTCTTTTGAGAGAAACTTGAGTGGCTAAGAAGGTTTAGTGCATGCGTCCTTTGGGTCCATGACGACTTTTAATCTTCAATACCGGCGTCACTAAGTGACAACCAAGGTAGCATATGAATTGAACCGGTTATACGCCTAAGTTGAATAATTTGGAGGCTATTTCTTTTCACCCTTTTCTTTGCATTTCTTTTAATTCTTCAACTCCTTCTTTCTCCGATTCTCATTTCTCCTTTTTATAATCGTACCTAAGGACTTCTAAGTACTAACTATTTGTGATGTCCTTGGGTAGATCCCTCCGACTCTGGCGGATCATAGGACAGTTATTCCTAACCTTAATCTCCTTATAACTCCATTGCCATAAAACCATTTTTCATGAAAATCTCTCAAAGTGTTTGTGAATGAAAACATGTTTGAACACTTCAAGAGTTTTAGATTTTCGAAATACTCCCCTCCACATGTGCTTAGGAGTTTTACGAAATCGCACGTGAGGAAAAGCGCGCACTTTATGAATTGATCAACTCAAGATAGACAATCCCCATGAGACACGGTTCGTTGCATAGTTAAAGAGTTACATTGTCGACTTTTGGGTGACAACTAGCTCTAATAACTACCTTGAAGGTGTAGACAAGCCTCGAAGGTTGTCATACCCGTCGAGTTCATGTCTACCAAGAGTTTCTCGAATGGTACTTTCTACTTGGACAAGTCCTTTGCGAGACACGTTTACATTACTAGCGAACTAGCTTGAAATTATTACCCGTCCGGGACAAGTCTTTTCGAGTTACTAACGAGTTTAGTACCGTCAATTCGTTGGTTAAGTCTATTACACAAAGATTCATTTGCATTTACACAACATATTTCTTATCACATAATTTTCTCCCCTCAAAATGGCATATAAAATGTTATTTTTGAAAAGTTGAGAATAAATATGACCATTTCGAGTGTTGCGGAAGATGACCACTATGAACAATTTGTGAACAAAGTTTTAATTCAAATACTCCCCTCAACAAGTGATATAAGCGGTTGAGGTTTTGAAAATCATAAGGGAAGTACTTGTTCTTTTGAGCAAAACCTTGAAAAATGAAAGGTTTGATAGGTTTTACTCAAAAGTAAAGCTTTCGCTCCTTTTATAAGGATTGTGGCAGAAGCGTACCACGGGGTCCTTTCTTGACAAATTACGGGTTGTACAACTTGTTATGTGTGCACAAGCCATAGACATAATATAATCACACATCCAAATTATTAATAATGAAATAGAAGCGGTTCAAGGGTACCGGAAGTCGATGATGTTGCGAGTGCGAGCAGGCGTTGATAGCGGTGATGTTCATCTGGGTCGACCACCAACAAAGCTTTCCAAAGTTACGAGCGATCCCTTGATACAACCTTTCATCAATCATTCGATGATCCTCGCACATCCATTACGTCACGAGAGTTCCATCGCTTTTGAGACCCTATGCCTTCATATATCGCCTTCAACCGATAAGCCAATCCGTCCCTAACCTTCTTGAGTGTGATCCCGAACTTGTGAAGATCTCTACACGCCATCAAGCAATTTCGTTGAAGTTCACTGCGATAAGCGGCGAATGGTTTCTTGATGAGTGTGTATTGTGGAAGGCGGTTGATGTCGGGAAGATCTAGGCGAGGTGGAGTGAAGTTGACACGGTGCGATATGATTCAAGCGCAAGTGGAGATCTTCTACGTTCTGTATGACTATGCTTCGATGAATATTAGCAAGGACTTGATGTATTCACGTTGTACTTGATCGAGAATTGTCTCATGCGTCCACATGCTTTGGCAAGATCTGGATCTTCAATGTCGTTGAGAGACAAACTACGAAAGTCCGCTTCCTTGAATGCATAATCTCTTTCGTCTTGTCTTTTGACCACTATATTCTTGAGAAAAGTGTAGTCCCATTTAGGCGAAAGATCAACATGTTTAACGACAACGATTCCTTTAGTCTTGAACACTTCATTTTGAGACTTGAACTTGGCGACACGTAGTAGATTAGTCGGCGTTCGGCCAATGGTGAATCCCATACATTGCATCACGGTCATACAATTCCACATTGTTAGAAAACATGTGGGTAGCCTTTTCCTCGATGGCTATGCAGTTTGAGTATATGGCTGCCGGGAACGGAAGTGTCAGAGATGTAGCATATTTCCTTGAATCATCACTGCCGTGTAGAAGGAATTCCAAGTCTTTGTTGAAGAAATATCGGAATGGAATCTTAGGCTGATCAGGTTGGCCAATTGTAGGGAGAGGTTTAGACCAGTCTGTGTAATATGGAGGGTTGTCCCGTTGAGTGAAGTCGATGTTTGCTTCTGGGTTGAGCCAATCCATGTTGTTAGACATGGCTCGTGCAATATTATCAAGGTGATATTCGACCTCGATGGCACTTTCCGAGCTGTCTTTTAGAAGTTGAAATGCTTCATTCTTGATTCGCTTCAACTCGGATTTCGTCATCTTCTTCACCGAATTTTTCTTGCAAGAACTTTGCATGCTCCAATGTACTACATTCGTAACCTCTTGACCTTCTGCTTTGGGTAGGGGTGGAATTAACAAGTGTGAAAACCATTCAAATTCCTCGTGTTATCTTCATCTAGCCATGATAGGACGTCGACCTTGGGCGCCTTCTTCTTCTTTTCTTAGGCCTAGATGAGGATTACGGTTTACGTACTTTGTCGGGAGAGGCGGGTTGTTGTTGGGGCTCATGGTATTCTTCATCGTCACCACCCGTATACTCAAAGTGATCACCGGTTTTACGAGTGCAGGGTGGTAACTTCGAAAGAATCTGAGGTTTTCGATGAAGACCGAGGAGGAGACCTTTGTTGTCTTTGGAGTCCTTTGGGGTGGAGGTTGCATAGAAGATGATTCACGAGACTTCTTGGGCGTTTGGGCTCGTTGTCTTTATCCTTATCCTTGTCATCATCGTCTCTTGGGCGTTTGACCTTCGACTTCTTCTCGGCATGCGATTTTAGTTGATATTCTAGCAATGCTTCAAGCAATTTACCTTCGTGTGAGGCAAGTGTTGCAGATCGTTTGGACAGTTGAGCTACCAGTCGGTCAACTAATTCAGCATCTGAAAAGATTATGGGATCAACGGGATTGATGTTCACGTGCATTGGTGTTGATTTCATAGTGCGCTTGGCGGATGAAGTAGATTCGGATAGAGTTGTTTGGTGAATAACTCCTTTGTAACTTTAGGAACAATGTCAAGAAGGTAATGATGAGTGTACCCTTTGATCATTTCGTCCATTTTCCTTGAAGATCATCTTTCATGAGCTTACGGACATACTCCTTTCAACTTTCATCTTGTCATTCTCGTCATGAAGATCTCAGTCGATCGGTGAAAAATTCATTTTCTTGAAGAGCATGTCTTTCTTTCGACTTGTTTGTGACATTCACAATTCTTTTATGAGTATGAGAATCCAAGATCGAGTTGGCTTCTTCACTATTTGGATGTTGATTTGGTTGATCTTTTAGATGGTGGTGGTGAGGAATGAGAAGATGAATCGATGATGATGAGATGTGAGGAGGCTCGGGTCCTTAGGAGGTTCGAAGTTTTCTCCGTGACCGTGCGGGGATTGTCAAGAAGATACTTTTCATAATCAACATCTTCATCATTTCGTGCTTAGCTTCTTCATCGACTTTATCTTTCTCGGTCTTTTCCTTTGTCGGTTCCTCAATGTCAAACTTAATAGACTCCTCCACAAGCTTTTGTTGTTGCTCCAAAGTGGTGGCACCGGTTCCCTTATCGGGTCGATTAACCGCATCGGGATCGGGTGAAGGTTGAACATCACCACTTGACCCTCGGGGCCACCCATTTGATCTTTGGCAAATTCTTTAGCTTGTTGGAGTCTAACAAATTTGAACTTCTTCTGTAGGATGTATCCGGTTGCTCTTCATCGAGCTTGAGCTTTCATCATAAGGTACAAATCTTGAGTCTTCCTTTTCCTAGGTCAATTTGGAGGACTAGGAGGTTTGGCTCTTGAAGGATTAGTGTCGGTTGCGATTTGAGTGAAAGACCTCTTCGTCGATTGTGTATCTTGAGCTTTCGTCCACTAGCTTTCTTTGTGGTTCAATTTGGGAATGGGAATAGGAACGACTTCCTTAGCGAGAACAGTCCTTTTTCTTGGAGGATTCCTTTTGGGAAACTTCCTTTGACTTTCGATGCTTCTGCACTTCTGCCTTCCTCTTACGGTTCTCCTTATAGGTGTTCGAAGACTTCTCATCGAGATGACCAACTTTGCCTTCTCTTCGCTACTAGATACCTTTTGTATGTCTCGAGCTTTTGATTTCATTAGTCGAAAGGTGATCGGGTAACACATGACCCTGTTTCTTTGTTGATGATTCCTTGATTCGATAGATAAAATAGGCTCGATCAACATGTCGTGATTGTCGGGGTCATTGAGCCTCTTGGGAATATCGGGATGAAGTCCAAGTGCTCTCGGATCAATAGTTTAGTGTATCGACATAGGGAATCTTTGAGCCAAGCTTTTGAGAAATGACATCATGTCATCCCATATCGAGCTTCAATTCGATGTGCTTCATGTTGATTAATGACCAAAATATTTGCGGTTCTATGAGCTTGGGATGCTCATATCCGCTATCACGACCGAGAGCAGATTTGGTAATGATGATGTAGAGAGTTCTCCACGGTTGAGGAATGTTCTTAAGCTCCACATGAGAATGCTTAGTGATAATTCACGAAGCTTCATCATAGCCAATATCAATCAAGAATTGCAAAAGCTGTCTCTTGAGTGGGTGTGGCATAGAAGTCGGTTGGCTCGATGTCGGGGATGAGAAGAACGACCCGTAAGTCTGCATGTGTGATGGTGACTTGTTTGTGATTGGCGTCACTTGTCATTTGCACACTTTGACCTTTGATCCTCTGCATTGAATTCGAGGCTGTTGCATGTAGATCTCGGTATTGTAGCGAGAATGTGAGAGCATGTTTTGGTATGGATGATTCTTGAGAATATCCATAGCAATCAAGCAGGAAGATTACGAGCGGTGAGGGTTTCAAAGTCAACCCGAAGGTTGTTCTTTCCAATCTTCCTTGGATAGCCATTAGGGAAGATATCGGCAATTGTGAGAACATCGGTGCATCCACATTCATTTGAGCGACCATGTCGTGATGCGAAATAACATTAGCCAAAAGAACCAACATATCGAAAGACATAATGTTAGTCAACGAAGGTTTTATTGTCTAATTATTGAATGTACAATGTCAATGATTATTCTGAGTCCTAAGTCACTTGTTTGTCCAATAGTCCAATGGCGTCGTGAAACGTTTAGTGAGTTAGTTAACTTTAAGTTTTAAAGTTTATGTTATCACTTATAGTTCACAACATATCAAGCGTTTAAGTTTATTAGTGACATTATTGGTTTCGTGATGATATGATTTGTTTATTTACAAGTATGTACGTAACAATTCATAATTAAGGTCAATCAAGGCTTAGGCGTAGATATGGCAAAGTTACGCGTAAGCAGGAGTGGTATATGCGTGGCGCAAGCTTATGCGTGGGGTCCATACTTACAGCGTAAGAAATGTTACGCGTGGGAAAAGGGGACCTTATGCGTGGAGAGCTTACGCGTGGGCGTATAAAAACCTTACGCGTAAGGCTTACTCGTGAGTAGACCTTATCGCGTGAGTCATTGTTCGCATATCCTTCACGGGATACGCGTGGTCCCTTTGTAGAACCTTACGCGTAGCGATTCGCGTAAGATTTCTCTTCGCATAACTTTCTCGCGTGGGTGATCCTTATCGTAGAGTTTCAATGACCTTGATTACGAGTTTTATGCGTAGCAAGCACGAAATAAAATCATCATATCATCAATCTTAACATTAATATTCATTTTAAGGCGGATCATGGCATGAAACTCATATCAAGCAGTTTTAGCGTAGAAAGTCTTACGCGTAAGTCAAAACCCTAATAGTTCATGAATTACGCATATGATTTTTAGCCATAGGATTTGCACCAAAGTTTTTACGGTAAGTCTTAGATGTCATGTGAGTTGTGTTAACCAAGTTTTAACATCAAATCTTAGTGAATCAAAAATACCCAAAACTAAGAACATTAAACCCTAATTTCTAATTTACCATCAATTAGTGTTTACGGGTTGTTTTAAAGCCTAGATATCATTAATTCAACATGATATTAACATCACACAACAATCTTTTGACCAAAACATTCACATTTGAAAGTACCCAAAACCACGCATAAACCCTAATTTCAAAAGTCATTCAATTCGTGATTCTGGGCGAGTTTTGATGATTAAAACGGTATCATTGATGTATTAGAGACGTTTTGACACTACCCTTTTAACCATAAACACACAATCTTGATCATGTGTTCATACGCATATGCGTAGAACACAAAAACAAGCTTATACAACGTTTTGACCGTTGGATTCACGTAAAAATCAAAACCAATGTTTAAAAACACGTTAAGATTATGAAACAACTTACAAAATGATGATCCAATACACAGAAATGAGGATTGAATTTTAGGCGTAGGATGATATTAGGTTTAGAGTAATAAATGTGAAGTGATTAGTTAGGTGGGGTGATTTTATTAAAATGACTTTAAGATTTTGACGAGTTTGGTCCCTCCACTTTTCCTTTTTCATCCAAAGCCATTTAACTTCCATTTTGGTTACCAAACGAAAGATTTTAAGAAAGAAACTTGTGACACTCCCCTTGACTTAAGAAAATAATGAAAGGTTATAAATTTTAGTCAGGGTGTCAATGAACGAGAAAATTTACCACCATTGATAAAAGAAACAACCGGGATATGATAACATGCAAGTACACTGATATTTTGAAACAGTTAAGTATTTATTTTCTCCCCCTCAACACTTGATCGGAAAAATATTGAATTTTGAAAGATTAAAGTGTTGACGGAAGAAATGTACTTGCCATGTTGAAAGAAAAATAGATAGAAGAATATTTTTGTTGTTTTATCAGGTTTTATATTTTTGTATTTTGTTTTTGAAAAATATTTACAAAAGAGATTTTGGTGTTTGACAGGTTTTTAAGACTGTTTTAAGAGGTCATCCAATTCCTCTTGAGTCAAACACCTCATACCAATCCGGTGGACCAACTCATTAAACCTAGCGGGAGGCAAGGCTTTGGTGAGAAGATCTGCCAATTGGTATTCTGTACCAGTATAATTCAAGCTGTACCACTGTTCCACGTGGTCCTTGATGAAATGATAGCGAAGATCGATGTGCTTTGATTTGAATCTTTGAGCGGTTGCGAGATCGCAATGGCACTCCGATTGTCGCGATACATCGGGATTACATCAAATCGTAACCATAGTCTTTGAGTTGTGTTCTCATCCGGATGACTTGAGCACAACACGCGGACATGGCTACATATTACTGCTTGGTTGATGACATCGATGTACAATCCTGCTTCTTTGATTGCCAAGACACGGTTTATCACCAAGAAATTGTAGTGCTCTGAAGTACTTTTCCTGAATCTAAGCATCCTGCGTGGTCGGCGTCTGAAAAGCGATTAGTTCAAAACCGAAATCCTTGGATACGGATCCCAAGTTAATGGTTCCCTTGATGTATCGGAGGATTCTTTTAGCCTCGAGAGGTGGGTTTCGATTGGTCGCGACGATAGCGGGAGCATAGATAAGCGGCAAAGACAATATCGGTCTGCTAGTTGTTAGATACATGAGAGACCCAATAATACTACGGTATTTGGTAGGGTCAACTAATTTCCCATGTAAATCGACGTCTAGCTTCTTGGTATGAGTCATTGGTGTGGCATAAGTGTCACGGGTTTTCATTCAAATTTGTTTAACAATTCAAGGGCATATTTGGGTGACTCAAGAAAATACCACGGGGTGATTGATGAACTTGCAATCCTAGAAAGAGCGTAAGTTCACCCATCATGGACATTTCAAAATTTTCTTCATTAGTTTTGCAAAAGCGATTGAGTACTTTTTATGTGTAGACCCAAAATGATGTCATCCACGTAAATTTGAACAATTAAGATATGTGCCCGTGATATTGTATAAAAAGAGTAGGGTCGACCGAACCTTTGGTGAAATTATTAGCAATGAGGAAAGATGATAGCTTATCGTACCATGCAGGAGCTTGTTTGAGACCATAAAGAGCTTTGTTCGGTTTGTAGACATGGTTCGGGAACTCGGGATCAACGAATCCTTACGGTTGGTGACATAAACCGTTTCTTTCGGTTGTCCGTTGAGAAGCGCGTTTTGACATCCATCGAAAGACCGTCATATTCATATGAGCATGACGCGAAAATATCGAACGACCTCAAGGCGAGCAGCCGGAGCAAAAGATTCTTCAAAGTCTATTCCTCTTCACGGCGATAACCCTTAGCAACTAGGCGTGACTTGTTTGGATTCGTTCCTTGACATCAATTTGTTTTCCAAATCCATTTGAGACCAATGGCGTAGACCCTGTTGGTCTTTCAACGATTCCATACTTCAAGGCGTTTGAATTGGTTGAGTTCTTCTTGCATGGATTCAATCCGGTTGTCTTTTGTCATTGCGTCTTTAATGTTTTAGGCTCAGTTAGCGGACGGTGAGTGCATAAATGCAATGTTCACCATCGTGTGAAGGCGTTGTCTCGTAACGACGGGTTGATTCGGGTTGCCAATAATATTTGCGGAGGATGGTCTTTTGTCCATCGATGTGTAGAGGTTGATGTTGGTATACATTGTGCGATTTTGAGGATTCAAATGGTTTGTTGATGATTCCGCGACATCGGTGCGGCGATCTCATTAGCAAGCGGGTTAAAGAACGCATTTGGATCAAAATCTGCGGTGGGGTACTTCATTAAGAACATCATCGGTAGGTTCATCATTGTTGGAAGCGGTTTGTTCAAGCTGTTGTGGTGGAGTCAATGGTGGTGCTTCTTCAACGATAGTTGTTGTAGCAGTGTATCGGTATAAGAGTAGTATCGGGTTGAGCGGTGAAACATCGGATACACACAGAGCACGTTCATCAATATCGTCACTGAGCAGTGGAGCAAATAACCTTTCCATTTGTTGTGAGTGGTGGGGGCTTTGTTCGGTGATGATGGGGTTTGAGGAAGTTTAAGCGGTTGTGACCGGGTTCTAAGTATTATACTCGAAGCCATTTCCGTAAGTTCATCAAAATGAGCATGAATCGTTTCCATAACTTTGTTTTGTCTGACGATTCGGATCCGGTAACCTTTAGAATTCTCACAATATCCAATAAAGACTCAATGTCGACTTTGGCTTTGAGCTTTCAAAATCATCACGATCATTATTCGGATAGCAAAGGGATCCAAATACATGAAAGTGTTTGAGATTCGGTTTATGGTTGTGGAGAAGCTCAAAAGGTGTTTTGTTGTGGCGTTTAGTAATCATAGAACGGTTTTGAGTATAGCATGCGATGAATCGACACGCCCATAAGTAATCTGGAAGTTTAGCATTGATTAACATTGTTCTTGCGACTTCCACTAACGTTCGGTTTCGTCTTTCAACAACTCCGTTTTGTTACGGTGTGCGTGCAATAGATGTCGATCTTTGAATTCCACTTTCTCATAAAATGCACGAAGGGTTTGGTTAACAAATTCGGTTCCTTTATGCATTCTTATTTGGCGGACGGTGTTCGGAGTGAACTTGAATTTTCGTGAGAAGGTGATGATCATTTGTGGAGCTTGGTCTTTGCTTGAAGAAAGTAGACCCAAGTCCATCGTGAATAGTCATCAACAATTACTAAGATGTAGCGTTTGCCATTTATCGTTTGCAGCGCGCCGGGCCACACAAATCCATGTGAAGAAGATGAAGCACATCTTTGAGGCGTGTTCCACCTTTGAAGGAAAATGAGCACGAGTGCTTTTCCCTTGTTCACAAGTGAGCAAAGGTGATCTTTTGAATCTGGAATCGTGGGAGACCTTCAACTAGTTTGTGTCGAGCAAGGTTGGTGATGGTTTGAAAGTTTAGATGTGAGAGGCAGCGGTGCCATAGCGAGGATTTTGTTGATGTTGCCTTTGAAAGTAAGCGGATGGGAGATGAAGCAACCATGTCTTGCATAGAGATAGTGTAAAGACTAGAATTACGCGAGCCGGACATAAGGTCATTTCCTTGTAGATCACGAATGAAACAAGTTTTCTCCCGAAAGCAACCTCCAATCTCCATCACAAAGCGACCTCTTGAAAGCAGTTGTGACCGAGGCCTTCCACATAGTAAACCACCTAATTTCGATGTTCCCATTGATATAGTCTCCGTAGCCCATGATAGGCTGAAGTGATCATTCCGAATCGGCGGTGCCAATGAACTTTGCAATAAAGTTTGATAACAGTTTAAGGTTGCTGTCATGTGTCGGGAACATCCGCTATCAACAATCCGAGAGAATGATCATATCACTGCATTACACACAGGGCGACACGGATGGAATAGAAGTAGATGTGGAACCCGAAATGTTAGAGGTTCGATGCGATTATAGTAGACATACACATCAATAACTTTAGGCATCCATTTAAATCCTAATGTGTTATATATCCATTTCGCCATCTATAACTACTATTTGCTTTGGTCTTAGTGAATGCACTAGGTGGTACTACATTCTTTTGAGGTAAAATTGGAGCTACGAGGGACAACAATGCTTGCCTTAGAATCTAAAGAAGGCGGTCTACCAAGCACGGACTTAGAATGATTAGTGGGCCTAGAGGTATTCGATTCTTAGGATTCCGTAAGCGAGAGATTATAGCTTTAGCAACACATTTGTCATGACAATCGAATTCATACTTTTACGACAAATAACACAAGGTGCATCGGTGAATATCAAAAGTACTTAAAGGTTTAGCATTCGTTACATCACTATTTCTATTACATTTGCTAGGCCTTAATATTTGTAGTGGAAGCAACGTGAGTCTTATTCATAGTCCTAGGGTGTTCTTCTACTTTAGCATTCCTTATTGATCTTTTCTTAGGTCGCAACTTCCTATTCTTGATTGAGTGCTCTAGGTTTGTGAAGTGCGGACGTTTGGAAAAGATGCAACTATTCTGTTTCGATAGAAGGAAGCACGTTAGCAACTTGTGATTTGGCGGTGGGCATTCTAGGTTCACGATTACTAAGTGTTCTTGGTGCTATTCTCTTAATCACGGTGGCGGAAGTAGTTCATACTTTCCTAACATTTCTCTTAACTTAAAGATAGTGTGAATCAAATCTTGATTTTCGAGCGAATATTACCAACAAAATTCATTACTTCTCTAGTGTGTGCAAGATAATGATCAAGTTCGTTTGATGCATCATGACGAGTCTTATTGAGTAAATCAAATATGACACCATATTCTGTTTAACTTTTACAAGTTCTTGTTCATATTTTGAGATTTTACATTTTAAAGACACGTTTTGATCATCCGGTTGCTCAAATTTAGGATCGAAAGATTTTGCATGCAAGCGGCGATTTTGTTTTGAAAAACAAGTTGTTGATTGTGAATATCTTTTGACACCAATTAAGGCGACGTTTTGCATTGGAAAGTTCGTGAATCAATCGTTCATTTTCGGTTTTTAAAGACTCGATCGATGCACATTATCGAAATTCTCAACAATTACAACTTTATCAACGATGTCGTGAGAGATGTAATCGGATGCATATGAGACAGAATTCAATAACACAACATTATGGATATCGGCACGAGATAACATCATTCAAGAGTCGATCAACATCTTTTCTCAACATTTTCTTTTTACGTTTAGTATTGGTAATAGATGTTTACATTTTCTCGGCGACCTTCATCACTCAAGTTCCTTATGAAAGTCCGTTCCCAAGACAATGCACAATTTTTCAAATTTTTAACATTTGGTAAAAGATTTTTACGAAAAATGTCTCTTTGTTCTCGCGCGAGGCGATTGAAAATGTTGAACTTTGATTTGAATGATATTCTATCTCATGTTGTAAAGTTTTGAGGTCGACCATGAAAATGTCAAAATATCTAAGAATTTTTCGATTTTCGGGTTTTGAGTTTACTTCACTAATGGAAGGTAAAGGACCATAAATTTGTGCATAATCGGTTGGGGATTAACATTAGAAGACTCGAGACGTTTTATGATAACCCTTGGTGTGTTAGAAGAATCCGTTGGTGTGTGAAAGTGACGGTTTGAATAATTAAAGGTTTGTTGTAAACAACGGTTTCTAATTTTGATCGACTCTCGTCTTACGCATCTAATTCCTCTTGACGATGATATTCAACAACACTCATAATAGAATTATCAATTTTATATTACTTTGGAAACTTGAGTTTGGTTTGAATGCTTTGGTTGAAAGCTTAGGTTTATGTCGCAAGATTCGGTCCATATCCATTTGGATTGGGTTTTAAAGTAAACTTTTCAATAGCGATTCTTGACTCACCATGTTTGTAAACAACAGTTTTAAACTCTTTAAGTTTGTTTTGCAAGCCGATAATTTCTTCAAGATGATCATCTATTCGTTTCGTTGAATGCTTTTTGTATCTTGAGAACTGTTTTGACAAGTTAACAACTCGACCTTAGCTTTTGATTTTCCAAGGTGAGGCGTTAATTTGCTTTTTATGTTCATGTTTGATTGTTCTATTTCGAGACAATAAAGCATTCTTGAGCGGCTAGATCACGCATCTGTCTCTCTAAATATTTTTCGTTTTGATGAGATTTAGTAAAGGCGCTTCAAAACCTTTTCACGTTTTCTTGAGTTTTGAAAAAGTTGAGTTGCTTTTGTAAACATTCAAAATCCTTGGTTAACGATGCATTTTACTTTTTAAGGTGCGATTTAATGCACAACATTCTTCAATTTGGGATTCTTGGTCTTTAAGTAAAGAGCAAGATCCGGATGAGGCAAAAGTTCGGCTTGTTCAGCGGGAGTCACAACATGATCATTATTTAGATCCTCAAGTATAACCACGGAGTCAATTTGATTATCAATGGAAACCATAAGGTCATCTTGATCGTCAAATGTAACTACGGGTCTATTTGAAAATCGTCGAATGAGATGTAAATGACTCATTTTGAACATTACGAGCCTTGCGGATTCGGATGTTGGCGGAGATATTAGATCGAGAGATAAATATGGTTTGTTCGGTGCACGAGACAAGCCATCGATGTCATACACTTGGGCTGTGTCACTCATGTGTAACTCATGCATATTAGCCATCAACATAACAAGTTGCATTGGCTGCAAGTCCTCCATATCATCATCGAGTGCGCATCGCCATAAAGCTCTGTTCTTTGTGCGTGAGAGTTCCACCGACTTCATCCTTAAGAGCTAAAGAAGAGCCTCTTTGTGATAAGCACGCCCCTAGTCCTCGGCTTTGGGCATGCATTAGCCAGTGTCCTTCTCATTGCGGTTGTAGCATCGAAGACCATTCAACCCATTACGAGCATTTCCTGTTCCACCACTTGAGCTCTGTTGTTATTCCTACCCACAACATTAAACCCTTGACCACCGCCCATCGGCGACCATAACCACGATTACGAACTTCAACTCGTCCATTGTTCACAACAGCTGATTTCGTGTGTTAGATGAGGAGCGAATCGATTGTTGGATTTGTTGGTATAACGGCTAAAAGCATTAGCAATCATAACAAATCCTTGTTGCAATGCTTGAGCGGATCGATTCCTCATTAGCTTCAACGACAAATGCTTGAGCATTGTTGTTGTTGTATGGAACCAATTGATTATGTTGAGATTGTTGTGATTGATCATTTGGTGTGATAGTGGCGGTTGGTTGAGTTGCTTGTTGAGGAGGATAAGCTGTTTTGAGCATACAAGGCAAGTTGTTGATTTTCGGAGTTGTTGTTGAAGCAATTTGAGCACGGAGAATCCTTTCCTATCAACTTCCTTTTCATGAGGCTTCAAGTAATCATACAACAATCCGTATGTAGAATGATGCATGTTCTTCGCAGCGGAGAAAAATGACATACTTCTCCCATTCGGGACCAAGACTACTCGGGAACTTAGTATTAGCGCAATTCTTGGCATGATGATGTTGTGTTTATCCAAATCATTGATGATGTCGAGAATCGATGATGATAAGACTCTAGTGTCTCTCGGGTTCAATCATGAAGTGTTCATAAGCCAAGTAAATTTTGGATTCCATATCCTCCCGATTGAGTGCGAGATCCTTCCATAAGTAGATGAATGTGTTCCCATTTTCTTTGCGATCTTTTGAGCATCAACACTTGAAGAATTGGGTTTGGTAATCCTAAAAGGATATATTGCATTGCAAGCTCATCGACTTCATAGTGTAGAAGTTCTTACGGATTCAAGTGCTGCTTGATAGCAATGTTTGATTGTTCATCTCTTGGTGGATTAGCATTTGGATCTCCGGTACAATGACGGTGAGGCATCGAAATGGACCTTCAAGATAACCTTCTTTAAGAACTTTCCATGTGGCTTCTTGGATCACAAAACCTAAAGAACCTAATTACCCATTGATCGTAGTTTCTGGAGTGAGCATTGGAGGTCTATCAAGTGATCCGACCTCATGAATTGATTGTTGGTCGCTTAAAGCTTCACACATCTTTGCAAACCAAGTGGGTTCCTTCATAGTGTTCCTTGATGGATGTTGATTGAATTCATTTGTGTAGGGTTGAACTTGAAGACTTGGTGGTGTTTGAACCATTTGTGGTGGAGGAATTGCTCCAAGTTGTGGAGTATGTTGTTGATTAAATTGTTGTTGATAAATTGCTTGTTGTTGATTCCATTGTTGATGTTGTGGACTTAGTTGTTGTTGTCGTTGAGAATAAGTGTAAGGAAATAGTTAGAGTATGGTGGTTGTGACATGTTGATAAACTTGTGTTATAAAATGGATCTTTGTAGTCGAATGAACCTTTGTTGATGAAGTATCCTTAGGCGTAGAAATCACAATAATCCAAGTAGCACTTATGCGTAAAAACACCAAAGTTACGCGTAACAATCAAGAGTTCTGCGTAGGTTTAGCTTCTGCGTAAGTAGGGAAAAGACACTAAAGTTATGCGTAGACACAAAGTTAGGCGTAGAAACTTAGGCGTGGGATTACCTTATCGTAAGACTAGGCTTAGGCGTAAGATGAATCTTATCGTGGGATTTCTCTGGCGTAAGCTTTTATGCTTATCGTAAGTTTAGGGTTTATCCCAAGTGATCTTTTACACTATCACGGTGCAAAAGATATCCAAAGTCGACGTATTTTCGAGGCTTATCCAAGCAAGAAAACACGGAGTAAACCACGGCGAAGATCAAACCACGGATAATGTTACGCGTAGAACTAGGGTTTTGATACGCGTAGTTCTACTCGTAAAATGACTTTTGCCCAAATATGTTTCTAAACCGATTTTTGTGATGAAATAGCTTCAATATCACCAAAATAGCACAAAAGTGTGAAACTTGATGATCCAAAGCGTCAAAAGCAGTTATCGTGAAGCGAAACCCTCGTTCAAAACCAAGCTTAAAAACTATGTTCCACGCGTAAAGGTTGAAACTTTTTCCAAAACGTTATTTTAACACTTTAAAACATTGAAAGTACAAGAATCTTGGATTCAAAGTGTAAAAATACGTTTTTAAGCAAACCAAAGTTTTGACCACGTTTACGTGTAAGACGAAAACAAAACTTCAAAAAAAAAGTGTTCACCCAACTATTTGGCGATTGATACCACTGTTAGGTCACTAGTTTTACAACACAAGCTTAATAGAAAGAGATAAAGGCGATTGAACAATAAATCAAACACACACACACGTTAAGAATGTAACGGTTATGCGTAGAGATGTATGTGAAAGAAATAAATTGAACAACCAACCCTCAGTGAGGGTTATACAAAATATTTATAGGAGGAAGCTAGGGCAACACTCCTAGTTCCCATCCTTTCCTTAATGGGCTTGGGCCTAAGCTCATGGGCCTTCTACATAAGCTTAAGGCTAATAACAAACATAAAGGCCATAATTAAGCTAACTATTACATGTGAATTACTAACACTTGATTTAGGTTTAGGAGTGATTCCAACAGATAATCAACTTCTTTGAAGAATGTGAGCAAGTCTAATTGGGGATTCAACGGACATTTCACCCTCCCCAATTAGTGCTCTCCCTAAACCGACAATCTTTATGATGAATGCTTGAATAAGAAGAAGTCTTTAGATAATCAAATGCAACTCGTCTTTAGTCTTCTAACATGTAGCGAAAATGTAGAACCGATCAGACTCGACCTTCTTCAAGATTGTCCGGTTGGGAATAGATAGTTAACATCTTCAACACACCAAAAGCATCCTAATTAACACATCTTGCAAATCCCTTAATTAAGATCCTCCCAATCAAACAAAACAGAAAGATGTTCATCAAGGAAATCGACAATTAGCCCAACGAACACACGAAATGGTAACACCAAACTACCAATCACATCAAACAAAACAGAGAGATTGTCGAATCATCATGTTGATGTCGTGAAGCATTAACCGGAAGCACTTTGTCGATAATCATATCGACTGTGTGAAGATGTCAACCAACGACTCATAGAAGAAACTCCATGTAACGATGACCCGATAAGAAGAAGATCGGTTCTTACATAAGTTTGGAGCCGTTTGACCATTTATTCTCGAAATCAATCAACCATGCAAGTAATTTCACAATTCTTCTCCCCTCAAGAATAGCATACGAGTTGCCATTCTTGATTAAATAAGTGAAAATCATCCGAATGTTTTATTCACACTTCTCTCCCGCAAAATAAGCACATGATGTCGCCATCTTCATTATAATCGAGCAAGTGGAATGAGAAACAATCGGTGGTAGCCAGTTCACTTGATGACGGAGCGCATGGAAAAAGTATGAAGCATGTTGATGAGAATGGTCATAATAAGAAGATTTCTCTTCTTAGAAGATAAAGCGCACTGAAACGTACACTTTTCTTTTCTTTAGAGAACGAGGTTTGAACTGAAGTATTCAAACGTCATAATGTTGAAGTACGAGGCCTGAACTGATGTGAACAGCCGTCATAGGAGATTGAATATCAAGGTTGAGTAACTTAAACCCGTAGTAATGAGATATCAATCCATTTGTTATCCATACTTTAAGCGAGTCCATGTTGTGAAGGATCGAAGTATCTCAGAATCGAGTAAGGAATACTGCACTAACATTACAAACTTGATTGCATATATATTGGTTAGTGACATTAGTATCCAAATCCTTTGGGGCTTCAACATCAACCTTGATTTTGCCATAGGAAAACTTGACTTTCCGGTAGGTATCCACCTAAGTCCAACATCCTTAAACATTCTACCTGATGGTATCCACTTATGGCAAGGTCTAGGAGTGTTAAGCTTCTTATGCACAGTGGAAGACTTATCGATATTCCTTGACTCCAAAGATTTAGTAGCTGGTATCCATCTAGGCAAAGTTTTTTGTTTGTTTTGCTTCATAACATGTTGAACCTTAGTCACGTTAGTAGTCTTAGTGGATTGTACCTTAGCATGTGAATTAGGAGAATGTTTCTTATTTGGAAAAGACTTAGAATTTCTAGTTTCATTTTCAACATGCTTAGCATTCTTCTTCTCATATCTACTCTTAGAAGGAAGCCAACCCCTAGTCATTAGAGTGTTCCTAGGTAATGGTTTACAACTACTAGTAGTGCCTTGAAAACTCATAGAATTCCTCACCCTAGGTCTTGCACCTAAAATTCCGTCTTTTCGAATCGTGCCTTTTCCTAGCTTCTTCTAGATAATAGTTCTTCCACAAGTCATTCATATTATATGAATTCGGGTTTTAATGCTTGATTTTGACCTTTGTTTTCAACTATTCCTAGTGGTCTTTGGGAGTAGAAGTGGATACTTGTTGAGGGTTAAGCGAACTAGAAGCCTTATTCTTAGGTAACTCGGTGAAGTACCGGTTTTGACAAAACTTTTATCGCATCAACTTGGGAGGCAAACCGTGTTTTGAAAATTTTGGTCTTTCGGATATAAACGCATGATGGTCGCCTAACAACGGACCGGTTTCTAATGGCATGTGTTGGTTTCCCCAAGGTTGATGGTTTTGTAAACTTAGTGTTCACACTTTTCCCTACAGTTTTCCTAAGCTCATTTGAATATCATCAATAACATTAACATCAATTACTTGTAACCAAATTACTTTTCACATGCATATCGAAATATGTTTTTCAAATTGTTGATAGTCGAGTTGTTGGCTTGAAGTGAGCTTTTAAATCGTTTATTTCAAAAATTCACGAAATTCGGAAATTCGGATTTTACATGGTTTCTTAGTTTGAAAACTTTCCTCCTTTCTTTGCAATTTCAAGAGAAATGCAATGTTTTTCAAGTTTGAGAATTTATTTGAAAGTTCATCAAAAGCCTTTTATCAACCATATCATTTGTTTTGAATTTATTAGTCTCACCTCAACCAAGGAACATTTATCGAATCATGTTAGGTATTAATATCGGTTTGTTTAGGTACATTAGCGGATGCACTATGTTGAACAGCTTAATGGTACCTCATCACATGACACCTATTCATTTGTCGATCCGATATTTGCATCCACATCATGTAACAAGAGTCACTAAACAATGGTGTTTCAAACTTAATCGCCTCGAGCCTCGTATTCGAGTGTCAAGCGAGCCATCATCCGATGTCTTACCGATCTCAACACTACAATCTATTGATTGTACAGACATTCATTCACCTTCGATCACCGCATCCACTTTGTGTGACCGAATTCTTGAGTAGTGGTTACATCATTCTTAGTCAGTCTTTAATATTACGCATTCAACAACACCCGACCTTTCAACCGATATATTACGACTCATCACAACTATCTCTCAACCGCACGACACTCATCTACTTTTCATCTTTATGTGTAACTTCCTCGATGTACTTCTCCACATTATCCATGAGTTGGATGAATGTATCAATGAACACGCTAATTTCCATTCTAGTGTGTCTCTTGAAAGACATTTCGATCGGTCTTGATCATAATCGATGTAAATTCCCCACTTATGAATGAGCGAAATTGGTTGTGGATCACTTGAAGTGCGACCTTTGGAACTATCCTTTTGAACCTTTTCTTTATCAAGTTGTTGTTCTAATTGTTCTAAGTTCAATAGTAATGTTCCGTTAATGTGGATAAGTCTTGACGGAAAATGGCAATGCATGTTCGTTCCATTCTTATCGGTGTGAGTAACATGAGGTGTGAGTGAAGTTGTTGATAAGGTTCAATGCTACTTTCCTTTTGCATGGCATTCAGAGCACGAGCGGGTGCAAATCTTTCTCATTGGACTCGAGCATGAAGAACTCACATCATCATTGATTGATTCAATCATCTTTAATCGTTCGATGTAGCATACATTATCATTGTTGTCCACACATCATACAATTTAAGTACTTACGAAATTCTTGGGTCGATAGTGTAAGACATGATGTTGTAGTATACACGGATTTTACAAGTCTATGATTTAAACCGAGAAATAGATTCTTTCGCGGGATTTTACAAAATCCAGGAAGAAACCGTGATATAGAGACCAATAGAACGCGTTAAGCTAACTGATGGATCGACACAATGATAGACAATTGTGTGTTAGATCTTATGGTTGGTTGTAGGATTAGCAGAGATGTTGTTTGGTTGAGATTTGGATTGGTTTATGCACGATTGTTTTGAGAAATTTAGGTCAAAAAGCATAAAAACCTCAATAACTTCTGTTCAGAGCGGATTTAGGCCTCGAAGGTTGCCCCAAATGAACTTTAGTTGATTCGGCATGCCATTCTCCTCATTCTCACGGTCGTTTTGATGGGTAGAAACGCTGAAAGCGAGTTCTGGATCAAAAGTTATAGCCGTTTGAAGTTTTGTCGGGAAAAGTCAACAAGTCGCTAGAGACAAGTCACTATAAACCTTGAGAACAAGTCGCTAAGTCACCAAGTCGCTAAGAATCCTTGAACCAAGTTGCTAAGCACCAAGTCGCTAAGTATTATGACAACAAGTTGCTAAGCATCAAGTCGCTAGACACGGTTAAGTTGCTAAAGAACAACTCGCTAAGATCTAAGTCGCTAGTATCAAGTCGCTAACAATTTACACTACAACTCGCTAACAATTTCTGAAGCAAGTCGCTAACCTCACCAAGTCGCTAGCCATAGTGGAGAATCCACTAACTTGTATTATTTTTCGGCTTGTCTCAATAGACAAGTCGCTAGGCTCAAGTCGCTAACAACAAACATCAACTCGCTAACTTTTCTTGAGCAAGTCGCCACGATGAAAACACTACGAGAACCAAGTCGCTAGCAAGAAAAACTTCAAAAACACTTTTCAATCCAAAACAAGCTCAACCACGTTGATTCAAGCTTTCCAAATCAAAACCAAAGCACTTACAATGATTCTAAACACAAAGTACAATCAAAATCCAAACTTTAACACAAGAAATGATCCAAATGATGCAAAACCACTAAACTTTTCAAACCCAAAACCATATAAAACCACTAGAAATCCAAGGATATGGAAGAGATGATCAAACCATGGCTCTTGATACCATTTGTAACATATTGGATTTCACAAACACATCACATAACAATATATGGGTCGAATAGTTTAAGGTTCTAGAGAGAAAGTGGAAGATGGGAGCCTTTCTAGAGAGAAAGTAACAAAGAAAGAAAGGTTAGATTAAGTGAAGGTCCACCTCTACCTTGGGAGGTAGAGGGTATTTATAGATACAAACTAAGCGTCCTTCTTGATTTGTGGATCGTGCATACGATGGGTAAAGACCCGTCCGTCCTCCACGGTGTTGCACTAAACTAAATAACTAACTAAATAACTAGTAAATAACGTAATGTCTACGATCTAACTTATGCTAGATTATATATGGGGTGACCGACACTTCACTATGGAATTTCTAATTCCTAACAAAAAGGGTTAAACACTAAGGAAGCTTGGGTAAAATAATAGTTCATGTAATATTATAAGGAGAACACGGGTTAGAGCTCAAGACACCTTCACCTCGTTCATCTCCACTCGTAACGAGTGTTGTAAGTAACCCTCAACTCATTTCATATTCAACTCGTTAGTATACACTAGTTTATCATACGTTAAATATGTTATGCACACCATTTCAAATCAACTCGTATGATATGCTTGTTATAGATGAACACGACACATAGTTCACATGTTAACACTAGTCTAAAATGATGAAAACACATCACAACATTATAGGGAACTCTCGTACACCTTAAAAACACTCATGAAGCGTTAATAGGCCTAAAGCCCAACTGCTGAGCCCAATAAGCCCAACCCGTCTCCAAGAAAGACCCAACCCGGCCCAATATAAATGAAATAAGCTAATAAGCTAAAGAAATAAGTTGGAAATAAGCTTGTGTCTATTATACAAAGTTTTCATTTTTCTAAAAAGGTATTCGGACCAAATTTTCAAAACGCAAGGAAATAGGGTGAAAAGGGAAACATTTTCAAAAGATAAAGGGTTGATTTCTACGTAAATTAGTTCGCATGAAAAGTCTAAGGGCCATTATTGTTATATTCAAAAGTATAAGGGGGTAAACCCACGTGAATGCGCACGTATATAAAACCATGAGGACCAGTTCTGTAATTAGCCCAAACTAGTTATGATAGAACTTTTAGGTGAAAAGTGTTAATTTGGAAAAGTTAAGGTCTAAACGCATAAAAACAAACTTGGAGGGTAGTTTTCGTAAAAGCAGTTTTACCAGGGTAAAACTGTCAAAACTGAAAGTTTTGTTTAAAAAATATAATCGGGTATAAAGTGTCATTTGCTCAAACTAGAAGGACTAAACTTGTACTTTTCTTAACTTGAGGGTAAAAAGTGTAAATTCGGGAAAAGTTTAGAAAAACTTATAATCTTATCGTAACTTTGTAAAACAGTATTTTGATCATATGAGTATATTATTTTGGATATCGATAGACATATTTCATATATGAATATATATATATATATATATATATATATATATATACTAACTTCATAGCCCACCCAAATGGTGCGGCTAGCTTCATAAAAATACTTGACGAATCCTAATTGACGACATAAATAATGAATAACAACAAATATCGTAAACACAAAAATTAAAAGAAAAAAAAAAGTGTTCATGTAATATATGTAAAAGTAACAATGAAAAGTGTGAGAACAAATAAAGTACATGGTCCTTATTCATATACAAAATAAAACTTTTAAGTACAAAACCTTGGATGTAGAGTTTGTGTATTTGTCGTCTTTGTCTCAACAAAGAACCTTTAAACCTTTTCTCGTCTTGACTCTTGAAACAACCACATAAAATGTGGAATTACCGGCCTTTCTAGAAACAACCTACAATGTAAAACTTAAATAAGAAAAATCACAATACGTGTAATATTTTATGAACAAATTAAAGGCACTTTGAGGAACTTTTGACACATTTGATAAATGACAATACATGCTAATACAAAACCAACTTAAGATAAGATTATATTTAACCTAGATAAGTTTTTATGATAAGGCACTGAGACAATGAGACTACTCGTTGGTTTGGGTACTTACATTCATTCAATAAAGCAATAGAACAAGAAGAAGAAAAACATGTTATCAAACTGGAAATATTAGATTCTCAAGAAATCAAGAATGCTAATAGTTCATGGGAATTTTAGCTAGAAGTGAAAAAAGGGCAAATTGGTAGATGGGTCAAAACATGTAAATTTTGTAACACAGGTTTGGTTGGCCATTTATAACCAAGAACCCATTATATATATTATTTGATGTTCATAGCAACATAATTGGGCTAAGGTAGAATATAAGGGTTTGTGAGCATGTTATAAGGAAAGTGATAACGAAATAACCACATACCAAATGCTTTACGATGCATAAGAACACACATGTGGTTATAAGGTAGTTGTAGTTTACATCGACTTTCTTGCATGTGAAAAAAAAAAAGCACCATTTATCCCAACTATGGGAGCATTATATTCCAACCTTGACCTGCACCAAATTTGAAAGACACCATTTAACTATATTATTGTCATTTACATTGGGTGAAACTTACGCTCAAATGACTATCAAACCAATAAAACACTGCAAATTCTAAATTGAAGTGTTCATGTATGCATGATCTGCTAAAACTTAATACTAAGAATTTGGCACTACTACTGTAATACAAATGATCTATAGACCCCTTACAAAGCAAACCTTTAAAAACAACAAAATTACCAAGATTTCAAATCCTTAAAACACAACATAGTTACCAAGATTTCAAATATGGCCATATATTTTTCATGCTTGAAATTCAAAAATAAATTTTCGCTGCCAGTTTTGTCCTATAACAACTCATGCAGGTTTTTATTTACAAAATTGGCCATTTACTGAAGATCAATTACAGAGCATCGCCGATTAATGGTAAGATTCAACTACAAAGAGTTAACCGGTCTTCTACCTTTCTTAGGCAAGAAATAATTAAGAGTTCAAACCTACAAGCCGTGAGGCGGTATCAATTACATCAAAATAGGTAATAACATAGCACTGGAAGACCTTGAACATGCATAAATCAAAAAAATATATATAAATAAAAACCTAAGAATTCAAGCACTCAACATACATGAAGAAGCATTCAAATCTCTTGAAGCCATTGCGAAATGGAAAAGAAATGGATAATTTTACACATTAAGTAAATCAATTTATCAAATATCCCACCATATTCTATCCCGCATAAATAGCAAAAACTTTCATTTCAGAATGTCCACATAATGTGGCTGAAAAATTCTTTTCTGAGAAACATGTGCACTTCAAAAAAGAAAGGCAAGGGTGCATATAAGTTATAAGATAAGAATACTATAGTTGACGTTGTTTCAAGTAAAAAAAACATGTATGCAGACCTCAAGTCAACAACAACTGAGTCCTCCATTTCTCTTGCAGAAATAAGCATCATTTCTACTTGATTAAAACATTGTTTTCTTTACTAATGAACATGTGGGTGAAACAATAGACGTTTTGATCCTGAGCTATCTGAATACAATAAAAGTTTGTAAAAGCAACTTAACCACAGATGGTTAGTCAAACTACCTATCTTTCTAATGGTCGTATGATTATGGATAAAAGCCAAAGTTAATAGGAATACGATCTAAAAGGCATAAAGTTAACATTCCTATGCTCACATGTGGGTCTAAACCATTAGTGTGTGCTACATGGATCTTACCGGCTGCAGTTGAATATAAAGACACTATCTTGCATTGAAATTTCCCTCAACAATCACATATTCAATAGTATGAGCTCTTTAACGAACATGAAAAAATAAATTACAAAAAAATGTGTTATCACAGCATGGTTTTGAGTGAGGTCACTACGCATGTGAAACAGGTTAATATTTTCAACCAAGAGATAAACTTCAAGAGATAGACTAATACCAGATGTTCGAGGTGTTCGAAAAACATAAACAGCATATTCTCTTTCATGAGTTTGAGGAATGTCTGACTGGTTGAACTAATAGCAAATTGAGGCTCGACTTCAAGCCCTTTACTCTTGGTCAATATTATGCATCTCAGCAGAGTATCAAAGTATCATCACTTCAGGAAGTTGATCTCGTTAACTTATGTTTAGCTCAACTGAATCAAATGCTAGATGCTTACATTTAGTTTCTTCAATTAGTAATTGAACTAATAGAACATTGAGGCTCGACTTCAATCCCTTTACTCTTAGTCAATATTATGCATCTCAGCAGAGTAGCAAAGTATCATCACTTCAGTAAGTTGATCACGTTAACTTATGTTTACCTCAACTGAATCAATGCTAGATGCTTACATTTAGTTTCTTCAATTAGTAATTGACACTGAAAAAATTCAAAAGGATGCAAATTCGTAAGCTGCTACACACAAAAGATAAGTAAGAAACACATATTAATACGGATATCATTCCAGAAGGGTTCCAAGTAAACAATTTTGATGCCATGTGATGGGCCAAGATAAATGTTAGATGCTTACATGCCCACACATTCTAATATGATTTGAGAACAATCATGCTCGCCATGTATTATGTTTATCTATTGTTTAAAATAGCATCCACACAAATGATATACTTTTAGGCGTTAATTCAAACATATTTCCTGAAAATAACATAGCATAACGTAATGAAAAATTCTTGACTGAACATAACGTATGGTTATAAACCTGTTAGTGAAGAATTGTAGGCTTGGCTGATTTGGTATTATGGAAAAACTTATAGTATTACTGCCATTGGACATGTGTTTATAGTTCTGCACATGCCAACAAAATTTTGTTACACCAAAAGTGAAAAAAGGAACCATATTCACTAAGCTTAGCAACAAAAGTATACCGTATTGACAGCATCACCCGATAAGGGAATGTTCTCATAGTTTATTGATGCAGATTTTACTGACCAGGTTTTAATATTTATAAAGTCTCGTTATACCTATGGTCTACCTTAATACACTAACGTGCAGTGTACCCGGTCGTGTGTAGTGTAGTATTTGGTAAAACCGAGGTCGTCCCAAGAGCTATGTATGTTGGATTATTACTAAGTCTAGATGTCACAGATTAATAATGATTTCGATAAGGAATTAATTAATTAACTACTAAAGCAAATAAAAGGAAAAGGATAAATCAATAGAGGAGAGTGGTTCTAACTTAGTTATTCTTCCTAGATAGTAATGTCTACGTCTACTCACTTCCAATTACTTTAGGTGGGGTCAAAGTCGAGAGGACAACATTTGGTTAATTAGCCTAACCATCAAGAAAGATGCCACCACAGGAGAAGTCATGTGTCCCTCATAAGTCCTGTTGTTCTGGTCCCTAAGCCAAGTCATTAAGTCTTGCTACATGCAAGATTTATAATAGTGGGTGCCGGGCGTTAGCGACTTAAACACTCACCCCCTAATTCTTAAGTTCATCCAAACGGTAGGTGATCAATTGGTCAAATCGTACAAGTAGAAAGGGTCATCAGTTGGTCATATCTTACCCTTCCCATCTCAGTCCGCTCACCTAAGTTCAGTTGGTCATATCTCCTAGGCAATTAGCCTCTACCGCCATTCAAAACTACCAAAACAAGGGTAGCTACCAATAAACTATGCATGCATACACTTAGAAATAATTATACGAAAGTAATTTAAACGCAAACAAAACAATTAAGGAATCATAATTAGGCCAGCACCAAGAGGTGCTTAGCCGCTCATATTAACCATACAAATCAATTCAATATTCAAAGTTACGAAATACATGAATCGAAAGTAAAGAAAAGATAAAATGCTAATACTTATCGTGGGGAGTGATTTCTCCCTTGGAGAGCTCCGTATACTCCTCTAGACCCGCCTTTGGCTTCTTCCCACGTTCTCTGGTTGTTGTGTGTGGAATGGGATGATTTGAAATCTTTGGAAATCGTGGGGTATTGATAGGCGGATCCGGGTTACTGGCGTAACTAAAATAAGAGTTACGCAGTAATTTTCAATTCCTTCGTAATTTTGCACTAGATCTGCTGGTTACGGCGTAACCTTATGAGTGGTTACGCCGTATTCTTCAATAATACTTGGTTACGCCGTAGTTAGGATAATAGCAACGGCCTAGTTATCAGTGGCGTGGAACCTCATTTGACCTAATATAGTTACGTCGTAGTCCTTGGGGAGAGTTACGCCGTAACCTTCTGATGAGTTGGTATTCTGAGTCACTCTTTAGTTACGGCGTAATGTGAGAGATGAGTTCGTAACTTCTTCAAAGTCAGCATACTATGATAAATCTTTGATATTTCTCCAATTCCGCGTCTCTTTAGCTCAAAAGCTTGTAATTTACCTAAAAGTGGAAAACAATGGAAAACAAGTGTAAATCCATATAAATGATATAAATTACAAGCATTATCGGGGGAAATTGACACTTAATATTCGGGACTATTTGATGTTATCAAATATCCCCCATGAACTCTACTTGCCTCAAGTAGACCTTATTAGAAAGATTCCTAAAAGATATCTCCCAAACACGGAAAATATAAGTTTACAAATCCCTTATGCTAGAATAAAACAAAGCCGAACACCTCACGAAATGGGAACGAAACACTCAAATCTCTCAACTATTCTAAGTGTCAATTTCGGGTGATCACTCAATCGCACAGTCATAGCATGTACTATATCATAAGCTTGGCGGTTACACAAATCTCCACCACTAGAGTTAAGGGTAAACAATTCTCGAAGGCAATATGGGTAGACTCGACAAAGGTTAAGGGGTGACTCGTCATTACTAACATGTCACAGCGAAGTGGACAAAATCAATGATACATGACCAAATCCATGGCCAAGACACCAAAGATTGCTCGTTGCATCACCTAGACACGCTTCATGACTAAAGGGTAGGATAAGACATTGGATATATAAATGGTGTAAAAATAAAAACAAGCAGGTAGTCTAAATCTATAACCAAGTCACCACCACTAGGTAGATGTGTCATTAGAGGACGTCGTGATGGGATAAGACATCGCACTTTACAATCATAACAACTTTTTTTTCCAACATAACAATAATAACTAAACATAATATCCCCCCACTTGAGATGAAAAATGGGAATTTGGGGGGTCTTCAATGATCTTCGAGAATATGTCGTCGATGAAAGTGTGATTTCGAACCTTTCCACTGAACCTTGAACTTAGGCAAATGATGACTTCCCAATCACAAATAAAGACTACGGGGTAGGCTAAGGTGCATAGGTGTATCGAAACAATATATTGGGTTAACAAAATGAAAGGAATGGCTCGGATGGGTGTATCTAGGGTATCTTCCACTAAAGGTGAGTGCAACAAAAGGGTTTCACATGGGGTTCGAGAAGTCGAGGTGACTAATCGATAGACACACAATGGTAGGCTATTTGGGTGATAATCCTATAATATTGTTTTCTAAAGCGAAAAGTCCAAATACATCGAGCTAACTCAACATACCTCATCTATGGTCTCGAAATGATGCAAAGGCCAAGTTCTAAAGTTTACAAGCTACCAGCACACTCATAATTTGGTGGATTTGGGGTAAAATATTGGAAACGGATAAGGCTAATCTCACCATAATATATCAAGGGTTGTATGTGCTCGGATAAGGTCTAATCTAGTTAGGTTAAGAAAAACATGTCAAAATTTTAAAAATGGCATAATTTTTCAAAATAAACTAGAAAACGAGGGCAAAATAATGTTCAAGAGATAATTCTACTCCCGTCCCCCCACTTGAATTATACAAAGTCCCTTTTGTACTAAGCATTAAATAAAAGTGAAGAGAAAAGTAGAATTAGAGTGAGAACTTCCCTGAAATTTGCTCCAAAAAGAATGAAGGCCCACGAAAAAGAGACGTGCCTTCGTATAAGCATCATGACAAACTTCAATCCCTGAAATCACACTACCGATAAGCATAATTCTAAAAATAAAAAAATGAAAAATGAAAAACAAACCTAACTCACTTTCGTAGGAATCACGGTTGCATTTAGCATATGCAACAAGCCTTTTAAACCACTTGGTGTCCCAAGTGGATGAGTGAAGTCTCATTAGGGTTTACAGGAACACACCCACAAAGTTCATTTAAAATACTAATACAAGGTTATTGTGTTTTAAAATGAAAGAAGTAAAAGCGAGAGGAAGGTTACGTCGTAACTCTTTGAGGGAGTTACGCATAGCCGCAAAACGACATAAGGTGCAAAGCGAGTGGTTATGGCGTAACCATGAGATGGTGTCTACCGTAATTGGTAATCGTCTAAAATTACTGCTTTGCAAAAGGTTGGTTACGGCATAATCACATAGATGAGTTCTGTAGTAACTATGGTCGAATCGACAAGCTGCGATAATTACTTCCTCACTGCAAAAATGGTTAGAAAACACAAAACCCTACGAAATTGAAATAAAATAAAAGAAAGGGATAATTCGGGTTGTCTGCGAAGAGCACTTTTCTTTATTCTGAGTCTTTAAGTTAGACTCAGAGCCGCGGGGCTTTATGGGGGCCTTTGGGCTTGGCCGACTTCCTCCATGTCTTTCATCAAGTTACGCCTGACCCAACAGACATTTGTGGCAATGCGGAGGTACTCTTTAGTTTCAATCTTCCGAATTTTTCAAAATTACTCCTCTGGTCCTAAATGGTATCGAGTGAACTCATATATTTCGGCTATAATTGGTGGCGGTCTCCTAAACGGGATGCCAAGAAGTTTGCATCTTCTTTTCTCGTGTACTTCATCATCGAGGTCAATGAAACCGTCTTCACCTTGTAACTCGAGCTAATCAAAATCATCGTCGTCAGAATCAGTATCTTTAAGTTGGTCATCGTTAGGTGAATTTTCTACGAGTATTTTCTTGCATTCTTCTTTTTCTTTCTTTGATGAGTCCTTGGTGTCATCTTCTGATTTTCCATTTGGAATTTCATCATTAGGTTGATCTTTACTCATACATCCATTCCATTTTCTCCTTAGTTAACGCATCAATTTTTCCGTGTTTGATTCGACCCAATCGTCGAATCCGAGATCATCGAGCCAAGGCAATTACGTTCTTTCTGAATCATTATTCGAGGTCCATAGGAACTCATCTTCCCACTCTCTCAATCTTGCTTCCTCGTCACATTCATACTCAAAGGGTTGCGGGAAGCCCAAACATTTCATCGTGGTTTTAATTTGTTCACACCAATGTTTGAGTCCCTTCGTCATTGTCATTTTAGAAGGAATATATTTGAGGGCTTAATGGTTTTCCTTGAAGAATATGTTTTTCATATTTAAGTTCCTGGTTTCTAAACAAGACCGAATTAATTACTGCGTCCCCGAACCTTACTGAGTACCAATCTCTGAATGACAGATCTCCAAAATCAACGTCATGCCTCCCTGATTCATGTGGGCATATCCAAACTTCGTTCTTCACATTACCACCTCCATTTCAATACTCATGAAAGGGGTTGCACGTTGGCCAAGCTTGAGTAATCTCATCTTCCGTGATGAGTAAGGGTCTGCAGTAATGCTTGATAGGTGGTCCTTCCACTTCGTTAATCAAAAATTTGGCTAACCTTTCTTCGTCGTTAAGTGTAGTCCACATGTATACATCATCATTTACCCTCTCTTTATCAACTCCTCCATCGCAGTTTTCCGAGGTCACAAGAGGCCCATAAGTCGTAGCATTCTCCATCGTCAATTGCAATAGCCTTACACCAATGACTCCTCCTTTTAGAGTTGTCGATCTTGGTACCTATGTCGTTGCTTGTATTACGGTTACTGCCGTAACTACGAGATGTGATTACGGCGTAACTCACTTTTGCCTTGATGTTAGACTCATCGGAAGACTTGTCATTTTCGTAAAATACTGACCTTATATATTGTAGATTTGTTCTTTTGTTCCTCATTTCTTCTTTGTACCTCGTCGCCAAGCTTTCCAATGATAGTTTCCAAGTTTTTTAGTGATATGTCATGGGAAGAAAGGCTCTTGTTTTTATTATCTTGGAAATTTTTCAGCCATTCTTCTTGCTCCTTTTGCCTCTTGGTTGAATCCACAAGTACTTGTTAATAATTTCCACCAAGTTAGCTCTTCTTTCATTACGCTCATGTCTGGTGGGGTCCTCCACGATACCCATTACGATTATCCCGTAGAAAGGCCTATTATCTCCATATTTAGCTTCTTCGATCGTATCTTCTTTGTCAATTTTAGGACAATTCTTAGTCGATGTCCCCACCACGCTTTGAGCCGACTTGGATGGCATGAGCAGTTTCTTTGATTTTTAGCATATCTCGACCGAGATTCTCAAGCTTGTTGGTTATTCTGCAATTCCATCGAAACTTCCCCTTGGTTTCTTTTACTTCCTCCGTCGTGCCATTTTAGAGTGATCACCATTTTTGAATGGCTTCAATATGAAGTAGAGTCATGTTCGGGATGGGTCCTTGATAGTCCAACATCTGCCTTGTGGTTACATTGATTGCCTCGTGCCATTTTTGAGAGTGATCAGCCATTTTTTGAATGGCTTCAATAGCAAGAGTAGGAGTCATGTTCGGGATGGGTCCTTGATAGTCCAGCATCTGCCTTGTGGTTACATTGATTCCTTTGTAGAAGATGTTGACCTTTTGCTGGTTGTTTAGATCACGTGTAGGACATTTATAAAGGAGGTCGTTGTATCTATCCCAGGCTTGATACAATGTTTCATCCTCTTCTTGTTTGAAATTATGGATCTCCAAAAGCTGGTTAGAAATCTTCGACGGTGGACAATATCTCTGAATAAAGTGCTTCTTAAGTAGAGCCCAAGTATTAATTGCCCTGGCGGGCAATCTTTCGATCCATCTTCTGGAAGCTCCAGTAAGAGTCATGGGGAATACCCTTAACATAATAGCATCATGAGACACGCCCGAAATGTTAAAAAGGCTAGCGATGTATAGGACATTTTCAACATGCTCATATGCATCCTCTTCCCTGTTTCCTGAAAAAGGGTTAGCACGAAGCTCCCTCATAAATTGGTCTTTAATTTCGAAACGGACATCCGCTCCAATTGCTGGTCTTACGAGACCCGGCCCTTGTTCTGCTCTTGCCAATGCCAAATATTCCTCAAGAGTGAGGTCATCGATGTTAACAACTTCCATGGTACCTGAAAACTCGAATAATGATCGTTAGAATAATAGAAAAGTTTAAAACAAAACAAAATGAAAGACTTAATAGCAATCCTAATATAACTCCCGGTGGCGCCAAAACTTGATGCGGGTTTCTTGACTGTGTTTTAATATTTATAAAGTCTCGTTATACCTATGGTCACCCTAATGCACTAACAGGCGGTGTATCCGGTCGTGTGTAGTGTAGTATTTGGTAAACCGAGGTCGTCCCAAGAGGTATGTGTGTTGGATTATTACTAAGTCTAGATGTCACAGTTAATAATGATTTTGATAAGGAATTAATTAATTAACTAATAAGCAAATAAAAGGCAAAGGATAAATCAATAGAGGAGAGTGGTGCTAGCCTAGTTATTCCTCCTAGCTAGTAATGTCTACATCTACTTACTTCCAATTACTTGAGTGGGGTCAAAGTCGAGAGGGCGACATTTGGTCAATTCGCCTAACCTATCGGCAAAGATGCCACCACAGGAGAAGCCGGTGTCCCCTCATAAGTCTGTTGTTCCCGGTCCCCTAAGCCAAGTCATTAAGTACCGCTACATGCTAGATTTATAATAGTGAGTGCCCGGCGTTAGTAACTTAAACACTCACCCCTAATTCTTAAGTTCATCCAAACGGTAGGTGATCGGTTGGTCAAATCGCACAAGTAGAAAGGGTCTTGATTGGTCATATCTTACCCTTCCCATCTCGGTCCGCTCACCTAGGGTCAGGTTGGTCATATCTCCTAGGCAATTGGCCTCACCGCCATTCAAAACTACAAAACAAGGGTAGCTACCAATAAACTATGCATGCAGCCATGCATACACTTAGAAATAATTATACGGAAGTAATGTAAGCGCAAACAAAGCAATTAAGAAATCATAACTAGGCCGGCACCAAGAGGTGCTTAGGCGCTCATATTAACCATACAAATCAATTCAATATTCAAAGTTATGAAATACATGAATCGAAATTAAAGAAAAGATAAAATGCTAATGCTTATCGTAGGGGAGTGATTTCCCCATGGAGACGACTCAGTATGCTCCTCTAGACCGCCTTTGGCTTCTTCCCACATTCTCGGGTTGTTGTGTGTGGAATGGGATGATTTGAAATCTTGAAAATCGTGGGGTATTTATAGGCCAGATCTGGGTTATGGCGTAACTAGAATAAGAGTTACGCCGTAATCTTCAATTCCTTCGTAATTTGCACTAGATCTGCTGGTTACGGCGTAACCTTATGAGTGTTTACGCCGTCTTCTTCAATAATACTTGGTTACGCCGTAGTTAGGATAATAGTTACGGCGTAGTTATCAGCGGCGTGGAACCTCATTTGACCTAATATAGTTACGTCGTAGTCCTTGGGGAGAGTTACGCCGTAACTTTCTGATGAGTTGGTATTCGAGTTACGCTTTAGTTACGGCGTAATGTGAGAGATGAGTTACGCTGTAACTTCTTCAAAGTCGACATACTATGATAAATCTTTGATATTTTTCCAATTCCGCGTCTCTTTAGCTTCAATGCTCGTAATTTACCTGAAAGTGAAAAATAATGGAAAACAAGCGTAAATCCATATAAATGATATAAATTACAAGCATTATCAGGGGAAATTGACACTTAATATTCAGGACTATTTGATGTTATCATTTATGTACTATTCAATCCAACAACATCAACAACAGGTACCGTTTGAATAGTTGCATCTCTAAATCAATACTTCTGATCTACCTGCAATTCGTCATATAACACTACGTAGATTCATATAACACCACGTAGATTCTTACTATGCTAACCAAACATTCATAAATAGATGAGTTGAAATTCAAAATTCACAAACCTATCATCATAAACCTTAACAAAATTTTAAGAAGTTATGCACTTATATTCAACTATAACATGCTCTTTTAGAACTGATACACAAGATCCAACAACCAAAGACCTTGATGAAATTTCCCTAATTATTAATCAATCAAACTTCCTAATTATTAATCAATCAAACTTGTCAGTAATTTAGTTTCAACCAAAACGTCAAATGAAAAAACAACCAAATGAAACCTTATAATCATGCTTAATAGTCATGTGTACTTGATGATAGATCAAGCTTGACTACATTTCCTAATTATTTTTCTTATGTCGAGAATATTATCTACTACAGTAACAAATATAATGAAGAGTTGACATAGACTAAACATGTCAAACCTGGCTCCAATGCTGATTCAAATATTCTGCAAAACCAGATGATACAATAACACAAATGTAAGATTGGTATAACCTTCAAAAATTGATTTCCATCATGTTTAACAAAGATAAAAAAAAAAAAAAAAAAAAAAAAATCCCACAAACATCAGATAATTTTGAATAAAATGCCAAAATCAGTTTTGTACAAAGTTAAATTCATAGACATTTTATCAAACACTTGGTGTGCATAGAATCTTAATATGAAATTGATTATAAATACAAATTATAATTTCACCACAAATTAAACATAAAATCAAATCAATCAATAAGATGACATGATATAAAAAATTGTAAAATCATTAGCATACCTGTGTCATTGTGTTTCTAATCGTGACACGAACCGTGAAACACATGAATATAAACCGAATTTGTCCATTAATTTTTACAATATAAAACCCTAGCCGTAGTGATTTAGATTGACGATGATGAGATTGTTTTATAGCGTATGATTGTTTGTTTGTTTTGGGATTAAAAATGGCTTTTGATTTGGTGTTATGATTGAGAAATAAATGCCAGATTTTTAGGGGAGGGAGTGTGTGAATAGGAGAGTTATTTTAGGGTGGTGTTGACCGAATTTAAAATTAGTTTTGGGAAGCTGGTAATTTGTTTTGTTGGTATATCAATTTTGGAATGCATTTTGTGTAACACCTTGTGGATTGCTCCATTGGTTGAGGCGTTCATGTGTGGATGTCAAGACCGGTGTTCGAACCCTTCAAGTTACAAATTTTTTTACTTATTTTAAGCGGAATCGTGCCTTGTCACTATTTCCACTCATCATAGGATGCGCCATGTCAACATTAAAATGCCTAGTCAAGATTAATGAAGTGGCATATGTAGTCCCATATATGTGTGTGTATATATATATATATATATATATATATATATATATATATATATATATATATATATATATATAAAAAATCCAATAAACGCATACGGGAATCTAAACAAGTTAAAATACTCACCAAACCTATCAAGATCACAACGAGGGAAAACATTTCACTTACGCGTAAGTGAGGATCATTAAATAAGGCAATGTTGCAAGTAAATTAACTTAAAACGTTAACAACGCACACACACTATTGGATTGGACAATGCAATGATCTATTGAATAAGAATATTCAATGCTCTATTATTTTGGTCGCGAACCAAAATGTTCATCATACTGAGACTCGCCATCTCATCATTTTTAGGTTTCGGTTTGGAACCTCCGCTACATTGTACTTGTTTCATATCATCAAGGTGAGTTCATAGCCTCGCTTTTACTTTTATTTACAAACCCCACGAGGGAGATACATGCTCTAAACTAGAACACAAGGTTTTCATAAATGTTCGCCTCTTGATTATTGGTACCGCCTAAGTATTTAGCCATAAGTCCCTGATCATGAACCATTAGTCAACATGCAGTGAACGCAGATATCGTGAATAGTACTATGGGAGAATGTGACCCATTTCGGTTATAGAGAAATAACCGGCACACCATATTTGATTTTCTTAAGGTAATTGGCTATTACCTCCTTTGGGGCACACTTACGTTATTAATCGGTAATTCGGTGTATGCGGTTGAGTCTTGGTTGCATGAGCTTAGCGCATAATAATCTGTGATTTTTCTTTATGATATTGTTAGTTTACAATGATCATGCTCTTATACTTGTGTTCAACTTTATTCAAACCTATGAATTTCACTCAACATTTTTGTTGACCCTTTTAAGCATGTTATCTAAGTTAATCTGTGAAGATTATGACTAAGGCGTGGAGTGGGGCTTGGCAAGGCTTATCTGGTGGTGTAAAACATAAAGTTGTCATTTCTTTCAAACTCATGATCTTTCTTTTGGGAAAAACACTTGAACAATTTACAATGTTTTGTACAACTATGAGTTTTGGATGAATGATAACTACTTTTAATAAAACGTCTCTTTCGAGTCATTTTCTATAATTATTGACTATGATCTCCATTTGAGTAACACCTGAATTAGTCGTTTTCTATAATCAAAGCCAAGGTTATAGAGAACCAAAGAGTTTTTCAAAAACATTTGGACTATAACCGCACTTTTAAAACGGGACTATTTTACACCACTACCTTACGCCCTTCCATGACCGCTCTATGCATTAGGATTGATGCATCACTAGATCATAAGTAAATTGCATTCATTTTAGTTAGGCATGGAGATTTGCTTGGCAGATATGCCTAACTAACTAAACTCTTGCTAATCATACTATTTTGTATTTTACTTACATTATTTTATGGGTTGTTACAGTACCATGTCTGCTTCCCACCCGGTTGTTATGTCCTCAGACACTGAAATGGAAGACACTATGTCCTCTACAAATGTCAATATGCCAGCTCATCCCAGTCCAGTCATACTAGCCACTGTTTCGGACAAGACTGAACCTTTTGAGGAAGGTGAAGTTGCCCGAACTCCTACTGTTCCAGCTATGATTGCTTGCTCTCAAGAGCATAATGCTTTTGCTACTATGACCTTAGATCGGTATTGTGAGTCGCGGCAATGGCTATCTCGCCTGAGATGTCGCTGTGGATAATGGATCATCCAAGTCATCCGAGAGCACCGATTACGCTTCATCGAGACTCTTCAAGATCATCCTCTACCGATCCGTCGTCGCCGACGTGGGATCCGTGTTCTTAAGCCTTATGAGCCTAAGCCGTTTGGGTGCCTTATAGATCGCATCCTAAGTGCGACCTTCAAACACACAACTAGGAAGCGTGTGCGATCCATCACTATGACTCATGTGATACCATCACCGATGCCATCGGCTCATTCACCATTTACTCGGTCATCACCGATTACACATCTTGTTCCACCCATCGCTACTTCACCACCATCGCCACCCACTGCTTTTCTACCATCGGACCACCACTGTTCTGTTTCATCACCGCCATTGCATCACCTCCATTGGACACTTTCGGTGAGCCATCCTTACCGCTTTGCATTAAGTGTTATCCACCATCACTATATGATCCTGACATGCCTACTCAAGTGGACGTTGAGACCGGACCAAGGAAGAAGGCTGGTGCTAGGCGATGGTCATTCTTGATACTACTACTTCATCGTTGGAGAGAAGAGGAGGGAGCACCTAGTTCATTCGAGCTTGGGGAGAGCTCAACCACTGCACCAGCACCAGTTCTGCCTGTAACCGGTGAGCCTGTACACCACACAATTCCTCTATTGGCTACGAGACTCGTTAGACACGAGGACCAGTTGAGTGAGCTCCTAGCGCATTATGATGAGATTCCACTGGTTAGGATAAAGAGCTTGGAGGAGGAGGTCGAGAACCTCGTGATAGGTCGCTGCTCCATAGAGATTGTGTTTGACATGATGAGCGCCCAGATTGTGGAGGCGAGAGAGGCCGTGACCAAATTCACCCAAAGGCTTGAGACTACTGTTCGAGATGCTAGTACTTTGAGAGACACTGCCTTAGGCCGAGAGAGAGCCTTGCATCACGAGCTTGCATCCGCTCATGCTCACACTACTATCCTAGAGTAGAGTATTGATGACCTCGAGGAGAGATCGAACACGTGAGCAGCAGATCCGAGATTTGACAGCCATGGTTGAGGAGATTCGTCGTCGTCATGATGACGCATCGGGAGATGCATAGATTCTAGTCATCTTTATTGTAGTATGTATCATAAAGCCGCCATATGAGGCATTAAGGCTTGTATCCTTTTGGTTAGTAACTATGGAACAAGAATTATGATGTTGTAACTTATGGTTGTGAACAATTACTATAGAATGATGTATTCTATGTATCCTATGGTTGTATTTCTTATATTCTTGTGTTGTGATATTATTCATCGGTAATGTATGCCGAACCGATCCTTATGTCCTTAAATATATGTTATGATTTTGTTGAGAAAAATCATGATTCACTTGTTGCTATTCATAACGATATCATATCATTGATTTAAAGTGGTGATCTTGACTATTATGATATTTATAATGTGTAATCACTTTTATTACAATTGATGATTTCTTAATCTTGGTGTTTATTTCTTGGTAATTTTAGAAAAATGGTCAAGAAGAAAGCTACCTCATCCACTATCACACCCGCAGCTGTTCGAAAATTGGTCGCCGAAAGCGTTAAACTGCTATAGCTCGAGATGTCACCGACATCGCTAGAGCCGGTCGAACGCATTCTTTGAAGTCGAACGAATTGCCCAGAGGCACGTGGTCAAGTTCTTTTGAAGAGAAGTCGAAATTGCAAGACAAGTCGAGATTGCAAGAGAAGTCGAAATTGCAAGAGAAGTTGAGATTGTCCGAGAAGCGGAGATCGCTCGAGAAGCTAAAGCGGGCGTGTTGCCCAAGCGACACGCGAGGTCAAGTCGCTCGCTTTCTTGAAGCAACTCGTGTCGCAGAAGCCGCGTCTTGTTGAAATGGCAAACTCAAATGCAACTAACACTCCGACAAATCAAAGTGAGTCTTCCGTAGCTCGTAAGTGTAGCTACAAAGAGTTCATGAACCGCAGTGACATTCTTCAAGCGGCATCAAGGTGCTATTGGTTTATTTCATTTGTTTGAGAGAACCGAGACCGTATTTACGCTAAGTGATCAAGCACAGATGATTGCAAAGTCAAGTTTGCAATCGGAACTTTGCTAGAAGATGCGTTATCTTGGTGGAAAGCCCATGCTCAACCAATTGGAATGGAAGAAGCTTGTAAGATTTCATGGTCAAATCAAACAATGATAATGAAACAAGATGCTTGAGAACCGAGATCAAGAAGCTCAAGATGAGTATTACCACTTGGTCGCTAAAGGTAATGATCTCAAGACATACTTTAAGAGATTCCATGAGCTGAGAGCTTTGTGTCCCCATCTGTTCCCTACGAATGAAAAGCTTTTGGAATCTTTGATCGGAGGTCTACCTCGGAGCATCGAAGGAGATGTCATCGCTTCAAATCTAAAGACTGTTGAAGAAGTTGTCATTGTATCCCACCGCCTTATGGAGCCGATATTGAAGCTTACAAATGCACATGGCTCAAGTGACAACAAAAGAACCAGTATCACCGCAACAGTCCAACAACAGCAATCGGAACAACAACCAGTATCACCGCAACAGAAACCATCATCACAATCGGCAAAACCGGAGACAAGAAGCCGCAAGGGCTTATGCTGCACCCACTACCAGAAAAGGGTATGTCGGACCACATCCCCAGTGTAACAGATGTTTGATGCACCATTCTGGACCTTGTAGTGTGAAGTGTGACAAGTGCAACAAGGTAGGTCATCAAGGGAAGTATTGTCAAAACCCTAGAGGGGGAAACACTGTGGCAAACATGAATTGTTATGGATGCGGAGAAAAGGGTCATTTCAAGAGTCAATGCCCAAAGTTGAATGCAGTTCAACTAAACAATGCGCGTGCAAGGGCGTACGTGCTAGGAGATGGAGATGTGCCGTTGAACCCTGACGTTGTGAAGGGTACGTATTCTCTTAACAATCATTCTGCAAAAATCTTGTTTGACTCTGGAGCCGATAAGAGTTTTGTATCTACTACCTTTGCACCATTACTTGAATTGTCCCCAATTACCTTAGATACAACTTATGAGATAGAACTTCCCGATCGAAAGATAATAGGAACCAACACCATAATCTGTAATTGCCCTATTCTTTTACAAGACCACTCGTTCCTCACAGATCTTTTGCCAATCAAACAGTTTCGATGTCGTAATTGGCATGGATTGGTTGTCCAAACATCGCGCTAGGATTGTTTGCGACGAGAAAACTGTTCATATCCTGATCAACGGTGAAACCTTAGTTATCCAAGGATATCAAAGTAGAAAGTACTTAAGTATCATATCCTGTGCGAAATCGATAAAGTACATGGAGAAAGGATGTTATGCCTTCTTAGCTCAAGTAATAGAAAAGAAGTCGGAAGAGAAGCGACTAGAGGATGTACACGTAGTCGAGAATTTCCCGAGGTGTTTCGAGAAGATTTTCCCGGACTCCCACCGCTCGACAAGTCAATTTCAAATCGATCTTATTCCCGGAGCTACTCCGTAGCACGAGCACCATACCGTTTAGCACCCTCGAAATGCAAGAATTGTCAAAACAACTAGAAGAGTCATCGATAAAGGATTCATTAGACCAAGTTCCTCACCCTGGGGAGCACCGGTTTAATTCGTTAAGAAGAAAGATGGATCATTTCGGATGTGTATCGATTATAGAGAACTGAACAAGCTCACAATCAAGAACCGTTACCCCTTACCAAGAATCGATGATCTGTTTGATCAGTTACAAGGCTCGAGTGTGTACTCGAAGATTGATTTAAGATCTGGATATCATCAGTTAAGGGTAAAAGAGGAAGATATGTAACAACGCGCATTTTTCGGGTTACTTTTCATATTTTTGAAAAGTTACTATTCACTTTTACTATTCACTTTCACTATTCATCCCGTAAAATTTTTATTTCACATTCTCGTAAGTTAAATTATTTTAGTAATATCCTGAGTGTTTGACAATCGTTAGATCATCTTCGCAAAAGTTATTAAGAAAACATTGTTTTAAAGTTTCGTTTTGGTCGAACACCATTTAAACATCACGCATAACTAAAATCAACTCCGAAAATTTTCCTCACATCGATTAATTTTAGATCACTCATAATCAATTTGAGAATTTTAAGATTTCATTTAAATGTTACCAAATAAACCACGAGCAATACGAGACTAAACATACGCTTTTAAACAATTCTACTTAGACCTGCACTTAACCATTCTCGCATGTATTTTCTAAGATGTTTAGACACTTTTACATTTTGGAAAATTCAAACATATTTCCTCCTCCTTTGACCATAAAGAAATTAACCTTGTACGTTCTACATTTTGCTTAAATCGCGTAACTTTTTAGACTTCACGTATAATCATTAAGTTTTCCCACGTATGACTAAAACCACATTTTGATATCTCATATCACTTATAGACTAATTTTTGTCTACTTTAAATAAATTCACGTCATTTCCCTGAAATCTCGTTCTTTTCTGATAAATTGCGAATTACTCGTTTTTGACCCGCGTTTCCAGTTTTAACAGCGTTTACGCGACCCATTAAACTTATCACTCATTTTATAAGATAATAATGAGTATATTGATGAGTTTAATCGTTCCTATAAGTTTCATATTTTTACGATACCCGGTTTTACGTTTTGTGACTTAACGGCTTACAGTTAGCGATTAACGGAACCAAAACTCACTCCGTAACCAAGATAATACCAAGACTATCCACCTAAGTCATCTTATCTTCATATGGCCGAATTTAGGGGGGGAGTCATCATCTTGGTGGCTTAATCATAACCATGCTTCATTTAGATCATTACATGTGTCCTAACTTAACCATGGTTAACATTTAACCCAATATATGGTTAACCAAACTTACCCTCCTATAAATAGCAAGTGAAATACATCCTAAAAACCCTCATACACTGATTTGGGTCATTCATATCATAAAACCATCATATCTTCCATAATTTGATCTATAAACTCCAAGTTTATGCAAAGAAGTTTCAAATATCAAGTTACTACATCAAATCTCTAGCAAGTTTAAGTGATCTTTTTGAGTTTAGATCCACTCAAGTCACTTAGTAATTCATCACCAACTCTTCAAGATTGCAAGGATGCCAAGGTGTAGAAAGCTAGCTCAATCCAAAGTCCTAAGTGTTCAATCAAAGTCCGATCCTTACTAGTTACTCCTTTCTTGATTGAAAGCCAAAAGTTGTAAGCAACTAATCACCACCATCATCTCATCTTTATTATTCATAATCTTAACAATTTCATGCTATATATATAGTTACTATGTTGATTCATGATGTACATATACTCAATCACATGTTTTAATTCACATATTGTCGTAAAAGTAACAAACTAGTAAACTAGTCATATTCTACACATTTGATACCATTGAAACCAGTCACATATGGATTTTCTAACTTACATACTATGGGAGAAAAGATAAAAAGGTAAACATAGCAACTTGAATCACCCGAAACGGACAATCGAGTCAAAATTTATAGTCAAAAGAAGTTAGCGAAAACCTAGAAACGCCAAATAGCTTACTGTGGGGTCTGTCCAAGAATAAGTGGTACTTCTGGTCCGAATCATCAAAACGCTTAAAGAGGCCATTATCTTTCAAAAACTGAAACTGCCCTATATATAGTCTCACAAGTATACTTTTGTCACAACTAAAAGCAAACCAAGAGGCCTAATGGCCATAAGCCAAGACCACGGCTACGGCTAAGGTCAAAGCTGAGTCTCAAGACCATGGTAGTCAAGACCAAAGCCACGGCAAGGCCATGGCTGAAGCCTCAAGGCTTATTTACCCAAGACCGTTAACTAAGGTGATCATATTTATGAAACGACGAGAACTTGTAAAAACATGATAAACTTATTTATATAACAATCTTCACTCAAAACATATGTTGTATCTACTAAGTGCTACAATAGTAAGGAGCTTCATGTGAGGGGTTTCATTTGAGTAAAATGTATCGACGAGTTGCTGGATTTACGATTTAAAGTGTCCTAGCTCCTCGAACGTTTACTGCATGACCTCTGAATTATGATGGCCCGAACGGTAGTACGATATCTATAAACTAAATACGTTTTCACATATTAAAGATCTTACTATAAACATCAAATGATAATTGACTACATCATGATCAACATAGAAATATATATAGAATGGTTTATGTTTTCCTAAAACATTATTCCAAACTTAAGTCGCAAAGTTTCATTTTTAGGTTGCACGTAGAAGTTTTCCGACTTATCCATCACATCTGTTAAAGTACTTAACATCATTAACTCTCGGTGAGTTCATAGCCCCACTTTCTATTACTTAATTGTTTTACAAACCCTTGGGGGAGATACATGCTTTATTTTAAACCGAACACATTGCTTTCAAACTGTATACTTATCTGATTGTTTTATTAGCACTAACTTACCGCATTTGCCAAACTTAAGTCCCTAAATCATGAATCATTAATCACTAGTGAGAGTGGGCGTGAATATTGTGAATAGATCTATTGGGATTGACGAATCCCGTTTGTGTTGACCGGGTAGGCAAACAAATGCACTATATTTGAGTAACATTAGGTAAAAATGGCAATTTTACCTATTAGAGCTCATACCAACAGTTTCTCCAATTAATATTGGAACACGTTAACACCTTGATTGCATGATGCTTAGTCTAATAACAATTGTTTTGCTTTCAAACCATTGGTGTGAATTTATAACTCACACTACAAACATAATGTGTTCAACCATCAAACAAACTCTATGAATTTCACTCAACCTTTGTGTTGACAGTTTAAGCATGTATTTCGTGTCCATAATGTCTGTCGGCACGGAAGAGCAAGGACTAGATCAAGAAGGCTATAAATATTTTATCATTCACAAAACATCAAAGACTTTATATTGATGTATTTTGTAAACAATGGAACCAACGGGACCTATTTTGTAAACTCTGTTATATTTGAATAATTTGAATGATAAATCATTTTTAAAACGACTCCTTTAGAGATCGTTTCTATTGTTATATTTGTTGCCATAAAGTAACACCCGCTTGAATTCACAGATCACGAAATTGGGGGTGTTACAAGATATACCCAAGACCGTGTTTAGAACTCGATATGGCCATTATGAATTCCAAGTAATGCCATTCGGTTTAACTAATGCACCTGCTGTATTTATGGACCTCATGAATAGAGTATGTAAACCATATCTGGATAAATTCGTCATCGTGTTCATTGACGATATTCTTATCTACTCTCGTGATAAAGAAGAACATGCGGAACATCTGATAATTGTCCTGAAGTTACTCAAGGATGAAGAATTGTACGCAGACTTTTCCAAATGCGATTTTTGGATTGAGACAGTCACATTTCTTGGTCATGTGATCGACAGTGAAGGAATCCACGTGGATCCCGCAAAGATCGAATCCGTAAAGAATTGGTCAATACCCACCAACCCCACTGAAATTCGTCAATTCTTAGGACTTGCTGGTTATTATCGGAGATTCATCATAGGTTTCTCGAAGATAGCCAAACCATTGACCGAGTTAACCCAGAAAACGAAGAAATTCGAATGGGGAGACGATCAAGAATCGACTTTCAACTCCTAAAGAACAAGCTTTAAAGCACCCATCTTGGCACTACCAAGGAGTAGAAGATTTTGTAGCATATTGCGATGCTTCACACATGGGTTTAGGCGCTGTTCTCATGCAAAGGAACAAAGTGATTGCTTACGCATCACGACAACTCAAAACTCATGAGAAGAATTATACTACTCACGATCTAGAACTTGGCGTTGTGGTATTTGCACTCAAGTTATGGAGACATTATTTATACGGAACCAAGTGTATAGTGTACACTGATCACAAAAGTCTTCAACACATCTTAGATAAAAAAGAACTTAATATGCGTCAACGTCACTGGCTAGAATTGTTCAGTGATTATGACTGCGAGATTCGTAAGAAAAAAAGACGAAAACGTATAAAAACAAACAAAAACGTAAGAAAAAAGGACGAAAACGTAAAAAAATGACAAAAACAGATAAAAACGTATAAAAATGAACGAAAACGTAATAAAAAAATTAGGGACTAAATTTGTAATACCCCACAATCACAGGGACCTTACTTTTAAGGGTATTTATGTCATTTACTGTTAGTTTTAATGGTCAAACTAACGAAAATATTGGTAAAAGGACCAAACCCGATACGGGTCACAATCATAAAGAAAGAATCTGTTAAAAAAAAATAGGGACTATTTCCGTTAAAGCCGACAAACCACATGGACCATTTATAAAATTAACTCTTTTTGAAAAATTAACAAATGTTTGTGACACAATTTCTACGGCTATACAAGTATGTTGGCAAAAATAATTGTTGTTGTAATCGGAGATGGAGCTATAAATAAAAATAAATATTTTATAAGATATATGAAGTATATTTAATTTAAGAGATTATAAAACATATTTTTTTACACTCTTTTACAAGTTGTGTCAAATGAGGTTACGATGGGTGTCTATATTCATGTAAAATGTTTGATTTTATGTGGGTGCTTTACTTAAATCAAAAAGCTATGATTCTTTGGAGTCGAGAGTTTGCAACTCACAAGAATCAAAATAAACTGTTAGCTACCATTAAAGGAATCACGTAAAGTTTGACATTAAATCTCTCCACAGTACAAACATGCACTTTTACATAATGATAAGTATTACTTACGTATTTTTACAGCTAATAACTCACACAACAGAAAAAGATAAGATAAAGGCTAAAAAAGGTGACATTGACCAAGTTGCACTTCTTGTTGGTCTTTTCGAATTGGTACATTAAAACATCATTTACGTTGCTATCTATTCAACTTTAACTAATACTACGTATTTAATTAAACCATATAAAAGTGTATGAATACATGTAAATTTCATTTTCCAAATATTCATGAACATCACCTTCATCATACATTGAAAACTACATAATTAACAAGATCAGATAGGAATCATATCCAAATCTTATATATATCGAAATACGATTAAGCAATATACATCTGTTAAAACAAGATGAAATTCTGCAAGAAATATCAGGAGTACATGCAAACACAAGATCAGAAGAAATTACCTTCTGTTGGTTTTAAGAATCTAAAGAAGATCTTGAAGCGTTGTCGTACTGATACGACTCTTTCACAAAACTTTCATCGATCACAATCATCGTCTTTGCCTCTCATCGATCCTTCTAATTCCGCTATTTGCCCTCATCATTGCCCTGGTAATATTTTCTTGCATTTATATTCTTATTCTTAGTATTGTTGAATTTATATACATAGGATTAGATACTTATTTCAAGCTAATGAGGAGTTTTAATTTGTTCATCACATTTTGTTGAGTTTTTCCTTAAGGTGCAGTGTTTGTGTAACTGTGTTATGATTGTTACTTTTTTGTATAGTGTGTGATGGAACGTTCTTTCCTTCTCTTCTGAAAGAGATGTCGGCAGTGGTTGGATGTTTCAACAAACGTGCAAGAAAACTGCTTGATGTACATCTAGCAACAGGGTTTCGGAAGTACTATGTTTGGTGCAAAGACAAGGTACAAGGAAACCATGGTGCTTTAGTTAAAGAAGGAAAAGACCTTGTTGGGTACGCAATTATCAATGCCATTGCTATGCGTAAAATTCTCAAGAAATATGACAAGGTGGGTATCTTTGATTTAGATGTGGTTATTTTGGATTATTTACTGGTTAAAAAGTTAAATTCAGTAGGATTTTTTTTTTTTTTTTCAAACGGGTCATATTGGTCATATAAAAAATTTAGCTAAATGAGGAACAAGGAAACATGTTGAAAGTCGCCCATGTGACAAAAAATTGGATTATTACTGAAACACTACAATTTTATTGTTGAAATCTTGGACAAAAACTGTTTCTGGTTCAACTTACTACAACTACAAGGCCAAAAGGTCGGAAATCATGGTTACCAAAAAAAACTACAAAGTTGTCTTACCTGTGTTATATAACCGTAGGTACATTACTCTAAGCACGGGCAAGCGTTTAGGTCACAAGTCCAAAGTATGCACATGGAGATCCTTCAGTCTCCATGGCTATGTGAACTTATTGCCTTTCATATTAATTTGAGGGAAACAAACATAAACACGAAAAAAGCCTCTGAATTATTTGAGGGTTGTTCTCTTGTGTTCAATGACGGCAAACCATCACTTTCCTGTGAGCTTTCTGATACCTTCAAACTTGAGATTGATTTGACCTGTTCTATATGTTTGGTAAGTCTTCTATTAATCTTTCTCTTTATTATTGGCTTTATGTTTATGTAAGTCTTTCTATATGTTTTATTACTGTCTGCATTGTTTATGTTCCGCTTGTTAATTGGGCCAAGCGTTGACTAATTCCAACTCTTTGCAGTTTGCCTGTTTGGTAAACTTTGTGTTTCATATTCATGGATTAAAACCAGGAATGTAGTTTTCCCAACATTAGATTGACTCAAGATTTCATGGAATTCTTAATTACCAATGCAAAACAATTTGTTGAACTTGATAGTCATACGTACTCTTTTTCAGAACACCAGACTGTATTCAATGTTTTATTTATTTATTTATTTGCGTTATGAGTGATTTAAGAATGACTTTTCTGCAAAATTCTGCTGATATTATTACCGATGAACGTTTTATCCCTTCATTTTATTTTTTCCGCCTGTATATTATTACAAAACTCTGCTAATTTTATAACGAAGAACTGTCTGTCCTTCCATTTTATATTTTATTGAACAGGATACCGTATTCGATTCAGTGTCTCTTACTTGTGGGCATATCTTCTGCTACATGTGTGCTTGCAAGTCTGGGTCAGTAACAATTGTAGATGGATTAAAAGCAGCAAGGCACACTTCAAAATGTCCTCTTTGCCGAGAGGTATGAATCAAGCAATGCTGGTTTTCATGAAGTAGCATTAACCCATTTACTGTAGTCTGTAGAGAATGAACATGTCGTTTTGGTTTATTTACAGGCGGGTGTTTATGAAGGAGCTCTTCATTTAGATGAGCTTAACATTCTGCTGGGTAGAAGGTACAATTTATTAGCCCTATACTTAATCAACCATAGTTGCAGAAATAAAATAAACGGTTTACTTACCAAAGTTTGCATACTTAAACAGCTGTCCTAAATATTGGGAGGAAAGACTACAACACGAAAGAGTAGAAAGGATTCGACAGGCAAAAGAACACTGGGAATCCCAGTCACGGGCATTTCTCGGTATTTAAACAGAAGTATTTTCATTCCAAGCCCTCGAATAAATTAGCACCCGCATTATATGTGCAGAAGCCTTGTTTAAGTTTTATATTGTTTTATGATTTATTTTCAAAATCGTTTTGCACATACAAACATTATACATCTTTATATGAATAGTTTTTTCGAGCTACGTTTAATTTATATACTTCATCTTTAAATCATAATTAGTATATAAATTTTGTTATTTTGACAGAACACAATAATTACGAGACATAAGAGAGACCTCATAAATCAAAGTAAATAGTTGCATACATTACCATGTAAACATATACGATTACAGTGAAATGTCAAAACTAGGATAAAAAATTGAAATTTTGCGGTAAAATACAACTTCTGGTGACTAACAGAGTACCATCTCTAGCATAGTTCTCGAACTAGGTAATAAATCAAAGGGGAACGAGCATTGGATTCTTATCTTTATACATGTCATATCTCTTGCACAGCTTCTCAAGTGTAGCAACAGAATGCTGCAACTTGTTAAGTTTGGTATCCATGAACATGCGCTGCACAATGAGAAGCGAGTGAGTAGAAGAAAAAAATAATCTTATTGGAGTAATATGATTATTGTAATCATAGCAGACAAACTATGTGTTTATTATTTCTCGACAAGAAGAGCTTTGATTAACCCGATAAATACCAAATGTTACCCGCTCAGCTAAACTTTTACCATGTCACATGCTAATTATTAAATCATGTATCCTAGCATGTGAATTTCTCACCTGATAATCATCCCCATATTTGTCTACGAGTCTTTTGATATGAAGCCGTTGAATAGCGGTTAGTGGTTGCAACGGGGCAGATTTTCCATCAGTACGGTGTTTCCCAAGCGCTGTTTTTACATCTGCGATACCAAATATATAATTATATCATTATAGGGCTGACCCTTTATCAACTAAATATAAAATGTTGGCAATAAAATGGCGTCAAAAACTCGAAAAGAAGATAAAATACAGGTGAGCAGAAGAAACAAAGGAGTAATTAGCCAACTTGCATCAATATAATACCACATAATAAAGAAGTTCAGGTGCAGTTGATGATTAAAAAAATGTGTATGTGCCTTAACACATTCTGCAATAGGATACTACTATACTAGGATGTAATAACAGCCAATATATAAAATGAACAAGAAACAAACTTTCAGTCTATGTTTCACTAAATCAGGAAATAAAATGATTTCGCCAGTGAAAACGTTTTCTTTCAGGATCCCTTCTGATTGTAAAACGCGTTGTGAAACAAATTATTGTGGACTGGTGACTTTTGAACTTTTTCCGTCAAAATAATCAGATCGAAATAGCAAGAAATGGGTTGTTTGGTATACTCGCTTAATAACATTAACAAACTTTGATCAAATGTTTACTTGAGTTTCTAATTAGCAATAATATTTTGTTTTATCACGAAAAAATGTGACAAACGGGTCAAAAAGTATACACCAAACTACCAAGTCAATCTTGTCGGTTAACAAGATATTTCATTTCTGTCAAATACATTATAACACCTTACTCTATTCCTGAGCTAAACAGGGATTTCAATCGATGTCATTAATACTGTTGCAAACCCTATTAAATCATTGTTTTATTAAGCTGTAGGAAAATTGATATGCTCATTCACACATTATCCATAACTAATGTACTCGTAACTTCTATTCCAAAAACAACCTAACAAACCAACTCTAACATGTTAGAAACGATGGAATAACAAATGAAATAGCGAATGTACAAGGAAATCTCTATTTAGCTCATGATTTGACTAAGGTGTTGCCATATGTATCCAAAGAAATACAACCATGTTTTTGCAGCCCGAAAAAGGTGTATCGATGTTTGGGGAAAACGAAAAATCTCCTTCACCAACAAGTAAGATTGGGTGATTGTAGGCATAACAATTAACCCCGTTTACCACCTTCGACAGCAAAACCCGAAACTCAAAAGCAAATTCATAGTGAAATAGAACCTCATTTATCGACCCTTGTTCATAATGAGACCCAACTCCCAAGAAGCAAAAACATAGCCTGCTGGTCTGCCTACTAGCAGGTGATAGTGAACCAACTAAAATGCACAAAACTATATAAAGAGTGTGCATTGAGAGCGTATCATATATATTCATGCCGGTGGACTCCTATTCCATAAAACTTATACACCAAAACATTACAAATCACTTATGATAGTTTACAATAATAACGTCTTTCATAGCTTGCAATAAGCATCTAACCATAAATTGTTTCGGTAACAGCCAAAATGTTATACACGCAATACACTTTCACAATTAACTATCGACATCATCAAAACGCATTCAACAAACTAAATCAATCAAAATAATAAAAGGGTGTTTGTTTTAATATCAAACGCGCGAAAATAAACAGAAAAAAATCTTTAAAAAAAAACTCACCATCTTCTTCGAGCTCGCTACCCGAATCAATAGGCTCAAACGCATCCATAGGCCCATCTAGTTTCGGAGGAGGCAACTGCAAGGACTCACTCTCAATAATCTTGGAAGTACGGTTACGAACACCCAACAAGTTGGGGTTGGAAACAACGCCAAATGTTTTATAGTTTTCTAAAACACTGCCTTGGTCATCCCATTTGATTTTTGACAAGTCTACTATTGATTTGAGCTTAGGTGGGATTGTGAAAGCTGGTTTGAATACGTTTGGGTTTTTCTTTGGGAGACCTACTCGGACTTTGTTGACCCTTGAACGCTTGTATTTTCTTCTTGATCCACCCATGATTTGTGTCTGTGTTTTTGTCAAGTGGGGCTGGAGAAGTGGTATGTGATGGATGGAGGGAGGGTTTATTAGGGTTTAGGATTGGGGTTGTGTTTTTGTCTTGTTTAATATAGTTTGGACTAAACTACATTAATGGTCCTTGTTGTTTATACCAAATCATGAATTTGGTTTCTAACTATCAAATGTTGTGAGCTGACACAAGGAGGTAACTACAAGTTAAAAGTGGTTTTATGAAACAATCAAGGATGCGTTTTGCGAAATTAGCTGAAGTAGGAATAGTAATGGGGTGTGTTTGCAGAAGGGCGACTGATGACGTATAGCACGTATGGCAGGCTTACTAGGCCTGATTCGTGCTATACACATACTGGGCTCAGGCCCAACAACGAGAATTACTACAAACATTTGACAAACAGTAAGCCCAATAACGAAATTGGCTATAGTCCAGACTAAAAGACGCATGCATGATACTTAGCTGACCAAACCTCTGGCCGCGAAAGGTATCTTGTGTCCACATCCGTGATTAACACGGAATCTTGTCCGACAAGAGTCCGACTCCGGCAGCCAACTACTATATGCGAGTAATCAGGAAACCCTAGCGGTAAACCTAGCCTATAAAAGGGGCTCTAATCCCCATACAAGGTACAACTTTCTCTCTTATAATAGCACACATACTCTTATTTCTCGACAAGAATGTGTTACTTACTCTCGCGGAGTCTAATTGTGGGGTTCGTCCCCACGGTAAGGCTAACGGTTTACTCTTTCTTGTGCAGGGAATTCAATCAAACTACTTGGATTAGTACAAGTTCAGCCCACCAACAGCTTGTTAGCCCAATCCAACAAGCAATACTAACACCCATTACAACCCGTCACACTTTTTGTACTAACAAGTTGGCGTCATCCGTGGGACCCAGTACACAACTGCGTTCTTGAAAAATGCTCACTGTAGGCACTCGGTCTGATCCAACTCCCGCTCCCGTATCCGCGGTACGGAACACGGCGGGAAAGGGAAACGATGTAGCTCTGGTGGAACTTGAGGGGCCCGCGTCCAACGCAGCCGTCAAGAAGTACTGTGATAAGTACTATGACCAGATCCTTCCGATTGTGACAGAGAAAGTTCGGAAGCAAGAAGAAAGGGCCAAGGTTGTAGAGGCACTAAAAACTCGGTTGAACTTCCGTGAAACGTCACAGCACTCCAAGTCCGGAAGACCGACTAGAAGGAGAGATTTGAGAAAAAAGATCGAATCTCGAAAGCGCCGGAACGCACGAGAAGGCTCTGAGCCAAAGCATAGCCGATCCAGGTTACCAAGAAAGAAAAATGTTGAAAGAGAAGAGGTGTTCAAAAGGTTGCGCAAGGATGTGTTCCACAGGAGATAAGGAAAAAGGTTTCTCCATGTACTCCAGAGATCCAAAGAAACCTGGTCGTCGCGACTCTCAAAAAGAGGAGGAAAGTGGTTACCATAACTCCTATTCGCGGAGAACAGAACCCTATTCCGGAGGACACGAAGATAGCCTGGCATACTCGCGGAGGACTGATCGACTTTCCGAAAGTGAAGATAGCGGAGGCGAACACTAGAGGTCCGGATCCAAAAAGCAAAAGTCAGATGTCGATGACAAGGACTTAGCCAGGCCATGGGTATGCAAGGAGACCGACCAATTCACTTCGCGCATTCGCTATTTCGACATGCCCAAGAAGACACGAATGCCCACTAATGTAAAGACGTACGACAGAAGCGAAGACCCCGAAAGATCACCTAAAAATCTTTCAAGCAGCTGCAAAAGTGGAACGTTGGGCCATGCCAACCTGGTGCCACATGTTCAATTCCACGCTTACTGGATCCGCTAGGGTGTGGTTTGACGATCTTCCGCCAGAATCAGTAGATAGTTATGAAGAGTTGAAAGAGGTCTTTCTAGCAAATTTCATTCAGCAAAAGAAATGCCATAAAAGATCCTGTGGAACTCCACCACATCAAACAGAAAGGAGAAACTACGGAAGACTTCGTGAAGAGATTCAAGGCAGAAAGTAGGGTCGTCAAAGGAGCCCCTGAAGTCATGAAAATCTCCAGCTTCATGCACGGGATTACTAACCCCGAGCTAATCAAGCGCTTGCATGATAAAATAGCCAAGTCGGTAGATGAAATGATGAGGGTAATTGCATCCATCTTACGAGGAGAAGTGGCCGCAGGCAATCACAAAAAGAAGAGATCGTTTCCCCAAGCGCCATGGAAGTCACACGAACCTGGGCAGAAGCAATGCTTCAAAAAGGGATACAGAAACCAACTCAGGACGGAAAGGAAGCAAGATAGGTTTAGTCTCCTCTCCAAGACACCAAAGGAAATATTGGCGTTGGAAAAATCGAAATTCAAAACTCCTCCACCAATGATCACACCAATCGAAAAAAGAAACACCAACAAATATTATGAGTTTCACGGAGAGGTGGGACACAATACAGATGAGTGCATGCATCTGAAAAGACAAATAGAAGAATTGCTAAGAACTGGGAAGCTATCAAACGTAATAAAGGAACTAAAACAAAACAGCGGAAAGGATCAATCCAAAACGCCCAAAAAAGGAGAAACATCTGGAAAGGATAAACCTTTTGTGATCCTAATGGTGCAAGCCCAGCAACTAGTGACGCGACAAAGGGTTACACAAAGCTTCTCTCCTAATCCGAATATCTCATTCCCGTCACTAGCAGAGACGAGCCAATGATTATTGAAGCAGAAATAGGGGCACTTCATACACCGCATGTACATTGATGGAGGTTCCGCATCGGAAATCCTATATGAACACTGTTTTGAAAGGCTCCGGCCCGAAATAAGAAAGCAAATGATACCCGCCACAATACCCCTTATTGGGTTCAGCGGAGAGGTGATATGGCCGATAGGACAAATATCATTGTTAACAAAAATAGGTGATGATGAGCACTCAACATCGGTGTGGATGAACTTCGTAATCGTCAGATCCCAGTCGCCATATAATGGAATTATAAGAAGACCAGGGGTCCGAAAGTTGCAAGCGATACCTTCAACAGCGCACGGAATGGTAAAAATTCTGGTAGAAGGGGGAGTGCTCACAATGTCTGGCAGCCGAATTGTTTCATTAGAATGCACTATGGTTTCCGAACCAGCACCACAAGCCACAACAGAAAAACAACTAGTAGAGCAACGAATACACGTAGCAATACATCCAGAGCATCCAGAGAAAACCATAGCCATTGGATCCACCTTATCAATAGAAGGACGTAAGAAGCTGTGCGACCTACTAAAGCAGAATTTAGACATATTCGCCTGGTGCCCAACGGATATGACAGGCGTCCTAAGGCACATAGCAGAGCACAACTTAAACATACGTGAGGGATACACCCCAATAAGGAAAAAAAAGGAGGCTAGGCACCAGAAAGAAATAAGGCGATCCAATAGGAGGAGGAAAAACTCGTGAATGCAGGAATCATGAAAGAAGTACATTACCACAGCTGGTTGGCCAACCCTGTGATGGTAGTAAAGCATGACGGAAGCTGGAGGATGTACGTTGACTTCAAAGACCTCAACAAAGCGTGCCCAAAGGATGGTTACCCATTGTCGGAGATAAATTGGAAAGTCGAATCACTCTGCGGATATCCCTTCAAATGCTTCCTGGACGCATGATAAGGTTTTAAAATGTACCTTTTTGAGGGGTCGTTTAAGCCCTTATTTGATCACTTTTGTATCCGTTATTACTTAATATCGTTCCTTTTCACTTTTAGGTCTCTTGAAGGCAAATTGCTGGAATGGCACTTATTTGGACGAAAAGGCGCGGATATCTGAAGAAAATGGCCAAAGTCAAGAATCAAGACACTCAAGTCTTTGAAACACAAGGGGACGGCGTCGGTGTTATCTGCGGACGTCGAGCACATGTTGTGACGATCAAGAGCCAAATTGCTTATTTTCAAGTGACGGTGTCGCTTTAAAAGAGTAGGTCGTCGCAACTCGACGGCCTAGATTTGATCCGACGGCGTCGAGGTCGAAGAGGACGGCGTCCACACGCATAAGGTGACGTCGTCGCAAGACTAACGTGGCCAAGACGAAACTCTAATAACGGCGACCCGACGGCCACAAATTAAAAGGTGAAGCCGTCGCGAATGTAATCTTATATATAGAATACAATTTTTTAGTTTTCGTGTGTAGTCTTTTGGAGTAAAACCTAAACCGAACCAAGGCTGTCTTGTACAAGATTTTAGGGTTCCAAACCCTATCTTACATCAAGATAAGTGTTTTACTTCATTAATTCAATTATGTCTTCAATTACTTGTGTGTATGCTTGCTTGTTCTCCATGTCCGGCTAATTTACTTGTGTGTTTGCTTAGGGAATATGAAACTTAATTATTGAATATTGATTGGTTGTCTCTTATCTTAATTGATAATGATCTAGTAATGCGATAGGTCATTCGTTGTGTAGTTAATGCTTGATTAATCTTTGTGAACCTTAGACTATAACACCTAGAGTAGTTGTAAGCTAAACCATCCAAAGAGTACCTTAGAGTTAGAGTTTATAAATCCTAGAGATTTTGTAGAAGAGACCCTTTGGTAGTTTCAAAGAGTTAGGGATAAACGCATACCCTACGACCTTAGACACACAACGCAATTAAGAATAAGGACGTAACAATTCAACCATCAATAGGAGATAATTAAGGAGTAATAAAACATATGTAAACACATCTTTAAAATATCATACGAGCACAAAATAATTAGACATAGACTACCCTCACCTTAGTTAATTAGATAATTAGATAAGTAGAGTAATCGGTAGAAATACCAACCCCCAAATCCAAACCCCGAGATTCGTACCTTTCCATTTCCTAAAAAATATAAAAGATAAAAATAATCTTCCTCAACCCCAACCTTAGCATAGTAACCTCTCACTAGCATTCCTATTCCCTAGAGAACGATATCAATTCCCGTGGCTTACCCTAATACTACACTACAACGATTAGGTTCATTTGCTGGGGTGTTGAAAAACTTGCTCGACGAAAGGAAGTTCCTTTTACCCCGAACGACGCGTGTAGCGTTATCAAGTTTTTGGCGCCGCGCGGGAATAGAATAGCTAGTTAGGAGTTCACTTCACTTAGGTTTCTTTGCTTAATTCCTATCAAGTAAATTTTTCTCAATTTTAGCTTCCTCGTAGTCTATCCCCTTCTTCGTGACCTTTGTTCGTAAAACCCATCACTTTTCATCATGGAAGGTGATAACCCACCACCATTCATCAACCTACCACCAAATGACCCGCCAAGAGGCCGTACTCTTGGTGAATACTCGAGACCAAGCCACCTAGGTTATAGGAACACCATTGAGCTTCCGATCAAGCCCAAACTACGGCTCTGCGATCCGCCACCATCCGGTTGGTGCAAAAGCGGATGTGCATTCCATGGACTTCGTTCAAGATCCTAATCGACATCTTAAGGATTTCCTTAAAATTGTCGATTCCATCGACCTCGATGCTACTACTCGGGATACCACGCGCTGCGTCTCTTCCAATTCTCTACGGACCAAGCTAGTAATGGCTTGAGCGACTTCCGCCGGCTCCATCTCAAGTTGGGATGATCTCACCTCTCGCCTTGCTCAATTTTTCCCACCGGGAGAACCACTAAACTTAGACGAGACATCTTGATGTTTCAACAACTTCAAGGCGAGTCTCTACAAAGCATGACTCGATGCAAGGACCTAATCCGTAAACTCCTCATCATGGCATTGATCTTTGGCTTCAAATCCAAATCTTCTATGACCATATTGATTTCATCACCGACGATCCATTGATCAAGCCGTGGTGGAAGGCTCGGTGAATTTAATGCAGAGAAATCTTGGGATGTTATAGAAGAGCTTGCTGATCAAAGCTACGAAGATTGGAATGAATTTCTTGAAACCCCTGTTAAAGTAGTTAATGCCATATCAACTCCTCTTGAATCTTCCGTCACCGAGGAGCAAATGAGTGCTATTGAGAGAAGGATTGATTATCTGATGGAAAGGCATAAAAGAGCTCCAGTACAAATCCTCGAGAAGCGATTAATTCCGCCAATTCCACCAACCACCCAACACCCTTTCGAATCCCCAAGTCATGAGCAAAACCCCAATTCGAAAGGCGCTTCCATTCTACTTCCCAATACCACTCTCACCAAGCTTTAAGGAACAAATGAGGGAGTACATGGCAGGTGATACGGAGAGATTAGCCAAATTTGAAGAGGAGGTTTATAGGCAAAGAGAGAAATGCAAGCAAAATGACGAAATGATGAACCCGGTAAAAGAATATACCAAGACAAAAGTTCCGAGAAAAGGTACTAGTAAGAAGCGACGATTATCCTCCCACTGCTTTGTTAACGCCATTTCCATTATGCCCGAGGATGGAAAGGTTGAGGTGAAGAAAACCGAGGAAAGCAAGAGGAGGAGTCTCGAACCTAATAATGAGCCCGAGACCATTGAGTACTACCTTAAGCACGAAATTAACAAAAACCATTGCAAACCAAGTAAACAACTTTAGGTACAATGAGGTTCTTAGGGAAGCCCTTGAAGGAAAAATAACGGAAGAAGAGTATGACGCCATGCATATGGGACCTCATGAGTGGTTCTAAGAAACCAAGAACAAAAAAAGAGACACCACAGGGAACTTCGTGATACCATGTAGCATAGGTGATTTTGATAATATAAATGCCTTAGTTGATCAGGGGTCTGATGTGAACATAATGCCATTATCAATCTATAATAAGTTGACTAGGGAAAAGCCAGCCAAGACCGATCTTAGACTTTCCTTAGCTAATCACACCTATGTTTACCCTATAGGAATCGCGGTGGATGTTTTAATAGAGGTGGCTAATATCGTTTACCCGGTAGATTTTATGATCATAGATGTTGAGGAAGATAGAAACATGCCACTCATTCTTGGGACACCATTTCTGGCCACCGCCAAAGCAACCATCAAATGCGGGGAGGGCATCGTGATACTTAAAAGCGGAAAAGGGTACGCTAGAATACCCATTGTTCCAAGGTATCCTCTTAAGATCATGGAAAGGATCACGGTGAGAGTCCACAAGTCCCTAGCAATGTGGTTAAGAAGAAAATGAACGATTGGGAAAAAGGGCTTAGAGATTTTATGGTTCAAGGCACGCATGCAACATTGTGGAAGCCCGATAAAAGTTAGGAAATAATCCCACTTCGATACCAAAACACAAAGGAACCCTAAGGAATTTCTGAAGGGAGAAAAAGTACTCTTATACAAATCACGGATAAGGGCATTACAAGGTAGAAACAAACCAAGATGGTTTGGGCCTTTTTCGGTAAAGGAAACCAATCTAAAGGATAAAACCGTCACCATAATAGACAACGTTGGCAAGGAGTCCACGGTAAGCATACAACGTCTACGCCCTTTTGACGAAGGGAGAGCGAAGGAAAGAGGTGACGGTAATGAAGTCACGTAGGAGCACGACTACGAGTCTAGCTAAAAGACTCATAAATAAAGAAAAGCGCTTCGTGGGAGGCAACCCATGCTTAATTGTTTGCTTGTTTGATGTCATATATTTTTTATTGATTGCTTATTCTCATGTTTAAATTTGTAAAATGCTTTATTTTGTTTTTAACCTCGTCTTAATTACATATAAAGGTATTTTACATAAAGGATAAGTGTAGGGAGGATTACACACGTTTTCAAAAGAAACGTAAACATGAGAATTTCAATTGATTAAAAGATATACATGTGTGTTTGTTCGAGTCAAATGCTTGTATCGAGTCATAATGGATGTTTTGCGAAAATTTTTGATTCTAAAATGTACATTTTCTGAATTTTTCCAAAAATCGCAGACCGCTTTTGTCGGGATAACCCGACGGCATCGAGATCGCAACTGACGGCGTCGGGAAGGAGCAAAATAATCGATTACTTTTTCTCGTTTTCGAGCTACTTATAATTTTTGGAATTTTCGGTCTTAATTTTCCGAAATTTCAGAAACATCCATTCCACAAGCATTATATCCTAGTTTAGTAGAGTCTTATATATATTGTTACCGCCGATTTTACGCGAAGGTTTCGTTTGTTTTCTTCAAGTGTGCGGGTTTAATTTATCAAGAAGAAGATACATAAGATGAGAAGGAGCTTTTCACGCAAACGTTCTTCTTGAAGAAAATATAACCACCACTTTACACGGATCCTACCGAGCTAATCGGGGAGTACTAGTTTCTTTCATCTTTTATTACCTTCCATTATCATAACTTTGATACTTTCGGGGAACATTGGGGACAATGTTCAGTTTAAGTGTAGGGAGGGAAAATAAAATGAGAACTTTGAAACTATGCTTATCCTTGATTATTTGCTTTGTCCAATTTCATTTGTGTAATAAACCATGAGAAAATGTCGGTTAGGGTAATTTTGGCACCAAATTTTCAATTTTTCATGACATATAGGAGTGGGCCATTAGTCTTAATAAAGCGTCTCATGGATAGGAAATTGCATGACTAGCACAAAAACCCTTTACCACTTAAATTCCACCCAAAATATGAGGATCACCCTTAGATTAGTAGGAATTAAAGCATTCATCTTTAATGCTTAGAGTGTGAACCGGTAGTATATTAGATTCTAGAACTTGTTTTGTGATGCATCCCGAGATCGCTAGTAAGACTACACTTGTGTAGTTAGGAATAACTAAATGATAAGAGGCATTAGGATAACCCTTGTTTTATACCCGTAATATAATTACTTCTTCCACATCGGTTGAGTAATTCCCCCACACCTTTGCGTTGTACTCATCTTTAGTACACGATACCCATAGTTAACCCCTCAGAGCCTATCCTTTTCGCGGTTCTCGTGATGTTTCGGTTTTCCGGAATAACAATGAAGAGCATTGTTTACACCCCACCCCCAAATGTACACCCAAATCGCCTTAGCCTACCCTGTATGCACTCACTTTTAGTGCATTATTGTTATCACCCTAAGAACCCTTAGTTCAATTATCTAGTTGCTTGCATAAGTTGATAAGTCGAGTCATATCCTTTGTACACAGTTTTGGGACGATTGAGACTCATGGGAAAAGTTAAACTTTGTGGAATGACGGGAAGGGAACGTTCAAATTCCTTTTATTTGCGTAATAATGTACTCCAAGTGTTTTGATCTTTTCAATTCGGGTCAAATTAGTTTTAGAGTAATAAAAACTCATGTGTAGGGATGTGCCTATAAATCCCTATCATTTTGATGTTACTATAGAGGATGGTAGAGTAAAAGTGTATGAAAAAAAAAAATAAATAAAAAAAAAATAAAAAAAAAAATAGAAAAAGAGAAAAAAAAAAGTAGAGTCAAAAAAAAAAAAAAAAAAAACATACGGCTACCATCCTACATCTATCTTTAATTTATGTTTTTTATTTCGGTTATCTAGAGTCTAGAGTGTCGAGTCTTGGCTTAGCAACGCCATTCTTCGCATGCTTGTAACAAAAGATTTTTGACTTACCACCACTAAATAGCCTATCCTACCAAACCCTTTGTTTCCTACCGTAAGCCTAACATTACAACCCTTTAAAAGTCCTCTTGGATAGTATTTCCTAGGTGCTTACCAAAGCGATGGAGGTTTGATCTAGTCTCAAGCCTATGGTAATCTATGTACTAGGACCGGTTAATGAGTGTTTATCTTCCATTTCGACATTGTTATATTTTATATACACCGAGAGATGTGAGTATCCAAACACCCCATGTGAGGTGCTAGTTGATGAGTGTGTAAATACTCATCATTTTAGTCAATCTGAATCGCAAAACGTTTAAAATGCTCACAAATGCATCAAAATCTTGAAAATATTCCAAAATTGCATTTTATATGTTTCGGATGCAAAATGTTTAAAATCGATGAAAAATGAGCAAAGTTTGCGAATTGGCGCTTCAGTCCCCAAGTTTCTAAAATTATCAAAAATAGTCCATGAGCCATAATTTCAAAAGCAAAAGTCACCGAAGGTCCTTTTAAAATCATAAGTTGTCAAATTTAGTCCTTTGGTGAAAAATATAAAAAGTTTGAGAAAATTACAAAATTGGTCCTTCAAGTCTCAAATTTGGCAAAAATGGCCCCTGGAAAATGGCAAATTGGCAAGTTTGGTCCTTGTACTTATTGAGATTGTCAATTATGGTCCCTTGAAGCAACTTGGCAGAATTGGCAGAATAGGTCCCTCTATTTTCAGAAAGTACAACATAGGTCCTTGTTTATTTAATACTTTAAACCTATTTTGGACCCTATCCAAACCCTTGGACCCCTGTCATAATACCCTTTTGACCCCCCTGCCCACTTGAACCCCTGTGGTCAAAAACCAGTCAAACAAATACCAACCCCTTTCCCCGTTTTCCCTCCCTTTGTCTGCCCACCATACCCAGCCACCAACACAGCCACCCAGCCTCCTTCTCACCTCACCATGTCCCCCCTCCACCTTAACAAGCTTCCAAACCTCATTTAATGCTTCCCTAACCTCTCACTCAACCCCACATGGATAAAAAGAAATTTGGCGCCAAAATCGATTTGAATGGCGGGATTGATTTTAAGCCATCCAATAGCTAGGATTGGTGGGATTTCATCGGTGTGAGAGAAGATCTTTGGATATAAAAAGAAAGCAAATGGAGCAAAGAAGAGAGTCTACTAGTTTTTCATTTTTTTACTTATGTCGTTTTTATATTAAATCTTTCAATTCAGTGTAAGACTTGTAATGTTTTGTTAAATTGTATCAACTTTAAGTATTCAAATGTATTGAAACTCATTCCAAGTACCAATTTCAGTTTAATGTCATAATCCTCAATTTATGTCAACTGTTGCAAAATTCCAAGTCTAAGTCTTGTTTACAAGCTTCAAACAGCTCATCTCTCAGTTCTAATAAGCTTATACAAGCTTATTATAGCTTTTTATAAGCTTAAAATCAAGTTTCAATCCCTTTTGTATCTTGGTCAACAAAAGTCAACTGGGTACTCAAATGGCAATGGAAATGGTTAAGGGGTGATGCAGTGATAGAAATGGGTTGATTTAGATTCCAGTGGGTTGGTTTATATTGGTTAGTGGTTCCTTGGGAGTTGTTTCAGGCCATTGTGGCCTAGGACCACTTGTAAGTCATTTTTAAAATTTCATATGCATAATCTGTCTTTGTAGTTGTAACCAGTTTTAATCTCTTTAAATAGTTGTATTTAGAGTATTTGCACTTATTTGGATCAGTATCATGGGTTAGTTTAGAGTTTAGATCAGTTTTGAGTTTTAATCAATGTATTAAGGGGTGTTTGGTTCATAGCATAATCTGTCCCATAGGCTTGTTCAGTGCTCTAGGTTTGTTTGTTCATGCTTGTTCACTCCATATACACTTATACATGTCTTATTCTCGTACGTGATATCGTCAAAAAGTCAAAATCCACTTAAACAATCTCAATATTAATCGTTGAGATTTTTGAAATCCAAAATCTTGTTTTATGTTCCAAAGTCATAAATAAAGCTTGCAGAGGTTTGATTTCTTCATATAACATCAGTCTTAGCACTTAAAATCAGTGGTAAAGTTCAAAAAAGTCAAAGTTCATTATTTCTTCAAAAGTCAAAAAATCCAAAAACCTGTTTTTGAGCCAACTACAAGGATTTTTCTTGAATTCATCTTTGGGTCTTATCAAGTGGGATTTGGCATTTTAGAAACTTCAACTGGTCTTGTTACTTATCACCATTTTTGTAAAATTTTACAATTTTTATAAAAGCTCCAAACAAGCCCTTCTTTTAGGCCATAACTGCCCTGCTCCATGGGTCAGTATTCACTGAGATTTTCTCAGATTTTGTGCAAGGTGCACAGGGCTCAATAGAGCTGGTCATGGTCTGAATTTTTGTGCATTTGGTCTCACCCAGGTCTAGTCTAGGTTCCAATTGATAGTTTTCCTTTTTAGCTTATATTCAAGCTTGTGCTTGTGTCTAAAGTAGCACCCTTTAACTGTTTTAGCTTATTGTCTCATATCATCAATCGATGTAGATTGCTAATCGAGGTCATGTCTTGTTGTTTCTGTTGCATTTAGGTTCTCTTAGCTTATTATAGTTCCCATTATTGCTTGGTGCCTTTTGGTGAGCTTTTGGCTCATCCAAGGTTATTCATAAGCATTTTCCATATCGCTTCATATTCCTCCTAACAAGCACCTGTTTTCCATTTTCTTATATTCCTAATAATATTTTAGACTTTTCCTGAAATTTTGAGATTTTTCCAAGCTAGTTTGATATTTTTCTTAATTTAAATTAGTTTTAAGTATTTTTAATTAGTTTTAATACAAAAATTCGTAAAAAGTTCAAAAATAATTTTCAATTTTATTAAGTTTAGATAAATATAAAAGACAAAAAATATTTTTCTAGATTTTTCTTAGTTAAATTTGTATTTTTAAATAATTTAATTAGTTTTAATAGTTTTAATTCCTAAAAATCCAAAATATTCGAAAAATACAAAATAGTTTTGAAAATTCTAGTTTGATATTTTAGACTTTTCTAAGTCTTAATATTATTTTCTAGCTTTATTTCCTATTTTCTTGTATTTTAGGTAATTATTTAATAGTTAAAATAGTTTTTAATTAATAATAATTAATTAATTAGTTATAAAAATAATTTTCTTTTTCTAATAATTTTATTTTGTCATTAGGATTGTGAAAATGTATTTTTCATATTTTTAGGACTTATATTGTGTAAGTTTCACTTTTTATTTTGTACGTTTACGTTATTTTTATTTAAACGTAAGTTTTAAGTTTTTAGTTTTAAACGTTCATCATTTTAAATATAGTGATAGCGTTTACTTAATAGATTTTATCTTTTTAATTTTCTTTAATTTGCATTTAAGCCGTTTTAATTTGTTGGCTTTTCCTGTAGTTATAATAATCCAAATTCTCCTTTTCTGTTCAAATTTCCCGATCACTTTACGTTTGATAATCCATTGCATAGCTCATTGGGACATAACGACCGGGAGACTCTATACTCTCGAGATCTTCATTGAGTTCGCTTCGAGCGCTTTAAGCTTGTTACGATGCGCCATTCATGTGGCGGGGCTTGCGTGATAAAACTTGAATTTTGCCTGAGATCAAATTTTGGCGTGCTTGAGTCAGTTGATTATCTATCGCTTAGCATTAGTTGTTTGATACTCACTCATTTGTTCATATCCATCTATCATCTATATATATCCATATTTTCTTATAAAAAAAATCCAAAACCCAAAACATCCAAAAACGTATAAAACAAAAAATATTTTTCTTTTGTTTCTATATATGTATCAAAAAAAAAATACAAAAAGATTCGCTGCGTTTTCTTTAATAAATAACAACTTAAAGATTACCACCGCAAACTAAGGCAAAGCACTACCTAACTGGGGTGCGACCATAATAAGTTCTCAACAAAAGATTCAAAACTTACCTTTGTGTCCTTGTGATTGGTGTACCTTTTCAAAAAGCCATTCATATTGTGATTATTGGTTAAGTTCATCGTTGTTTTGCCTTGATTTTGTGTTAATTGATTTTGTTGTGATATCGACGCTTCGAACCGTAAAACCCAAAAGATTCTCCTCACCCCATTTTTATAAAACGTCTTCATAATTCTCATTCTCATCCGAAAGATTTTCATAATTCCCATTTCTCTCCTTAGCTCGAGATTCCTTAGAGTTAACTCTAGTGCATGCGCACTCGTTCTTCTAGATCATTGAGTCCTTTGCGTGATCTAGCGAAATTCCAAGAAGACGTTCGTCGAGATCGTCGCCCAAATAGTCGAACCCGAGATTCGCACTATTTCAAACAACAACATGGCGTATTTAACGCACTATATGGAAATGCTCCAAGCACCCACCGAGTTATGGAGATGCCATCATTCTACCAAAGAATCAACTCGATCACTTTGAATTGATGACACATTTGATCCAACTTGTGTCTACAAATCAATTCCACGGGTTTGATCGTGAAGACCGTATGCACACATCCGTTGGTTTAACAAGTTGACTTCAACTATCAATTTCAAGGATGTTCCACAAAAAGTCATCAAGTTGATGCTTTTCCCATTCTCACTTGAGGGGCGGCCGGTTTGGTGGAAAAGAACCCCTCGATCTATCGAAACTGGGAGGATCTTGTTCAAAAGTTTGTTAATTACTTCTTCCCTCCATCAAAGACGACTAATCTTAAAATGAAATTTCGGATTTCGGAAAATTTCGATGAAAACTTTGAGAGGCATGAGAGATTCAAAGATCTCCTCGTGAAATGCCCCATCATGAATTCACCGAGCTCAACAAGTCAATATCTTTTACAATGGGTTGAACGGTAACGATCAAGATTCCTTGAATGCAGCCGCAGCGGCAATATCTTGAATCGTGACCTAAAGATGTGATTGAGATTTGCGAGCAAAATCAAAAGTTCCTATTTCTCGAAACAAAGTCAATAATCCTAACACTCTGCTCCTTCATCCAAGAACTCTTACGAGTTAGCGACTCGATAAATCGCTCTAACGGATGCCATCCGTTGTATGATTAAGGATGTTAAGGAAATCAAAAGCGAAATTCATAAGCCCGAACCAATCAAAGCCGTAAACAAGGTGTGTGAAACTTGTAGTGGTCCACACGCATTATGATTGTCAAGCAACCGATGCTTCCTTTTACCAAGCTCCCGTAGCTTCGTAAACCACAATCAATACCGACCACAGTGATCCTCACTACTGTGCACCTAGCGGTATGACACCACCGGTTTTCCTCCTGCAAAACCATGGGAATCAAAATCGCTTTGTTCGAATCAAGGACAAAATTTCAATAACTCTCAAAATTTCAATCAAAACGGAACAATTTCAACCAACCTCAACCATATCAAGCTCCAATCATCAAAGTTATCAACAACCTCCTCAAGCTCCCATGCCAAATGACTTCATGAAAATGACTGAGTCAAACATGCGTTCAATGCAAACTCGGATCAATAACATAAGAGTTGAGCTTAAAAGGAAATTGATACCACAATGTCTCGGCAGACAAATGAGTTAAAGAATATGATGAGCGGTTTCATGAACATGAATATGAACAAAGCTTCGCCATCTTCCGGAGGACTCCTGTGCAATACTATTCCCAATCCCAATGCCGAGTTGAAAGCCGTCACCACTGTGGTGGTAAGACGACTATGGACCTAAGACTCCTATGCCCCTCCTCCGTGGCAATGAGTCAAGTTACCAAGGATACAACGGACAAGGTGCATTATTCAAGCCCACGGCATCAAGACACGTCCCACCTTCGGTAGTCAAGTTTAAGTCCGGAACCCGATGTTCAAGAAAATCTTGAGCCGTAAAACACTTCCATCCCTACTCAAAAGTCTAGTCGACTTCCTTACCCATAAAGAATGAATGATGAGAAGCTCAAAGACAAACACAAAGAGCAAATGGAAAAATTTTCCAAATCTTCAATGAGCTTCACTTTGATATAAGCTTCGTTGATGCTCTCGTTCTAATGCCTAAATTTGCATCCACACTTAAAGGCTTATCGAGCAACAAAGATAAGTTGTGCGAGATGGCTAAAACCCTCTAAATGAACAATGCTCGTGCCATTCTTAATAAACTTCCGAAAAGCTTGAAGACCACGGCCGGTTTTAATCCCGTGTGATTTCTTGGGATGTTTCAATGCTCGCCTGGCCGATCTTGGCGCTAGCATTAACCTCATGCCACTCTCGGTATGGAAGAAACTGCTCTTCCCGAACTTTCATCCACTCGTATGACACTCGAGCTAGCGGATCGCACCATAACTCGTCCACTTGGGATAGCCGAGGATGTCGTGATGAAAGTGGGAAAGTTTCACTTTCATCTTGACTTTGTTGTAGTAGACTTCGATGTGCATCCTAGAGTTCCCTCATCTTGGGAGAGCTTTCTTAAGAGCAGTCGTGCTCGATTGATGTGTTTGTCAAGAGTTGACCATTCGGGTTGACAACGAAGAGCTCACATTGAATATCAACCGTAACTCCAAACCTCTATACAAGCAGTGTTGCCACAATTGATCAAAATCGAAAGAATCAATGCAACACTCTCAAATTTCACTTAAGAGTGTTCACCAAAACGTGCTTGTCACACCCCAAATTACCTGTTTTGCGGTGAATTGAATACCTTGGGAGGACCGTCATAGCATCAAAGTTACTGATTATATCGAACGACCTAAAGTGTCGCTTTGGAAAACACATCGTTTAATTTATTAAAACAATCGAGTTTACAAAGTGTAGGTGAAATGAATTTAAGTTATGGTAAATGGTAGCTTTTAGGTAAAAATAAGTTTTAAGGGATCAAAGTAAAGTATATTGTAGTTATAAAATTGTAGAAATACATTTCTCTTAAAATTTGAGTGATAAAATAATTATCGAGTAGTTTTTAAGAAAAACGTCGTAATAATATAACTTTAACGATTTATATGCAAAAATAAATTTAAAACACTAGGTAAACTCAAAATATAGTTTTTATAAACTAAATGTAAGTATAAAATATCTCGGATCATTTTTGAAAGTATCGGATTAATGTTCAAAATAATAACTCACGCGATAACGTTTATTTAATATGAAATTTACGCTTTAAGGTGAAATGAAAAATCATGAATAAATTGATATGAAATGATGAATATGGAGTTTGAGAAATGACCGAAATTGAGAATTGTGACATTCTTCCCTGTTAGAGGAATCGCGTCCTCGCGATTCGATTAATGATACTATGGCCCAAAACGCGACAAGGGTTCTAAAAGTTTATGCTCATGTATGGTTTAAATGATTATGTCAATGCTCATACATATGTCGTGACTATATCCCATTCTAAAGACATGCTCCCTTATGATTAGGTTCGATGAGGCGAGCTTTCCCATTCTCGAGCAAAATTTTAAAAAACTTTTGGTAACCGATTTTACTTAATCCCACAACTCATCAAACAAGAAGCGTCATAACGATTAGGCTAAATCGGTTTAGGTAACAACTTGTTTCTAGCTTGATCTTTGCAACTCATCAAACAAGAATCCACGCGGATCAAACCGGAAACAAGTGGTTTGAAGAAAATCTTTGAAAATTTGGCTCGATTACGGATTGCTTACTCATATAAGACTACTACCCTTCATTGCATGATTCTTCCCGAATTAGACATAGGTGATCGTGCTATGTATAATTTAGGACTAACTATGCAATGCTTGGACTAATCGACTCATATGATGTTTGGTGTTGAGTCATAAGTTCGCATGTATAAAGAATATGCACTTATAATGATATGATGAGATGCTATGATGATGTGGTTATAGTCTAGGGTCAATGATGCAACCTAGTTCTCTATAACCGATGCTCGATACCAATCACACACCCCAAATTATCTCGCTTTGGCAATTGAATAATACTTGGGAGGACCGTCATAGCATCAAAGTTACATTATATCGAACGACCTAAAGTGTCGTTTGGAAAACACATCGTTTAATTTATTAAAACAATCAGAGTTTACAAAGTGTAGGTGAAATGAATTTAAGTTATGGTAAATGGTAGCTTTTAGGTAAAAATAAGTTTTAAGGGATCAAAGTAAAGTATATTGTAGTTATAAAAATTGTAGAAATACATTTCTCTTAAAATTTGAGTGATAAAATAATTATCGAGTAGTTTTTAAGAAAAACGTCGTAATAATATAACTTTAACGATTTATATGCAAAAATAAATTTAAAACACTAGGTAAACTCAAAATATAGTTTTTATAAACTAAATGTAAGTATAAAAATATCTCGGGATCATTTTTGAAAGTATCGGATTAATGTTCAAAATAATAACTCACGCGATAACGTTTATTTAATATGAAATTTACGCGTTTAAGGTGAAATGAAAAATCATGAATAAATTGATATGAAATGATGAATATGGAGTTTGAAAATGACCGAAATTGAGAATTGTGATGATCTTGAGCTCAAAGCTTTGAAAATTACCCCGGTTCAAACAAATGGTTTGAAAGTCTGCATCAGAAGTCAAGAGTGTTCTTGATGATGACGATGATCTAGAATCGAGACTTCATCGGAAGTGGTGGAAGCGCTAGCTCTAAGAGCACACCACTTGTCCCACCTCCGAATCGGTTTGTCGCATCGAGTTTGTTAACTCGTGGATGAAACCAAACTCTCTTGATTTCATCCGAGTTGGATGATGATGTTTGTGATCCAATGGGAGACATTCTTCCCATTGATGAATTGCTCAAAAGAATCCATCATCTTCTAGTCTTATTCCGACTCTTCCATCCTTCTCTCACCCCCGATGAGGAAGATGACAACTTTTGGAATGAAGTCGATGCATTTCTTAGTGATGAGTCAATTCCAACGGAATTGATAACACTTACTTTGATCCGGAGGAGACATCCTTTTTCCGGAAAGTCCGTTGATTGAAGAACCATTTCCCACCCTCCCTCCCGGACATCTTCTTGACAATCACCATCTAAGCTTCAAGTTTAAGCTTAAAATGTCAAACCGGTGATTTGCTTCTCTCTCACGAGGAATGGACTTGCATTCTAATGTACGTCTTTATTCCATTCTTCACGAGATGGTGTAGTTACTCTTTCCTTTCTTTCGGAATGAGGACACCATCTTTGACCCCGTATCATCCCTTATAGTTTCTACTATTAACAATACCGAGGTTGTATCTCGTCGGTGTGGAACTTTCGATGTTCATATGTTTATTAACATTGTGAACGAAAGTCCGATCGAGATTGGTTTTCCACGTCACTTTCCCCATGAACAAATGAATTCGGGGTTAGTCAAGCTAGCGACTCGGTAATCAAAATAAGAGCATGCCATATGGGTTTTCACCCATATTTCGACTTCTTTCTATCTTTCTACCACCCTAGTGTGGGGGGTTGCCCATGTTTCAAAAAAAAAAAAAAAAAAAAAAAAGCCTTCTAAATAATGGCCGTAGTATTTCCCTTTACGTTCCTTGTTTCGGCATAACCGCCGGTACTTTGAATATTGAGGGCAATATTCATTTTAGTGTGGGGAATTTCACGAATTTTATCATATAATTATACCAATTCCCCGTTTTAGGCCAAAATTTATTTTTGGAGTAAGTGTTTACACTTACTCATTTGGTTATCATCCGCCATGTCTCGTAAGACAAAAGGATTGGCTAATCCAGAGCAAACGACTCTTGGTAAAGATTTCTCAAATCCGTTTATATGGCTTGCAATTTGCCCAAAATTGTATGGTTCTCAACTCACCATATCCTAAAAAGTGAAGAGTTGGCTAGCCCGCAAGGTTATGGCTTGTGGTAAAGGCAATGGAAAATCCATAATTGGTAATCGACCACCAAAGATAATTCGATAATTTATCTAAGAGTTGGCTAGTCCGAGCAAACGGCTTCGGTAAAGACAAGTCAAATCAGTTGGAAGTCGGTGGTTTGCTCAAAATCACATGGTTATCGATTGTACCATGGTTCTTACTTGAATGAAACATTTGGCTACTCGAGTAATGGCTTTTGGTAAAGAGTTTCAAATCCATTAAGTTTTTCTCAAAAGATTGCTAGGGACTAGCAATAGTTTAGTGTGGGGATTGATGAGTGTGTAAATACTCATCATTTTAGTCAATCTCAATCAAAACGTTTAAAATGCTCACAAATGCATCAAAATATCGAAAATATTCCAAAATTGCATTTTATATGTTTCGGATGCAAAATGTTTAAAATCGATGAAAATGAGCAAAGTTTGCGAATTGGCGTTCAGTCCCCAAGTTTCTAAAATTATCAAAATAGTCCATGAGCCATAATTTCAAAGCAAAAGTCACCAAAGGTCCTTTTAAAATCATAAGTTGTCAAATTTAGTCCTTTGGTGAAAAATATAAAAAGTTTGAGAAAGTTACAAAATTGGTCCTTCAAGTCTCAAATTTGGCAAAAATGGCCCCTGGAAAATGGCAAATTGGCAAGTTTGGTCCTTGTACTTATTGAGATTGTAAATTATGGTCCTTTGAAGCAACTTGGCAGAATTGGCAGAATAGGTCCCTCTATTTTCAGAAAGTACAACATAGGTCCTTGTTTATTTAATACTTTAAACCTATTTTGGACCCTATCAAAACCCTTGGACCCCTGTCATAATACCCTTTTGACCCCCCTGCCCACTTGAACCCCTGTGGTCAAAACCACCAAACAAATACCAACCCCTTTCCCCTTTCCCCGTTTTCCCTCCCTTTGTCTGCCCACCATACCCAGCCACCAACACAGCCACCCAGCCTCCTTCTCACCTCACCATGTCCCCCCTCCACCTTAACAAGCTTCCAAACCTCATTTAATGCTTCCCTAACCTCTCACTCAACCCCACATGGATAAAAAGAAATTTGGCGCCAAAATCTGATTTAAATGGCCAGGATTGATTTTAAGCCATCCAATGGCTAGGATTGGTGGGATTTCATCAGAAGTGAGAGAGAAGATCTTTGGATATAAAAAGAAAGCAAATGGAGCAAAGAAGAGAGTCTACTAGTTTTTCATTTTTTTACTTATGTCGTTTTTATATTAAATCTTTCAATTCAGTGTAAGACTTGTAATGTTTTGTTAAATTGTATCAACTTTAAGTATTCAAATGTATTGAAACTCATTCCAAGTACCAATTTCAGTTTAATGTCATAATCCTCAATTTATGTCAATCAAGGTAAAATTCCAAGTCTAAGTCTTGTTTACAAGCTTCAAACAACTCATCTCTCAGATTCTAATAAGCTTATATAAGCTTATTATAGCTTTTTATAAGCTTAAAATCAAGTTTCAACCCTTTTGTATCGTGGTCAACAAAAGTCAACTGGTGCAAAATGGCAATGGAAATGGTTAAGGGTGATGCGATGATAGAAATGGGTTGATTTAGATTCCATGGGTTGGTTTATATTGGTTAGTGGTTCCTGGGAGTTGTTTGAGCCATTGTGGCCTAGGACCACTTGTAAGTCATTTTAAAATTTCATATGCATAACTGTCTTTGTAGTTGTAACAGTTTAATCTCTTTAAATAGTTGTATTTAGAGTATTTGCACTTATTTGGATCGATATCATGGGTTAGTTTAGAGTTTAGATCTGGCCAGTTTTAATCAATGTATTAAGGGTGTTTGGTTCATAGCATAATATGTCCCATAGGCTTGTTCGGTTTCTAGGTTTGTTTGTTCATGCTTGTTCACCCATATACACTTATACTGCCTTATTCTCGGCTCGCATATTGTCAAAAAGTCAAAATCCATCTTAAACAATCTCAACAGTTAATCGTTGAGATTTTTGAAATCCAAAATTTTGTTTTATGTTCCAAAGTCATAAATAAAGCTTGCAGAGGTTTGATTTCTTCATATAACATCGCTTAGCACTTAAAATCAGTGGTAAAGTTCAAAAAGTCAAAGTTCATTATTTCTTCAAAAGTCAAAAATCCAAAACCTCGTTTTGAGCCAACTACAAGGATTTTTCTTGAATTCATCTTTGGGTCTTATCAAGTGGGATTTGGCATTTTAGAAACTTCAATGGTCTTGTTACTTATCACCATTTTTGTAAAATTTTACAATTTTATAAAAGCTCCAAACAAGCCCTTCTTTTAGGCCATAACTGCCCTGCTCCATGGGTCAGTATTCACTGAGATTTTCTCAGATTTTGTGCAAGGTGCACAGGGCTCAATAGAGCTGGTCATGGTCTGAATTTTTGTGCATTTGGTCTCACCCAAGTCTAGTCTAGGTTCCAATTGATAGTTTTCCTTTTTAGCTTATATTCAAGCTTGTGCTTGTGTCAAAAGTAGGCACCCCTTTAATCTGTTTTAGCTTATTGTCTCATATCATCAATCTGATGTAGATTGCTAATCAGAGGTCATGGCTTGTTGTTTCCTATTGCATTTAGGTTCTCTTAGCTTATTATAGTTCCTGTTAACAGTTGGTGCCTTTTGGTGAGCTTTTGGCTCATCCAAGTGCTTATTCATAAGCATTTTCCATATCAGTTTCATATTCCTCCTAACAAGCACCTGTTTTTCCATTTTTCTTATATTCCTAATAATATTTTAGACTTTTCCTGAAATTTTGAGATTTTTCCAAGCTAGTTTGCTATTTTTCTTAATTTAAATTAGTTTTTAAGTATTTTTAATTAGTTTTTAATACAAAAAATTCAGAAAAAGTTCAAAAAAATAATTTTTCAATTTTCTTAAGTTTAGATAAATATAAAAAGACAAAAAAATATTTTTCTAGATTTTTCTTAGTTAAATTTGTATTTTTAAATAATTTAATTAGTTTTTAATAGTTTTTAATTCCTAAAAAATCCATAAATATTCAGAAAAATACAAAAATAGTTTTGAAAATTCTAGTTTGATATTTTAGACTTTTCTAAGTCTTAATATTATTTTTCTAGCTTTATTTCCTATTTTCTTGTATTTTAGGTAATTATTTAATAGTTAAAAATAGTTTTTAATTAATAATAATTAATTAATTAGTTATAAAAATAATTTTCTTTTTCTAATAATTTTCTTTTGTCATTAGGATTGTGAAAATGTATTTTTCATATTTTTAGGACTTATATTGTGTAAGTTTCACTTTTTATTTTGTACGTTTACGTTATTTTTATTTAAACGTAAGTTTTAAGTTTTTTGTTTTAAACGTTCATCATTTTAAATATAGTGATAGCGTTTATTTAATAGATTTTATCTTTTTAATTTTCTTTAATTTGCATTTAAGCCATTTTAATTTGTTTGCTTTTCCTGTAGTTATAATAATCCAAATTCTCCTTTTCTGTTCAAATTTCCCGATCACTTTACGTTTGATAATCCATTGCATAGCTCGCTGGGACATAACGACCCGGGGAGACTCTATACTCCTCAGATCTTCATTGAGTTCGTGTTCAAACCGTTTTAAGGTTCTTACGGTCTGCCATTCACAAGTGGCAGGCTTGTGTGAGAAACCTTGACGGTTTTGCACGCACCACTAGTATATAATTTCCGTGCTTGTTATGACTTTTGCGGGGATTATATGTGTTGTGGATTGTTTTAAACCAATGCTTCATGACCCCCAACTTATAAATTAATTGGCTAAAAGCACATTTGCTTGAGGACAAGCAAATACCAAGTGTAGGGATATTTGATAAGGTTTTAAATGTACCTTTTTAGGGGTCGTTTAAGCTCTTATTTGATCACTTTTGTATCCGTTATTACTTAATATCGTTCCTTTTCACTTTTAGGTCTCTTGAAGGCAAATTGCTTGGAATGGCACTTATTTGGACGAAAAGGCGCAGACATATCTGAAGAAAATGGCCAAAGTCAAGAATCGAGACACTCAAGTCAAAAACACAAGGGGACGGCGTCAGTGTTATTTATACCCGTCGAAGCACATGTTGTGACGATACAAGAGCCAAATTGCTTATTTTCAAGTGACGGTGTCGGGCTTTAAAAGAGTAGGTCGTCGCAACTCGCACGGCCTAGATTTGATCCAGCACGGCGTTAGAGTCAAGAGGATTGCGTCACAAGCATAAGGTGACGTCGTCGCAAGACTAACGTGGCCAAGACGAAACTCTAATAACGGCGACCAAGGCCACAAATTAAAAGGTGACCGTCGCGAATGTAATCTTATATATAGAATACGGTTTTTAGTTTTCGATGTGTAGTCTTTGGAGTAAAACCTAAACCGAACCAAGGCATGCCTTGTACAAGATTTTAGGGTTCCAAACCCTATCTTACATCAAGATAAGTGTTTTACTTCATTAATTCAATTATGTCTTCAATTGCTTGTGTGTATGCTTGCATGTTCTCCATGTCCGGCTAATTTACTTGTGTGTTTGCTTAGGGAATATGAAACTTAATTATTGAATATTGATTGGTTGTCTCTTATCTTAATTGTTAATGATCTAGTAATGCGACATGTCATTCGTTGTGTAGTTAATGCTTGATTAATCTTTGTGAACCTTAGACTATAACACCTAGAGTAGTTGTAGGCTAAACCATCCAAAGAGTACCTTAGAGTTAGAGTTTATAAATCCTAGAGATTTTGTAGACGAGACCCTTTGGTAGTTTCAAAGAGTTAGGGATAAACGACACCCTACGACCTTAGACACACAACGCAATTAAGAATAAGGACGTGACAATTCAACCATCAATAGGAGATAATCAAGGAGTAATAAAACCTAAGTAAACACATCTTTAAAATATCATACGAGCACACAATAATTAGACATAGACTACCTCACCTTAGTTAATTAGATAATTAGATAAGTAGAGTAATCGGTAGAAATACCAACCCCTAAATCCAAACCCCGAGATTCGTACCTTTCCATTTCCTAAAAAATATAAAAGATAAAAATAATCTTCCTCAACCCCAACCTTAGCAAAGTAACCTCTCACTAGCATTCCTATTCCCCAGAGAACGATATCAATTCCGTGGCTTACCCTAATACTACACTACAACGATTAGGTTCATCGCCTAAGGTGTTGAAAAACTTGCTCGAGGAAAAGGAAGTTCCTTTGACCCCGAACGACGCGTGTAGCGTTATCAACGCATATAAGGGCAATCACCAGATACAAATGGCAAAAGAAGATGAGGAAAAAACAACATTCATTACAAGTCAGGGAATATTCTGTTATACCAAAATGTCGTTCGGACTAAAGAACGCAGGAGCAACATACCAACGACTGGTAAATAAGGCTTTCCACAAGTAAATCGGTAGAAACCTAGAGGTGTATGTTGATGACCTGGTAATCACAAGCCGCTTGGAGGAAGAAATACTAAAGGACATAGCGGAAACCTTTAAAACAATAAGAGAAATAAACATGAAGTTGAATCCCAAGAAATGCACCTTCGAAATGGAAGAAGGAATGTTCCTGGGATACACCGTGAATACTAAAGGAATCAAGGTATGCCCAGACAAAGCAGAAGCGGTACTAAACCTCCCATCCCCAAAGTGCCTTAAGGACGTTCAAAAAGTGGACGGGAAGCTGGCAAGCTTAAATAGGTTCCTGGCTAAATCCGCCGAGAAGTCACTACCTTTCTTTAAAATACTCAAGAAGTGTACAAAAAAGAGTGATTTTCAGTGGACAAAAGAAGCGGAGGAAGCTTTTAAGCAGATGAAGAAAACCTCCTGACCCTCACGGCGCCCTAGGAAAAAGAGGAGCTCATAATATACCTTGCGGCAGCAAAAGAAGCAGTCAGTGCAGTCTTAATGACAGAAAGGGAAGGTAGGCAAACACCGATATACTTTGTGAGCCGAGCCTTGCGAGGCCCGGAGATCAACTACATACATATGGAAAAACTGGTATTATCCTTGGTACATGCTACAAAACGCCTGAAGAGATACTTCAAAGCACACACAGCTGTAGTTATCACGGATCAGCCAATAAAGCAAATACTGTCAAAGCCAGAGGTTGCGGGCAGACTACAGAAATAGAGCATTGAGTTAGGAGAATATGACGTAGATCACAGGCCAAGGGTATCAATCAAAGGACAAATATTGGCGGATTTCATAGTAGAACGTCCAAAGGATGATGAAGAAGACGAACCAATGGAAGAAGAAGAAGTTTCGCAACCATGTATCCTGTTCACAGACGAATCATCTTGCATAGATGGCTACAGAGCAGGGCTAATACTGACAGATCCACAGGGAACGGAGTTCACTTATGCCTTAAGGTTCCGCTTTTGAGCAACAAATAACGAAGCTGAGTATGAGGCCTTAATAGTTGGGTTAAGGATAGCAGAACAATTAGGAGTCAAGAATTTACAAGTAAACGTAGACTCAAAACTGGTAGCCAACCAAGTCAACGGAACGTATATTGCAAAAGAATCAAGGATGATTCAATACCTTGACAAGGTAAAGGCACTCTTGAACAACTTCCGAATGTTCTCAATCAAACAAGTCCCTAGAAGTGAAAAAAAGGCGGACGCCCTGAGTAAAATGACGTCTACCAGCTTCGCACATCTGAAAAAGCAAGTGCTGGTGGAAGAGCTCAACCAAAAGTCAATAGAAGAAGCAGCAGTGATAGCAATAATGGAAGAAGAGGGATACACATGGATGACCCCAATAAATGAGTACATGGCCAAGGAAATACTCCCAGCAGAAGAAAAGAAAGCAATGGAGATCAAAAGGAAATCACAGAGGTTTGCAGTAATTAGCGGGACACTTTACAAGAAGTCTTCTCTTGGACCGTGGTTACGGTGTGTAGGACCCCTCCAGGCAAACTATGTGCTAAGAGAAATCCACGAAGGATCTTGCAGCATGCACGCCGGAACAAGGTTCGTGGTGGCCAGAGCCTTACATACCGGATACTACTGGCCTACCATGCATGAAGATGCTCGGAAGCTAATCCAAGCATGCAAAAACTGCCAGGTACACAGGAAAGTCCCGAGACATCCGCAAGAAAAGCTAACACCAATCACTTCCCCATGGTCATTCTACAAATGGGGAATTGAAATCGCAGGACCCCTTCCGGAAGGGCCTGGAAAAGTCATATTCCTTATAGTAGCAATAGACTACTTCACAAAATGGATAGAAGCAAAGTCGGTTGCCACTATTACAGAAACAAAATCAAAAATTGTATGGGAAAACATCGTGTGTAGATTCGGACTTCCGGAGAAATAATATCTGACAACGGAAAACAATTCCGAGACAACCCATTCAAAGATTGGTGCGAAAAAATGATTATAAAACAACACTTTGCTTCCGTCAAACATCCACAGGCAAATGGACAGGTGGAAAGAGCCAACATGAGTCTAGGGGAAGGAATAAAAGCCCGATTGGAGGAAAGAAGAAAAAACTGGCTGGATGAGCTATCGTACGTTCTGTGGGCACACCGTACAATGATAAAATCCAGTAATGGAGACACTCCATTCTCATTGACATATGGAACAGAAGTTGTCATCCCAGCCAAAATAGGAATGCCCACATGGAGGACAGCGGAAGCAAACATAGAAGAAAACGATGAAGCCTTGGAAATGAATTTGGATCTTCTAAAAGAAAGAATGGAGCAGGCAGCAATACGTGAAGCAAAAAGCAAAGAACAAATGGAGAAGTATTATAATTCAAGAGTTCGCAACACAAGCTTCAAGCCAGGAGACTTGATGTACCGCAACAATGATGCAAGCCACGCAGAAGAAGGAAGGAAATTGGGACCTAAGTGGGAATGACCTTACGAGGTCACAGAAGCATTAGAAAAAGGCGCGTACAAGCTAAAAGACCGTGCAGGAAACCCAATTCCGAGGACATGGAACGTCTGCAATCTTAAAAGATGTTATATACATCAAGTGTAAGCAACGCACCCTCTGTGGACTCTGCAGAAGAGGGTTGATATCGCAATTTATCTTTCTATATTGTAATATTTTTATCTTGAATGAAAAAAGGTGAAGCTTAGCTACCTTCACCAACTTTTACTTTAAATTCTTCTAATAACTTACCTTAAAAGAAATCACGACATATGTAAATAAGACGCGCATACATTTGGGAAGAACCCATATAACGTTATTCCGAATAACTAAAGGTTGAGTAACCTCAAAATTAACTCAAGATACGTAAGAGATATTACAAGTCCAGTATCGGGAGAATAGCCCACAAGTATTCAACTAAGACTATTATAATAAGCACATCAGTGTGAGGATTAAAATAGCAAAAATTAAAAAGTTTCGAAACAACAAAATGTACATGTGATAGACAATCTACAAAACAAAAGTGTCACGCTTTGGCAGGCCACAAAACATGTAAAATGAGAAGCATTATAACGACACATTAAACTTGGTCAGAAGAGTCAAAAAGTGGGTCCACCCCAGACTGCCTAATAGCATCTGCACCTGTGTCACTAGCATTACCACTCTGATCAAGCATATTTGACACTTCATAATCGAATACGGAAAGAGGGACGGAACAAGAAGAACCAAGTAATAAGGCAGCGGCCACGGAACCAGACACACAAGCCATACCCTCCAAAGTTCCCACATAAAAAGGACTAATCCAAGAATACCATGTATCCGCAAGAGCTAACCAGTTCTGAAGAGAACCCTCCCTTGCCTTTCATGCTCTCTTAAAGCAATCATTAATAGAAGCGGACAAAGAAGACTCACTTACCACGGTAGGACTTCCAGAATGGTGAACAGGAACGGTCAGCCGCTCCAAACATAACTGAGGGTTAATAGCAGAAGAATCAGAAACAGACGCTCCAGGGTAAAGTAAATTCATAACATCTTCAGCAATAGAATCCTCTTAAGAGCCTCTAATGAAGACAGCAAAGGGAATTGAACATCACGAAGCACTTGCAGAGCATTCTCATAATCTGCCTTGGCAGAAGAAATGAAAGCTTCTACACTAGAAAGAGGTGTACCAGCCATGCTATGACAATGCCCGATAACAAACCCATATTGCATTCCCTTTTCAATAGCACGACTGATGGCTGCACTTAAAGCACCAAGATAATCTGGAGAATGCCAGCACTTGGACACTGCAAGTCTAAAACCCTCAGAAAGCAACCATCGGCGGACCGAGACAGCATCAACCAAACAAGGATGGAGCTTCTCCTCCAAATAAAGGGAAACCTTCAGAAAAAGCTCCCTCAAACGGTTAAGCTCTAAGGAGCGAGGACGAAGGTCCAAACATTCACTCTCCAAAGCTTGCACCTGAAAGCAACAAGACCATATAAAAAAATGATAATAATAATAAATAAAAATAAAAAAAAAAAAAAAGGAGGGAGACAAACCTGCTTAACAAGTTCAACATTACGGGTTCGAGAGAGGAGTTTACACGTCAGCTGCCCAAGCTCGTCATCCTTGTCAGAAATACAGGACTCAAGTTTTTTTACCCGAGCAAGCAACACCTCATTCTCTCTCCCATCTGCCTCAAGAAAGGATACGCGATCGCGAAGAGAAAGCGTCTCAGAAGCTTCAGATTCAGTTTGAGACAACCAGGACTCTAGTCTGAAAATCATGTCAGCTTGACAATTACACCTATCAGACAACCTCTCCTTCTCCTGAAAATCATGTTCCGCACCCATCCGAACTTCAAAACCAAAGCACAGATGGCGAGCTGACAAGACATCAAATCCCAAAAGTAATTGGTCGTAACTCATTTCGCAGAGCGAAGAAAAAAGTCTGGGAGGGGCAACCCCGTCAAAAACTTCACGACAGTCTAAGGGACTATCAAGAAGGGACCCATTGGACACCTTCCAATCCGGAAGATAGCGCTCCTGTGACCGCAAAGGGTCCAAACTAACAGCAACTCGAATGCAATCAACCAAGGGCTGACTAGAAGAAGGACCAGGAAGATCTCTGACATTTCAGTCGGCACCTCCACCTGAGGGCGAACCACTTAAAAAAGGGGAGGAATTAGGAATGGCATTCCTCAGTACCGGAACAAAAACAATCGTTACAACAGTAGTGGCAATAACAGCTAAAGCAGTTTCAGACCTGGTACAAGAAGTAACTTCAGCCCCAAGAATAGAGGTACTAGAATCAGAAGAAGAATTGAAGGAAATAACAAACCTTTGAAGAGGGCCAATAAAATGCTCACACCTGATAGAAGAATCAACAAAAAACCCAACCTCGTTCTCAGGGGTCATCGAAATAGAAGAAGTAATAAAAGGCATAGTTTGGGGAGCTGTAAAACCAAAATCAGCATCCAAGACACTGCTATTCAACAAAGCCTGAAAATCACCAGCAGGAACGCTACCGACAGACCGCCCTTGAGGGAAGTCAGGACGAAACCTCTTAGCCGGACTAGAGGGTTCCCCAATAATTAGCGAAGGATTCTCTTTCCTTTTCAATGAAGGACCGGAAGTAGCGGGATCAGCATCAGAATCAGTAGCCTCAAGGGCTGATCCACTTCCGATATTAACATCCACACCTTTAGGCCCAAAAAGAACATTAACGCCAGCCTCAATTCATCCTCAATAAAAAGAGGAGCAATAGGAAGAAGCGGCACTGTACGACGAACAATAACCTCCAAGAGGCTAGGCTCCCCCTCACGACGAGGACGCGCAACCATTCTGACTTTAGCAGGATCCAGAGACTGAATATAATCAGGCCAACTCATCACTACAAAATAAGGAAAACGGATCAAAATTTTGATGAAAAAAAAAAAAAAAAAAAAAAAAAAAACCTTACCGCTCTATCATCATGAAGAAACTCGGGATACATGTCCTCGCCCAAAGAATAGTGGCGGTTCAAACCAACCCAAAGAAAGAAATACTTGAAATACCCGAAAGGAGCAGGATGGGCAACAAGAGTAGCATAATGTTCAACATTATACTCATCAGCACGAGGAACAGGATCCTTCAAACAATTCTTATTGGAACTCCAAGAAAATAAAGCAGGAAAGGCAAAGTCATCAACCCAGAAAAAACGGTCATTCCAATTCTTCACATAATCAACGGATTTAGTATAACCCACCGGAACACCATCACGCTTACTGAAAGAGAACCACCCTTTGGCCTTCGTAATGACATAAAAACGGCGAAACAAACCCACAATAGGCGTAATGCCATGAGCATGACACAAGATTTCAAAGTGAGAAATCTTGCACGCACCAAAGATTGAAAGCTGGGAAATATTAATACGATAGTACCTAATCAAGTCAACGAGAAAAATTGACAGCGGTAGGCAAAAATTCGCAAGGTCAAAAAACCGGGTGTATAAGCCAATTTTCTTGGGGGGATGCTCATGCATAGTATGGTTGGGAGAAGGAAGCGCCGGATGAACCTCAGAATGAATATTGAATTTATCAAAGAAAGGGTCAAACATCTATGGAGGAGTACCACACTTTATATCAACAATTGCACTCATAGCGAGCGGATGAAATCAAAAATCAAAACGGACAAACGAAGGGATTTTCTTCTCCAAAAGATAAAACAAAGCGGCGATGGCGAAAATACAGCAAAAGAAGAAAATTGAAAATAGTAAAAACAGGGGTAGTATTTATACTAAGAAAATGCCCAAATTAAGATGATGGCACGTGGCAACGAAAATCGAAATAAACGACCAGGATCAAAAGTAAAAAGATAAGAACAACAGAAGCGCGTGGGACATTAGGTCAAATCAAGCAGAAAACGAAAAGTCGACAAACATCCACGTCGCACGAAACACTTCCCAAGAAAGGGAAGTGTCGAAAGACGCTTGTAGTGCGGAAAGTAAATATTGCTCAGTCAACTTAAGTCTAGTAACATTCACCGCACGCGACAATATCCGCACGCAGTGAACACACTAGACTAGGGGGACTTGATGACGTATAACACGTATAGCAGGTTTACTGGGCCTGATTCGGGCTATACACATACTGGGCCCAGGCCCAACAACGAGAATTACTACGAACGCTGGACCAACAGTAAGCCCAATAACAAAATTGGCTATAGTCCAGACTAAAAGACGCACGCAGGATACTTAGCGCATCAAACCTCCGGCGCGGAAGGTATTATGTGTCCGCATCCGCGATTAACACGGAATCTTGTCCGACAAGAGTCCGCTCCGCACCAACTACTATATGCGAGTAATCAGGAAACCCTAGCGGTAAACCTCGCCTATAAAAGAGGCTCTAATCCCCATACAAGGTACAACTTTCTCTCTCATAATAACACACACATACTCTTATTTCTCTGACAAGAATGTGTACTTACTCTCACGCCGTAGTCTAATCGTGGGGTCCGTCCTCACGGTAAGGTTAACGGTTTACTCTTTCTTGTGCAGGGAATTCAATTAAACTACTTGGATTAGTACAAGATCAGCCTACCAACAGCCTGTTAGCCCAATCCAACAAGCAATACTAACACCCATTACAACCCGTCACACTTTTTGTACTAACAACGACTATCCCCATCCACAAACTCGATTAGTAAACTACACTCCCAACCCACCCTGATCCTCGTTAGAATCTTATTGGGGCGTCTTTTTTGGCTCAATGCTCCACCAGATATACATTATTTCCCATTTATTATTATTTTACACCATATAATAGCAATATGATTATATGTAATAACATCAAGAATCAAGAACTCACTAATAACACAATAAGTACTAACTTTAATAAGTTTTTTTAAAAAAAAAACATAAATAACGACAATCCCCTCAAAAATCAAAAACTTCTTTTAAACATATGAAAAAAAAAAGAAAAAAAAAGCCATTTATAATCATAATTTGTCATAAGATAACAAAACTAACAAAAATTCGAGAAACCTATTTTAAATACATTAATACTAACATACCAGTATATGAATTTAATAGATTTATATGCATATATATGTTTTGGGGCAGGGCAGATTGGGGATGTTGTGCCCCACTATCTGCCCCGTACATGATAAAAATCTTTGCTAATGTCCCGAAACCCGTCTCGTAATCCGATAAGCATGCCGCGCCCCGCCTCAAAAAGTTTGGTTTTAGGTTCGGATTTTTTTGCCATCCCTAGCTGAAAGTGAAACTGAAGTTGGAATTAGAGCCTATATTATACGCCGAAAGCTAAAGTTTTAGTTTTTATACAGGTATTTGGTGAAATAGTTGTAGCCAAAAAAATTTATTGTAAAATCAGATTAAAATGTTTTGAAAAATGCTTAATAAATTTAACTAAATACAACTCTACTCATTTCTAAAATCTCTTTTTCATTAGCTTGAGCTTAAAGGTGCCCTAGTGGTAAAGGGGCTTATGACTATTACACTAAAAATTACGAGGTCTCGAGTTTAATTTCTGTCAGGTGTAAATAACTCAAAGTGGCCACGCAAGCCTCCTGAAAAGGAAGAACTTTACCCTGTTTGAGTATGTGTGGCGATGGATCCAAATCCCGTGGATTAATCAACTAAGTTCGAAAATCATGGTTAAAAAAATGAGTTAATTGCATTTTTGGTCCTTGCGGTTTGCCCAAATTGCAGGTTTGGTCCCCAAAACTTTGAAAGTGCAACGATAGTCCCCATTTTGAAGTTTGAGTTGCATTTTTGGTCCTTATCGGTGTGAAATGACCAAATTACCTTTGTCTTTTTCTGAAGAAGACAAATGGTATTTTAGTCATTTAACTTTATCCAGGGACCAAAAATGCAATCCGAACTTCAAAATGAGGACTATCGTTGCACTTTCAAAGTTTTGAGGACCAAACCTACAATTTGGGCAAACCACAAGGACCAAAAATGCAATTAACTCAAAAAAAATAAAAAACAAAAAACAAAAAACAAAACTCATAAGAGCTAATAACTTATTTAAGAATCTTTAATTCTCACATGCTCATATAAACTTGCATCCAGATACACTCGAAATAAAAAGATGTGAGATTGAGCTTTAGATATTAAGTTTTGTTGGGGGTTATCTCCCAGAACAGGGTTAAGACAATCAATGACAGTAGCAATACCACTAGGTGGTTACCGGATATCACTTGGAATCGTGTGATCACTTTCCAAAGTAAACTATTCGACCCTAATGCACGGGTATCACGAATATCTACTTGGGATAAGACCAAATGCGCTTAGAGAATTAGGCACAATTCTATAACCCTTTAAGCTAATAAGTGTTTTGTGTTTTCGTGTGTCTTCATGCATGTTCGGATCTCCTATATATAGGAGGTTACTCTTGAGCTATTCCAATGGAATTATGAGTATTAATCGCCCATTAATAGCCTCATAATTATCACCATTATAGCCGTTAGTGGTTACATGACCAATTAAACGTGGTCATAAAGAAGTTGTAATCGCCATTTAGCAAGACTTTCCATAAGCGAGACTTTCCACTAGCAAGACTTTCACCTGCGGTGGAAGTACAACCTATCGATGGAAACACTACTTATCGAGACTTTCATAGCACTATCGGTGGATACACCACTCGGTGAAAACACGCCTATCGCTGGAAACATCGCCATCGCTGGAAACCACAAGCGATTTTTCCACAAGCAAGATTTTCACCAAGCGAGATTTTCACCAAGACTACCAATACAAACCACTATAAGAGTCGGGTGTTCATGGACCTTATGGGTATCGCTCCGCACCTCCTAACCCATTACAAGGTGTGAACTAATCCCACAAGTGCACTAAATTTTCCAACAATCCTCCCAAATTTAGTTCACTTCCTTTGCATGAAAAATAAACATCAAGCAAAACATGTGCATAAACGAAAATGTCCCGAGGATTGAATTTCCATCTTAGTAAATTACACGTTCAAATATTCGAGAATCAAGGTGTTCTAAGAATTGAACCTTCAACCCATTTGAATACCGAAGATAAAATACACACAAGTTTTCAAACACTTAACAGACTCGACACTATACAAGCCATGTGTCCATATCCAAATTCATAAATGTTGTAAAAGCTAAAGTCCAAAGCTTCACAAGCGGCAAAACTTCAACATTTACATAGGTGGTTCCTCTTTAGTCATGCTCACCCAAGCACTTTTCAAAGAAAATTAACCATTAAGAAGTAAAGACTTCATCCTCCTTTCAAAGAGTTCCGAGCACAACCTTGGGATGTAAATAAAACATGTGCTCCAAATCATCGAATGTTCACTTTCCACATTGAACTCGGCTCCTAAGTTTCCTCGGGAGGAGTTGGGTGTCCTAGCATTCGGTGACTAAGTTGGACTTAAACCCATCCCTTTAGCGACTTTATAACCAAGTCTCTAGCTGCACCCTTCGTCAAGTGATCGCCTAAGTTCGCTGAGATCTCACAAACTCTATAGATACCACCCCATTCATGATAAGCTCACGAATCATGCTATGCACGACACCTAAGTGTCTAGACTTACCATTGTACATCGGCTATAAGCCTTAGCCAATGTAGTTGCACTATCACACCGGATAGAAATAGGTGCTATAGGTTTAGGCCACAATGGAATCTCAAGCAAGTTTTCAACCATTCAAACTTCTTTACCGGTAATGCTAGAGCCACAAATTCAGATTCCATTGTTGAACGGTGATGCAAGTTTGCTTCTTGGATGCCCAAGAAATTGCACCTCCACCAAGTAGGAATACCCGACCACCGGTAGATTTAATTATCTTCGATGTTATCGATCCAACTTGCATCGATGTAACCTTCCAACACCGATGGGTAACCAAGATATGAGAGACTATAGCCAATGTAGTCGCACTATCACACGGATAGAAATAGGTGCTATAGGTTTAGGCCACAATGGAATCTCAAAAGCAAGTTTTTCAACCATTCACTTCTTTACCGGTAAATTGCTAGAGCCACAAATTCAGATTCCATTGTTGAACTGGTGATGCAAGTTTGCTTCTTGATGCCCAAGAAATTGCACCTCCACCAAGTAGGAATACCCACCACCGGTAGATTTAATTATCTTCGATGTTCTCGATCCAACTTGCATCGGTGTAACCTTCCAACATCGATGGGTAACCAATATATGAGAGACTATAATCCATAGTTCTCTTCAAATACTTCAGATTCTTTGAATCGCTTGCCGTTGATGAGCACTAGGATTACTAGTATACCGCTCAATTTTCCCACCGCAAAACCAATATCGGGTCTTGTACAAGTCATGGCATACATCGTGCAGCCAATTACCCTAGAATACTCAAGTTGAGATACGCCTTGCCATGATTAGGCATCGACTTCTCACAGTATCCATAGGTGTACTCATCGAGTACAATCAAAGTAATTAAATTTCCTCGCACCTTCTCAATATAATGAGACCGAGAGATAGAAATTCTATTACTTTCATGTTTAATCCTTATACCAAGGATAACATCGCCTCCCCATGTCATTCATGGAGAACCTTGATGACAAAATTCCTTTGTCGGTCAACTGATTTTGGTCACAAAGATCAACATGTCATCAACATATAGACAAATGATGACTCCTTTACCAGATTCATCAAATTTGCTATATACACATTTGTCGCCTTGGTTAAGAACATAACCACTAGACAAAACCACTTCATCAAACTTTTGATGCCATTGCTTAGGTGCCTGTTTAAGTCCATAAAGAGACTTAATCGGTTTACACACCTTGTTTTCATTGCTCGCATGATGAAGCCACGAGGTTGGTTCATATAAACCTCCTCTTCCAATTCACCATTCAAGAAAGTCGTCTTCACATCCATCCGATGAATAACCGGATTGTGAATAGATGCCATAGCAATCAAGATTCTTATGGTAATCGATCACGAGCCACGGGGCATAAGTATCAAAATAGTCTATTCCCGACTTTTGTTTAAAGCCTTGAATGACTAGTCTAGCCTTGAACTTTTCAATAGTTCCATCTACCTTCATTTTCCTTTTGAAAATCCATTTGCAACCCGGGTTTGCAACTGTGAGGTAGATCAACCAACACCAAGTGTTGTTGCCCATGATGGAATCCATCTCATCATTGATTGCTTCTTTCCGTAAAGCAATGTCACGGGACTTCATTGCTTCTTCAAATGTTTGGGGTCATCCTCAACAATGAAGCAATAGGATTATTGGTCCGAGACCTCATCCTAGTACCTTCAACTAAGTATAGTTGAAACTCGTGTCCAAATGACTTTGGAGTCCCGACCCTTTTGCTCTTCCCGAGCACGTGTTCAGTTCTTGAACCACAACCTCATCAGGGACCACCGATGGTTCATCATCGAGGACCTCTCGATACACCGTGTCATGAGTTCCATTAGAAATCCTCGACTTGGTCTAGGGACCGATGAGAATCTATTCTCATCAAATTCGCATCCCTTGATTCAATTATTGAGTTAAGCGAAACATGTTCATTAGGTTCAATAACATAGAACCTAAAAGCCTTGGAATGCTCAAGATATCCAACAAAGATGCAACATGCCTCTTTCACCCAAAGTCTTTTGCTTTGGATCGTGAGTCTTACAATTTCTACAACCCCAAACCTTGAGATAGTTCAGTTTGGGTTTCCTTTTAGTCTAGAGTTCATAAGGGGTAACCTTGTTCCTTTTGTTTGGAACCCTATTTAATAAATAGCAAGTTGTTAACATAGCTTCACCCTGAACCCTTGACTCGATCCCGAATAGGACAACATGGATTAACCATCTCCTTCAAAGACCGCTTTTTCCTTTCGAAATACCATTTTTTGAGGAGTATAAGGGCGCTTGTTTCATGGATTATTCCAACAGATGAAAGTACCGAGTATCCATGTACTCACCTCCCTATCGATCCTTAATCTTTTGATCAAAACCCAAGTTGTAATTCAACTTCGCTTTTAAACACTTTGAATTTATCTAATGCTTCATCCTTGGTATGTAACAGATATACAAAATAAAATCTAGAAGCATCATCAATAAATGTCACAAAGTACTTCTTATTCCCCAAAGAAGGAGTGGCATGCAAATCACACAGTCATCGTGAATAAGCTCCAAGATCTTAGTCTCACGACTAACACCACGAAAGGGTTTCTTGGTTATCTTGGTCAACATGCAAGTTTTACACTTTTCGGTGTCCATGTCAAAAGCGAGGATTAAACCATCCCTAGACATATCTTGCATTCTTTTATAGTGAACATGACCAAGTCTAGCATGCCACGGTGGTAGAATCGGTTTTATCATATGTGGTCACAAAAGTCAAATAACAACGCCGATGGTAATATTAAGCTCGAACATTTGATTACATAAATAACCAAAACCAATAAAACACCACATTTAGAAAGAACAAATTTATCGATTCAATAACTTGTTTATATCCATGATTATTCAAAACACTACTTGAAACCAAGTTCTTCCCGATATCGTGGACATGAATAACATTAAACAAAGTTACAATCTTTCCGAACTAAACCTAAGATCTACACAACCACGACCATGCACCAAGGTCATTGACTCATTTCCCATGTGAAGAATAGAACCATCATTCAATGACTCGAAGTCTTGAACCGACTTCTATCTTTACACACATGAACTGTTGCACCGAGTCAACCCACCACGCAACATCATCATCCTGCGCATAAAAGATTCAGATACATATGTAACATAATAAATCGAAAAGACTTATTAAACATATTCGACCTTTCGGTGAGTTGGTGAACCACCACCCCTAAACCATTAGTGCTCGATCCATTGGCTTTACCACCAATTTTAACACCCTTGCGTCCTTTTAATGTGACCGGTCTTGCACATTTCCAACAAGTAGGTGTTGCCTTCTTGTTAGGATCCGCTCTTGTGTTGTCATGATATGTGCGTTTGCCTTTGTTGTCATTGTACTGGTAGAGTTGTTATGCTCTACCATATTGACAACAGATGGTCCAAAGAAGATTGCTACTCTTTGGCTTGTCATTATCCCGCACCTTGAGAGATTCCTCAATGTGCGATGATCGCCCAACTCAACAAGAGTTAACTCCTCCTTCATATGTTTCAAGGTATGCTTGAAATCTTTCCATGAAGGAGGAGTTTGTCAATGACACAAGAGACTTTGATAGCCTCATCCATGTTTATTTGGTGTTGTGTAAACCTTCCAAGTATTCCAAGAAGTTCATTGTATTGTTCCATAACGGTCTTGAATCGGTCATTTTGTAATTTGTGAAATTACTAACAAGGAACTTCTTACTTGATGCATCCTCGACCATATTTGGCATCCAAGGAATCCACAGCTTTGGAAGATTCAAAGTTCGATAAATATCAAACAAAGAATCGACATACCATTCGAATAAGACCTCTGCATATGTAGTCATCATTCTCCCACTTGCTCCTCCTCCCGATTTGATCCACGGTAGCATCATCACCATCATCGTGAATTGGAGTAGTCGACACATAGACCACACTCATGCTTGACAACAAGAAGTGCATCTTCTTCGCCACCTCTAAAGTCCACCCCTTCAAACTTGTCCGACTTAGCAAAGTTTGAAGCCATGTGTTTCATTGCGAAGAATTGCCATTGATTATCACTAAATAGTTTACTTTGATTGTTGGGGTTATCTCCCGAGCAGGGTTAAGACAATCAATGACGGTAGCAATACCACTAGGTGGTTACGGATATCACTTGAATCGTGTGATCACTTTCCAAAGTAAACTATTCGACCCTAATGCCCGGGTATCACGAATATCTACTTGGGATAAGACCAAATGCGCTAGAGAATTAGGCACAATTCTATAACCCTTTCGCTAATAAGTGTTTTGTGTTTTCGTGTGTCTTCATGCATGTTCGGATCTCCTATATATAGGAGGTTACTCTTGAGCTATTCCAATGGAATTATGAGTATTAATCGCCCATTAATAGCCTCATAATTATCACCATTATAGCCGTTAGTGGTTACATGACCAATTAAACGTGGTCATAAAGAAGTTGTAATCGCCATTTAGCAAGATTTTCCATAAGCAAGATTTTCCACTAGCGATGCTTTCACTTGCGGTGGAAGTACAACCTATCGCTGGAAACACCGCTTATCAAGATTTCATAGCACTATCGGTGGATACACCACTCGGTGGAAACACCGCCTTATCGGTGGAAACATCGCTTATCGATGGAAACCACAAGCGATTTCTTTCCACAAGCAAGACTTTCACCAAGCAATTTTTCACCAAGCGGTACTTTCACCAAGACTACCAATACAAACCACTATAAGAGTCGTGGTGTTCATGGACCTTATGGGTGTACACTCCGTACCTCCTAACCCATTACAAGGTGTGAACTAATCCCACAAGTGCACTAAATTTTCCAACAAGTTTGAGGTCAACTTTTCTTCTAAAATTTGAGCTCTGATGAGGTTACATTTTAAGCTTAGTCTAAATAAATCATCAGGATATCAAGCTTGACACGACTCGTGTTTTACATTTAGTTCGTAGGTGCAATTCCTTACATGAAACCTCTTTTTTCTTTTTGACATATTCGTATAAAGTATGAGTTAATATAAAATATTTTATTTTTTATTTTTTTTTAAAACATCAATTTTAACTATCTCACATTTACACCACAAATATATCTCACATGTCCTAAACAAGACTTAAACCGCAACCATTTGGTTAGGAGCTTCTCACACAGCAAATAGTACAATTGAAACACAAACCCTTTTGTAATATAAGGAAAACCCACATGTGATGGCACTTCCTCACATGACCCGAGACCGATATAAAAACAAACTAGCTAGGGTTGAATACAATAGTTTTCGAGTGATGTTTGAAGTGGCCCACTTAACCCATGTATTAAACAGGTCGTGTTGGAGTTAGGGTAGTTAAAACAAAACATCTTTGTTCTCAGTAAACGTTCTTGTGATTCGTTTCTCCCCAAGGAATTTACAAAACCTCAAAAAGCATATTTTAAATCATCATTGTTTTTTAAAAACAACATTTATATGCTATTTTTAAGGAGGATAAATGAGATTAAAATATATTGGCCAGTGTGGAATCTCATGATGTTGATCAGTGCGAAACTTCAAAAGAGCACAACTCAGATATAACCAAACAATTGATGGAAAATATGTCAGTAATCGAAATGACTTGTTCCTGGACGAGTAATAATTTCAAGCTAGTTTATCTAGTGATGTAAACGTGTCTCGCAATGTATACCATATCGAGTTCGACTCAGAGTTAACCAATGAACTGACGATAATAAATGTCAGTAATCGAAATGACTTGTTCCTGGATGGGTAATAATTTCAAGCTGATCTAATCAGTGATGTAAACGTGTCTCGCAAAGGACTTGTTAGAGTAGAATGTACCATGTCAAAAGGACTAAGATATCACCTACGAATTGACGAGAAAACAATGTTAGAAATTGAAAAGACTTGTTCCTAGACGGGTCATAATTTCAAGCTGGTCTAACCAGTGATGTAAACGTGTATCTCAAAAGACTTGTCATAGTAGAATGTACCATCTCGAGAGATTTTCTCTGGACGAACACTTGGATGGGTAATAATTTCAAGCTGGTCTAACCAATGATGTAAACGTGTCTCGCAAATGTCTAGTCTATTGAAAATCCACCAATTCAAAATTACCCGCTCTACCCTCAATGTGCAGATTTTCCTTAAAAACTCATGAGCATATGTGAAGGGGAAGTATTTCAAAAAATATAAAACTCTCAAAGTATTAGCAAAATATGTTTTATAATCATAAATGCTTTGAGAGATTTTACTAAAAGTTTTTATGGCTACATGATCAACATCGAGTATCATCCTTCCAAGTGGTTGTGTCAAGCGGTCTACATTCGTGAAGTGATCTCTTGGGATACTTGATGCTCATCTACTCCGATATCCAACACTGGGTATTCGGATGTAGGAACGACGGTGTGAAAATATCAAGTACGATACATCCAGTGACCATCCGGTGCGAGAGTATTCAAGGAACGCGCCAACACTCGTATCCGTTCTAAGAATACTTAAAGAACGCGCCAGCAAGCAAGGATGTATATGTATAAGACATCTAAACATAAACGTCTAAAACTTTATTACTAACCTTTCTATGCAGCTACCCATGGAGGCCCAAAGTTTCAGAAAAGACCATTACCATCACCATAATTATCAACATCCTTCCATGTCCACATGCTCATGCCAATATCATTAAGTCACCCAAAGTTCAAAGAAAGTTCTCATCAAAGATCAAAGCAAATCAAAGTTCAGAAAGATTCTACGTAAAATCCGAAGAATCTACAAAGTTAAAAGACAAAGATCAAAGCAAAAGAATGAGAATAATATATGTATGAAGCACCAAAGTCAAAAAAGAAGTGTGAGCATGTTGGAAAAGACACACATACACCGGTGACAAAGACGTTGATGAAAGGAAGAAGAAACCAATATCTGATCACAACAACAAGAACAAAGAACAAAGAAGTAAAGAGTTAAAGACGTCTTCTTGGCTTGCCCATAAGTAGTCACAGTAATTGAGAAAAACCAAGATCGTCCTAGCGACTTCCACTAACGTCCCGTGCGTCTTTCAACTACACCATTATGTTCAAGAGTCCGAGCAATTGATGTGTGATGCGTAATTCCACTTTCTCAAAGTATCCACGAAGCTTTTGATTTTGAATTCGCCCATTATCTGCATTATTACTATTCTGTATTCTTAAGTTGAACTTGAATCTTTGTAAGAAAGGTGATTATCATATCCGGAGCTTGATTTTTACTTCGAAGAAAATAAACCCAAGTCCATCTGGAATAATCATTGACAATTACCAAAATGTAGTGTTTGCCACTGATAGCCTGCACGCGCATCGGGTCACACAAATCCATATGAAGAAGTTCTAGCACATGATCAATACGTTGTTCTTGTATTGATTGAAATTTAGCTCGTGTGCTTTTTCCTTGTTCACATGCCGAACATAAGTGATCCTTGTAATACTAGAATTTGGGAAGACCATTGACTAACTTGTGTTTTGCGAGTTCAATGATGGTTTTAAAGTTTAAATGTGAAAAACGTTTGTGCCATAACCATGATTTAGTCAAAATTGCTTTTAATAGCAGACAAATGAGTGAATTAGCAATCATGTCAAAAAGTGAAATTGTGTAAAGACCCACCTTATAGGTTGATGCCTCGTTCATTTCTATTCCGTAATAATAAACTCAAGTTCGATGATTACTTACTACTTTTCTTTTTGGTGATCGACGAGCTAGCATGCAAAAAAATAAGGAGCTCATACTATCCATTTACCACCAAACTTATTTATAAATTAGAATTGTTCTTATGAGTTTATGTGTAGGTGATAAATGTCTTTTGTGCAAGTGATTATATTATGTTTGGCACGTTGTCCTTAATTTTGCAAGGTTATGGAGGAAGGCTGCAACCAGAGGCGGAGCTAAGGCGGAGCTAAGATATTTTCTGAGATGGGGCTAAAAAAAAAAATTCTTTTCCTACAAGCCGAAAAAGCATGAGAGTCACCAAAGAAACCTTTGTCCAAACCAATAAGTAAACTAAATATATCAAATCAAACCGAAAATCTTACATTGTGAGACGATAAAAATAATACCTCAACCGGATATTATAAACGAAAAAACAGTCTTTAGTGATTTAGCACACAAACATAAACAATACCTGCATATCAAGTAAATAAAACTTAAGTTTTAAATAAATAGCAATTATCACATAAATATGTGACAAACATTTCAAATAAAATTATGTCAAATATTTTATAATATTTTTGAGAAAATCTTAATATAGTTTCTACACGACTGTTTATAAAACTTAAATTCATATCGAATCTCCTAATTACACTTTTATAATTTTGTCACCTATGGCATTTGTTTTCAATTGAATCTATGAACAAAGAGAAAGGCAAATAAATGTCAAAAGTCAAAAGAAAATAACTGAAGAATGATACAAGCATATGGAGTAAAAAAAACATTTAGAGGAAATGGTAACAACAGCTCATTTAGATAGACGTTTCTTCTGAGTTAGTCCTCAACGTGGACCTGAGTTTAAGGCTCTAACCGTGGTGTCTGTATGTAATCATACTTGTGCTTAAACCCTTAGATGTGTTACCAATGGATGTATGATACCAAACGATAACAAACACAATTTTTAATTCCTATGCCCTGCGTATATCAAAAGTCTAATATGCAAAAACCAATAATTTATCAAAGTAGAATTATAATACGGTCTCTCTTTGGTCTCTCTTTGGTAGCTGACCACGCATTATGCTATATGTAATCTTCATGCTTACATTACAGATCTTAATTCTTTGACAGCTAAAAGGACTATTAATAGATAGGTAAATAACAAAAACTATCGCTCAACCTTTTATGTCAATCGTACAAAGAGATTTTCTCATCCAAAAAATTACAAGATTCATCACTTGAAATGGAAACAGCACAGTACATCCCTTGTATAAATATATGCTTGACTGTTCAATCAGTGATATATTAGTAAATTTAATATGTTGCTATGGTAATTCAATATTTATGGACAAACTTCACGAACTTGTGTCTAATAGACTGAAGATTTCATGATTTGGAGGTGAAACACGATGTTTCACTAAGCGGGCACTCAGGGAGTGAAAGAACCAAAGCAAAAGGGACCAGCTATACCATAATCACTATTGTCTACAGAGTTAAAATCATCATACCACTGCTTCATTCCCTCAAAATGTTTGAAAAAACCAGACTGTCTGTAGTCAAACATTTACTGACCTTATGTTGCATCGCTCTTGCCATACTAAATGTCATGGAATCATGACCTTCACACTTCTGCCAGATGCCTGCGGAAAACAGGGGAAAGCTTAAACTCATTTACTAACGAAAGAGTCGATATGGGTTATGTTTTATCCAAATGGGTCAAATTAAACAATATAGCTAAAAGAGGAACGAGTCAAACATGTTAATGCTATTTTAAAAGCATACAACATCCTCTTTTTTATTCGAAGATATATATTATTATTCTAACTATAACTTCTAGTAAATCTTTATAGATGCATTAATTGTTGAAACAAAAAAGAGCGAAAGCATGTTTACGGGTTAACCCAAGCCGAACTGACCAAGTTTTACCCTTAGAGAAAGAAACTCGCTTCAACCCGACTTTGTTATTCGATATCCTTGTAATTATGGAAACAAACAAAATATGAGTCGGACAAAGTCTGTAGTCAAGGTGGGCATACCATGAATGGATGCCTAAGAACATGCAAGACATAGAAGTTGCTTGCATGGTCTCGAGAAAACTGCAGTCGTACATGTGGGACGTTTTTCCAACTCTCTCCAAGAGCCGGTTTAAGAGTACCTCCTTCACCACTGACCATATGATTTGTAACCTTGAAAACATATTAAAAATATCATAGTATTATTGCAACGCAAGGACAGAACATGCATCAACAGTTCTGTAAATATAAGACATTTATTGTATATTGTGTAGCCATCCTTCCCACGGATTCTATAATCGGTTTTCATGGGTTATATACTTGTAGATGTAGGTTCATGACTACATATTTAAAATAGCATATCATAAATAGAGCCGACATAGCTACTGGCTTAAAGAAAGATTAAAATTCCTAACAAGGTCATGAAGAGGGAAAAATAGTGTCATAAGATACTAGAAAGATTGAAATTTAATAATATATATACAAATTGTACTAATTACAACAGCAGCAAGATAGAAGTACAATATTAAAAGATTGCTTACCACCACAGCGATGTTGTGTCTGTCTGCTAACTCCTTGAGCAAGTATCCAATAGAAACCATCAAAGCATGTCCTACATGTTACCCAATCAAGCAGCCATCATCAACTTCTGAGTTTATCGTTTGGCCTATGTATTCATGGACCTACAGCTAAATGCTTTTAGATGCTAAAAAAAACTAGTAGTTCCTTGAGAACAGGCAATATATTGAACAGGGGAGTAGAAATAATCAGGCAAAAAATTCTCCAATATTAATCAATTTAGAGGCTATTACATATTTAAAGTCCCTTTTCTTCTTTTGCCATTTTAGCATGTCCATAGCTCTGATTATCAGAGTATGAGACACTGGTAAATTTTTCCAAATGTTCAGGTAATGTTTTCATATCACCTGTAGTTCCCAATTTGGATATAAGAATTACACACTAATACCAATTATCAAATGCCTATACTGACTACCTAATGAAGATATGTTGGTCTGTAAATTATTGTTCATACCCTTTGTAAATCAAAGCTACATGAAGCTTAGTAAAATCAGTATTGACATCTTGAGTTTGACAGCAAAATCAGTATTAACATCTTATTGAGTTTGACAAAGAAGAAACTCTAGAAAGTAGAAAGAGCAAAAAGATTAGTGACTAAAATCTGTTAAAAAAAGTACAATTAACAAATATTGCTTAGATACTGGCATTGCAGCTACTAGCAAGTTCCAAATCGATCTTAACCACTAACTACTTATCTGTCAACATCAAAAGAGCACTATAATGAACACTTGGTTACTCATATATGCTATGGTGTTATCAAATTAACATATAGCACCCATGGATGGTCACAGAATATGCATCAATATAACCATGGATGGTCTACCTTCATATAACAGGCTAGAGATAATATTAAATACAGAAATATGTACCTTGTGCGTTGCTGCCCCCAAGAATTGGAGAAATAAGTGACGATATTGAATCAATGATTATCAATCGTACTTGGTATCCTGCCTGTGCATTAGGATAGAAAGTTAATCAAAAAGGGGCATCAACATCCCTTGTGTCAAACAACAAATAAAGAAGACAATAAAACAGTAAAAATAAACAAGATAGAAAGAAAAGTTTCTCTTTTATTCATCAAACCTGGGATTTTAAATTCAACTTTAGCTGACGAAGAACATTCAGCAAGGCATAAATGTCAAAAACAGAATGGCATTCTATGTTTTTCATTGCTTGTTGAAGATTTCCGTCAACCTACAAGATAACGCACATGAGAGTTGCAAAACCATTTTGATATCGAATTTAGCACACCTCATCTGGTAATGCTTGGTCCAATTTTATTGAGCATTCCATGAATGAAAATCTAAAGATTGAAGTTACATATATAAGACTGCATTCTGCTTAGTTAGATAACCAAAATCATCTAATCAGTCATTCACACAAAAAAATCAGCTAAGCAAGTAACAAGTCGTTCATTGGTACATAAAAGTAACATGTACCGTTTCTTTCTTTCATGTAAAAGAATCCTGATGATTGTGAAACAAAGTTCTGGCTCAATCTCATATAAGCACTTCTATGTTGAGTATTATTTTGAAAATTCAATAGACATATACTGAGTTGCCCCGAAGTGTTAGTTACAGTGTTGTACACAAATTATGTAGTAGATGCAAATATGCAAACCACATGGATTATCTATAGAGAGATGAATTCATTTGAGTTTTCAGTAACAATCATACACCAGAATCGAGTAAACAATTATTTATGATGTCAAACCAATTACTTTATTTGAGAAAAAAAGGGAATATTTATGATAGCAAGACAAATTCCATAGTTACCTGATTCTCAGGTATCCCAGATATATGAGTAACAATTTGCTTAATGCGTGTGGGCGAAAATGAGTTTCCTGAGTCAAGAAAGACAACACCACCCAACTTCATAGCAACATTTGATGCGACATGAAAGCAAACCTGAACAATTTAGAGATCAGAACAACAATATGACGGTGCTAATGTAAAAATTCTGCTTTCATGATAAACAGACCGAAAAAATCTGGATACTTTTGTTATGCCATAGGTTTGATGCTAACTTGTGTTTTTCCAGACGATGATGGGCCCACTAACTCAGTTACATGTCCTTCACGGAATCCACCTTGGAGTAACATATCAAAGCTGGTCCAATATATGCAGTCAGTAATTCCTTCTGATGGTATTCCTATAATAAAATCGGCAAAACATAAATAACAAGATATACCTTTCACACCCCGTTGGTAGATAATGTTTATTTCGTTCTCTATCTTCCAATAACACCAGACCATCCACCCATGGTTGATGGCACGTTTCTACTATAGAGAGGAGCTGGTTAATACCCTGTCGTGCAGTAGAGGGCATGACACATTACTACATGTATAATATAAGAGAACCATGTGTTAAAACAAACAATAGCTAACGAAGAAACCTGCTTTAATCTATCTGAATTAGTGTATTTCTCTGCTGAAGCCACCAACATGTTCACGTCATGAACTAAGAAATCTTCAACTGTGCAGCGAAAAACAGGTAACAAATCTATTAAGTTGTACATGCATATCAAAAAGGCAATAAGAGTCTTCTGACATGTCGCTAATGAGGGACAACGTAAAGAGTGAAAGAAATCCGATCCACTAGAGGCTCGATATATGTGTTTAGTGAATATCTCAAAGTTTGACAGTCAAACTTCCAATAATATTTGTGTTCCTGTATTTAATTATGTGGATCAAACCTTATATGACTAGCATTATGCACGTCACAACTCTCGCAGATGACACCAATAGAATAATGAAATTTTATATGCTGAGAAAATATGAAAAAAGGGCATGTCTTGGTCAAAAAGACTGTAGACATCAGTTAAGTGTGAATAACCATAGACTTACTGTGCATATACTTATAGTACCATTACTATCGACTAAATAACAAGTTAGGACTTGGGATAAACTAGTATTCAACAAGAGTCTTATTAACATGTTTATTTGACATTTACAAATGAATTAATACGCTATTATTTGAAAAGTGAAATGAAGACAAAGATAAGCCAAGTTAATAAATTGTTAAATCTAAACAGTATCAAATGTTATTCAGTCTTTCAATAGTTAAAGGTTGTATTAACAGAGACAGAGACAAAACTCAAAATAGTTCCATAAAGGTTGTATTAACAGAACAGAAACAAACAAGTAAAACTGTATGGAGCAAAACCAAACATCCAAAATCCAGAGATTATTATGTAAAAAACCTAAAAGCTTTATTTCCAGAACCATAACCCATTAAAAAGGAAGCACTCATTTGGATGGAGCAAAGAAGATTTCACTGTTCATCCTCTTGGAGCGGAACGTCTTCTCCACCTCGGGGGTCACATTGAAGGAAGCCTGGAGCACCTCAGGAGACAACGCCTTCCATGCCGATGTCCTTCCAGCCATATGAGTGAATATTGGGTTGCATTATAAGATATTTTGCAGTTGTTAGTAAAAAGAAGCTTTACGCATTGAGCATTAAGATGTGTTTTCTGAAAGTGATCATGAACAAACACGAATCAACTGAGATAAAAGAAGACAGTTTCCGTTGTATTTTATATGTGCTTATGTGTTTGGAAGTTATCACATAATCAAGCTACTGAAATTGGTTGTCAAAAGTAGTTTTCGGAAGTGCTTATGTTATTTGGAGCAACCAAGTAATCAAATAAATATATAGGCAAACGGAAATACTCAGATGATAAAGCAAAAACAGCATACTTACTTGGGAGTGCTGATGATAGAGAACCACTCCAAGCCTTCATTATCAGCAATCTTGGAAACAACAAAAAACCTCGGGACAATGAACAAATCCCCTCCCTTAACAGTAGTTTCAAGCACACGTTTGCCATCAACACCAACAACTTGAGCACGCCCACTTCCCCTAACAATATAAGTCACCTGAAGAGCAGAGTCACACGAGAAACCAGGAGAACACATAGCATTACCATCCAATCTCACAAGATCAGCCCCCAAACCAACTTCACTAACCAACGGCAAATTCTTTGTGTTCAAAACAACCACCCTGCCACCACCATTAATGTCAACATCCAACGGAGCCTCCAAACAGTTCAAAGCCATCCCGTCCCTATGGTCTTTGTTGGGTTCCGGCATCTTAGCACCAGCATCAACTTTGATGATTCCATTGTCCTTTTGGTTTCCAACAAGTGATTTGGCAGTGGCTTCATCTACGTCCCAGGCACGACAGACGAACTCAGTGGAGAAACCAGTGAAGATGCCATTGGAACCAGTTAGGAAGAAGTCGGTGAACGAGCCAGCTTTGTGGGCGGTTTTGGTGTCACCCAAGAAAAGGACTTGGAGCTCAGTGTCGTCTTTGTTGTACCACCATGTGATCACACCAAAAGGAAGAGCAATGGTATCACCAGTCTTTATTTCCAAGACCTTCTCTTCCTTCTCAGGTAAAACAATACCAGCAACTCCACTACCTGATAACCATCATTATCGTGTGTTAATCGAAATTAGACAAAAAAAAAAATAATGTATGTTGTTTTTAGATTCAAAAGACATGTTTTGATTTAATTTACAGCTATTTAAACCAGATCAACCTAAAAAGTACAAAATTGTATAGAAAAAACAATGACCGTGTGCTTTAACTTATAGCTAACAGATTAATCTGCAGCATCTATGATAGAAACAGAACACATGTATAGCTAGCAAAATTAACCTGCAGCACCTATGTGAAACGTTGATGAGGATAACATTCTAAATTGAAGGATTCAAATTGACACAATGTGCATTATTCTTAGGTTCATAAGCCATTTCACATTGCATTACAAGATCCGACAATTATTAATAACACGTTAACTACTAAACTGTATCACACTTTGACATTCATAGACTTATTGTGAACAAAAATCCATTTGCAACATCCATGATAAAATCATAAAACATATCAGAACAAACCACCAACAAATATTTTACTTAAATTGTAAAGCAATGATAAAATTAAAAACAGAACCACAGAACTTGTATTGCCCAAAAGAACATTAAAATTTTATAAACTACAGTAACTTACACAGATCATAACAAAATAAACTATAAAATTGCATAGAAAATACAATGTATGTGTGTACTAGTTTATAGCTAACGAATAATCTGCAGCATCTATGATATAAACAGAGCACATATAATAACAAACTATCAAAAACTATTCTACTGTGAAAAGTTGATAACATTTCAACAATAAGCAAACGGACACAGAATATGCATTACTTTAGTGTACATTTTTATATCTTTACACGAACTACAAGTCTATAAAAAATAAACTACCGAATTAACATAAACATAACTTGCAGCATTTCTAATCAGAAGTTAAAACAACTAAAATAAATAAACATTAACTGAAAGAAAGGCTTCCAATAATTTTTTTAAATAACTAATTAAATACTAATATTCTTCATGTTATCAGCTATAATTGCACACTCTCAGTAACAAAATTACAAAAATAAAAGTCAACAAAACATAATTATAAAAAAAATTAAAACACACAGGTTGAAAAATAATTAACAATTATTGTAATATTATTTCCTGATCCCTTTTGGATTTTACTAATTTTGAAACTAAAATATATCATTCCACTAATTAAAATTATAATCAGTATAATAAACTAGTGTATATATCATGTTTTTCTAATAAATAAATCTAAAATAAAAACTGATCATCAAATAAAAGAAGATTGATATATATATATATATATACCTTGAAGAACATAAGCAACCTTGGCAGAATCAGAATAGCGTGGAAGAGCCAAGCCATTCTTGCTCAACAAAAGCTTACCAGCGCCGATGTTACCTTGACGTAACATGGGTAACTCATCTGGTGACCATGCATGGTATGATCCACCTGCTCCTCCGTACAACTTCTTAGCCAGCTTTGGTGATAAATCCATATCCATTTTTTTTATATAAAAAGATTGATTGAAAGAGATGGAGAATGATTGTGATTGTGAATGGGAAGAGGTGTGGGGTATTTATAGTGAAAAGTGGAGTGTTTGTTGTTATGGATTTGTATTGAGGGTATACGGGAAATAAGGGGTGGGATATGATTCGAAGTTCAAAAAAATGATATGATTCGGTTATGTTTGTATTTCATTTTGAAATTTTTTTTTTTTTTTTTTTTTTTAGTTTAACTATTTAAGTGCAAATGGCTATGTGACTATTAATTTTTGCCAGATTTTTTTTTTTTTTTTTAATTATTATTATTGTTTTTACTGTTTTTGGTTTTTCAATTTAATTAAAGTTGATTTTTTTTTTTTTTAAATTTAAGTATAAGGTAGGTTTGGCAATAATTTTTTTTTTTTTTTTTTTTTTAATGATTGGCATTTGACAATTACTATGTATATAAGTTACTCCGTAAGTAACTATATGTATATAAAAGAAGGTAAAATGTAATTTAACCTATTTTCAATAAGGCTAAAAATATATATATTTTAGAGCTCGAACTTTACTTGAAAATCAACACAAGTAGTTTAAACTTGACTAGCTCAAACCAGTTAGGCTTGAATATTTTGCATGTAGATCTCTAGTAATTTACGAGTTGTCTCGTATCATATACATCTGTAATTAAAACCAATATTTATATATAAAATTGCCGTAACTTTATTATTTACGAAAAACTATATTATTTTTAGTTGACAAGTGTTACGGTAAACAAAACGACCATATTGAAGGCTATTTTTAACGTTGACGTGGAACTTTTGTAACGAGATGTCTTCTAATAAAATTGAGATCATCAAGCATATTTTCCAAAACGACCAACCGTTTGTATAGCGGAGTTGTAATAAATTATTTACTGTTGCTTAAACTTTGCGAAACTCACTTTTAAACCACATTTTGGACAAAATCACCATATTTAACCTCTATTATCTTTATGTTCGAGACCTCTATGACGAAAACTCATGTAATAAAACTTCTAGATTTTGATACAAGCTTTCCAAAACCGTTGAGTTCGTTTCCTAACGTTTGGCGTACACCATTTCGACTAGCATTTCGAGGCCATTTTGTCACTTTCATGAAATTTCCAACGACATTATTTTACGACGAAAAGTTATAATTTCACAATAAATCATTAAGAAACTATTGTAGGATGACATTTTGACGTAAATACTTGTAAAGTAATTTAAGAATGGTCAAGACGTCAAAAGAGTATTTTTCGACGATAAGTATTATTTTCAAAACTTACAAATGGTATAAATAACATACGAAATGCATGCATAACATTTCATCATAACTCATTACGTATCATATCATTCATAATAGGTCAAGGTTAAAGCATCACACTACATCTCGGTGTACTCACTCTTGTCATCATACCAATTTATCAAGTGAGTTTTCATAGCCCCATTTTCAATTGTTTTGTACTATTTTGGGGAGATACATGCTTAATTATTTTCACAAGTACTTAGGATTTTAAGGATAATTTCTATTATGATCACCATTGTTTCAAAGCGAATGTTGTACTATATTAGTTTTTCTTGTTTGTTTGGTATAGTTCTCGTCGTATAAAGTTCTATGTCGGTTGACTCGATACATCGTCGTATAAAGTTCTATGTCGATTGACTATCGATACATCGTCGGTATAAAGTTCTATGTCGGTTGACTCATGATACATCGTCGTATAAAGTTCTATGTCGGTTGACTATCGATACATCGTCGTATAAAGTTCTATGTCGGTTGACTACGATACATCGTCGTATAAAGTTCTATGTCGGTTGACTCTTGATACATTGAGTCTAGTCCTATTGATTAAGCTCTATTGTTCTACGTCGAGTTAGGTACTATTGTGAATTCATTTGACATCATGTGTTTGAACATAAACTATACACATTTTGGCGGTGGGTTGTGAACACACAGTTGCAAGTTTTGTATGGGCGGAACTTGGGCGGGTGGATTTACAATGCCTTTCTTTGCATAAACGATTTTGAAAGGCTTTACATTTCAACACAAACTCTATGAACTCACTCAACCTTTGTGTTGACACTTTTAGCATGTTTTTATCTCGGTATCTAAGGCATTCACTTCATGGCATGCATGTGGACATATCATGGAGTCGCGGTGACGACGCGTCTCACTTGGGTTTTACGTGCTTTAAAACATCGTTTGAATTGTAACAAACTTATTTCCACAAGTTGATTTTCATTTGGGACCTATACTTTGTAAACTCGATTGTTTTATTAAATCAAACGATGTTCTTTTCAAACGACACTTTAGGTCGTTCAATATATCTATGAATCGTGATGCTATGACGGTCAATCCCGTGAATTCCATTCCGGCAAAAGCAGTAATTTGGGGTGTGACAGATTGGCATCGAGCTTGATTATAGAGAACTAGGTTGCATCATTGACCTAGACTATAACTACATCATCATAGCATCTCATCATTTCATCACAAGTGCATATTCACTTTACATGCGGTTTATCGTATTTTTTTCAAGTTATTTACTTTCATTTCAAAATCGATTGTCACATTGATGCCTTCAAATACACATCCCATCATACTCGCATCGGACTCCAATGTGGAGAATGCCTGTCATTCCCTATCACAATTTTTTCACCAAGTTGACTTAACACCTAACATCATATGAGTCGATTAGTCCAAGCATTGCATAGTTACTCCTAAATTATACATAGCACGATCACCTATGTCTAATTCGGAAGAATCATGCAATGAAGGGAGTAGAGCTTATATGTGTAATTCTATGAACGAGCCAAATTTTCAAAAGAACCGTTACTCGAACCGATTTAGCCTAATCTCATGACGGTTCTTGTTTGATGAGTTGTGAGATTAAGTAAAAATCGGTTACCAAAAAGTCTTTTGAGGGTTTTGCTCGAGAATGGGAAGGCTTGCCTCATCAAACCCTAACCCGAGAGACTATCTAAGCTGAATTCGGGGATGAATTCCTTTTTGGATGGGCGAATGTGACAACTCGCAATTTCAGGACATTTCTCAAAACAAGTCATGCTTCATAATTTCATCATTTATCGTAAACTAGGTTTACGTGTTCCAAATTCGCGTAACCTTAAGGGTTTAGCGGCGAATTCATGATCATATCATCACGGACATTTCATATAGACTAAGTTTAGTCTACATTTCATTAACATCATTTTCATCATGTTAGTTCATTCATGATTTTGCATTTCACCTTAAACGCGTAAATTTCATATTAAATAAATGCTATCGCACATTTTTAATCCGATACTTCCAAAATTATCCCGACACATTTTATACTTACATTTAGTTTATAAAAATAATATTTTGAGTTTACCTAGTGTTTTAAATTTATTTTGTATATAAATCGTTAAATTTATATTATTACGACGATTTTCTTCAAAACTACACGATAATTATTACTTAGCTCAAATTTTGCAAGAAACATATTTTTACAATTTTTATAACTACAATATATTTTACTTTGGCCTATAAAAACTTATTTGTAGTCAATACTACTCAAATTTCACCAATATATACAAGTTACAACATCTTGTACTTAACCACATTTTACTTACATCTTTATATATACAATAAATAAAATAAATAAAAATGTATTTTGAGATGCATCCCCCCAAAACCGCCATGTGGGAGGGTGCCTCATTAATTGGTTTGGTAACATTTTCTTGATTGTATAGATCTATACTTCATCTCACTTTCACTCCATTCATTCACTACAATAATTCAAAGATCAAACAAAGACTTTTCTCTTGTTTTCTTCTCTCAAAACCGCCACCCCAAGGTGGAAGAAGAGATTCACAAAATTTTCAAGATCAAGTTCTAAACAATCTAGTATACACTCTTGTTTAGGTTTTGAAATAAAAACCTAGGGTGTTTAAGTTAAATCCCTTGTTCTAGTCACCTCATCAAGTAACTAGTAAGCATATTATCTTCATTTTCATCTTTCATTATCATTACATATTCATCTCATCATTTTTGAGCAAAGTATGCAAGACTTATGGATGTTTATACCATTTTACTTTGTTTTAGAGTTATATACATATAAGTCATCCTATGATTTATCCCTTGTTATATATTGGTCTTGATGATGTCTAGGAACCCATGACACCCTAAGAAGGTGTATGGTAGGATTAGAATAGCTTTGGAGTTGTTTTGAAGGATTGGAATAGGTTTAGTACGAGAAAAACACTTTTCGACAAGTATAAATAAGGGCCTGATCTTATTTTGTATTTCGGAAAATCCATTGTAGACATAAATTTTGGCCTTGATATTTAGAAAATATACTTTAAAACGAATCCGTGGCGATTGAGCGGATTAAAGCGGAGCTATAACGAAGAAGTTATGAATTTTTCAAGTTTGACGACGAAATATATATGTCCCGAAAATTTCAGACACTATTTTTGTTTTGTACGAGTCAAAACGAGTCTTAAGCTTTATAAATTATTTCGACTTATCAAAAATATATTAGTATACTTTGATACGAAGCTAAGGACGATAATACGTGAAAGCGGATTTGTAACGACTAAAATATACACGTTTTCATAAAATTGCCGTAACTTTATTATTTACGAAAACTATATTATTTTTAGTTGACAAGTGTTACGGTAAACAAAACGACCATATTGAAGGCTATTTTTAACGTTGACGTGGAACTTTTTGTAACGAGATGTCTTCTAATAAAATTGAGATCATCAAGCATATTTTCCAAAACGACCAACCGTTTGTATAGCGGAGTTGTAATAAATTATTTACGGTTGCTTAAACTTTGCCGAAACTCACTTTTAAACCACATTTTGGACAAAATCACCATATTTAACCTCTATTATCTTTATGTTCGAGACCTCTATGACGAAAACTCATGTAATAAAACTTCTAGATTTTGATACAAGCTTTCCAAAACCGTTGAGTTCGTTTCCTAACGTTTGACGTACACCATTTTACGACTATCATTTCGAGGCCATTTTTGTCACTTTCATGAAATTTCCAACGACATTATTTTACGACGAAAAGTTATAATTTCACAATAAATCATTAAGAAACTATTGTAGGATGACATTTTGACGTAAATACTTGTAAAGTAATTTAAGAATGGTCAAGACGTCAAAAGAGTATTTTTCGACGATAAGTATTATTTTCAAAACTTACAAATGGTATAAATAACATACGAAATGCATGCATAACATTTCATCATAACTCATTACGTATCATATCATTCATAATAGGTCAAGGTTAAAGCATCACACTACATCTCGGTGTACTCACTCTTGTCATCATACCAATTTATCAAGTGAGTTTTCATAGCCCCATTTTCAATTGTTTTGTACTATTTTGGGGGAGATACATGCTTAATTATTTTTCACAAGTACTTAGGATTTTAAGGATAATTTCTATTATGATCACCATTGTTTCAAAACTGAATGTTGTACTATATTAGTTTTTCTTGTTTGTTTGGTATAGTTCTACGTCAGATAAAGTTCTATGTCGGTTGACTCTCGATACATCGTCGTATAAAGTTCTATGTCGATTGACTCATCGATACATCGTCGTATAAAGTTCTATGTCGGTTGACTCACCGATACATCGTCGATAAAGTTCTATGTCGGTTGACTACGATACATCGTCGTATAAAGTTCTATGTCGGTTGACTCGATACATCGTCAGATAAAGTTCTATGTCGTTGACTCATCGATACATTGAGTCTAGTCCTATTGATTAAGCTCTATTGTTCTACGTCGAGTTAGGTACTATTGTGAATTCATTTGACATCATGTGTTTGAACATAAACTATACACATTTTGGCGGTGGGTTGTGAACACACAAGTTGCAAGTTTTGTATGGGCGGAACTTGGGCGGGTGGATTACAATGCCTTTCTTTGCATAAACGATTTTGAAAGGCTTTACATTTCAACACAAACTCTATGAACTCACTCAACCTTTGTGTTGACACTTTTAGCATGTTTTTATCTCGGTATCTAAGGCATTCACTTCATGGCATGCATGTGGACATATCATGGAGTCGCGGTGACGACGCGTCTCACTTGGGTTTTACGTGCTTTAAAACATCGTTTGAATTGTAACAAACTTATTTCCGCACAAGTTGATTTTCATTTGGGACCTATACTTTGTAAACTCGATTGTTTTATTAAATCAAATGATGTTCTTTTCAAACGACACTTTAGGTCGTTCAATATATCTAGAATCGTGATGCTATGACAATCAATCCCGAAATTCCATTCCGCGCAAAAGCAGTAATTTGGGGTGTGATGAGAAAAGTTCCATACGAACAAGTTTTATCTAAAGAACAAATGGTTAGATCTCAACCATCCATCAATTTGAATTCAACGGATTAGATTAATCTACATTTGAAACTAAAATTATACTAAAGGGTCATTTTGTAATTTCATATTCTCATTATACTCAAAACGCAAAACGTGAAAACACACACACACGCTTCACTCACACTCTCCCTCTCAACTTTTCGGATCCCCAAACCATCTTCAAACCCTAACCACCGCCAACCACCGCCAAACCGCCCCCAAACCACCCCCAAAACCACCGCGCAACCGTAAGTATTCATTTAAAATGGATATTCGAGAAGAGATTGCCCTATCTAAAGGCGATTCAGTGGCAAAAGGTGCTTCATCTAACGTTCCTAATGAAAGTAAGCTTGAAATTATTTTTTAATTATTTTTGATTAATTAACATCATTGCTTATTTTTGATTGAATAGTTGTGATCGAAATTTGTGATGGATTAAAGTTTGTGTTATAGGAATCAACTTATATTGCTTATTTTAGAGCTTAATTTGTGATTGAAGAGTTGTGGTGAAATTTGTGATTGAAGAGTTGTGGTGAAATTTGTGATTAGATTGCTTATTTTAGAGCTTAATTTGTCGACTTATTTTAGAGTTTATGAGGAGACGCTAAGCGAGGGTGTTATGAAGTTAATGCTATGTTTGGCGAAACTAGCACCGATTAGTGGTATTTGGTAAATATGTGAGATTAGTAGCTTGTAGAGTAATGCCGACGTACATGCTTGGTATATATGTATATGGGACTACCTAAGTTGTAAGGAAAAGTATAAGTTGAATGAGTAGATGATTGAGCGAGCGTGTTTGATTGTGTACGAGTTTCTTAATGGCGATTGCGAGATACTTTTAATTAGTAATGTAGAATGTATGTTGCTTGCTAAGCGGTGTAATTAAGTTAGCTATTAGCGTTGATATGTGTGTATATGTATACTACGAAATATATGAATCTTATTGTAATTGATTGCGTGACTCAAGAAAAATAAGTAATGTAGAATGTACGCACTTGCTAAGTAGCGTGTCGATTAGGTATATGTATGCTTATTGAGACACGTGACAAGTCTAGCGTTTGCTAAATACGTGTAATTAGTAATGTAGAATGTACGTGCTTCTTGTGTAAACTAATTAAGTTAGATAGATTATTGAGGACACGTGACTAGTCTAGTGTTTGGGCGGTTTGGTAAATATGTGTGATTAGTAGCTTGTAGAGTAATATGTCTTTGTAGCTTCGACTTATTGTGCCACTTGCTAAACCATTGATTCTGTATGCGACATAGATAATTATAATGTTGTACAACTAATTTGTCATGTATTCATCGTTTTCTATATTTGTTGAGTTTTAAATTTATATGTGTTTGTTGCAACTTGCAAACCGAATCAATTCTTGATTAATGTTAATATATTTAATCTCTATCTAGAAGATACTCAATGGTTTTCGTTAACGATGGCATAATTGGAGCGAAGTTGTAATTATATATTTTTCTATTATCTAGCTTTCATTGTACCTTAGTAGGCATGGTTAAAGTATCCATTTACCGAATGTGGAAGGTAATAATTCACGGTCAATCCCATGGGATTCACAACAATCCCATGGAATTGATCCGTCAATATTGTGTTTTTTTGTTATAAAGTTGTTTATATTGTGTTTTTTAATGTAGATCTTGATGAAAAGAAGAAGATATTGAAGAGGATGTTGTTGTAAAGAGAAGAGGCGTTTCTTCCGCTTTCGATAAAGAAGAAGATATTATACTGCGGATGAGGGAAGAAGAGAATGAAGGGGAAGGGTCCGTTGAAGATTCAGAAGGACGATTCTCTTGAAGATGTTATACCTGACGATGTTATGAAGCATCTTTTGAAGAATATGTTGAAGAATCCTTCAGTTAAAGGATTTGTTAAAGATTTTATGTCTTTTTTGAATGCTAGAACAATTGTCCAGTTAGGTGTTAATGGTATGGTAGACGAGATCATGTGAATGGGAACTTGTGCATGGTAGAACAATTGTCCAGTTAGGCGTTAATGGTATGGTAGACGAGAACATGTGCATTATTTTGTCTTTTAAAACTTCGAATGGTATAACGAGCGTTTGCGTGGTAGAACTATTATTTGTCTTTTATCGAGTTAATTATGTGAATCCTGTGGATTCATTCATAATCCCAAAGGATTCTTTATGATAGACTTTTTCCACTTAATTTTTGAAAATATGTGTATGGTAGAAGAGAATATGGAAATAATCACATGGGATTCATACACAATCCCATGGGTTTCATACACAATCCCATGGGATTCCACTTAATCTATTAACATATTACTATTTCGTATCCCTTAGGATTCATATACAATCCCATGGGATTCATACATACAAGTAAGAAACAAGATATATTCAAAGTGAATCCCATGGGATTCTTACGAAATATAAGTAAGAAACAAGATATATTCAAAGTAAAAAAGAATTTTCTTTTCAAATCATCTAAATATTCAAGTAAAGATGAAAAAATAACTAACAAAACCAGAATTCTATTTGCAAATCATCTAAATAATCAAGTAAAGAAGAAAAAATAACTAACAAAACCAGAAACCAGAATATAAATAATCAAGAAACTTTTGGTTTCGGCTTTCGCCCTGCATTTGGCTTCTCCGGACAGGTTAACATCCCGCATTTCATTCTTAAAATCTGCAACTGTCCCATGAACATATTCATACCCACCCTTCATACTCGTTAGCAAGTTGTGAGCCCTTGTTGGACCAATCTTGTTCTTTGCAGCTTTAACAACAAACATTTTTTCTGCTTGTGTCATTCTTCTTTGCTTTTTGGTAAAATGTTTGTACTCTTTTGGTATGAGCATATGGTTGTGTTTTGCAATAAACTGAACTAGCTTGTATTTTCCAGAAATGACATCCAATTCTAACCTTATACGAGCTTTACAACCTGTTATATAAAAAAAAATATTTTAAAAACATGTTATACAAAAAAAATAAAAATAAGAATCCCATGGGATTTACATTGAATCCCATGGGATTTCATAAAGAATCCCATGGGATTTACAATGAATCCCATGGGATTCAACATCATTCAAGTTATATATTACAAGTCTTTCAATGAATCCCATGGGATTCTTTATGAAATCCCATGGGACTCACAATGAATCCCCTGGGATTTCATTAATAATCTCATGGGATTCAACATTATTCTCATGACTAAAGTTATATATTACAAGTCTAAAATATGTTAGCTTTACTACTGTACATATCTATAGCTTCATCTAATGTTTCATAGTATTTTCCCTCTACTGGTACAGGAATTCCTTCTTGTACATGAGGCTTCCAATATACTGATCCGCCCGGTGTCTCAGCGTGTTCATATAAAGTTGGTCTTGGTGATTTTATAGAATCGTATATAAAAAGCGGTTGGGATTAAGATAACTCAGTATGAATCCTATGGGATTCTCAGATACATATCTATAGCTTCATGTATGAATCCTATGGGATTTTATGAAATCCCATGGGATTCTCGTGATTAATCTATGGATTTCATAAAGAATCCCATGGGATTACGCATGAATCCTATGGGATTTCATAAAGAATCCCATGGGATTGTGTATGAATCCCTTGGGATTCACTGTGAATCACATGGGATTCACTGTGAATCACATAGGATTCACTGTGAATCACATGGGATTCATCCATGAATCCCATGGGATCTCAAATGAATTTAAGTATCTTTTTGAGTTTACCATTAAACAACAAAATCAGAATCAGAGGGATTCATCCATGAATCCCATGGGATTCATGATTCAATGAATATGAATATACATGGATTCATCTATGAATCCATTAATCAAAAATCGATTCGAGAGTTTTACCATCATGTTCCTTCATATCAACTTCGCGAGTACTTCATCTACATCATCATCATAACGACATCATCTACATCATATGTAACCACATCATCTATGTCAATCGGTTGTTGATGAATCCGCGGTTGTTGACGATTCCGGCGGTTGATGACGAATCCGGCGAGTTTGATAGCGATTCCAATGGTTTTGATGTCGATGCCGACGGGTTGATGAACAATCCGGTTGGTTTGATGATGAACCGTCGGTTCATTGTGATTCCGTGACGTTTGATGATTCCGACGGTTTTGATGTCGATGCGGTGGATTTGATGAAGAATCCGGTTGTTTTGTTGATGAATCCGTCGGATTCATGGTGATTCCGTGACGTTTGATGATTCCGCGAGATTAGATGCGAGATGGAGATGAGATCCGGCGAGATATAGATTAGATCTGGAATTGGGTTTTTGATGAGAGAGAAAGTGGTTTGTAGAATGAGTGGATTTGGGATTAATTTTTTGCTTTTATTGTAACATGTGATTTTACTAATATGCCCTTCTTTTTATTATCGGATGGATTGTGGACCATTGGATGAAAGAAGATTGGATGGTTGAGATCTTCTCATTTGTTCTTTGGATAACATTGGTTTTGCATAGATCTCACCTCATATTTATATAGATAAACTCATTAAACTGGTGGTCATGGTATTGCACCGACTCTTTAACCTCTCCCACACATTAACCCTTTACACCTTCGACTACCACCACGGGGTGGTAGTCATTCTTGTGGGTTTGGTTGTATGACGGACCAAACAATGGTTTGGTCATTGTGTGTGAATGATGGTTTGTTTGGTATTCACCACTATAACTGTCTAGAGATATTCTTAAAGACGACGTGGAGTTGATATGGCGGTGACGTATTTGGTCACCATTACCACCTATCTTAATAGTGGAGAAAAAGCATGGTGTAGAATTCTTAAAGGTTTCTTTGTACACCTTATAAACTTAGTGGGGGCAAAATCACAAAACACAAAAACCTATTTCAACAAACACAAAATGCAAAAACATTGAAGAAACATAAACCCTTGCCGGAAAATAAACCATAACATCCCCGCCGCACATGGAGACCACCGACATGGACATAGAACCAAACAACCAACACCACCAACAACAACCCATTACCGCCACGTCATCATCCAAAAAATTCGGCTTAAAAACACAATCCAAACTAATTTCGGTGATGATTACATTTTCCAAATTGTTCATAAGTACGTTATTAAAAAAACCCAATTCCAACCTTTAATAACAATTTTTTTTATTAAAATTCTAACCTTAAAAACATATAATTGTGTTTAACGTTTGTTTTGTTTGGTTTTATAGGGAGGATTGGACAACGATGGCGGTATCGTTGTCGTCGAATACGGTGAAATTGTATTCGCCTGTGACAGGACAGTTTGTTGGAGAATGTTGTAAAGGAGAACATTCGGATAGTATTAATGAGATATTGTTGAGTGGGAATGTGTTGTATTCGTGTTCGTCTGATGGGACTCTTAGAGCTTGGGATACGGTCGTATCAACAGGTGGTTGTCGTTTGCGTTTTAATGAAATTGTGATTTGGTAGCGTTTTGCGCGATTGGTTTTTGGTTTTGTGTAAGTGTAGTGGTAGAGTTTGGTTGATGTTATTTACGTGAATTGTAGGTAGCGTGTCTTAATGCTGGTCCGTCACAAGAAATATTTAGCTTTTCGTTTGGTGGGAGTGGGGATAACCTTCTTGCTGCAGGTTGTAAATCTCAGGTAATGGTGTTATATCAAAATGCGTTTAGCTGCACTGGCTTATTATTCAAATTAGAGTTGCGAATATGCAACAATTGACATATTTCGTGTTTTAAGTTTTAAGAGTACTTGATAAAAAACGCATTGAATTAGCAACCTTTCATATCATATTGGTGTCCACTGCCAAAAAAGGTTGTGACATATATGTAACAAAGTAAACGATGTTGTATTTGCACTACATTTTGTTATGACACATATATGTTATTAGACTTCCATATGGCCCTATGATTAGTTCCGGCTGTATAGTCAATATGATCGAAAATTTAGTGTCATAAAAGCATAATCACATTAAGCAGAATTCTGAAACTAAACAAGAACGATAGAAACTTTTTTTCTCTGTACACAAGTATATCTTAGCATATGAAATAACAACGTAGTATATGGAACTCATACTTCAATAATAGAATTTGAATGCTAAGTTGCTTGCAGTTTGAGTTCATAATGGATTATTATTACCAACAATACAAGATTTTAAGTAGTATGTAGTTCTTGTAACCTATATATGCACAAATGACGTGCAGTAAGAGCATACGTTATACATGCTAGCGTCTCGTTAGCAGCCATTTTGTCGTTTGATTTTCTTTCTCATATGCATAGATACTTTGTTGGGATTGGAGAAGCAAGAATCAGGTAGCCTGCTTAGAGGAGTCTCATATGGATGACGTTACACAGGTGTGTGTTCTAATTCTATGATTCTGTTTATGTTAAGCACAAATGATTTAGATGAATATGGATCCAGCTTTATTTATGTCCACTTGAACTAGTTAATAGCTTTCATTATTTTTATTTTTTTAAGAATTCTTGTATCTGGGCAATTGTATAGGTTCGTTTTGTACCGGGTCAGCAGAATAAGCTTGTATCTGCTTCTATTGATGGATTAATTTGTACCTTTGATACCAGTGGAGAAATCAATGACGAAGATCATATGGAATCAGTAAGTATTGATTAAACAGATTTCTCATTTTTAGTTTTTTTTTGGTGCTTTCTGATACAGAATTTGTTAATCTATCTATCTTCTTCATTTTGTAAGTTTGATATGATTCTGTATCCACAATTGATGTTATGCAGGTGATGAATGTGGGGACATCGATTGGGAAGGTGGGTTTCTTTGGAGGGACATACGACAAGTTGTGGTGTTTGACTCATATTGAAACTTTAAGGTACTTTTCTGTATAACTTTACGTTATAATTTGATGTTTACTACTTACAAACAAATTAATCATGAAATGGTTAGACTAGGCCTTTTTACAATGTAACCTTATAAAATAACTTAGTATAGGAAGGCCTCTAAATGTGAAATTGTGGCCGAGTTTGAATGTTATATACCAAATGCATAAAATTAAAATTTTAGCTAAAAGGGAAGGAGCCAAATAGGCAAAAAGGTCGCTGAAAGTCTATTATCTATGGATACCACCTTTTAAATCACTTAATGATTTATAATATTATATGTTGGTTTTTGTAATTGTCGATGACACATGCATGGCTTATAGTAAATCGTAAAAGATGGATGAGAAAGTGTTAACAAGTATGTCTTCCTTTTCAGTATTTGGGATTTGAATGAGTCAAGACTTGAAGCCAACTTTGAGGATGCTCGGACCTTGGCCTCTAACAGCTGGGCTCTAGATCAAGTACGCGACGTCTCACTTTGTGCTTTTAGATTGAATAAGTTTTTAAAATTGTTATGCATGCAAATTGGCAATGAAATTCTAATATCTGTGAAGATGACTGGTTTTGGACAAAAATGGCAAGTTTAATGGTTTATGAGCATTTTTGTTTTCCGTAGGACATAACGTATAATAACACATTTAGATTTTGAATATTCATTGTCGTGTTGTTTAATCATGCAGGTTGACTATTTTGTTGACTGTCACTACTCAGCTGCCAATGATCATTTATGGGTTATAGGTGCCACAAATGGCGGCGGCAGTTTGGGCTACTTCCCTGTAGCTTATAAAGGAGGAATGAGATCAATACTATCTCCTGAAGCAGTTCTTCATGGTGGTCATACGGGTGTAGTGAGGAGTGTGTTACCTTCAGCCACCATAAAATCTGGGATTAACCAAACCCAAGGGATTTTCGGGTGGACAGGAGGTGAAGACGGAAGCTTGTGTTGCTGGTTGTCTGATGACTCATCTGACATCAATCATTCATGGATATCAACTTCGTTGGTTGAAAAGAACACCAAGAAAAGCAAGAAAAATAGGCATAGGCCGTATTAGAGTGCTAGTATTGATAAGATTTTGGTGTATGTTGTACCATAATTAACCCTTTTTTTTTTTTTTTTTTACCTTAAGTTAATTTTTAGTGTTTTTTCCCTTTTTCATGACAATGCAAGCTCTATTATTTTTGTTTTCACTTTTTTAATCAAAATCATTCAATTTCGATGCAATATGCATCGATAAGTTTTAGTGCTTGTTTCATCATGTTCCAGCTCTAACTAACCTTGTATCTTAGTGTCAAAAGTTTCAAACATCGATGTCTTATGATGTAATAAGGTTAAAGTTCGTGTAATGTTTTATGTGCATGTACGGATTTGAGCTGTAGCATATCGAGTCATGTGCGCTAGAAAGCAAAAACATAAAATTATTTGAGCTCGAGTTTAAGAACTTAGTAAGAAACATAGAGTTTGAGTTTGTAAGCATATGAATTAGTCTCCAAAACATAAAACGGGAAACTCGACATGTGCATCATTTTGGGTATTGACCGACTCTAACCCGACTACCCAAGTATCGCTTTACGAAATGAGCACATGTTCAGACTTCCAATGACCTTTAGCTAGAAGTTGCGATTAAAACACATGAACTATTTCTTCAAAAGTTTTCGGTCATTATCATTTGCGGTGAGAACGATACCAATGAATCAATCTATAATGACATATGAATTAAAGTCTAATAGAAGTTTTCAAGTTTACATAAACGTTAATAATTGTCTTTTGAGCTCAAAAGATTGCATAAGCTCAAGATATATATATATATATTCGTTTAAACTATCTTCATCCCAAAGAAAGATATAAAATATTAAGGATTATTGTAATATTTTCTAACTATAAAAAATTACCTTTTTTTTCTGGATCTTTCGATTAGCTACCTGGTTTGCTTGTTTTAATCAAAATATAGTTTTTATTGGTTAAATGTTACTACTATAGTACTATGTGCATATCGACCTCGAAATATTCTGGTCAAGAGAACTGTCACCGTTTATCTGAACCATGTGTCTTCTAGTTAAATTTAGTTTATAAGACAACGAGGTTTCGTGGTGTAGTTGGTTATCACGTCAGTCTAACACACTGAAGGTCTCCGGTTCGAACCCGGGCGAAGCCATTTCATTTTTATTTTTTTTAACCTGCAGACTAGAACTTTGGGTTTTTAATTTTCGGTTCCTCCAATAATTCAAATTGTCAGAATTGAAATGCTAGTCAAACTATATAAACTTCAAATGAATTCTGTTTGCATACCACTCCAACTTCGATTTGCGTGATCATCTGGGTTGGTCCAGTAATTCAAATAAACGTATTTGCTAGGTGCTAGACATTACCAAATAGCAACCTTGTTGAGAGATTATAAACAAGAAGCTTGGAAAGAAACTTGTGTAAATATCTTCTAATTTTTATTTTATTTAATATGATGTGTTTGTTTTAGAAGACACTAGATATTATTAATGGTGGCCTCATTTAAGGATGACAACGGTGTGGGAATATCGGGATCAGATTTCATCCCCATCCTCATTTTCACTCTCCATCCCCATCCTTATCCCCGTCCGATCCCCACCGGAGAATTCTTTACATGCCCATCCCGTCCCCAATGGGATCGACCCATGAAATTTTCCACCCTTATGAAGTAACATAAAAATCCACAAACTCGTCGAAAATATAAATAATTTTGACTAATAAAGTGTCTCAACAAATGTACCTACATTGCACATAGTTGGATTAATTACAATTTTACTTCAACTTTAAACACATTAAGTATTGTAACATCACATATAATATATAAAAAATATGTATCATATGTGTGTATTCGGACAATACTTAAGTAATACGTAGTTGGTGTTTATATTTATAATTCTAAAGGTGCTTGATTCTATAAATATCACATATGCATAAAAATATACATGTCGATACTCATAAAGATATATAGATATACATATACAAGTTAATCGAGTATCGATATAACATATAAATTCTAAATACTTATACACTAGAAAGATCGGGGTCGGGGTCGGGGTCAGGTTCGAGGATTTATGTTATCCCCATACCCGCCCCACCCCCGACTGTATATTTCGGGGATTCCCCATCCCCGGTCAGCTCGGGGATTCCCTATTCGAATACGTCAGGTAGCGCCATTGGTTCTAGCACCGTAATCACTGGCCAATATAATCCATTTTTTTTTTTTTTTTTCGTGTTTTGTTAGATGAACTTTATTCAAGACAAATCAATGTATCACTAGGCGGCAATAGTCTCTGATGGTTAATGAAAGACTAGCCATATATATCTGCTACACTGAATGAACACACTTCGCGGCAGAAGGGCCAAAAACATGCAACATCATACTATTAGAGCTCAAGAACTACCATTCCAAGTTGATTCATTAATATTCTAGAAGATAAAAACCAAGTTAGAGTTAGCAATTTGGTAAGTATTAGATATGATAATGAGATAGATTAGTTAGATTCCTATACAGGTAGAGTAGCCTAATAGTTAACTGATAGACAAAAAGTGGCTCTTGGGTGAGGATTCGGGTGAGATAAATTAGTAACGAACAAAGGAATTATTAATGACTTGATGCAAGCAATTAATCACATGAAATAGCTCAAGGGCTGCTTCTTCCTTGATCCACCTTCTCCATATAGTTCATTCCATTGCACCAGTTCGTTCATATTTGCTGAATCTGATGATACACTCGCGCATACCTGCAAATAGGATTCTATTTAGTATAATCGAAGTAACTCCAAAATGTCTGTTATCATCTTTTTCAAAGAAAAGAGAACATCCCATGAAATTTGTTTGAGACAATCCTTTTGTAGAAACTTTTTTTGTAAATATTAAACTTCGATCCACTACCATCATTACAAACTACATTTGATGGTATTGACTTGAAACTAAAACATTACTAATCATTTTCAAATTTACATTTTCTTAGATTGACCAGTTTCAACTCCACGGTGAAATTTGACCAGTCTCAAAGTAAGAACTAAGAAGCAACCACAATAACATTTTCAATAAATTAACTTGATTCTTATGTCCCATACCTGTTCATGTGCCTTTTTAAAATCATCCAAACTCAAAGGGCGAACATCTTCGCTGGTAAGCAAAGGAGGCAATGGTCTATTTTCAGCTAAAGCAGAAGCCTTGGCCTGTACAATGTGCACAAATTATAATAAACATGTGGACAAAACTCGGTCGAATGTGAGGTTTAAATGTGTAGTAATTTTAAGCTGATTTTTTTATGTTCACATAAAATCTAACCTAATCACGATAAATTATAGTAGGTATGGATTATTAATTATCAACGAGACAAACCTTCTTTTCCTTGTCCAAAATTTCTCTTATCGGATAATGGGCAGCTGCCACACAAAGATTCTGAAATTTCATAAGATAACCAAACACAATGTCAAAAACATACAGTTGTAATAACATATGTAAATGCTGTCTGCAAAACACCAAAATGGGAAATGTTTAAAACATTTTTCACAAATTGAGAAGGGACAATAAAAACCTTTAAATCGCTTCCGGAGTAGCCATCAGTCATATTAGCCACTGCTTCAAGATCAACATCAGGTGCCATTTCCTCTTTTGCCAATATTACTCTTAAAATTTTCTCCCTGTTTGAGGCATCTGGTAGATTCACCATCAACCTGCACCATAAAGCCAAAGTATATTGAACAAAATATTTCTTTAAAAAACCGAACTTGGTTCATAAGAATTGTTTAAATATTTTTGAAGTATCTGAAAGACCCTTCGACAGAAAGAGACTCAACATTGATACTGAAAATCATCCAATCTGGCAATTAAAAAAAAAAAAGGTTTATACTTGATAATTTATTTTTGTAACAGTACATTAATACTACTAGCGATTAAAACTAAAAAGATGGACAAAAAAAGTGTTAAGACTGGTCAATGCAGCTAGTTTTGACCCAAATTTAATGCTACCATATTCTAAAATAAGCGTATTTCCATTATACAATCAACCCATATTGCCACTACTAGTAAGACAGGAAATAAGAAACCACATACCTACGAGGTAGTCTCCTAATAACAGCCTCATCAAGATCAAATGGCCTATTGGTTGCACCAAGTACAAGTACACGCTCAGTTTCCTTTGTACGCAAACCATCCCAGTTCATCATAAACTCATTTTTTATCTTTCTCGTTGCTTCATGTTCATGTGGATTCTCGCGTCTTCCCAACATGCTGTCCACCTATAAATCAAAATAACGAAGACAAAAAATGAGATAAGGATAAAGGGAAAAACAGGATTTGAAGTTAACATCCAAGAAATATCAGTACACTGACTGATACAGTTCAGATACCAAAAGAGATCATGGCTCTCTTGGCTATTTATGTTTTACCATATTCCAAAATTCTCAAAATAAAAACAAAAAAAAATATAACGCACATTATAATGCGATTATCATGGAAAAGTTATCAAACTATTGCAAAAGTACAAATCAAGTGTACGATTATTGAATTTGATTTCAGTAAGAGAGAGAGTAAGATGAGGACGAATACCCACTAAAAATTCGCAGAAGTTTTCATTTAGGACAAACTACCAAAAAACCATAAACAGATTCATCGATTGGACAAAAAGAGCATTGATTGTTATCCAATAATACTTATATTTGTTTGACAACTGAATTAAGAGAAATATGGTTCTAAGATTGCTTTTCTTTGATGCCAGATATGACTACTTGTATAGCTAGACATAACAAAAATATTACTGGAACCCAGCTAAAGTTATACCTCATTTTGTTAAACTGTCAAAGTGCTTATAACTTAACTAACCTCATCAACAAACACAATGCTAGGAGCGATTTTACTAGCAAGACTGAAAACCGCTTTAACATACTTCTCTCCTTCACCAAACCACTACAATCAACATCAGAAAGAAGTCAATTAGATTTCCATCAGATATTCAAGCCAGTATAAGAAATAACAAGTACCTTTGAAGTAATGGTTGACATTGATATGTTGATAAAATTAGCACCCGCTTCTGTTGCAACAGCTTTTGCAAGCATCGTCTTACCTGTACCAGGTGGCCCAAAAAGCAAAATCCCTTTGCAAGGCTGAAAAAACACACGGTTTAGCATTGACTAACACTTTATCAATTAAAAAAATTATATTTTTTAATAGTATATCATCTGGTGCTTACCTTTGTTAACTGTCCTTTACAAAACAATTCAGGCCTTTGAAGAGGTAGCATCACCAATTCTTTTAAAGTATCCTTCACTGTTTCTAAAGCACCAATATCATCGAAGGAAACACCAATTTCTTTCGGTGGAATAACTTCAGCTAGGATTCTTTTTTCAAAATCATTTTCAGTAACAACATCCTGAAAATTCATCAAAATATTACTCCGTAATTAAGAGTTCCCATGTATTGTTAATATATATTAAGGCGGGACCCATATAATGGAAAATCAGGTATAATCTTTTACCTTAAGCGTCTTTTTGGAACTTTTGCTCTCATTCTTGATACTCTGCAATATATCGAGCCCATACTTGATGCTACAATAATCAGCACAAAATAGAAAGTAAGCATATGCATATACAACAAATAGAGTGCATCGCTTTCCTTCTATAAAGGGTACCTTTTACTAGAAAGTACAAGTTTGGCCTCTTCAGCAAAAGGTTCTGAACTCTGCATGATGTGATGACTAAGAGCCCATCCAACAACCTTTTCCGCATCTAATATATCCAATTATCCATAATAGAGATAAATTACTGGAAAACTAAACATGTAAAGAAACCATAGCAACAATTGGAAAATAAAGAAATGAGACTAACTTTCATTTGTCAAGACTTGGTCTTTCATGCAGGTCTCTTCTAGATTGGAGCAATCAAGACCAACACGATCCAGAACCTGAAATACAACATCAGGAAAGATTCATATACTACACAAAGAAAAAACACATCTTGTCATCCAAGTCAGCGCCTGGTTAAAGTAAAGCGCACAAATGAGTCTGGGCCAGAAACAGGTCATAGGCCCGGCATAATAAGTAAAACTATCTTTTTATGTATCATCAGATGTGACTTTCTGGTTCCCATATGCTATTTTATACCTTTTTACGACTTGAATTATTTTACATGTAAAGTGTAAAATTGTATTCTTGTATGCTTTATTTAACCAATTTAACGCATTTTTTTGGGAATATTAAATTCGTCGTCACAACACTATATTGTATAAATACAAGTTGAAAAAAAAATTTATTAACAAATTTAAAAACAGATGAGAAAGGTAATGCTACTCTTAGTGCTACAGACAGGGTATTACTCACCTTACGAATACTGACAATGTTTGACTGCAATTTTAAGGTTTCAGTGTCCCGGTCTAACTGTTGCTTCCAATCTGAAAGTAATGCTTCATCCTACCATTTAATATAAAGAAGACATCAATGAATATCCTCAAACATGTACAAATACAGACCACCAGCCTAAATTGGCTTTTCAGTTACCTGAGGTGTCTGTATCGTCACTTTGTTAGGAAAAAGGCGTGAGAGTTGCTTCCCGGTTTTAGGGGTTTCTTTGCTTTTATCATGCGATCTGCCATAACTATCCTGAAAAAAACTAGCACCGTTTCATCACAACACTATTGATGTTATTTGACAGCATGTGCTTTTTCAAATAGTCACATGGATGTATAATACCTAAGACAGTGAATCAAACTAAAATTTCAAATTACCAACAGCAACATTTGATATGTGGGCATTACTATACAAAAGCTGACCACTGGGGAAAGTCAATGCATACCGGAAAAGTCAGGTCGAGCAATGTCGTAAACTTTGTAAACAGTAATCCACCAGAATGAGACTGCAATTTTATTTTAAAAAACCAGGCATAAGAATTTGATATAATTGACAAAATAAAGTCTGACGATGATCTTACTTTCTCTTTTCGATTGTCCATCTGAGCATGTGAAGCAATGACGACCACATTCCAAGGCAATTTCTCAAGCTTAGTTTTGAATAGAGTATAGGTTTCTGGGTTCGCCAGCATTGATTTCTCAATATCTTTTATGAATAAAAGCAAAGGACTAGTTTCACATTCTTTTAAAGCAACCTGCAAGATGAGTAGACCTTTTTAAGAAGCCAGTTGTGTTATGCTAAATCAAATTTCATGGTGATAATGAATCTGGTTCAATATTATCACAGAAAGAAAGCTGAACATATATCCAGTGAATTATGTATATTACGAATTAAACTATCATAACATAATGTGGTATACTGAAAGAGAAAGGGTTCAAACATGCCTCAAAAAGCTGATTAATGGCAAGCTTCTCAACATCATCAGAACTTGAAGAATCAAGGCGAAGTAAAGAAGCTGCAAATAAATCCCCAAAAGAAATTTTCTTGTCAAAAAGTAATTAACGTAGCTAACATAATGTCAGATTAAGAATTGGTTGAATGTTACGATTTTACCAGCACAGAAAAAACCATGATCTCCTTCACAAATGCCTCCAAGATCATTGCCTTCTTGTATTTGTTTATCGAATCTAACTCCAATCTTGGAAGAGCCATTGTCACCAAATGCAAGCAAAACTTTTCCCTTATAACCATATCCTGGACCCCTACAAAATACATGCAAAACATTATAAGTTGTGAGAACTATAACTATGATGCTTTATTGATTAATGTTTATAACAACTGAATATGCAGATACAAAAAGCTGTAAACTTACCTCAGTTGCTATTTACTTCCGAAAGTATCCTAATATATGTTTATCTCAGACTAATTATCTAATCATAAACTAATACTATCAATTATCCAGAAGAAAGATGACAATAAAACTCAAATATTTGGAAACCAAACTTCATTACTTACGCATATGTAACTACCAGTACCTCTAAAAACCAATGCATTCCTTCATTTAACTAAAGCACCAGCATAAACAGTTTAACTCATAATGTATATAGCTCAAATATTAGACATAACGGTGATAGAATCATATCTAGTCAATACATAATTGTAGGAGCTAATTAGATGTAGCAGTGAAGATACCTTGCAGGAGGTTGCAGAGGTGACAATCCAGATGGCAAGGAACCCACATATTTAACTCTATCACCTGTCAAATGATTGTATTCATTACATAAAATATATCCTAATGGAGACATGAGTAGCATACATTATATTAAAAAAATAATTAAAAAAAAAATAACTATGTACCTTCCTTGAAAGTGTAACTTTTTGATGATGACGCCTCCTGCTTTGGCTTAGCACTTGAGTATGCCAACGGTCCACCACCAGCTATATCAGGTCCAACACTGGATGTTGGTTTTCTTGAATGCATAAAACTTGTATGTGTAACCCTTTTTGTAAAAAAGCTCGCCCGGTCTGGCTTTGTGCTCTCCTTCACAGGGGTGTCTGTTTCCTTAGCTGCCGATCCCTGATATCATCAAGATGAATAGAAATTATTATAACATAAATGTCATAGTGTAAATTGAATATTGGATACTAAGCTTACACCCGGTAATAATAAGGAATCAACTAAGAGTAACCGAGCACCAAAATGTTTTGCAAGAGCCTTTGTCAATGTTTCTTGGTATATTTCTGAGCCTGAGAAACATTCAATAATATAATGTCAGTAGATAACAATAAGTATTGACTTCTTTAACAAACAGTTTGAAGGTCTACCTGCTGGACCAGATAACAGTATCCTGGGGCACACAGTAGGCAGATCTGAGGTGTACTTTACAAACTTGTCACACTTCAGATGTAAAAATGTCGAAGCAATCAGCACACTTTTTGTGGTTTCACTGTAGAGTTCAAACAAAATAGCAACATGAATGAAAATCATTGAACTCTTGACATATACAACGTAAGTGTTTCTCATATTCATATAGCAATATAGCGTAATGTCCGTTGTTGTAAAAGGTACACGCTATACAACCCAAAGTCAATTGTACATGGTATTTACAGAAGTGCAAAACATAAGCATGGCATATGGTCTAAAACAAGTCAGGTTGAAACGGAACTATAGAGTGTTCTGGGAAGGGAGGAGGAGCTCTTTATTTTCAATTAAGAATCATCGAGTTATAATAGAAATTAGTAAGAAATAATATAAACCAGGTTAATGGCAAAGGAGTATTCTTCAACAGGTTTACAAATAAAACTAAAATACTTGCAAAAGAAAGACCACCGCTAAAATTGCTTAGTTGGGAATAAAAGGTCTACTCTGTTAGACAAAAAAAAAGTTGAAACTCCTGTGAACTGCCACTTGATGTATTTTATTGCCTGTTTTACAGCAAGAAACATTGAAAGCAGCCGCTCGTTTACAAAATGGCCTAACAAATATAGAAAATGCAAAGCAAAACAAAGAAGGGGAGAACTTTTGGTATCCAAGTTAAGCTCTTATTTATGTCTATAAAGTTGTAATTGAAAAAAATCTAGCACTGGAAAGAACAGAACAAACTTAACAGAAAAAAGCTGAACACATAGCATCATACATATCGTAAACATGGAAATTCATCAAGTAACTTCAATCATAAGGAAATTGCACCTCAAGTAATATGGAAATTCATCAAATGAAACTTCAATCATATTAGGATCAAGAATACGTTGTTTTAAGCTGTCCTTGTATGCTTGACGCCGTGCTGATAAAGACGTTGGATTATTAATATCCTCCACAAGTTTTTTTGATTCTCTTTGCTCCTCAAGAAGTTTTAATGTCTTCAGTAATGGCCTTAGCTCGTGACTTCCTCCCGGGACATTTCCCGTTTCTGCATCAACACCTTTCTCATTCAATGGACCACTTTTCCCATCATTAGGATCGGAACCAGCCTGCATGTCAAGTAACTGTTTTCGCAAGTTTGACAAAGATGCTAATATTGATGCTCCTGCAACAGCAGATGTATCTCTAGATGTTGCCTCTAACTGCTGTCCTTCCAATGTCCCAGTATTATGTGCTTCCGATATATTCAATGAAGGTGTGACGCTTGTAGTAACAGCTTCATTTGATAGCTTCTGAAATATCTGATACTATGCTAAGGAACTTGTTTTCATATAATGTACAATGCGAGAAAGATAATAATTGAAACAAGAAAACATGAAACACTGTATCTAGGATACATAATTATGCTGTCCGGATGAGGTGAAGACCACTTCATCTCCTGCTTTAAGTGGGACGGTTGCATTTTTAGGATAGATCTTGCCGTTGACTTGGACAATACCTGTGCCACCGTTGACTTCTAGCAACGTATAAGATGGACGTCCTCTCTATGTAAAATAAACAGAATAATTCTAGTGACCTTTGCCAAATTAACATAGTAGAAATGCACATAGGGGAACATGTAACTTTGCATTAGGTAAGTAACCTAGTATGTAAATAACAAACTGAATTGATAATAAAAACCCAATAGATAAGACTTTACTGAAAGAGATGTGTTTACAATAATGCAATAACCAGAAAGATAAGTATGATACCTTTGAATCTACGTGCTTCAGACTGCACAATAATTCACTGATAAATGGATCACCAACCACCAAGTCACATTGGCTTCCATGGCCAACAGTGAATACAGGACGGTCCATATCAACATGAGGAAACTGGACATCAAAAAGGGGAATTATATTACTTACTACATCACATATTTACGTATATAAAACCAAACAAATTCTAAGGACATTCCCCTTAGTAAGGCTTAGAGATTATATAAATACAATGAGGCAAAAAGCATTGATGAGTATGTATAAAATGTTCATAGTAAAAGTGAAATACCAAAATGTGTAAAAACATAACATTGCATTTTTGTTCTGATAAAGTTTTTTTAAGGAAGTTACAATGGTGAAAATACTGTTTTACATTTTAAAGGAAAAAAAAATGTAGTAGAAATACAACACAGCTAATATGATTGATCATTCAATAGTAAGGATATGGGTCTCTTTAAAGTTTCGAACTTTAAGCACGGTTAGGATTTCACATATAACCAGGACCCACATTATCCATATTTTTTATACCCAATGCTAAAAATGACCCACATAACATACTCAATCTGAGAAACAGTTTTCAGCACTATCAAACTATCATCTGTCATATTCCACATTGCGTTAGAAACAGTAAATTTTTTTCTTTTTTTGGGTTACTTAGGTTTATGAGAATCTCTAAAGTGCTTTAAAAGAACTCAATTTGTCAAAAGATGACACTCAACTTTTAATTTGGTGTCGATAAACCGCATCGAAAAAAAAAGAAAAAAGAAAATTAATGAGGTTTTCTTTGGAAGGTATCACGTTTTTTCTAACTTTAACTTGGTCATCCTGTGTAACTAATAGGATTTGAACCATTTTACCTCTTGTGAAATGACCATTTATAAGCTTTTGGCAAATTCCACCCGATACAGTTCATATCACTAAGTTTCACAACACTACATAAACTAACGATAAACAACATATAACGCGTAAACTACTAGTTTAACACAACCTTAGGCACTTGAGAAATAAGCTTCCCCCACGGTTTCTTCTTCGGCGTCTCCACAGCCGAATTCCCTAAAAACACGCCACAAAAAACTCGTTACACAAACCCGATCACATCCAATAACCCAAACAAAACAAAAAAAAAACAAAAAAATTCACCTTCAACAACAGCAACTCTCGACTTATCATCCTCATTTTCAACTTCTTTCTTACACGTCTCGGGCGATCGCACCTCTTGTTCAACTTCATCCTTACCACACGTGTCAGGTGATCGCACCTCTTGTTCAACTTCATCAACGCACTTATTACCACCACCAGAGTCCTTAAGCACCGCCTCGGTTGACGAAGCCGTTGCCGCCTGTAATTGGAAAAACCACACATTGTTATAAAGAAAATTTAAAGTTTTGTGAAAAAAGTTTGTAAAAAAAAGTTACTTTTGATTTTTTGGCAGGTGGTTGTGAAGATGATGAGGATGGTGGTGGTGAGAGTGGGCGTTTGGATGATGATGATCCGCGTCTGGTTTCCACCATTTTTGTGTGAGTTTTTAGGGTTTGGTTTTGTGGTTGTGAAGAAGGTGAAATGAAATGGAATGAATTGTGTGTGTGTGTGTGTATTTATAGTGATTCGGGGTAGGAAGGGGAAGGTTTTGGGTGAGTTGTGAGAGTAGTGTGAGGGTGGATTGGGGCATACTTATAAAGTGTTCGGCAAAAGCAAACTAAAGTAGTTAACAAGGCTTGTTCTATGTGGGAGGTATGAGGTAGGGACCCGACACAAAATTCGAACTGAAATTGACACGAAAATTAATAGGTTTGAGTTGACTGTAAATAAATTTTGGGTCGGGTTTGAATCGACCTATCTAACACGTTTATTAAAAATCGTATTCGGATTGAATAAAGTAAATGAATTCGACCCATAACCCGCTTAGGATTTTTTTTTCTTAAATTAAAATTATTTATATTTTATTATACGAACTTAAATGGGTTAAATGGGAATTCGAAACCCGCTTAACTCGCAGAATGCGCTTGACTTTGTTATATAAAAGCGGGTTAAATGAGTCAACACGAAACCGGTTTAACCTATTCAACCTCAGAACGATTTAACTCATCAACCCAAATATATATACGCATTAAATGGGTTAGGTTCGGTTTATGTGTAAACAAGTTAGGGTTGACATGCATTGACCGATGATTTAAATGAGTCGGGTTCGGGTTTAGGTTTCGACCCGCCAACCCGACAACCGTAACCCCCAACCCGAACCCAACTCAATTGCCACCCTTAGTATGAGGTGTAAGAAAAGATGTGTATATCTAATTTGTCATGTTTTGTAATTTTATGTGGCTTATTATTTTATTTTTTTTGCAAATTCGTGTAGTTTATTTTTGAATTCCGTTTGTTTCGTGTATTCGGTGACTGGCCAACATGCTACTGTCTACGTGGAGCACGTTTTTTCCATGTAAATATAATTTTTTAAAATACAACTGCAAAGTAGGTTACACAGAACTGCATAGAATGACAAATTTATATACATTTTAAGGTAATTAGCCCAATATAAAACCCACCAAAAAAGTTTCAAGTTCTAGCTAAATTCATTGAGGTTTTTCATATGTTGAATGTGTATGTTCAATTGGGTTAATATCTAGATTTGGCAACAAGCAATGAACACATGTTTATACTGTATGATTGCAAATCAGTCACATGGTGGTGGTTGATGATGTTTTTCTGGTTAAAGTAGTTTTTTCTGGCGAAGGATGATGAACATTGGTTGAAGTTGTTTTTCCTGCGAAGTATGACCGCAAACGACGTTTTTTTCTTATATCAGTGTCACCTTATATTGTATGATAAAATTCGAGCCATAAAATCAATGAAGATTTGTTGAAGTCGTTTTTCCAGTGATGGTTGATGACGTCATGACGAAGGGAATTTTTTGTTATTGTTTTGGATTTGATGAAAGTGAGGTGAGAAGGGTCGGGTTTTCCATGGTGTTGGTTGAAGTGTGGTTGCAGCATGTGAAGGGTAGATGTGGCTGCTATGGTGGTGAAGAGGGTGAAGGTAAAGGTGAAGAGGGTGTTTGGAAATGGGTTTTATAAAGTAGGCTACACGGAACTAGAAAAAAATGATGTCAATTGTATATATTATTTAGTGACGTGGCACACAAAATTTAATGTTAAATGTATAAATTAACCTGTAACCTGCTAACAAGGTCACCAAATACACAGAGCAAACAGAATCAAATGTAGGCTACATGGATTTGCAAAAACCATAGTAAGCTACACAGAACTACAAAACATTACAATTTTCAAGCAATTATCCATATCTTTATTTGATGCCAAAGTGATTGCTTCTTGTAATAATTTTTCAAAAGATAACAAGCTTAATTTTTTACTTATCAATTTGATGGCTTATTTAAGTTAATATACTCAAGTTCATAAAAAAAACTTATTAATATTTTAGAAGTTCAACGAACTATCTAGCTCTACCAATATGCTTAAACAAACACCTTGTAAGTTGAAGCAATGTACTTTTTAGGCAAACTTTTTCGCATAACCACACTTAGGCAGTGGTTTTTTTTTAGATGTAAATTCTCTTATCACTTACTCTACCTTTAATTAAAAAAAAATTGGTAAAAACTGCTTCATGTTCATAGAAGAAAAAAAGTTTCCTTTCTAAATTTGATATCTTCAAGATTTGTACTTTAAGAACCCTCAACACTACCAACAACTGCCACTACACCACCTGCAGCTCCATCAACCGCCACTGGAAAACCACTAAACGCCACTACAAAACAAAGGGAGTGACGAAGAGGTCGCCGTAGGTATTCATCGGCGGCAGTGAGATCGCCGAAGCTAATGGTGTTGTATGTTCATGTTGGTGGTGGTGTTGATAAACAATAGATGGTTATGGTGTGTAGGTGGGTTTTCAAAAGATAAGAGAAACGAGAGGTAAGACATATTTTATGTTTGTGAAATAAAAGGAAATAGAAGTGATTTTTGTCACTTTTGTCTTAATGAAAAATACATATGCAGTTCTATTGTCTACGTGCTTGTAGACATGAGAGCCACGAAGCTCTTATTTATAACAAATAAATGACACCTTATTTTCTCATACAAATTATACATTTATCTTGACAGGACTTGGATCCATAAAAATTTGACTAAGGATATTCACTCATATGCATTTAAGCCACAATCTCTTTGGCACATTTTTATTAATTTCACACTTCAATATACTCGGTTAACTAGATTAAGAATATGTTGTTCAATACATGGATTATAGTATCGGCATGGCTACAACCATTCGATTAGTGCGCATGTTTGCGAATACGAATGTTGTACCGAAAATTTGAGCTCATACTTGAATTATGCTTTAGTCATTGCTATAAATTTCTAATTTATTATGCTAATTTATTTTCCTAGTCATTAGTATATATTACATTTAGTGGGATAAAATGAACAGTGCACGTTTTTTCTAAACCACAAATACATGATGACACAACATGACACATTCAAGACACATCTAGAAGTACCAACACAACAACATTTAGTAATTCCACAACATCTTAAAAATAAATGATCTAAAATGGGTTTGTTTAGAATAGCAGTTGCACTAACGTCAACAACGACGGCCATAACAGCAGCTCTTGCTTTTAACTCATTATCTCCATCTTCATCTTCATCTTCATCATTACATTATAAAAATAATAATTTTATAAAACCCATTTCAAATTCATCATTTTTAAGCCCAAATCGAATTGGGTTTGTTAGGTCACTAGTTTTACAAACACAAGTAATATAGAAAGAGGTTAAGGTGATTGAACAAGTAAAACACACACACACATACGCGTAATAATACGGTTAAGCGTAGGATGTGAATGAGAGAAAAACTTGAACAACCAACCTTCAAATGAAGGTTTACATAGAGTATTTATAGGAGGAAAGCTAGGGCAACACTCCTAGTTTCCATCCTTTCTTTAATGGGCTTGGGCCTAAGCTCATGGGCCTTCTACATAAGCTTAAGGCTAAAAACAAACATAAAGGCCATAATAAAGCTAACTATTACATATTAATTACTAACACTGATTATGGTTTAGAGCGATTCCAACAATCTTCCCTCAGTGTTGGTGATGAGCGGTGAAGGCGTTGATGTAATAGTAGCTCGACGTCTTCGACATTCTTCTTTCTTGTGAGAAGAATTGCCTTGATTCGAACAATCTCCACAGTGTAGAGATAGTTGTCTTTGAACAGTTATGCTTTGACGTCATCTTTAACTTTGTTCTTTGATCATTGTTCTTTGTGGTGAAAGTGATAGTATGTTGTTGTGCGATCAAGTGCGCCTCAGTTCCGCTTTGCTCCCCAAAGTGTCTCCACGTCATTCTTCAACATGCTCACACTCTTTGACGTTGAATTCAATATTGATGAAGTTCTTTAAGTCTTTAACTTTGTAGATTCTTTTGTTTGACGTAGAATCATTAACATTGTGTTGCTTTTGAATAGAACTTTCATTAGTGATGATGTTGGCGTGAGCATGAGAAGAATCGACGATCATCCACTCCGAGCTTCCATAAGAAAACATTTCAAGCGGTTAGTAATAAGCGGGTTCCGGCACTTACAAGTTTGAACTTGAGAGTGTTAACGACGATAGTGTGAAAACACAACTCTAATTCTTACAAAGGCCGTTCTCGAACCGGAGTCCCACAAATGAGATAACGCGATGTACCGAAGTACATCTACGATTCGATGAGTCATTGAGGTACACGAAGCATCACCACGACATAGACCGTTTGAGACACATTCCGCGTAATCCACGGGGAGTTACCGGTGACTGCCGCTGTGGTCGTTTGATGTTGACCGGCGGGAGTTTCCATTCAATCACGAGGATCACTGTTGGGAATTATGTGAAGTAGATTTCTAGCATCATTCTTGCCGATGGTTTCTGGCGAAGGAGAAGCGAGAATCTGTTGAAGAGGTGATTCTCTTGAAGAGTACAAGCGTTGCTATATTCTCTTTGAAGGGTGAAAGTGACTAGGATCGGCATGCGCTTTATGAATTAAATGCTCACTCATTATTATCTTTGAGCGGCCCAAGATTGCATGGGCGTATTATTAGACTACTCTATATTTGTTTAATGTTTTAGTCATTAAATGCATGCAAACATGTTTAGTCGATTGAGTAGTAAGAGATTAGGGTTCTTGTTTATAAAAGGAACCAAATAGTTTGTAATAAACAACGGATCTGAAACATAGAGTTTCAGTGAATAAAAAGATCCATAGAGGATCTAAGTGTTCTTAGTTATAACATCTTGTGTTTACTTTCCGCTTTAGAATACAAGTGTTAGAGACGTCTATTAGTTTGCTTATGATTACTTAGGCAACACTAACGATCCACGAAAGTGCTCAAGATCCGCAAGTCCGAGAGTTTTCAACAAGTGGTATCGAGCCTCGGGAGAGTCTCTACGATGCGAGAACCTTATTTACCTCACCCCATACAACCAAAAACATATTTACAATGCAGGGCGATGATGAATCGAAGTCACCACCAACAACATCAAACACAACACCACCTCTATGCAAAGAATCGGTCTATCCAACGATAATGGTAAGTTTCTTACCTAAAGAAAGAAGAGTATGATCTATGGACCATGAAGATGCAGAACTGGATCTCCAATATTGATTGGAATCGTGGGAGATTGTGAAGAATGGTAACGATCAAGAAGACCATCCAGGATCTAGATGGTAAGTTCACCATTGCTCCTCCCAAGCTAGCGAAGAGATTCTAGCGGTACAAAAGAGCACAAGGTAAGAACCATCCTTCTTCAATCTATTCTCAAGATCACTTAGTGATTTTCACCACATGGTTGATGCTAAGGACATCCGGATGGCTCAAAGCAAGGTTTGGTGGGAATGAAGAGTCCAGGGAGGATGAGAAGTCTATCTTGAGACAACACTTCCAAGAGTTCAACATCTCTAGGAAGAAGGTATCCATGAGGATATGACGGTTTCACAAGATTCTGAGTCGGTGAATCGGTGAGAATGCAAAGCCCGACAATGATGATTGCAACTCTAAGTTCCTAAGATCTTTGCCTCCATCATGGTTACATGGTATATACTAAAGCTAAAGGTGGGTGGACATGCTCACCTGATGAGCTATACAACAAACTCGATCTCGGAACGATGTCGATCTCCCACCGCATGCATCCTCCTGCGGTCATTCACCTTTGTTGGGACATCCCACTCGAATATGATGATGCATACTTCAAGTCCATCTTACTTACCATCATCATCTTATCGTCCCACTCCTTCACATCCTCAAGCCAAAGCTGGCGGTGATATGGAGGATATTCTTCATTCTTTGTTGCGACTATGATACTCAAAGACAGATCGGTATATGAAGACTTTGATCAAGTGGACCCACTTGAGATGGAGGAGATGAAGTCGATATGGCGGTGGCCATGCTTTCTGTGGATATCAAGAGATTTGAAGAGAAGGTGGAAGGAAGTTTGGGTTCAAGAGGAAAGGATCCACTCATTTTGACAGAGAAAGGTCAAGTGCTTCTTGTCATCGGATGGGTCACTTCTCGAGGAGTGCAAAGACAGGGAAGAGTGGAGAGGGGCTAGTTATCACTCATATCGCCAGAATCGAGAAAGGAGCTAGCACTTCACCGCTCTAGTCACCATGGATGAACAGTCAATGGACTACTCATGAACACAGAATCGAGGAAGTCACGTCTGAAGGTAGGATTGCCGGCAAGGTGCACTTGGAGATAGGCATGATCGGTTTGCCTTCATGGGACTTTCTCGGTACACAATCAGTATATTTGGTTGTAGTGAAATATACAATGAATGAAAGAAGCTTATGATACTATGAAACCTAAGTACAATGCATGCTATGTTGATAATGAAGCTTATAAACTCGTTAAAAACATTAGAAAGACAAAGGTTTGGTTTCGGAAGAATCGATAGCTTATGAAGAAAAGATTAAGGTGCTACAATTTGATTTAGATATTGCTAATATTAACGTTAAGCGACCGAAAAGAAAAAGGCGATACTATCACCGAGAATCTAGAGCTTAAGGAGAAAATTGCGAGGAAATAGCTAGAAATAAACAATGGTTGATATCTCGGTGACAATCTAGCTAGAGAACTCTATAATAGTCAATACGTGAACTCGGGAATAGGCTTAGGTTTTCGGTATGTAGGATCGGAAGCTAGGTACGATGGGCGAAATCTACACTGCAGCTTAGAACACTATAGAAAGGAAGGTGATTTACATCCCCCGGACCTATTAGAGGTGAATTCATGCCCACCGACTTATCTATCATCGTTGACTTTGATGGATCACACCATTTGTATGGCGAAAGTCAAATGACTTACTGCACTCGAGATGTTTCATCTTATGACTTTGTCTCTTTCTCCGGCGGTGACAATTCATCGGATCAAGGGTCTTCGCTGTTGTGATTCAAATGAGAAGTCGGACCCTCCCAAGCCCTCACCGAGCCTTCACCCAAGCCTCGCACCCATTCTATCTACAAGCCTTCTAGGATAGTCTCAAGTGTCCACTTCAAGCCTGCTTCTCCGAAGACTTGTCTTTCAATCTTTGAATAATTTGTCTGTTAAAACAATTCCTTTAATGTTTCTTGTTTAAGTACTTCTACATGTAATCGAACATCTTCTTTGTTGGATACATCTTCCAAAAGGAAGACATGTTTTGTGTGTGGAAGTAAAATTAATCTTATTAAGGATTGTGATTTTTATGAGCAAAGATTGGGTGTTAGTGCTAATCGTGAAAACAAAGACCAGTGTGGACCAATGTTAAAATTATTCCACCTTATGTCCTCAAGCTAGGCCGACTCTCCTGGAGGAGATCACCGATAGACCTTATGTGCAACCCACTAGCCCATACTTTAAACATGGATATTGGCCTACATATGTTGACTCTATGAAGAATGGGAAAGGATGTTGGGCATCGTCAAGTCCTCAGCAGGTTGTTCTTGGAATAATAAGAGACCTAAATATCAATGGAAACCAAGAACAATGGTGGATCTTACTCTTTGCTAAACCTAAATCTAATGATCCATAAGGCGTGGTTCAAGTCAAGAATGACTTGAGCCTCCTCGATATCTAACATTCTTTTGTATATATGTTTGTTTCAGAGGATCATCCCCTAAGCATAAAGATATTGGTATTGTTGATAGTGGTACGCTCAAGAGTATGTCCGAAATAGAGATATGATGCACAATTTTGTTCCTATTGAAGAAGGAGGAATGTGACCATTGGTGGAAGTGATGGTAGAATTATCGAAAGGAACCATCAAAACACCTCTCTTGAACTTCGAGAATGTGTACTATGTTGGGAGCTTCAAAACTTCAACTTGTTCTCTGTTTCACAAATTTGTGACACCAAGAACCGGTACTCTTCTCTCGAAAATGAATGTCTTGTGCTTTCTAAAGAGTTCAAGCTTCCGAAGATACCTCAATTCTGTGAGAGTCCTCAAACTCACAATCTATACACATTCAACCTCAATGAAGTTCACCACAGGTGACCTCACTTGTTTCTTGGCTAAAGCATCATTGGATGAGTCCAATAAATGGCATAGAGAATGGCTCATGTGAATTTCAAAACTATAAACACTCTCTCCAAAAGAGGTCTTGTCGAAGGTCTTCCCACCAAAGTGTTCTCCAATGATCATAATTGTGTTGCATGCAACAAAGGGGAAGCAACACGTAGCCTCCTACAAAGTCACACCGCAGGTGAGCATCATCTCGAGCCTCTTCACCGTTACATATGGATCTTTTGGTCCAACTCAAGTCGAAGCATTGATCACAAGTTCTATTGTTTGGTCATCACCGATGGATATAGCGATTTTCTTTGGGTGTTCTTTCTAAGGTCTAAAGATGAAACAACTCAAAGGTCGAAAGACTTCATCACCTCGTTGAAAATCAGTTGAACAAGAAGGTTAAGGGAATTCGGTGTGATAATGGGATGATTTCAAGAATGCCATTATAATAGAACTCAGAGGGTCTAAAGGGATTAAGAGGGACTATAGCAATCCAAGAACCCGCGAACAAAATGGGGTGGTGAAAGAAAGAATATGACCTTGATAGAGGTCAGAGATCAATGCTTGCGACTCTAAATTGCCCACTATGTTCGGATCAAGTCATTGGCACAACTTGCTATGTGCTACAGAGTCTCCATAACTAGACCTCACCTCAAAACACCATATGAACTTCTCTTTGGGAAGGTTCCAGGTCATTCATTACCTCAAACCTTTTGGTTGTCAAGTGACCATTCGAACACAAGTGATCCTTTGGGAAGTTTGATGAAAAGGCGATGATGGTTATATTATGGGTTATTCGGCTAATAGCAAGGCTTACGAGTGTACAACTTATCCGCCAAGAAGATAGAGGAGACTTTGAACCTCGGATACCTGAAGATAAGCCCAATGTTCAAGGACGTGGTCATGTGTGGTCTTTGATCTTGACTACCTAACGACTATCCGGGTTATACTAGACACATGGCTAACCAAAGTGCGTGCTCTCAAGAAACTCCCCTAACAATGCGGTACCTTGGATGTCGACTCGGAAGTGAATTTGAAGATGATGAACAACCCATTCTTGTGCCTTCTTTCTCCCCAACATTGTTGCAGCAACTCTTCAAGAGATAATTCACCGAGAGTGATGATGAATCACACTATGTTGAGGACCTTGCTAGGCTTCGGACTCAAGAGTTTGCGCCTAAGCTTGAGGTCGAGAAGGTGGATGGGAACTTGCAAATGAGGTCGCGATTGGAAACCATGTTTCTGGACACCGATCGCCTCCTATCATCACCAAATCACCGAAAGCTCGTCATTACTTCTCCTATTCCCGCTAAAGTGTCCATGACTTTGGTGACCAGTATACTGCTTTTCCAAGTCCTTTAGATCTCGAAATCATCAACCCAAATCGGCATTTTCACCTCACCTTCCTATGACACATCTTTTGTACCAATCAGATCTAACCTTGAACCTACCATTGATGTCAACCCCATCGCTACTCAAAGAATCAACATCACTCACCCTCAATCCAATATTATTGGTGACATTCTAGCTCTGTTAGAACTCGAAGGGCTATCTCTAGTCCTAAATTTGGACAAAGTTGCTTTTCTCTTGTATGTCTCCAATCGACAAAGAGACAATCACACGACTTCAAGCATTGTCTGCTTGCGTGTTTTCTTTTCAGTAGAGCCAACAAGTGTCACTTAAGCTCTTGAAGACTCAAGTGGATTGAGGCAATGCAAGACGAATGCAACAGCTTTGAACCAACAAGTTTGGATCTTGGTACCATTACCGGATGGCAAATATGCCATTGGAACTAAATGGATTCTAAAGAACAAAAGAGATGCAAGGGGTGTGGTTATTAAAACAAAGCAAGATTGGTCGCTCAAGGTTACAAGAAAGAAGGGATTGATTATGATGAAGTGTTTGCACTTTGCAAAGAGTAGAGGCCATTCAATTTTCTTGGCATATCATCATACACGGCTTCATGCTATATCGATGGATGTTAAAGGTGCTTTTACGTATGGTGAGATTGAAGAGAAGTTTATGTCACACAACCAAAAGGATTTGAAGACCCGATCATCCTAATCATGTCTCGTAGTCGTTAAAGCTCTCTATGGACTTCATCAGCACCAGGGCATGGTATGCTAGGCTTTCATCATTTCTCAAGCATGGCTACGAGAAGAGGTGCCATTGATAAGACTCTTTTTCAAGAAGAACTCAACAGACATCATACTTGTGCAAGTGTATGTGGATGACATCATTTCGGATCCACTAAAGAAGCTTGGTGTAGGGAATTCGAGGATCGATGAAGGAGAATTTCGGATGAGTGCTATGGGAGAACTTACTTTTTTTTAGGTCTCCAAGTTCGTGAAATAGGATGGGATATTTATCGGTCGGGATAAATATGTGAGGGACATGTTGAAGAAATTTGGCATGGAAGGTGTCGGGATCGCCACAACACCTTATGAAGCTCCAAAACAAAAGCCAACAATGATCCGGATCTACACGCGAATGTTCATTTATACTGGTCAATGATTGGTTCATTAATGTATCTAACGACTTCAAGGTCCGATATTACCTTTCTTTGTAAGTGTGTGCTCGACATCAAGTCACTCCACTTACTTCCCATCTCAATGCAACAAGAAGATCTTTAAGTACCTCAAAGGCCAACCACTCTTGGGCCTTTGGTACCCAAAAGAGTCTCCTTTTAAGTTGGAAGCATATAGTGGCGGTGACTATGCTTTGGTGCAACCGATAGGAGATCCACAACCGGAGGTCAATTCCTTGGAAAGATTGATTTCTTGGCGATCAAGAAACAAACGATTGTGGCTACCTCAACCATCAGCGGTATGTTGTTTGCATGCAAACTTTGTGGACAAGTGCTATGGATTCAAAACCAATTCTTTGGACTATGGGTATAACTTCATGAACACAACTCTTATTATTGATAATCGAGTACCATATGCATTGTCAAAAATCCAAGATTTCACAACAGAACCAAACATATTGAAATCGATACACCACTTTATAAGAGATGCATATGAAAAACACTTGATAAATGTGGCTAAAATTCATACAAATGATAATGTGGCAGATCCGCTAACCAAAGCTTTTGATGGACCAAGGTTTCAACACCTTGTGGTCAATATAGTTATGCTTAACCCAACCGCTTAGTTTAAGGGAGGCATAAACCTCGGGGAGGCATATGCCTCGAGGAGGATGTTTCTTTGTTAGATTCTTAGTTAAAAAAAAAAAAAAAAACTAACTTTCTTTTGCGTTTGTTGTATTTTGATGGTTTATAAATCACCGGATATACCTTGTGTGTATCAAAGAGTTATCTAGTCCAAAGGGTACAGCTTTGGTAAAGACATGTCAAATCTGTTGAAAGCTGTAATGATTTGCTCAAAATCATAGGGTCAGCAACCACCCATGCTTAATTGCTGAGAGTTGTATGATCATCAATTCACCATGGTCTATTCCTTGTTGGAATCCAAGAATTGACTAGCCCACAAGTATATGGCTTGTGGTAAAGGCAACTATCTCCATATTTGGTTATCAATTAACCAATTCTAAGAATTGACTAGTCCTGAGCAAACGGCTACCGGTAAAGACACATCAAATCCGTTTATATGGTTTCTGGTTTGCCTATAAATCAGATGGTTATCAATGTACCATAGTTTTCGGACGTAAACATCTGGCTACTCCAGTAGTAATGGCTATTGGTAAAGAGACATCAAATCCATTGTTTTCAATGATTCACCTCTCACAGGAGTTCACACACCTGGATGTGATAAGAATAGATTGCAACTGATAAGTATTGATGTACATTATGCCATTTGTTGCTACAAAGACCTGGTGTTTCAGAGTCTGATCATCATAGAGATGAAATAATCGAGAGGTTCTTTGCTAATGATGTGGAAACAATCCTCTAGTCTTCAAGTATCAAAAGATCTTTCAAGGTCGTGAAGCGGAACTTAACCAAGTCAAATTCCGGTTTAGGGAGGATTGTTGGGAATTATGTGAAGTAGGATTTCGCGTCATTCTGCCGATGGTTTCTGTGAAGGAGAAGCGAATCTGTGAAGAGGTGATTCTCTTGAAGAGTACAAGCGTTCTTGTATTCTTCTTGAAGGGTGAAAGTCGACTAGGATCGTGATGCGCCTATGAATTAAATGCTCACTCATTATTATCTTTGAACGGCCCAAGATTGCATGGGCAGTATTATTAGACTACTCTATATTTGTTTAATGTTTTAGTCATTAAATGCATGCAAACATGTTTAGTCGATTGAGTAGTAAGAGATTAGGGTTCCTTGTTTATAAAAGGAACCAAATAGTTTGTAATAAACAACGGATCTGAAACATAGAGTTTCGGTGAATAAAAAGATCCATATAGGATCTAAGTGTTCTTAGTTATAACATCTTGTGTTTACTTTCCGCTTTAGAATACAAGTGTTAGAGACTGTCTATTAGTTTGCTTATGATTACATAGGCAACACTAACGATCCACGAGTTCTCAAGATCTGTCAAGGTCTGAGAGTTTTCAACAATCACAGTTGTGAACCTCTCATAAATGTTCTAGACAGATTGCTAAGATCTGTGAAGGACTCGATATGAACCACTGATAATCTTATTTGGTGATCGTCAAGTGATAAAATGTCAAGTGTTCCTAAGAGATCTTTTGATGAATCTCGTGGCTCTAGACTCAATAGTGCGTTTGGTTTTCTGGCGGAGACTAGGAGAGGTCTCCTCAATACCAATGATCTCAAGAGAAAGCCAATAGTTTACGTAGGGTTCCCCGTGAGAATGAAACAAGCTTCATTGAGAGAAACTTGAGTGGCTAAGAAGGTTTAGTGCATGCGTCATGGGTCCATGACGACTTTTAATCTTCAATACCGGCGTCACTAAGTGACAACCAATAGCATATGAATTGAACCCGGTGTCGGCCCTAAGTTGAATAACTGGAGGCTATTTCTTTTCACCCGTTTCTTTGCATTTCTTTTGATTCTTCAACTCCTTCTTTCTCCGATTCTCATTTTCTCCTTTTATAATCATACCTAAGGACTTCTAAGTACTAACTATTTGTGATGTCCTTGGGTAGATCCCTCCGACTCTGGCGGATCATAGACTGTTATTCTAACCTTAGTCACCTTATAACTCCATGACTAACCTATGTTGCCATTAAAATCACAGGTTGTGAAGAATCTCTCAAAGGGTTTGTAAATGAAAATCATGTTTGAACCATCGTGAGAGATAGGATTTGCATAAATACTCCCCTCCACATGTGCTTAAGAGTTTTAATGGTTTAAATGCACGGTGAGGAAAGAGCGCACATTTTGAATTGATCCACCGAGATAGACAATCCCCATGCGAGACACGGTTACGTTGCATAGTTAAAGAGTTACATTGTCGCCTTTAGGTGACAACTAGCTCTAATAACTACTTTGAAGGTGTAGACAAACCTCGAAGGTTGTCATACCCGTCGAGTTCATGTCTACCAAGAGTGTCTCGAATGGTACTTTCTACTTGGACAAGTCCTGCGAGACACGTTTACATTACTAGCGAACTAGCTTGAAATTATTACCCGTCGAGACAAGTCTTTTCGAGTTACTAACGGCTTTTAGTAATTCGATTCGTTGGTTAAGTCCAAGTACACAGATTCATTTGCATTTTGCACAACATATTTCTTATCACATAATTTTCTCCCCAAAAATGGCATATAAAATGTTATTTTTGAGCGGTTGAGAATAAATATGACCATTTCGAGTGTTGCGGAAGATGACAACTATGAACAATTTGTGAACAAAGTTTTAATTCAAATACTCCCCAACTAGTGATATAAACGGTTGAGGTTTTGAAAATCATACGGAAGTACTTGTCTTTTGAGCAAAACCTTGAAAAATGAAAGGTTTGATAGGTTTTACTCAAAAGTAAGAAGCTTTCGCTCCTTTTATAAGGATTGTGGCAGAAGCGTACCACGTGGTCCTTTCTTGACAATTACGGGTTGTACATCATTATGTGTGCACAAGCCATGTGCATAATTAATCACACATCCAAATTTATAATGAAAGAACCAAATCAAGGGGTACCAGAAGTCCGGTGATGTCGCCGGAGTGCGAGCAGGCGTTGATAGCCGGTGATGTTGATCCTGGTCGACCACCAACAAAGCTTTCCATCGTTTTGAACCGATCCTTCAAACAACCTTTCATCAATCATTCGATGATCCTCCTCACATCCTGCGATCCCGAGAATTCCATCGCTTAGAGACCCAATCTTGTGACGTATGTCCTTCAACGTATATGCCAATCCGTCCCAACCATCTTCAAAGTGTGATCCCCAAACTTGTGAAGTTCACTACACGCCATTAAGCGCTTTGTAGTTCACTACGGTAAACGACGCCAAAGGTTTGGTTGATGAGTGTATATTGTGAGAGCCGGTTGAGGTCGGGAAGATCTAGGCGAGGTGGAGTGAAGTTGACACGGTCCGATAAGATTCAACCGCCGGTGAAGATCTTCTACACGCCCTTGATGACTATCGTCGATGAAGATGAGCAATGACTTGATGAATTCACGTTGTACTTGGTTGAAAATTGTCTCATGCGACCTTGTACTTTGGCAAGGTACATGTCTTCGATGTCGTTGATGACAAATTCTCAAAGTCGACTTCAGAAAGCATAATCCTTTCATCTTGTCGCTTGACTACGATATTCTTTAGGAAGGTGTAGTCCCACTTAGATGACGAACAACATGTTTGATGGCAACGATATCCTTAGTCTTGAACACCGCATGTTGAGACTTCGAACTTGACAACTTCGTAGTAGATTCTTCTCGTTCCGCCAATGATGAATCCGTACATTGCATCTCGGTCGTATGCTTCCACTTTGTCGGAGAACAAGTGATTGTCACGTTCCTCGATGGCTATCTTGATTCGAGTATATAGCTGCTTGGGAATGGAAGTGTCAACGATGTAGCGTATTTCCTTGAACCATCGCCACCGTGTGAAGAAATTCCGTCTTTGTTGAAGAAATATCGAATGGGATCCTAGGTTCATCCGGTTGGCAATTGTTGGTAGAGGTTTTAACCGATCGGTGTAGTATGGAGGGTTGTCCGTTTGGTGAACTCGACGTTTGCTTCGGGTTGAGCCAATCCATGTTGTTAGACATGGCTCGAGCAATGTTTTCAAGGTGATATTCAACTTGATGGCACTTTCGGAGTCGTTTTTTACAGCTTGGAATGCTTCATTCTTGATGCGCTTCAACTCGGATTTTGTCATCTTCTTCACATGGAACTTTTCTTGCAAAAGTTTTGCATGCTCCAATGTATTACCGTCTACCAAATTCGACCTTCTTGGTAGGGAGTGTTGTTAACAAGAGTAGATAACCATTCAAATCCTTGGCTTTATCGTCATCTAGCCATGATCTGACGTCAACCATGGGTGCCTTCTTCTTCTTTTTTAAGGCCTAGATGATGATTATGGTTTCGAACTTGTTTGGGAGAGGTGGGTTGTTGTAGGGCTCAAGGACCTCTTCATCGTCACCACCCGTATACCAAAGTGATCACCGGTTTTACGAGTCGGGGTGGTAACTCGGAATCATCCCGAGGTTTACCCGTAGAAGAACGAGGAGGGACCTTTGTTGAGTAGAGTCCGTTGGAGAGAGGTAACATAGAAGATGATTCACGGACTTCTTCCGACGCTTTAGCTTCATCATTCTTATCCCGATCTTTATCTTCATCGTCTCTAGGACGTTTAGACTTTTCTCGCTTGAATCTACATGCTTTTTGAGTTGGTAGTCCAAGAATGCTTGAAGCACTTTCCTTCCTCGAGTAAATGTCCCGATCATTTAGACATTTGTGTGACAAGCTTGGCCACCAATTCATTATCCGAGAAACTATAGGATCGATGGATTGATTGTGACGGTTAAAGGTGTTGATCTTATAGTTTGCTTGGCTATTTGCATAAGATTCGAATATAGTTGTCTGTAAACATCTCCTTTGTGACTTTAGGAACGAAATCTCAAGGTACTTGTTAGTGTAACATTCGATCATTTCGTTCAGTTCCTCTTGACGATGACTTCTCATGAATTCCTGGATAAACTTCCTTTCTTCTTGCATCTTGTCATTCTCATCATGTAGATATTGTATTTGTTTATTGAGAAAGTTTAGCTTCCTGTATAGCATGTCTTTCATTCTGACTTGTTTGACAGCCTTCACAATTTTTTCATGTGTCTGAGAAATCCAAGATCGAGGTGGTTTCTTCACAGATTTGGATGATGATTTGGTTGATCTCTTTGATGGTGGTGGTGAGGAGTGAGATGATGAATCGATGAGGAAGAGACATGAGGAGACTAGGGGTCCTTGGGCGGTTCGAAGTTTCCTTACGTGAGCGTGTAGGACTTTCGAGTAACTTGTCATAATCGCATCTTTATCTTTCTCGGACTTCTCGGTTTGATTTCTCAAAGTCATATTCGATAGTATCCTCCACAAGCTTTTGTTGTTGCAAAGAGTGGTGGCACCGATCCACTATCGGGTTGATTAACCGCATCGGGATCGGTGAAGAGTGGGCAACACCACTTGATCCTCGGGTCCACCCATTTGGTCTTTGCAAATTCTTGACTTTTGAAGGTGACTAACAATTTAAGCATCTTCCATAGGATTGATCCAAGAGCTCTTCTTCTTCTTGAGCTTTCATCATAGGGCACAAGTCGAGTCTTCCTTTTCCTTTATCGCCTTGAGGACTTGGAGGTTTTGATACGGAAGGATTGTCATCCTTGCGGTTTGAGTAGGTAATCTCTTCATCGTATCAAGACCTTCAAAGCTTTTGTCCAAAAGCTTTCTTCTTGATTCGGTGTGGGAATAGGTTGACTTCCTTTACGGAACAATCCTTTTACGAGGAGGATTCCTTTTGGGAAGTTTCCTATAACTTTCGAAACTTCTTGCACTTCCGACACTTCTCTTCGGTTCTCAGAGTAGGAGTTCACGAAGGTTTTCATCAAGATGACCAACTTTGCCTTCTTTTCTGCTACTAGATACCTTTTATGCGTTTCAAGCTTCTTAAGTTCTTTAGACGAAGGTGATCGGGTATCTGACTCCTGTTTCTTTGTTAAGGATTCTTTGATTACGTGATAGTGTGGGTTCGGTCAACATATCGTGATTATGGGGTCATTGAGCCTCGTGGAATATCGGGATTAAGTCCAAGTGCTCTTTGGATCAAAAGCTTTGTGTATCGACATAGGAATCTTTGAGCCAAGTTTCTTATGAAATGACATCATATCTTCCCATAACAAAGGCTTCGATTTCGATGTCCTTTTTGTTGATTAATGACCGAAGATTTGTAGTTCCATGAGCTTGGGATGCTCATAGCCACTATCACGACCGAGACCGATTTGGTGATGATGAGGTGAGGGTTCTCCATGGTTGAGGAATGTTCTTAAGCTCCACATGAGAGTGCTTAGTAGCAATTCTGAAGCTTCATCATATCCAATATCTATCGGGAATTGAAGAACTGTCTCCTCGGTGGGTGTAGCAAAGAAGTCGGTTGGGCGATGTGCGAATGATGAGAACAGACCGTAAGTGCGGGAGTGATGGTGACTTGTTTGTGATTAAGATTCATGTCACAACACTTTGACTGTGATCCTCTGCATAGAATTCGAATTGCCGAATGTAGATTTCCGATGCATTGCGAGTGTGAGAGCATGTTACGGTATGGATGATTCCTTAGAATATCACAACAATGAGACAAGAAGATTACGAGCATGTGAGGGTTTCAAAGTCAACCCTAAGGTTATTCTTTCCAATCTTTCTCGGATAGCCATTTGGGAAGATATCGGCAATAGTGAGAACCTCGGTGCATCCACATTCATTTGAGCGACCATGTTGTGATCCGAAATAACATTAGCCAAAGAACCAACATATCGAAAGACATAATGTTAGTCAACGAAGGTTTTATTGTCTAGTTATTGAATATACGGTGTCAATGATTGTTACGAGTCACGAGTCACTTGTTTGTCCAATAGTCTAATGGCGTCGTGAAATGTTTCGTGAGTTAGTTAACTTTAAGTTTTAAAGTTTATGTTATCACTTATTGTTCACAACATATCAAGCGATTAAGTTTATTAGTGACATTATTGGATTCGTGACGTTATGATTAGTTTATTTACAAGTTTGTACGTAATAATTCATAATGAAGGTCAATCCGAGCTTAAGCGTAGCTTTGGCAAAGTTAAGCGTGAACGATAATGATATACGCGTGAGCGAAAGCTACGCGTGGGATCTAACTTACAGCGTAAGAGAAGTTCTGCGTAGGAAAGGGGCCTTATGCGTGGGACTTACGTGTGGGCGTATAAAGACCTTACGGCGTAAGGCTTACTGTAAGAGTAGACCTTATGCGTGGAGTCATCGCTTTGTCGTATATCCTTCACGGGATACGCGTGAGTCCCATTGTAGAACCTTATGCGTAGTAGTTACGCGTAGGATTTCTCTTACGATATAGCGCCACGCGTGGTAATCCTTATGCGTGAATAACAATCAACCTTGATTACTGAATTTTATGCGTAGCAATCACGAAATAAAACCATCATATCATCAATCTTAACACATATATTCATTCTACAATCAAATCATGGCATGAAAGCTTGTTAATCATTTATGCGTAGAAACACTTACAGCGTGGGTCAAAACCCAAGGGTTATGAATTACGCATAAGATTTCTAACCATGGAAATTGCACCAAACTTTTTCGGTAGGTCTTAGATGTTATAAGAGTCTAATAACCAAGTTTTAACACTCGATTCGTGATGAATCAAAAATACCCAAACTTTAGAACTTTAAACCCTAATTCCTAATTCGAGTAAATCAGTGTTTCTGGGTAGTTATAAAACCAGGATATCATCAATTCAACATCATATAAACATAACACAACAATCTTTTTGACCAGAAACATACACATTTGTAAACACCCAATCGACTCATAAACCCTAATTCTCAAAAATCATCAATTCGTGTTTGGGTGGTTTTAGAAGGTAAAAATAATATCCTTGTTGTTAAAAACACGTTTTGACACTTTCTTTTCAACCAAAACACACTCACATTGATTGTGTGTTCATACGCTTATGCGTAGAACACATAATCACGCATAACTAATGTTTTAGCCGTAGGATTTGCTTGAAATTCAAAACCTTAGCTTGTATTATCGTTAAGATCATGAAAACACTTACAAAATGATGATCTAGAGTACGGATTTCTTGAACGAATATTAGGCGTAGGATCTTTTAGGTTAGAAGTAATAAATGTGAGGATAATGTTAGGTGGAGGATATTTTTATTAAAAATAACTTTAACATTTTGACAGTTTTGGTCCCTCCACCTTTTCCTTTTACATACAAAGCCATTTAACTTCCATTTTGGTTATCCAACAAAGATTTTAAGAAAGAAACTTGACGACACTCCCCTCGACTTAGGTAAATGATGAAAGGTTATAAATTTTAGTCCGAGGAGTGTCATTTAACCGTAAACGTTTACCACCATTGATAAAAGAAACAACGGGATAGGATAACATGCAAGTACATGATGTTTTGAAACAGTTAAGTGAAAATTTTCTCCCCTCAACACTTGATCGTAAAAATCTTGAATTTTGAATGATTATAGAGTTGAAGGAAGAAATGTACTTGCCATGTTGAAAGATTATAGATTAGAAGAATATTTTGTTGTTTTATAAGATTTTATATTTTTGTATTTTGTTTTGAAAAATTATTTACAAAAGATGTTTTGGTGTTTGACGGGGTTTTAAGATTTTTTAAGAGGTCATCAATTCCTCTTGAGTCAAACACCTCATACCAATCCGGTGGATCACTCATTAAACCTAGCGGGAGGCAAGGCTTTGGTGAGAAGATATGCCAATTGGTATTCTGTACCATAAAGTATAATTCAACGGTACCACATTCCACGTGGTCCTTGATGAAATGATAGCGAATCGATGTGCTTTGATTTCAGTCTTGAACCGAGTTGCACGAGATTGCAATGGCACTCCGATTGTCATGATACATCGGATACATCAAATCGTAACCGTCTTTGAGTTGTGTTCTCATCCATATGACTTGAGCACAACATGCGGACATGGCTACATATTCGCTTGGGTTGATGACAACGATGTACAATCCGCTTCTTTGATTGCCAAGACACCGGTTTATCACCAAGAAATTGTAGAGCTCTGAAGTACTTTTCCTTGAGTCTAAGCATCCTGCGTGGTCGTCGATCGGCGATTAGTTCAAAACCGAATCCTTCGGATACCGGATCCCCAAGTTAATGGTTCCCTTGATGTATCGGAGGATTCTTTTAGCCTCGAGAGGTGGGTTTCGGTTGGTCGCGATCGATAGCGGGAGCATAGATAAGCGGCAAAGACAATATCGTCTGCTAGTTGTTAGATACATGAGAGACCCAATAATACTTGTATTTGGTAGGGTCAACTAATTTCCCATGTAAATCGACATCTAGCTTCTTGGTATGAGCCATTGGTGTGGAATAAGTGTCACAGTTGTCATTCCAAATTTGTTTAACAGTTCAAGGGCATATTTGGATCGACTCAAGAAAATACCACGGGGTGATTGATGAACTTGCGGTCCTAGAAAGAGCGTGAGTTCACCCATCATGGACATTTCAAAATTTTTCTTCATTAGTTTTGCAAAAGCGGTTGAAAACTTTTATGTGTAGACCCAAAATGATGTCATCCACGTAAATTTGAACAATTAAGATATGTGCCCGTGATATTGTATAAAAGAGTTGGGTCAACCGAGCCTTTGGTGAAATTATTAGCAATGAGGAAAGATGATAGCTTATCGTACCATGCAGGGGCTTGTTTGAGACCATAAAGAGCTTTGTTCGGTTTGTAGACATGGTTCGGCACTCACGGATCAACGAATCCTTCGGGTTGGGTGACATAAACTGCTCTTTCGGTTGTCCGGTTGAGAAATGCGGTTTGACATCCATCCGAAAGACCGTCATATTCATATGAGCCGCGACGCGAGAAATATCGAACGACCTCAAGGCGAGCAACGAGCAAATGATTCTTCAAAGTCTATACCCTCTTCCCGACGATAACCCTTAGCAACTAGACGTGACTTGTTTCAGTATTCGCTCCTTCAAAGATCCAATTTGTTTTTTCAAATCCATTTGAGACCAATGACGTAGACCCTGTTGGTCTTTCAACCGTTCCCATACTTCAAGACGTTTGAATTGGTTGAGTTCTTCTTGCATGGATTCAATCCGGTTGTCTTTTGTCATTGCGTCTTTAATGTGTTTAGGCTCAGTTAGCGAGACGGTGAGTGCATAAATGCAATGTTCACCATCTGTGAAACGTTGTCTCGTAACGACCGGTTGATTCGGGTTGCCAATAATATTAGCCGAGGATGGTCTTTTGTCCATCTATGTGTAGGGTTGATGTTGGTATACATTGTGCGATTCGAGGATTCAAATGGTTTGTTGAAGATTCCGCGACATCAGTGCAAGCGAGACTCATTAGCAAACGGGTTAAAGAACGCATTTGGATCAAAATCCGCGGTGGGGTACTTCATTCGTAATATCATCACCGGTTCATCATTGTTGGAAGCGGTGTGTTCAAGCTGTTGTGTTGGAGTCAACGGGTGTAGGTGCATCTTCAACGATGGTTGTTGTAGCAGTGTATCGGTATAGGAATATTATCGGTTGTGCGTGAGCAACGGATACACCGAGCACGTTCATCAATATCGTCACCGAACAAAGGAGCAAATAACCTTTCCATTTGTTGACGAGTTAGTTGGGGCTTTGTTCAACCGATGATGGGGTTTGAGAGAAGTTTAAGCGGTTGTGACCGGGTTCTAAGTCATTATACTCGTAAGCCATTTCCGTGAGTTCATCAAAATGAGCATGAATCGTTTCCATCACCGCTTTGTACGTACGATTCGGATCCGGTAACCTTTAGAATTCTCACAATATCCAATAAAGACTCCAATGTCGGCTTTGGCTTTGAGCTTTCCAAAATCATCACGATCATTATTCGGATAGCAAAGGGATCCAAATACATGAAAGTGTTTGAGATTCGGTTTATGGTTGTGGACAAGCTCGAAAGGTGTTTTGTTGTGGCGTTTTGTGATCATAGAGCGGTTTGAGTATAGCATGCGATGAATCTGACACGCTTCACAAATAACTGAAGTTTAGCATTGATTAACATTGTTCTTGCAGCTTCCACTAACGTTCGGTTTCGTCTTTCAACAACTCCGGTTTTGTTACGGTGTGCGTCTGATAGATGTTTGATGCGAGAATTCCACTTTCTCATAGAATTCACGAAGAGTTTGGTTAACAAATTCAGTTCCTTTATCTGCATTACGATTAGTCCGACGGTGTTGCGGAGCCGAACACGTATTTTCGTGAGAAGGTGATGATCATTTGTGGAGCTTGGTCTTTGCTTGAAGAAAGTAGACCCAAGTCCATCGTGAGTAGTTATCAACAATTACTAAGATGTGGCGTTTGCCATTGATCGTTTGCAGCGCATCGGGCCACACAAATCCATGTGAAGAAGATGAAGCACATCTTTGAGAGTCGTGCTCCACCTTTGAAGGAAAATGAGCACGAGTGCTTTTCCCTTGTTCTGGTGAGCAAAGGTGATCTTTTGAATCCGGGAATCGTGGGAGACCTTGACTAGTTTGTGTCGAGCAAGGTTGGTGATGGTTTGAAAGTTTAGATGTGATGAGCGACGGTGCCATAGCGAGATTTTGTTGATGTTACCTTTGAAAGTAGCGGATGGGAGATGAAGCAACCATGTCTTGCATAGAGATAGTGTAGAGACTAGAATTACGCGAGCGGACATAAGGTCATTTCCTTATAGATCACGAATGAAACAAGTTTTTCCCCGAAGCAACCTCCAAATCTCCATCACAAAAGCCGACCTCATGAAATGTATTATGACCGAGGCCTTCCACATAGTAAACCCTGCGATTTCGATGTTCCCATTGACATAATCTCCGTAGCCCATGATAGTGCAGTGATCATTCCGAACGACAATGCCAATGAACTTTGCAATAAAGTTTGATAACAGTTTAAGGTTGCACGTCATGTGTCGGGAACATCCGCTATCAACAATCGAGAGAATGATCGTATCACCCGCATTACACATGACGACACGGATGGAATAGAAGTAGATGTGGAACCCAAATGTTAGAGGTTCAAGGCGTATATGAGACATGCACATTAATGACTTTAGGCATCCATGTAAATCTAGTGTGTTATATATCCATTTACGCCATCTATAACTACTCTTTGCTTTAGTCTTAGTGAATGCACTAGGTGGTACTACATTCTTAGGAGGTGAAACCGAGCTACGAAGGCAAACAATGTTTGCCATAGAATCTAAAGAAGGCGGTCTACTGCTGACGCACTTAGAATGATTAGTGGGCTAGAGGTATTCGATTCTTAGGATTCCGTAAGCGAGATTATAGCTTTAGCAACACATTTGTCATGACAATCCGAATTCATACTTTTATGACAAATAACACAAGGTGCTTGATCAATATCAAAAGTGCTTAAAGGTTTAACATTCGTTACATCACTATTTCTATTACATTTGCGAGACGCAACATTGATTGAGTCCGAACCGTCAAATTTTATCACACAAGCTAGCCACTTGTGAATGGCTAACCGTAATAAACTTAAAGCGCTCGAAACCAATGCAATGAAGATCGGGAGAATACGGTGGATTCCGGTCGTTAAGTCCCACCTGAGACTGATGGTGTTTTAAAACTTTCAGACGATAGAATGATCACTAAGGATAGTGATCGGTAAGGATTGGATTGATAACTACACTCTTGATTGATTGGAATGGAATGGATACGAATTGGAAAGCACAACAATCGGATAAAACAAGCGTAAATACGTCGTTTAAAAACTACGTAGCGTATAAAATAAAAGTGAGATCTAAGAAATAAAGACCTAAAAATATGAAAATGAAATTTTGAAGTCCTAAAATAAAAGAAAATTATTAGAAAAGAAAATAATTTTATAACTATTTATTTAATTATTATTAATTAAAACTATTTTAAACTATTTAATAATACTCTAAAATAAAAGAAAATATGAAATAAGGCTAGAAAAATAAAATTAAGACTTAGGAAAATCTAAAATATTATAAAACTTATTTTAAAACTAAAAATATATTTTTACACTTTTATATATTTATTACTAATTAATTATTATTTAAAATACACTTAAATACAAGAAAATATAAAATAAACACGGAAAATAAAATTTTAACTTAGAAAAATCTAGAATATTATAAAACTAATTTTAAAACGAAAAGATATTTTTATGCTTTTTAATTATTTATTACTAATTATTTAATACTTTTAACTATTTAAAATTATAATAAATACTAAGCGAGATAGAGAAAATTATGAAACTTTTTCTAAAAATAACTTAAGGTGACGAAAACTAAGAAAAATATAAAACTAGATTTGCTTAATAATAAGCTAAAAGAAAAATCAAAAAGCTAATTCCTATTAAATAAATGCTATCACTATATTAAAAATGATGTTTTTGTGGTTTTTATTTTTGAAAACTATTATACTACTGATATTATGAAACTTTAACAAAGACAAAAATTTTACAACTTAATAATAAGCTGTTTGAGAACTTAAAAACCCAACAATGAGCTTTATGAGCTTATTTGAAAGATTTTAAGCTCAACAAACTTGAAAACTGGAACCCAAGGTAGATTAAGATGCAAATAAGCTAGAGAAACTCAAATGAAGCTAGAAAACACAAAAATACATACTAAAAAGCTACTGATAAGCAAATAAGCACTTGGCTTCTATTAGTTAAAAATGAAATGGGACAAGGTTAAAGTCCCTTGCGACTACCAAACAAGCTAGAAAATGGAAGACTAAGCTTGGGACCTCAAGTCAGCTAGGAAAGCTTTCCAAAGAACCAAGTTACACAGGATTTGACCAACTAATAAGCTCTGTAGGAGCTTGTGATTGAGCTTGTAAAACTGGTGCACATGGCACTTTTCAGACAAGGTGCTCAAAAGAATCTAGTAAATAAGCACTAAATAAGCTGATTAAAAGTGAACTAGTATTTTTCTAATTAAGTTTAGCAGCTAAAATTTAATATCCCAAAAGCTTATAAGCTAAATCTCAATATTAAACACACACTAAAATTCTCTATTTTATTCAAAAACAACCCAACTGAAATTTGACTTTTTGAGAACAACAAATGAGTTGACTTAAGTGAACTTTGGATTGATTTTAAGCCTCGATTATGTTGTTTTAAGGTAGATTAAGGCCGATTTGATCAATGATAACAACTTATGAACACAAAATCATGATCATAGATCATTAAAATCAACAGTGAACACACAAGATTTGATCAAAAGGAATTTTGACTTTTACACTAATGAAGATTGATTTTCTTGATTGCAATGAACTATTATGACCAAGTGTGACGAAACAAACACAAACAACAACTCAAACAACCTCAACACGGTTTAACTTCACAAATCCAAACAAACCTTTATATGACCGATTTGGTGATTTTCAAAGCAAAACACAAATTCGAGACCATGCAAGTAATTAGAGACCTTATATTATCCTTAAATAAGATTAAAGAAACACGAACAACAATCTTAACAACATAAAACCAAGAAATTAAACTTAAGCTAATTTAACTATCAAAATCAAATTTCTAGCAACTATGAATTAAAAAGAACAACCAACTGCTTTTAATCTTTAACTTTACTTAACTACAACTAATAAACATGAAGAAAGCAGAAATTCAAGCTATTTAACAATTCAAACGGTGAAATGCCAAAATGATCAAAATGCTTACAAGTGGCTATCAACGAAATCACGTAACCAAGATCACAAGACCACTCCTATAGGCTTACCACTAAGCCACTAACCCAAGGCCATCCAAAATTCACCTGCTCCGACTTTGATCACCATTTCCATGGATTTTGAATTTTAAACTATTTATTTGTATTTTGGTGATTTTTGCTTTTGATACTAAACGATTTTAAAGTATCTAATAGCTTTATAAAGCTATCTAGGAGCTTATGTTTGCTTATGAGTCCATATTAACAAGCGCTTAACAACATTCAACCATTCATGAAATTTTTGAATAAGGAAAATTTATAAAGCGAAATAGGACTTAAACTTTGAAATTGATTATCACAAAAGCTTTATTTTACAGAATACTTGAAATACAAAGTTTAAAAGATTAAAGATACAATGGAATTTAAAATTAGACTAAAGCGACATGCATAAATAAAAATTACACTAGATGGATATCCACATTGCTTCCTCTTCTCTTTATAATGACTTTTGAGACTCCTTGTTGACCTCTGAAACTTTCCCACCTCATCTGAGCCATTGGATTGGACAAAATCATCATAATCGTCCAAGTGTCATTTTGGCGCCAAAAGTCTCTTAAGCAGGTTTGAGCATTAATGGAGTGGTTTGAAGCAATTAAAGATCTTTGGGTGTTAGTGAAGGTGGAGGGGGGTGGTTAAACAAGTGGTGAGGGTGGATAGAGTAAATCAAGGAAACCATGGTGGTATATTGGTTTTTGGCGCGACAAAGAGGTAAGGGATGCACAGTAGCCGGTTTTGACTTTCGCTGACCGTTTGATATTAGAGGGAGGGGGGTCACAATGGGATAATGGCAGGGGTCAAAATGTATATTGGCCTAGCTCAAGGTCAAGAGCTCAAGGGATTGGGCTAAGGTTTGGGCAGGCGGTTTGGGCTTTGGGTTTGTGATATACAAAGGTGTCCGTTTGGTTTAGTAAGTATACAAGGACCAATTTTGTAATTTATGCAAACTTCAAGGATGGCCGAACTTTTCCAATGTTATCACAAGGACCAAACTTGACAAACTTTGATAGTACAAGGATAATATTTGATCATTTTCCATTTTAAAATATCCAAGGACTAATTTTGTCATTTTCAAACTTTAAGGACCTTTTCGCCATTTGACCAAAAGAATCATTCAAGGACCATTTTAACAACTTAGAATATTTCGGGGACCTTGAATGATAAAACTCACATTTTTGAATTCAGGGACTAGATTTGACAACTTTTGAAACTTAGGGACTAAAGCGCCAATTTTGCAAAATTGATCGTTTTTCATCGATTTTGATATTTTGCATTTAAAACATATAAAACAACGATTTGTGATATTTTCATCATTTTGATGCATTTTTGAGTGTTTTCGGATGATTTTGCAGGTTTAGATGGTACAAAATGATGAGTATATAGACACTCATCAAACATCTATAGTGGAAGCAACGTGAGTCTTATTCATAGTCCTAGGGTGTTCTTCACTTTAGCATTCCTTATTGATCTTTTCTTAGGTCATATCTGTTGGATATTAGTTTTCACATACACATCAAACCATAACCTGAAGTGGCGTATAGATGGAATTCTAGAGAGAAAGTTAGAGGTTTAGGGAACTTAGTGAGAGAAAGTGAAAGATATTATTATGAGCTCGACTCTACCTTGGAAGGTAGAGAGTATTTATAGTCTTACATAACTCGCCACACATCGGGCGTGGATCGGGCATCACGATGGGTAAAGACCCGTCAGTCCTCCACGGTGTTACTTAACTAAATACTACTTAACTTAAAAGAACTACGACTACGAGCTTTCTAACGATTACATATACTTGAGGTGACCGACTCTTTAATACAAGGAATTTCTAATTCCTAACAATCTCCCAAGGAGGTCACCTCAATCATGTACCAAAAATACATTGAATACAACCGAGATAATACATTAACAATTGATCTTGCATCCTTTATGTAGTCCTTTGCTCTAAGCTCGTAGTCATTGATTCTTCACATTGCATGTTTGGTTATTCCAAGTGGAGGTCTTTACTTGATCCACGTGATAATAAGTTTGAGCCAACATTTGAGATCATCGCTTATCAACAATCTCGACACATCCTTTGTGGTGTTGGTATTATGTGATGTTTGTGACTTTAGGACCCACATACTCGCATTACGGATCATGATATCTTCTCATCGTGAGTAATGGAAGCATTTGTTGAATCACGATATTAGCGGCCGTAGCGAAGCTTGGGTGAAAATATCGAGTCATTGATGCACTAATCATGATTTCTTTGAGTTGAATGTGTTAAGTGAGCATGCGGTGTGGATTGACCGCTTCATTACGATTAGTCGCAAGCGTCGGGTGTACCGCATACAACGATTAGCAATAAATCGCCGCGAAAGTGTCTTTGATCACTTCGTTGAATTGAGGTACACTGACCCGCGGTTCCCGTTGATCGATACATGTCTTGCTGTGATCGTATAATTCAAGAATTTCCTTGACGAGGGTTTCGCGGTGCTCTAGTTGTTCTCAAACGGAACATCTCAAAGAAGACAACACGGAGTGAGTGAACCGGAATTTTAAGTCCAGCGATTGATGAAAAAGATTTGAAAACAATGGTATTGCTCAATAGAAAATTGTTTTGCAATTCAACGAAGGTTTTATTGAAAATCAATTATCAATCATAAAACACCTTTTGGTTTGAAAAATGAGTACACGGTCGATGTCTTGAATAAAAGAGTTGTTAAGCACAAAGACCGGTTTTCAAAGGTATCCGTCGATCCATAACTGAACCGGGATTGATTCAAGAGATTGAATCGCCCATTGTTTCATTCGGTTGTCACATGGTTGATCTATAATGGATCTCACATGCCACCTACCGAGAGCTTGTTTGATGTTGGCTCGAGAAGGCTTTCCATCTTCATTGTGAATATGTATACACATCACTCGGACGTTCGGCAATACCACAAGGATAATGCGTGGGACTCAAGATATAATCTCTCTTTCCACATTGTGAAAGAGAGTCTTCATTGAAAGTGTCCTAATGAGATTTATTGATGATCTCGTGGCTCTAGACTCAATTTTGTGCATATTTGGATCCTGTCTTGGAGACTAGGAGAGGTCTCCTTCTTCAATATCAACAATCTCTAAGAGAAAGTCGATAGATAATGTCGGTTCAGTGAGAATGAAACAAGCCCTTTTAAGAGGAACTTGAGTGGTTTGGAAAGTTGAAGTTCGATCGTCACTTTGGGTCCATGACGTCTTGTCTTCAATACCGATGTTACCATCGATAGCATATGAAGTGAACCCGGTTTACGCCTAAGGTTGAATAAATGGAGGCTATTTGTTTTCACCCTTTCTCATTCAATTCTTTTTAATTCTTCAACCCTTCAAGCTTACCGAGACTTCATAGCTAGAACCTTGTTGGGTTTATTCGAAGACTAGCTCGGTCTCGATCGCACTCTTCCCATATCTCACTTTTCTCCTTTTATCATCATACCTAAGGACTTCTACACTAACTAGTGGATTGTCTCTGGTAGATCCCTCCGGTTACGGCGGATCATGGGAACAAAAACCTAACCTTATCATCCTTATATCACCGTACATAAAGTAAAGTTGGTCGGTCTATTTGGTATTGTTCATCCGCCATTGGAACCAATTGAAAACCATTTGAAAACCACTTCAGATACTTGTGATATATTGATGAGTGTCTAAATACTCATCATTTTATCTTGTTAGAATGCCAAAACATCCGAAAACACTCGAAACACATCAAAATGATAAAATATCACAAACAAGTGTTTTATATGTTTTAAATGCAAAACATCAAAATCGGTGAAAACGTATCAAGTTTGCATAATTGCGCTTTAGTCCCCAAGTTTGAAAATATGTCAAAAATAGTCCACAGTAATTCAAAACTTGCAAAATATCATTTTAGGTCCATGAGATTCAAAAGTTGTCAAAACAAACCCTTTAAAGTTTAAAAATCACAAAATGACAACTTTAGTCCCTGAACTTTGGAAAAATGTCAAAAGTAGTCCTTGGTTAATTTAAAAAGTGAAAATTATCAACTTTTAACCTTGTACTATTAATAAATGGCAAAAATGGTCCTTATGATAAAACTTTTGAGAAATTACAATATTGGTCCTCAAGTTTCGAATTGGCGCTTTGGTCCTGGATTTGTAAAAGGAAATTTTCAACTATGGTCTTTGTACTATTTTTACTTGGCAGTGTTTTACCCTTGTGAGAACTTTGGAAAATGCTCAAGATAAACCCTTCAACTTTGGCTAAATTGCATGATTAGTCCTTGTTGTTAGTTTCTATACCAAACGGACCCTTTAATAATAAACAAGCCCAAATCCAATCCACAAACTTGACCTACCCAATATTTTAAATTCAAAAATACCCGCCATCAGTAGCCTCATCTCTCCCACACTGGTTTAGCCAAACCAAGGTGGTTTTCCTCATTTTCAACAATTCCAGCTGTTACACCACTTGATTACCTTTCCCCTTCCACCTCCACACCAATCCAAAGCCAATTAATAAGAAAAACCTGCCAAGACATTTTTGGCGCCAAAACTGACAAGTGGCAATTTCAATGATCTGGCCTAATCCAATGGTCAAATTGTGGTGGGAAAAACTCAAGAGGTCGACAAGAGATGTTGAAAGTCAATAAATAAGAAGAATGAAGCAAGAGAAAATATCTAGTGTAATTTTAAATTTTAATGTCGTTTTAGCTTAATCTTCAAATTTCGGTGTTTGTAAAAGCTTTAAGCTTTGTATTTTATGTTTTAAGGTGAAAGAAAACTTTTGTAAGCATCAATTTCCATTTTCAAGTCTTATGTCAAGTTATGCAATTTTCTTATCATTCAAAAATCTCAATAAGTTGAATTGTTGTTAGAAACTGTTAATTTGGACTTAGAAGCTCATATAAGCTCCTCATAAAGCTTATCAAAGCTTTTAGACACTTTTAAAAGCAGTTTACTAGAAAAAATCAAAAATTCACAAAAATACTAGATAAATAGCTTAAAAATAAAAAAACATGGTGCAAGGTTCAAAAAAGGCTGGAGCAGGGTTTATCTTGGATGGCCTTGGTATAGAGCTTCTTGGGAAGCTATAGGGTATGTTTGTGTGCCTTGGGTCTCAATTCTGAGCTGGATCCAGTTTGTAAGCTTTTTGTTCTAAATTGGCATTTTACTGTTTAAGTGAATCATAAGCTTAAATCTGTTTGTCTTTGTGTTATTTAGTTACAGTCAAGTGTATTTAAGTTTTAAAACCGATGGTTTGTTCCTTTAAATCGATGAGTTAGTAAAATTCTATTTTAACAAATAATATAGCATTTTTATTAATCTTGAGTTTCATGGTATTGATTCTCGTTGTTTAATGTTTCAATAGTCCTATTAATCAATATTACAAGTTACGTAATCAATTTTATGGTTTGAGTCGTTGAAATACTTTGAAAAGCTCAAAACAAATCATAAAAAGGTGTGTTTGGTTTCTTGTCTTAAGCATCATAAGGGTGCATTCGGTGATAGCTCTTTCTTGGTTCATGTTTGTTAAGCCTATTTGAGCTCATTCAAGTCTTAGTTTTGGTCTCGCAATATCACCAAAGTCAAACTTACTCTAAATCTGTCCTAAATCTATAATCATTGTGATTTTTAAGTTCAAATCTCATCAAAGGAGCTTGCAACTTAGTAATTTATCTTAAGTCAATCTTATTATAACTTAAAACAACTTATTCAGTTCATGGAATTAGTTGCAATCTCATAAAAGTCAAACCGAATGTGTTTTAGAAAAGTCAAATGTGCCTTGTGCACGTAATTTCTAACCATTTTCATCGCCTTCTAAAGAGCTTATTAGTTGTTCAAAATAAGTGATTTTTGTTTCTTTGGATAGCCAACTTGGTCCTTTTCAAGCTCCAAGTTTTAAAATTCCATTTGCAGCTTATTCACTAGGCCTGCAAGTGCTTATTAAGCTGTCCCAACTTACTCAGTATTAACTGAGTTTTACTCAGTGGGTTCTCAAGTTTTGAAAAAGCTTCTCACAAGCTCATAAGAGCTCATCAAGGTCTGAGTTTTGGTTTATATACTCTCAAACCAGGTCTTATGCAAGTTCCATTAATTGTTTTTCAGCTTTAGCTTATTCTGTGTTCTGTGCAATAGCTTAAAGTAGCCCACCAATTTCTGTTTTCATAAACAAGCTCAAACCTCAAATCTGTATTAACTTGTAAGCCAGAGGTTCAAGCTTGTTGACTTTGGTTGCATTTGAGTTATTATAGCATATTTTAGCTTCGTATCAAGTTGGTAGCTTTTGGTTATCATTTGGCTTTTCAAGTGCTTAATAATAAGCGATTACAAGCTCAGATTGCTTATTTCTCCACACAAGCCTATGTTTTTCTATTTTTCCTAGATTCGGGATATTAAAATAGACTTTTCCGAAATTTTCATAATTTTTCATAACTGTTTGCTATTTTTCTTAATTAAAAATGCTTTTAGGTATTTTAAATAGCTTTTAATACAAATAAATTATAAAAGTCCAAAAAAAATGATTTTCAATTTTCTTAGGTTAAGATAAATATAAAAGTAATAAAAGTATTTTTCCATAATTTTCTTAGTTTAAAAAGTATTTTTAGCATTTTAATTAGTTTTAAATAGTTTTAAATTAATAATAAATACATAATAAGTCTAAAAAATATATTTTAGTTTTAAAATAAGTTTTATCATATTTTAGATTTTTCCAAGTTATAATTTCATTTTTCTAGGTTAATTTTGTATTTTCTTGTATTTTAGTGCAATTTAAATACTTAATAAATAGTTTTTAATTAATAATAAATAAATAAATAGTTGTAAAAATAATTTTCTTTTCTAATAATTTTCTTTTATTATTAGGATTGTAAAATACCATTTTCATATTTGTAGGTCTTTTATTTCTTAAAACTCACTTTTTATTTTGTACGTAGACGTAATTTTAATTTAAACGTAAGTTTTAAGTTTTAGGTTTTAAACGTTCATCGACTTTAAAAATAGTGATAGCGTTTATTTAATAGATTTTAACTTTTTAATCTTTTTAATTTGCATTTAAGTCGCTTTAATTTGTAGATTTTCTCTTTAGGTATAATTTTCCATCGAAAACCTTACTGATCGCTATCCTTAGTGATCATTCTACCATCTGATTAAGTGTTTTAACACCAATTCATCCTCCGTGGGACTTAACGACCCGAGAATTCCTATATTCCTCGATCTTAATTGCATTAGTGTTTGAGCGGTTTTTAGTCTATTAGACTTGTTGTTTAGCACCAATCATATATTATCAAAGCATTTTGTACTGAATTGTTTTTGTTATTTTAGAACGAGAACTCCCCTCAACATGTGCATCAAGTATTTGAAAATGTTTTGCACACGTGGCAAGAGAAAGAATTAACTTCTTTGATTACCATTTTCTAAAGATATCAACATCACTTCCCACATCAAATCAAGTAGATATAGCATTTAGGGAAGGATGAGGTTTCATAAGTTTGCTCCCCTCAATATGTGCCTCGAGGTTTGAAAAGAGTTTTGCACATACTAGAGGAACTTGCATATTGAGATAAGTTGATCACATTTCAAATCATAGGTTTAAGATAGATGCTCCCCTCAACATGTGCATGGAAAATTTGAAATCGTTTGTCACATGTGGGCGTGATAGCATGTACATCCTTATAAAACCATTTACCGAATTATCGGTTTAAATCCAATTTAAATCACACCTTCTCCCCGATCACAATTATCAAATCATTTGAGATTTGTGATCTCTTATAGATTAAATTGATTTTGAAGGCTTTTAAGGGGTTGTGACTTGATTATGAAAGCGTTTGAACTGATAAGGATCGGATTTTAAGACTTTAAACTCCATTGATAAACATGCATGATTATCTTTTGAAAACATTTTAATGCCAAATAACTTTTTAATTTAATTGAAATCATTCTCCCCTCAATCAATGACATAGGTTGTTGATTGAGAGATGAGATTTTGACAAATAAGTCCCGATGATTATCAAAATAGAGACCGAGTTATTTTTCAAAGCATTTAGTTTTCAATGAGATAAATGTTTATAGAATCGAGCATGGAATTTTGTAAGCATGATAAAACATGGCTCGTTTCTTTCTTTAAAAACCGGGTTATTGCACAAAATGACAATAAACCATTGTTTCTCTTTCTCCCAAAAATATGATTTTTGATTTTTTTTTTTTTTTTTTTTTTTTAATAAAATTGAACAATATCTAAAGTCCGTGTCATTCTTTGAATGACAAAGACAAAGACCGTAGATATTATCGAATCGAGAAGAAACATGATGAATGACAATATTTTTTGAAGATTTTTCAAATTTTCAAATTTTATGGATTTTGAAAGTTTTATATTTTTCTATTTGATTTTGAAGGTTTTATAATTTTGTATTTTGTTTTCAAATAAATATTTACAAGAGATAGATGAAGATAGACCTTTACTCCTCGCCTTCCTCCCGAAGGCGTTTGAGATTTTCGTTGAAGGCTTTTCAAACCAAGTCGTGGAAGAATAAACTCAAAACGTTCTCTTGGAAGAGCTTTGGTGAATATGTCGCTAACCGGTATTCGACCTCACAAAATATAGTTCCACCACACCTTTTTCCACTTGTTCCCCGATGAAATGATGTCGAATGTCGATATGCTTTGCTCTTGAGTGTTGAGCGTTGTTGCATGAGAGCAATAGAACTTTATTATCACGGTGCGGAGAGGATTTTGTTGAATACAAAGCTATAGTCGATATATTGAGATCTCATCCATAAGATTTGAGCACAACAAGATGACATGGCTATGTATTCACCTCTAGAGGAAATAGAAGTACTAATTTGCATCTTTGAAGACCACTCACAAGCTTATCACCCAAAACCGAGCACGCCCCGACGTGCTTGACGAGTATCTTGACACCTGCATGATCGCATGATCTGCATATCTTTATTAGTGACATACGGTGTCTTTTGGGTACCAAAGTCCCATATTGATGGTTCCTTGAGATACCGAAGACCCGTTTAACCGCTTCAAGGTGCTTTTAGTAGGCTTAGCACGGTATCTAGCACACATGCAAACAACGAACAAGATGTCTGGTCTACTAGTTGTGAGGTACATCAGGATCCAATCATACTACGATATTTTGTTTGGTCAATCATGATCCACGAGAGGTCCTCATCTAGTTTGGTTCGGTCAATCATGGGGTGTCAACAGGTCACTTGAATCAAATCCAAATTTCTTTAAAATCTCTGTTGCATATTTAGATTGATTTATGAAAATGCCTCCGGGACTTTGTGAAATTTGTAATCCCAAGAAAATGACATTTGTCCCATCATTGACATTTGAAACTTTGAACTCATTTCATTTGAAAACGATCACATTCCATTGGGTCCGTCGAGGCAAAAATAATATCATCAACATAAATTTGAACATGAATTAAATGTTTGCCCGATTTCGGTGAACAATGTAGGATCAATGCTCCTTTGATGAATCCGGTTGATAGAAGAAACTTTGACGATGTATCATACCATGCCCTTGGAGCTTGCTTTAAACCGTAAAGAGCCTTCTTCAAACGATAAACGTGAGTAGGATGCTCTTGATTCACAAATCCTTCAGTTGGTGGCGTGACGACTTCTTTAAGATCTCCGTTCGTAAATGCCGTCTTTACATCCATCGATATACAACCATGTTCTTACTAGCAAGATTAGCCGAAAGATTCGATTGCCTCGATTCGAGCAAGCGGAGCAAAAGATTCTTCAAAGTCTATACCCTCCTCTTGACGATATCCTTTAGCAACTAATCGAGCCTTGTTCTTCAACACATCACCATGCTCATCAAATTTTACTTTGAAGATCCATTTGAGAGCTATAATCATAGCACGCCCGGAGGCGGTACTAACTCCCATACATCAAGACGATCAAACTCATGAATTTCATCTTGCATGGCATTGAACCGACTATCTTCATTCATGGCGGTTTAACATCTTTTGGTTCGATCTTAGATAGTACGGAGTTGAAGAAGCACCATAAGGCATCGGTTGCGAGTTGTTTCCGGTTGATACAGGCGAGAGGATTTCGATGATGTTGTCTAAGGGGTGATCGTGAGTCCATTTTCCGAGGTGTTCATGTGGCGGTTGTTGAGGAACCGAGGTAGGCGAGTCGATGTCTCCTCAAGAAGATGGTTACGATGATGATTCGGGAGTAGCAAATATGTTTTCAAATGGAGCATCTTGAGAGTCAAAGGGATTAACTTCATCATTGATGCGAAACATTTCCATGATGTACATTTGAAGAATGATGATTTGTTGATGAGATTGAAGGATCGGCAGCGGTGCTTCTTGACTTAAAGATATTGAGGCGAGGGATTGACTTCATTCATTTGGAATATGAGCATCCTCTGTTGTAGGGATCGAGACCTCATTAGTAATTGAATCATACAGTTCATCAAACATAGGATCAAACAATTTCTTTACATCATCTTCGATGGAGGTACATATGGAGTTTCTTGAGAGAGTTTGGAACAAGGGATGAACCAATGGGACTGCTTTTGAAGTGCGGGTCCCGAAATGGAGTGTCCAGAGCCATTTGACCGGTCGACTCATCAAACGTAACGTGAATTGTTTCCATGATATTTCGGGTTCTTTTGTTGTAGATTCGGTATCCTTTTGTTTGGTGCATACCCTACAAAAACTCAATGTCTCGATTTAGCTCTCGGTTGCCTAAGTATTGACCCTCATTTGTTGGATAACACAATGCACCAAACACACGAAGGAAAGATAAATCGGTTTTCGTTTATGAACAAGTTCATATGGAGTTTTTCCATGAGAGGTGTGAATGAGAGAGCGATTTTGGGTGTAGCGAGCAAAGAAGAATGGCTTCAGCCCATAGAAACATTGGAACCTTCGAATAAATTAGCATTGTTCTAGCGGCTTCCACAAGAGTTCGATTTCGTCTTTCAACTACACCGTTCTGTTGAGGAGTTCGTGGAACACTTTTTTGATGACTGATTCCAATACTTTCATAAAATTGACTTAAGTCTCGATTAACGAACTATGTGCCATTGTCAGTTCGAACAATTCTAACCGTGTTGTTAAGACGAACCTGTAGTTGCTTGATAAGTTTGATGATGATAGATGGAGTTTCATCCTTATTCCTCAAAAACTTTACCCAAGTAAATCTAGAGTAGTCATCAACAACGACTAAAATGTATCTCTTCCCATTAATCGTTTGCACTCTCATTGGAATCATCATACCAATGTGTACATGAAGCAATAGCCGGATGCACTTTACCATTAAACATATCGAAGATGTCGATAAGCAATATCATCTCACGTACCATATATTCTCCTAACATTTCTTTCAACTGAACGCTGAAGTAACACATACCAAAAGGCTCCAGAGACCATTTCCCCCAAATAGTTGGAATAATACATCCTTCCCCTTGCTGGTTTTGATACCTCGTAATCAAGAAACATAATAAATCAATAAACTTGAAATCTTGTGAGAAGAACTCAAATAGCCCAAATGAATCTGTGAGAATCAATGCTACATAAACTCTCTCGACTATCTTTATCAACCCATATGTAGACAATTTGAAGTGACCATTTGTTGAAGAAAAACCCGATATACCAAACTTGAAACGAAGTCGAATTCCCGCATTTGTGTCTTAAGCTTGCACTTAAAGATGGAAGAGCGGTGTCGAGAATCTATGCTTCAAGCAAATCTCTAAGTACTCACTACTCAAACAAAGTATGAGACATTAACACCTCTTGAGATTATCCACATCGTCATCCGCATGTGACCTTTGAGTAAAACAACGTAACTCCTAATAGTGATAGTTAACCGTGTCTTCAACCATCCACCCCGATTGCTGGTAACTAGATAAACCAAGTCTTCAACTCAAATTCTTAAGCCCGAGCCTTTGTGAAAGTCAACATCAATCTCAAATAGGTGATAAATGATTAACTCTGAAGTCATCAACTTGTGTCAAATGCCCAACATGTGAAAACAACATACAGTCGGATGTACATTGACCCATTGAATGAACCAGAACAAATGATTCCTCAATATCAATGCATTCTTCCTTAAAAGTAAACATGTAGAGGCCGATGGAAGATTCACCAATAATGTCTTCGAGCGGATGAGGAAGTCATTTTTCTTTAAGTTCATGTGGTTGATTTATAGCGTGCACATTGAGAGAAACAATAATCCGTAAATATTTGGCAAAGGAATACCAAAGAGCGGATCACTATTCATGAACAATAATCCGTGAAGATTTGGTAAGGAATACCAAAGCGGATCATTATTCATGAGTGCAACCGCAATATTATGATAGTCATTATTAACGCCTTGAGGAATAATCGAGATTTGGGCTTTTGAGAATTCCAAGTACTTCTTAGATGGTGAACCATTGAGTCAATAGAAACCGGAGCATGAGCTTCAAAAGTCGGATGATCAACATTCGTCGGAGGTTGAAAGTACTCATCAAACATATCTTTGAAAAACAATGAATCCCAAACATTGATTCCCAATTATCCTTAGTAAGTGAAGCGTTTAGGCGTTAGGGAAGAGTCATCAAAAATCAAAACAATGAATCCCAGTTATCCTTAGTATATTCACTCTTCATCAAACAGAATATACACTCATCATCATCAAAAATTAAGTCGTATAACCATTATTCAAACATCCATCATCATGTAGTATATTCACTATTCTCCCCGTCAAAATTGCATCCGTTGCCATTTTTGATTTAACAAGTGAATAGGAGTATACACCAATGAACGAGATCCACTTGATGACCGAATGAGCATGGAAAGACATGAAGCTTGTTGATGAAGAATGTAGATGAGTATGACCATTCATGAGAGAATTTCTTTTAGTCGAAGATTAAGCGCACGTAAGAGTGTACACTTTTCTTTCTTTGAAGAACGGGGCTGAAGTGTTATCTGCGGACGCCATTATGATGAAGTACGAGGCCCGAATCAAGTGAACAGACGTCATAGCGGTTGAATATCAATGTTGAGAAACTTGAACCCGTGAGTTATGAGATATCAATCCATTTGTAATCCATACTTTAAGCCGTCCATGTATTGAAGGATCAAGTATCTCGCAATCGAGTAAGGAGTACCTACACTAACATTACAAGCTTGATTGCATATATATGGGTTAGTGACATTAGTATCCAAACTCTTTGGGGTTTCACGGTCAACCTTGATTTTTCATCGAAAACTGCTTTCCGGTAGGAATCCACCTAAGTCCAACATCCTTAAACATTCTACCGAAGGTATCCACTTATGGCAAGGTCTAGGATTGTAAGGCTTTATACATAGTGGAAGACGTATCCTTGTTCCTAGTTTCAAAGATTTAGCAGTTGGTATCCATCTAGGCGAAGTTTTTGGTTTGTATTGTTTCACAACATGTTGAACCTTAGTCGCGTTAGTGGTCTTAGTGGATAGTACCTTGGCATGTGAATTAGGAAATTGTTTCTTATGTGGAAAAGACTCGAATTTCTAGTTTTGTTTTCTACATGCTTAGCATTCTTATGCAAATAACTACTCTTAGTCGCACGCCAATCCCTAGTCTTTTAAGTGTTCCTAGGTAGTGGTTTACAACTACTAGCGGTGCCTTGAAATCTCGTAGAATTCATCACCCTAGGTCTTGCACCTAAAATTCCGTCTTTTCGAATCATGCCTTTTTCTAGCTTTTTCTAGATAATAGTTCTTCCACAAGTCATTCATATCATATGAATTACGGTTTTAATGCTTGATTTTGACACTTTTTTCGAACTAATCCTAGAGGTCTTGGGAGTAGAGTAGATGCTTGTTGAGGTTTAGAGGAACTAGAAGCATAATTCTTAGGCAACTCGGTGAAGTGACCGGTTTTGACAAAACTTGTTTCTCATCAACTTGGGAGGCAAACCGTGTTTTGAAAATTTTGGTCTTTCGGATATAAACGCAGAGGTCGCCTAACAATGGACCGGTTTCTAATGGGATGAGAAACTGGTTTCCCAAGGTTGATGGTTTTGTAAACTTAGTGTTCACACTTTTCCCTACAGTTTTCCTAAGTTCATTTTTAAGGCAACAATAGCGAAACTCTTTTCACGAAGTTGAGCTTTGAGTTCATCAATTTTGCTATCAAAGAGTTTTGTTCCATTGACTCAGTTCTAGCTTCTTTGACAGAGTTACTTAGTTCTATGTGATGCTTTCTCAAAGACTCATTTTCCTTTAGTAATTTGGCCACACAAACCGCCAATTCATCATTTCTCATTTGAATATCATCAATAGTATTAACACCATAATTACTTGTAACCAAATTACTTTTCACATACGTATTAGAAATGTGTTTCTTCAAATTGTTGATAGTTGACTCTTTGTCTTGAAGCTGAGCTTTCAAAGTGTTAATTTCAAAAAGTTCACGGAATTCGTGAAGTTCCGGATTTTACATGGTTTGTTAAGTTGAAAATTTCTTCTTTACTCGTATTGCAATTTCAAGTGAAATGCAATGTTTTTCAAGTTTTGAGAATTTGTTTGAAAGTTCAACAAAAGCCTTTTTATCAACCATATCATATGTTTTGAAATTATTAGACTCGGCCTCAACCAAGGAACATTTATCGAATCATGTTCAAAGATTAAGATCGGTATGTTTGGAACATTAGTAGATGCACTATGTTGAGCAGCTTAAGGTACCTCATCACATGACATCGATCATCTAAAGATATGTCATCGATTTTTACCACATGAACACTAGGAGTTGTCATGTAAACTGCTTTCACCCTTTTCCGACTCGAGTCTTTAAGATCAATCTGCTTGTCTTCATCCTCCTTCATTGCAATTGAGCTTCGCTTTCGGCATCATTCATTAGTTCGACCGATCCATTGCTCGACCTATCACAATCTTCACATAACATAACTTGACACCCATTCAATTCATTCATCTTGTCATTCTCTTGAGCGACTTCCTTAATGTATATTTCCATATTACCAATAAGTTGAATAAAGGTATTTACGAACTCATGAATTTTCATTCCAGTGTGTTTCTTGAATGAAATTCCAGTCATGTCATCATCAAAATCGAGGAATATTCCCCGGATAAATGACCAAATTGATCAAGATTACTTGAAGAGTCGCATTAGATACATCAATTGAGAACTTCTCTTTAGTAATTTGAAACCTCGGATGTTCTAAGTTGAGTAGTACAGCTTCTTGTCAAGATGGGAAAATCTTGACGAAGGAGAGCACCGCTTGTTCGATCCATAGTTGTAGATAAAAGTAGTTTGAGGTGTTGATAAAGTAGTTGAAAGGGCTCAATGTTACATTCCTTTAGCATGGCATTTTGTAGCATTGATGGTGCATTTCGTCTTTTCAAAGTCCGAACCGGAGATATCACATCCTCATTGATTGATTCAATCATCTTTAATCGCTCGATGTAGCTAACATTCTCGTGGTTGTCTACATCATCATACAATTTAAGCACTTCAAATCACCGGGTCAAGAGAGTAAGACATGATGTGGTAGAATGCACGGATTTTACAAGTCTATGATTCAAACCGAGAAATATAATCTTTCGGGATTTTACTAAAATCAAGACCAAACCGTTAAGCAATGACCAATGGAATGATAGACAATTGTGTGTTAGGACATATGATTGTTTGTAGGATTAGCGAGAGATGTTGTTTGGTTGTGATTCGGATTGGTTTATGCCCGTTTTCACGAGAAATTTAGGTCTAAAACTTAAAACCTCAATAACTTCATGCGGAGCGGATTTAGACCTCGAAGATTGACCGAATGAACTTTAATTCGGCGTGCCATTCTCCTCGTTCTCACGGTCGCTTTGATGGGTAGAACGAAAACGGAGTTCTGGTTCAAAAGTTATGGCCGTTTGAGTTTTGACGGAAAAATCAACCAAGTCGCTACGAATTCTTGAACCAAGTCGCTAACAACTAATTCGCTACACCACTAAGTCACTAGAGTCCCAAGTCGCTAGACAAATGCAAGTCGCTAAGTAGTAACTCGCTAAGCCTCAAGTCGCTAGCAAAATTTTGGCGACAATTAGCTACTCAAGTCGCTAAAGATACAAGTCGCTAAAGAGCAACTCGCTCTGCACCAAGTCGCTACCACCAAGTCGCTACCGTGGTGGAAATTCCACTACTTGTACCGTAAGTCGCTAGTTCTAAGTCGCTAGGTCCAAAGCGTAACTCGCTACAAATTTGTAAAGCAAGTCGCTAAGAAGAAAGAATTCGTGTGTTAAGTCGCTAGCAAGAAAACTCATAAACATCACTTTTCAATCCAAAACAACCCAACCAAGATGATTCAAGCTTACCAAATGAAAACCTAAACACTTGTGATGATTCAAAACATAAAAGTACTAACAAAATCCAAGCTTTAACACAAGAAATCAACCAAATGATGCAAAACCACTAAACTTTTTCAAACTCAAAACCACCTAAAACCACTAGAAATCCAAAGATGTGTAAGATATGATCTAACCATGGCTCGATACCAAATGTTGGATATTAGTTTTCACATACACATCAAACCATAACACAAAGTGGCGATAGATGGAATTCTAGAGAGAAAGTTAGAGGTTTAGGGAACTTAGTGAGAGAAAGTGAAAGATATTATTATGAGCTCCAACTCTCTACCTTGGAAGGTAGAGTATTTATAGTCTTACATAACTCGCCACACATCGGGTCATGGATCGTGCATACAGTGGGTAAAGACCGTCCGTCCTCCACGGTGTTACTTAACTAAATACTACTTAACTTAAAAGAACTACGACTACGAGCTTTCTAACGATTACATATACTTGAGGTGACCGACTCTTTGTCTGTGGAATTTCTAATTCTAACAAAGAACTTCCTATTCTTCGATTGAGTGCTCCTAGGTCAAGTGAAGTGCGGACGTTTGGAAAAGACGCAACTATTCTGTTTCGATGAGAAGGAAGCACGTTAGCAACTTGTGATTTGGCGGTAGGGATTCTAGGTGCACGATTACTAAGTGTTCTTGGTGCTAATCTGGTAGTCGGAAGTTGTTCATACTTTCCTAACATTTCTCTTAACTTAGAGATAGTGTGAATCAAATCTTGATTTTCGGATCGAATATTACCAAAAAAATTCATGACTTCTCTAGTGTGAGCAAGATAGTGATCAAGTTCGTTTGATGCTTCATGTCGAGTCTTATTGAGTAAATCAAATATGACACCATATTCTGTTTAAGCTGTTACAAGTTCTTGTTCATATTTAGAGATTTGACTTTTCAAAGACACGTTTGATCATCCAGTTGCTCAATTTTAGGATCGAAGATTTTGCACTCAACCGAGCGATTTTCTTTTGAAAACTAAGTTGATGAGTGTGAATATCTTTTCACACCAATGAAGACGACGTTTTGCATTGTAAAGTTCGTTAAGTAATTGTTTATTTTCGACTTTTAAAGACTCGATCCAAGCACATTATCGGTATTCTCACATTACCACGAGTCAACATTATTAGCGAGAGGTATAATCGGATGCTTGTGGCAAAGAATAGAGTAACACAACATTATGGATATCAAGACGATAACATCTTCCAAGAGTCGATCAACATCTTTTCTCAACATTTTCTTTTGCGTTTAGTATTAGAAATAGATGTTTCAGTTTTCTCGAAAACGACCTTCATCACTCAAGTTCCTTATGAAAATCCTTTTCCCGGGCTAATGCACAACTTTTCAAATTTTTAACATTTGGTAAAGATTTTTCCGAAAATGTCTCTTTGTTCTCGCTCTAAAGGCGATTGAAAGTGTTGAACTTTGATTTCGAATGATGTTCTATCTCATGTTCTAAAGTTTTGAGGTCACCATGAAAATATCAAAATATCTAAGAATTTTGCGATTTTCGGGTTTGGAGTTTACTTCATCGATTGAAGGTAAAGGACCATAAATTTGTGCATAAGCGGTTGGGGATTAACATTAGAAGACTCGGTGTTTTGATGATAACCCTTGGTGTGTTAGTAGAATCCGTTGGTGTGACGAAGTGACCGGTTTGAATAATTAAAGGTTTGTTGTAAACAACGTTTTTAATTTTGATCGACTCTCGTCTTACGCATCTAATTCCTCTTGACGATGATATTCAACAACACTCATATGATATCATTAATTTTATATTACACTTTGGAAACTTGAGTTTGGTTTGAATGTTTTGAGTGAAAGCTTTGGTTTGTAATCGCCTAGATTTGGTCCATATCCTTTTGGATTGGGTTTTAAAGTAAACTTTTCAATAGTCATTCTTGATTCACCATGTTTGTAAACAACAGTTTTAAACTCTTTAATTTTGTTTTGCAAGCCAATAATTTACGCAAGAAGGTCATCTACCCGATTCGTTGAATGCTTTTGTATCTTTGAGAACTGTTTTGACAATTTAACAACTCACCTTACCTTTTGATTTTCCAAGGTGAGGCGTTAATTTGCTTTTTATGTTCATGTTTCATTGTTCTATTTCGCACAACAAAGCATTCTTCAGCGGCTAGATCACGATCTGTCTCTAAATATTTTTCGCTTTGATGAGATTTAGCAAAGCGGCTTCAAAACCTTTTCACAGTTTTCTTGAGTTTTGAAAAGTTGAGTTGCATTTGTAAGCATTCAAAATCCTTGGTTAACATGCATTTTGCTTTTTAAGTCCTTATTTAATGCATAACATTCCTCCATTTTGATTTGATGGTCTTGAATTAAGCGAGCAAAATCGGATGAGGCAATGATTGACTTGTTCAGCGTGAGCACAACATGATCATTATTTAGGTCCTCAAGTAAAACCACGAGTCAATTTGATTATCAAAGGAAACCATAAGGTCATCTTGATCGTCAAATGTAACTTCTGAGGTTAACTTGAAAATCGTCGAAATGAGATGTAGATGACTCATTTGAGCAGTCGATCCGTGCTTGATTCGAGATATTGGCGGAGATATTAGTTCGAGATATGATGATGGTTTATTCGGGTACCGAGACAAGCCATCGGTGTCATACTATGGCCTGTTTCACTCATGTGTAACTCATGCATATTAGCCATCAACATAACAAATGCATTGGCACTGTAAGTCCTCCATATCATCATCAGTCTCGCATCCGCCATAAAGCTCATTCTTTGTTTGTGAGAGATCCACCACTTCATCCTTAAGAGCCAAAGAAGAGCCTCTTTGAAATAAGCACCGCCCCTAGTCCTTGGCTTTGGGCATGCATTAGCCAGTGTCCCTTCTCATTGCGGTTGTAGCATCGAAGACCATTCAACCCATTACGAGCATTTCCTGTTCCACCACTTGAGCTCGTTGTTATTCCTACCCATAGCATTAAACCCTTGACCACCTCCCATTTGACGACCATAACCACGATTCTCAACTTCAACTCGTCCATTGTTCACATGACTGATTTCGTGTATTGGATGAGGAGCGAATCGATTGTTGGATTTGTTGGTATAACGGCTAAAAGCATTAGCAATCATAACAAACCCCATTGCGATTGCTTGAACGGATCGATTCCTCATTAGTTTGACTATGAAGTACTTGATCATTGTTGTTGTTGTAAGGAACTAATTGATTTTGTTGAGGTTCTTTGTGATGGATCGTTTGGTGTGTTGAGGCGATTGGTTGAGTTGCTTGTTGAGGAGGATAACTTTGTTGAGCATATAAGGCAAGTTGTTGATTTTCCGGATGTGTAGGTGGAGCAATTTGAGCACGGAGAATCCTTTCCCGATCAACTTCCTTTTCATGAGGCTTCAAGTAATCGTACAACAATCCATATGTAGAATGATGCATATTCTTAAACAGCGGAGAAAAATGACATACTTCTCCATTCGGGACCAAGACTACTTAGGAACTTAGTATTCACCGCAATTCTTGGCATGATGATGTTGTGTTTATCCAAATCATTGATGATGTCGAAAATCGATGATGATAAGACTCTAGTGTCTCTAGGTTCAATCATGAAGTGTTCATAGGCCAAGTAAATTTTGGATTCCAAATCCTCACGATTGAGTCTGAGATCCTTCCATAAGAAGATAAATATGGTCCCACATTTCCTTTGCGGTCTTTTCAAGCATCAACACTTGAAGAATTGGGTTAGGTAATCCTAAAAGGATATATTGCATTGCAAGCTCATAAGCTTCATAGTGTAGAAGTTCATTGGTTTAGATCTGCAACAAAGCAATGTTTGTTTGTTCATCTCTTGGTGGAATAGCGATGGGATCTCCGGGTATAATGACATGAGGCATCTCAAATGGACCTTCCAAGATAACCTTCTTTAAGAACTTTCCATGTGGCTTCTTCCGATCACAAAACCTAAAGAACCTTATCACCCATTGATCGTAGTTTCTGGAGTGAGCATTGGAGGTCTATCAGTGATCGACTTCATGAATTGATTGTTGGTCGCTTAAAGCTTCACACATCTTTGCAAACCAAGTGGGTTCCTTCATAGTGTTCCTTGATGGATGTTGATTGAATTCATTTGTGTAGGGTTGAACTTGAAGACTTGGCGGTGTTTGAACCATTTGTGGTGGGGGAATTGTAGCAAGTTGTGGAGTATGTTGTTGATTAAATTGTTGTTGATAAATTGCTTGTTGTTGATTCCATTGTTGATGTTGTGGACTTAGTTGTTGTTGTCGTTGAGGATAAGTGTAAGGGAAATAGTTAGAGTATGGTGGTTGAGACATGTTGAAAACTTGTGTTGGTAAAAATGGATCTTTGTAGTCGAGTGAACCTTTGATGAAGAAGTATCCTTAGGCGTAGAAATCACAATAGCCAAGTAGCACTTATGCGTAAAAACACCAAAGTTACGCGTAACAATAAGAAGTTACGCGTAGATTTAGCTTACGCGTAAGTATGGAAAAGACGGTAAAGTGATGCGTAGACAAAAGTTAGGCGTAGAAAGTTAGGTGTAGGATTATCTTATGCGTAAGACGGGCTTAGGCGTAAGAAAATCTTATCGTGTGGGATTTTACGCGTAAGCTTATCTTATGCGTAATTTTAGGGTTTTATCCCAAGTGATCTTTACACTTCACGGTGCAAAAGATATCCAAAGTCGACGATTTTTCAGCCTTATCCAAGCAATAAAACACGGGTAAACCACGAAAATGAAGATCAAACCAAGGAAAATCTTACGCGTAGTTTTAGGGTTTTGCTACGCGTAGGATTACTCGTAATTTTGATTTTGCCCAAAGATGTTTCTAAACCGGTTTTGTGTGATGAAATAGCTTCAATAACACCAAAAGACACAAAAGTGTGAAACTTGATGAACCAAAGCCTCTAAAAGCAGTTCTGAGTAGGATGAAACCCTCGTTCAAAAACTAGATTAAAACAATGATCTACACATAAAGTTCAAACTTTTGCCAAAACAAGTATTTTAACACCTTAAAACGTTGAAAGTACAAGAATCTTGGATTAAAAAGTGTAAAAAACGAGTTTTTTAAGCGAACCAAAGTATCAAACGTTGTTCTACGCGTAGGACCATAAAACCCACTTCAAGAAACAACGATTCACCCAACTAGTTAGGCGATTGATACCACTGTTAGGTCACTAGTTTTACAAACACAAGTAATATAGAAAGAGGTTAAGGCGATTGAACAAGTAAAACACACACACACATACGCGTAATAATACGGTTAAGCATAGGATGTGAAAGAGAGTGAATAACTTGAACAACCAACCTTCAAATGAAGGTTTACATAGAGTATTTATAGGAGGAAAGCTAGGGAAACACTCCTAGTTTCCATCCTTTCTTTAATGGGCTTGGGCCTAAGCTCATGGGCCTTCTACATAAGCTTAAGGCTAAAAACAAACATAAAGGCCATAATAAAGCTAACTATTACATATTAATTACTAACACTTGATTATGGTTTAGGAGCGATTCCAACTGGGTTAATCAAGAATTTTACAAACACTCCTTCTGCTGTTCAAATGGAAGATAAAGTAGCCACAAAGGTTTAACTTTTTAACTTTTTTTATATATAATTTGTAGGTGTTTTTGGGTTTTTGGTTTTGGGTTTTAATTTGTGTTTTGGTTGTTTTTTCCAGGTTGATGCGGAGTTACCTGAAGTTATGGTCAGATTTCTATTTTTGTTTTGTGTTGGATTATTTGTTTAGTTGTTAATTTGATTTGAATTGAGTTTTGATGCAATACCTCAAATTGTTTTAGCATATGGGTGAAGTGAAACTGCTTATGAGTATTTGAGGATTGAAATACTTAACTTTAAGTAAAATTAGTTGAGGATGAAATGATTAGTTTCAATCGTTGTTTAATACGATTATCAGATAAGCGCGATTCTATAAGTACAAATGATAATACTAATAATCATCGTGTTTACTGTAAAAGCAAGTCCAACCAATGTCTCTTGCATCGCGTTTTGTTACAGCTGGTTTTGATTATTTGAAAAAGTATAAGCAGTTTCCATTAGCAATCCTGGTCACCTAAGTAAAGGGTTATTGAATGTCATTATACAGTAGGGATTGGAGAGGTTTTAATTCACTTTTTTCTTCTTTTGGAAATAGTTAAGCTAATGTTAACTTTTCGATATTAAACATTTTAGAATCACAGTTGATGGTATTACGAGGCGTTGTATTTTGTGGTTGCGAGACGAGTATATGGTGGATATGAGTTGTGAAGGTTGTGTTAAAATGTCAAGAATAAGTTACAAGCAGTTGATGGTGAGTGTTATGAAATTAATATGTAGGAAGACTTGGTTTATGTGATCAGTATCTTACCTACATAAGTTGCTTCTATTTTTTTAACTTGCTTTAGGGATTAAGAGCATTGATGTTGATTTGAACAATCAAGTGGTTAGAATTTTGGGTCATCACCAGTAAAGACCATGACTAAAGCCTTGGAGCAGACAGGCTGGAAAGCCCGACTAATTGGTCAAGGATTTCCAGGAGGTTGGTTCTGAATTTCCTTTACACCTAAAAAAACACCTGTAATAAAACACGATGCAAGAGACATTGGTTATACTTTTGCAAATAATCTATGTAGAAGTGTGTAGAAGAACAAAGAAGTGGTTTTATTATTTGGTAATTGACAACATCACTAAACATTATAAACTCTTCCTAAAAACAAGTGAAACAAATACCCTTACATTAGTTTATAATATACACAACAAAAGGTTCATTTAATGTGAATGATGATATATTGATGTTTAAGGTTGTTTAAGAATATTTTACTATGATTAATGTCATGTTTTAATGTGTTGATTTGGATGTTTAATCTATGTATGAAGGTAAAGGAGGAGTAGAATGTCATACGAGTTTTAAGCTCCCGACACGGGGTTCCTTTGGTTTCTTCCAAGAAAGCGTGTTGCTATAGCGAGGGAAAGGTATACCTTATTTTTTGTTAACTTTCGAATTGCAATTGTTATGTTTGAGCGTGTTTTGTGTGTTAAGCTATAGAGGGATTTTAGCTTCATGGTGACTTTTAGTTATTGATTTTGTATATTTTTTATGAGTCGGGTTGAACCACAAACTCACAGACTTGGATGGGTGTTCCGATTGAATAGGTTGGAGTGTGAGTGTTTATTGTGTTTTGATATGTTTATTGTGCGGAAATGGGAAAGGAGGGCTCTAGCAAATCATGTGTGTCAATGGGGAAGAAAGGTTATTGCAAATGTATGAGTGGAGAAAAACGGATGGGAACAGTTCCCGTTAGATTGGTAAGCCAATTAGGCTTTGCCTTTTGTCCCACTTTGTACTCTAATAACACAATCCACGTTAACAGTTTTAGTTAGGCTGCATAAGGTTTTTCATCATGCTGTTTGCTTTTATTCAGATGGATTACCATTTGAGTTTGGGGTGTTAGAACTGGCTTTGGAGTTCCCCTGCTTCATTCTTCATACTCGGGGGCAACCAATAGGTAAGTGTCTGTTCACTAATTCTAAACAAGTTTGTAGAAGTAATCTTTTCTTATGGAATACAAGTACCTAAACCAACTATTAGTTGCAATTTCGATCCCTACTACTTAATAAATTGTTAGAATTTATCCTTATAGTTACCTGTTGTTTTCGTTTTGCAAAATCATTGGATGCAGGCTTCAGCTTACGGTCTGAGAGGACCTAATAGAGGGCCATAAGTTGTTCATAGCGATCTAGAACAAGGACGTTCTTATGGTTCTTTGCTGACCTATGGTGCAGAATATGAACGTGCAAGACCGATCGACGTTCATGCTCAAAGTGAGTAGTAGTTCTTACCTAATACATCGTACTTATTTGAAAATATGCTTTTATAGGTTGTTGGGATATGAAAGTCTTTGAAGATTGACAGAGTGTTACGGAAAGATAAAGCATCAGAAACTATAAAGTCTTGGAAAAGTCAAAGAGTCAAAGTCTTGCTTAATGATAAAGTCAAAGTCTCGCATACGAGGTCAAAGTACTACAAGATCAAAGAACTGTTTTATTCATTTATAGAAAGTCTTGTAATTCTAGAATATTCTATGTTAGATTACTTGACGTACAAGGATACATATTATAAACCGACTAGGGTATCCTTGAGCCTATAAAAGGACCTCTAGATTGGCATAATACGTACGTGATTTTATTAGAGTTTTAGAGAGAAGTTCGATATTATTAGAGTTGTTAAAGATCTGCATAATAAGCAGAGTTAGAGTTATTAATAAAATCGTTTATAGTTAAAGTTATTCTTCTTAGCTTTGTTAAGTAAATTCCGCATACTTAATAGAGTTTGCTCAGTGTTTCTCTGTTAATAACTTAGGATTTATCCGAGGTTATTAAACCTTAACAAGCTATTTAAGTTAGTTTGGTTAGAGTACATCGATCCAACAAGTGGTATCGAGCTTGTGTGGAAACTCGACTGAAGAAACCCTAAAACCTACAAAAACCTAAAGATGTCGACCGATTACATTCCACCACCTTCCATCACCTCAATGAGGATTCTGTAATCAAGAAGGGTGAATATGACTTATGGTGTATGAAGATGAGGCGATACATTGCCATTCTGAGACCATGCTCTATGGAATGTAATTGTCAATAGCAATGAAGTAGTTCGAGATCCTATAGATGTTCTGGACAACCTAAAGCACCCAAACCAGTCTTACCGGAGCAACCTTAAGGAATCAAGAGAAGGCTCTAAATATTCTCTTATGTCGCCATTCGAGATGGTCATCTTCTTAAGTTTCATGATGCTAAAGATGCTAAGCGACTCGGGTCGCTCTCAAGACCAGATTCGGAGGAATGAAGCTTCTAAGAAGATGCATAGAAATCTGCTTTGAAACAGCAGTTTGAAACTTTCACCGTAGGTGAAAGAAAGAGTCTTAATCTTGCATATGATAGGTTTCAAAATCTCCTCAACATGTTGGAGTTATACCGGTGAAGTTTCGATTGAAGATGCTAATCAAAGTTTCTAAGGAGTTTGCCATCCACATGGCATGTGATTGCTACTATGATCGGAGGACAATCAGGGCTTAGATGTTATGGACTTTGATGATCTCTACAATCATCTCGAAGGTATATGAGCATGAGATGAATGGTCAAACAAGTTCTAAGTCACACAGTGTTGCTTTTCTATCATCCGAAAGAGGCGATTACTTCCACCAAAATCTTGCTTCTCCAACTCAAAATCTTGTACCTCAATCTTGTCTCGTATCTGCTCCACCTATGCTCAAAGAAACCCCACCACCTACTACTATGCATTCGGATGAAGTTGTGTGTTCTTTCTTTGCACAACAAGCTTCTTTACACTGTCGTTTATGAAGAAGATCTCTCCCAATTGATGAGGATGCTTTAGAAGAGATTGATATCGGTGGCAAGTTGCTTTGATCCTTTGCAAGGATCAAGAAGTATATGAAGAAAGCAGGAAAGAGCATTGACTTCAAACCTAAGCAGGGAATCACTTTTGACAAATCCAAATTAAATGCTTCAATTGTCAAAAGATGGACACTTTGCAAGGAAGTGTAGGTTTGCTAAATATCAAGCAAGCAGGATGATTTGAAAAACCAAAGTGGAGCTAAAAGAAATCCCATTCTTGAAACAAAGGCTTTGGTTGCTCGAGAGAATTTGTCGTGATGGAAGAAGCGGTTGAAGATTCGGTAGAAGATTTGGTAATGAGCACTTGCTTTTGATGAGGAAGTTGATCATCTTTGCTTTGGAATCTAGAGATGGGTTTGGAGGATTATTTGGAGCTTGGAGTGTGAAGATGATCTGTTCTACTTGCAATGGTAGCTACTTCACCAAGTTCAACCCCTATCTACGAGGTATGCTCAAATTGTCATGATTTCTATCAAAAGCGCTAAATAAGTATGTGTTTGAAAGAGATAATTGTGTTAAGGCTAGGTGCGAGGTAGCGGGCTATCAAATAACCTTAGAGTCATTGGAAGCCAAAATTATAACACATGAAAATAATGAAATGGCTTGGGTGAAAAATATGAACAACAGATTACAGTTAAAACTTAGTGAATGGAAACTAAAGCGTAAAATTCTTTGAAATTGAGAAACTCATTAAGGAGAGATGATTTGTTAGCAAAGTTTGATGCTGGAAAGAATCGGTCTATCACATGTTACTTATGTTCAAAAGCAGAGAAGAGCATACATTAGAAGCGGCTTAGGTTTTGGTATGGACTTTGATAACATAGAAGAAAACACATCTAGTGATAAGGATGAAGGTGATTTTGAGGATATTACCACTAGTGATGATGAACTCATTAATTATGTAGACACGAGATAGTAATGAGGGTTCAATTAGTGAATCACCTCACGAGTATAAGAAAGATGAGGTTATCATCTTGTTCCATATCCAGTTGGTAGTCATCAACCCATAAGACACGATGTTTCACGTTTTGGTGTAAACAGTCTAGAGTTTAGGAAGAAGCTTATTGGTCAATCTAGGTGCGAAACCCCAAAAGAATGTTGAAACAAATTTTCAAAGTCAAGCGGTACCTTCTACTCAAAGTCTTGCTACACAAGCGATACCTTGGAAAACCTTTTGGGATAATTTTGGTCAAAGCAGTTTAATCATTCACCTAGAAGGCAAAATAGTTTTGGTCATAGACATAGAAGAAGTCATATTGGTAGTATGGGTGAAAAGCTGTGTTTTGTGTGTTTTAGTCCTAATCATTTAATCAAGGATTGTGAACATCATTCGAATACCTAAGGAAATTTTCAAAGAATAAGGCGCTAACGAGAAACACGGAGAGAACAAACCGGTTTGGAATAATTCTAATAGGGTTAATCACGGTAATTTCTCACGGATCATAGGTTCCCCACGGAGAGACCTTTTCTAAACCATCGGTACCTTTACAAGCAGTACCTTATCAAAGTACTGCTCAGACAAACCAAGGTACTGCAATTACCACTTGGCACACAAATCCTAGGAGATCTCACTACTATCAACCTAGAAGGTATTACAATTCACATAGGGGATCTAGATCACAGGAACCAAGTGTTAAAGCTGAATGGGTTAAGAGAGAAAGTACTAAGGGACAAACTGTACTTTCAACAAAAAGTGAATCAGATGTTTTCATAATACAAGAAAAAGAGAATGATTTTGCAAAGAGAGTTCTATTGAAAATCCGAAAGTTTTGAAAATCCACATGCTAAAAATCAAAAGATAATCACGGATCATGTTTTGAAAAACGATGGAAATTACATACTCAAAGAATTTGAGTTTGTAACTCCACAAGGGAACACAAGTCGATAATGGCTTGGGTTCCTAAAAGAGACTAACTCTAAAATCTTTGTGCGGGGCAACCCGGAAGAGGAGCTTAAAGATCATTTGATTATAGATAGTGGTTGCTCGGAAGTATGACGAGAGACAAGGATATTCTCATCGATTTTAGATCTTTTAGTGGAGGAAGAGTTGCATTTGGGAATGATCCCAATGGAGGAAGGATTCTTGGGAAAGGAACTATCAAAGCGGGGCATATAGATTTTGAGAATGTTAGATATGTGAAGGAGCTAAAGTTCAACTTATTGTCGGTTTCTCAAATCGTGACAAAAGCATCCTGTGTTCTTCAACGACACGTAATGTCTCATCCTTTCTTCTCGAATTTAAGCTGTTGATGATAACTTGGTAGTACTCGTAGTACTAAGAACCAATGATGTGTATAGTCGAACATGAAGAGTCTTAACTCTTATGGAAGAGCCACTGTTTAGTGGCAAAAGCAACAATGAAGAAGCACATCAGTGGCATAGAAGATTGGGCCATGTAAATTTCAAGAATATCAACAAACTGGTCAAAGGCAATTTAGTTAAAGGTCTACCTTCAAAGACTTACAAGAATGAACATTCCTGTTTGGCGTGTAAGAAGGGAAAACAACACAAAGCTTCATGCAAGAACATTCCTGTTTGTAGCATCAGGAACAGCATCAGGTCTAATATGAACTCCATGAACAACATACTGTAAGTCTTTGAAGGTATTTTCTCAGATTCCAATGAAGATGCTGATTTAACTAACTTGGATGATGCGTATGGAGTTCCAGGTCTCAATCTTAAGGATTCATAAGAATCATCCTCTTGATCAAATCATTGGTCCTTCTACTTAGGGTGATGACAAGACACAAAGCTAAGAGTTTTACTAAACCTCATAATGCTTTACTTAGCTTTGTCTACAAACGAGCAGTGAATCATAAGGACAATCAAACATGTCTGCTTTACTTGCTTTATTTCTCAAGAGGAACCCAAGAATATTGCTCAAGCATTGACAAAAGAAAGTTGGGTTGAAGCTATGCAAGAAGAACTTCTACAATTCAAACTTCAAAAGTTTGGGTATTATGTGATCTTCGGATGGGAAGAAAGTTATTGGAACGGATGGGTTTTCGAGTCAAGAGAGATGAAAGAGGTAATGTCATCAAGAACAAGGCAAGGTTAGTAGCTCAAGGCTATAGACAAGAAGAAGGAGTAGATTATGATGAAGTATTTGCTCTGTAGCAAGAATTGAAGCTATTAGAATATTTCTTGCTTTTGCTTCATATATGGGATTTCGGGTTTACGGATGGATGTCAAAAGTGCCTTTTTATATGGTACTATTACAGAGGAAGTGTATGTTAAAAAACCTCCTGGTTTTGAAGATCCTAAACATCCTAACAAAGTCTACAAGGTAGTTAAGGCTCTTTAAGGCCTTCATCAGGCACCTAGAGCTTGGTATGAGAGGCTCTCCATATTCTTATTACAACATGGTTACAGAAGGGGAGCTATTGACAAGACTTTGTTTATCAAAAGAGAAAAGAAGGATATCATGTTAGTTCAAGTATATGTTGATGATATCATCTTTGGAGCTACCAAACAATCTATGGTTAAGGATTTTGAGCGGTGATGCGAAAGGAATTTCAAATGAGTTCAATGGGTGAGTTAAATTTCTTTTGGGACTTCAAGTTAAGCGGTCAAAGGAAGGCATTTTCATAAGTCAAGACAAGTATGTATCGACATACTTAAGAAGTTTAATTTGATGATATGAAGTCCATCACTACACCTATTAAATCAATTAACTCATTGGGCAAGGATGAAGATGGACACCCAGTTGAAGTCAAGTTATATAGATCAATGATTGGTCGTCTTATGTATCTTCTTGCATCAAGGCACGATATCATGTTTGCGGTTTGTTTATGTGCAAGATATCAAGTCTCACCAAAGATTTCTCATATGAATGCGGTGAAGAGAATTTTATGTTATTTAAAACAACAACCTAAGTTAGGGTTGTGGTATCGAGGACTCACCTTTTCACTTAGAGGCTTTTTCGGATAGTGATTATGCGGTGATAATTATGACAAAGATCAACCACGGTGGATGCCAATATCTTGGAAGAAGATTAGTTTCATGGCGGTGTAAAAGCAAACAATTGCAACAACATCATCTCTTGAAGTGAATATGTGGTGCGCAAGTTGTTGTGGACAAGTTACGTGGATGCGAGAATCAACTCTTGGATTATGGGTTCAACTTCAAGAATACTCCTATCAATATTGATAATGAGAGTACTATCGTATTGTGAAGAATCCGGTCTATCATTCCAAGACCAAGCACATTCAAATTAGGCATCACTTTATCAGAGATTGCTATGAGCACATGCTCATTAATGTGGTCAAGGTTCACACGGATGATAATGTAGCTGCCTTACTCACCAAAGGCTTTGATGTTTCAAGATTTAATCACTTGGTGGTAAGTATTGGCATGATTAACTACTGAGCTACATTTAAGGGAGGACTATTAGTATTAGTATAGTCACTGTGTATTGTTTGAGGAGGATATTTATGTATACTTAGCTTCTCAGAGGATTTTGGAAAAGTCTTGTTTTTTATGAAAGTCTTGCTTGGAAAGTCTTGCTTGGGAAAATCTTGCACACGTGGAAAGTCTTGTTTGTCTTATTGAATCTTGTTCCAACGGTAATATTGAGGGTAATTCTACTAACGGTAACTTTGATATTATGGGTGTGATTTTCAAATCTCACCTATAAATAACTACTCTCGATTTTCCTCTCATCTTGATATTATCATATCTTTCCATATTTCTCTCACCATCTCTTTATTATTCGATTCTATCTCTAATTGTGCTTACATACTCAATAATGGCGAATCGTCCTCTTGTTTCAAAGCACAATATGGTGGCGAATTTAGATAAGGCCAAGATAATGAGGCTTTTCATGATATTATTGATTATCTCACCGGGTGCCAATCGGTTATGTTCTTTTAGTGGAGCGGATATCATTGAACCTTGGATTCAAGAATTTTGGGCTACTGCAAGGGATAATATGGAGAATGATGAATTTTATATTAGGGCTACAGTTGTTGGAAGAACTGTGAAGATTACTGAAGCCTCTATTCGAGAAGACTTATTGTTTAATGATGAAGAAGGGGCTATTCGTTTTGCTAAGGAGTTGATTTGGGAAACTTTTGAGCATCTTGGTTATGAAGAGTCTTTAACAGAACAAACTTTTAGGAAACAACTATTTTGTCCTCAATGGAAGTTTTTAATACATGTGTTGCTACATTGTATTAGTGCTAAAAGTACTTCATGGGAGCAATTTGGATCAAATATAGCATCTGCTATGGTGGGATTGGCTACAGATCGTATTTTCAATTTTTCAAGGTTGATTCTAGATGGCATGCTTTCTCACATCAATCATGGGTCAAAATGGTTAATGTATCCCAGGTTTATTCAAGTTTTCCTTAACAAACAACTTGATGTACCAAAGCCTCTGATTTACTTCTGTTGTTGTACAACAAGCAAAAATTTTACCTTTATGGCGAGAAGAAGTGATCTATTCAGAGGTCCGGATACTCCTTTAACTACTTCCATGATGGATGTTGTTCAAGTCATTAGAGGCGATCTTGAAGATGATGAAGCAAGTGAAGGTCTTGCACCCAGCAAATCTTGCATCTACAAATCTTGCATCTGCAATCTTGGTTCTCAAAGTCTTGCATCTTCTCAAGGTCTTGCATCTCAAGAAGGTCTTGCAACTCAAGGTCTTGCTTCCTCAAGTATTGAAGTTCAAGAAGTTGCAAGTTCACCTTCTCCATCTCCACAACAATCATTTCGATTCTCAACGGAAGAACATTCACCGGTTCACGAAGATGCTTCTCATACTATCTCACACGAAGGGTTAACGTTGGATAATTATGTTTTGACAAGGGAGTTGGTCAAGTTGAAGAAGACTACTGAAGCTCAAGCAAAACAGATTAAGAGGTTGATGCTCAAGTATAAAAGGTTGAAGAATTTTGTTACACCTTTTATCAAATGTTATCGCTTATGGGTTAAAGAAGAACACAAGCGCCGAAGGTAATTTAAGAAGAAAAACAAAGGCAAAAAGGTTCCTAAACCATCTTCTGTCCAATTGGGGAGGAATTTAGAAGAAAAGAATTTGAAAGAAGATGTTGGTAAGGATAAAGAACCTCAAGTCTTGAAGAACATGTTGTCATTCAAAGTCTTGAAGAAGAAAGGTCGATGATCAAGGTCTTGAACAACAAAGTCTTGCTTTCCTGGTACTCACGAGATAAGAGTTGGTTACACCAAGGGTTTTAGATTTTGAAGGGAAGCGGTCCTTCAACTATTCCACATGAAGAACAAGTGGTCCTCAACAACTGCTATACCGGAAGAAGGCGATACACCTCAAAGAGTACATCTTGCTAGTGATGATGAATTTATTGCAACTATTTTGCACGGTTTATCAAAGCCAAGGGCAGTTTCTATTCTAGGAGTGCAAGAAGAGGAACAATCAAGAGTTTCTCAACCTGCTGTTGATCCTAAGGATAAAGGAAAAGGTGTTTTGGTAGAAGTTAAGAAGAAGAAACCAACTTTAGCACGATTAAGAGCGCTCAAGATGCTTTAAATGAACAAGCGACTAGAAAGATTCAAGAGGAAATAAATGCTAAAGATAGAGAAGATAAAGAAGTGAAGAAGCTCGAATAGAGAAAGCGACTAAGAAGTTGCATGAGGAATTGAATCTTGAAGCTAGTGAACATTTAGAGTCACTTGTTCTGTTTCATTTATGCCTAGAAAACCAAATCTTGCTAAAGAAAGGAATGCAATGATGGCTTATTTGAAAAGTACGAGGTATAAAGGATTCTTTGAAGTTGAAGCATGTTGATATGAAAAGATTATATGATCTTGAGACGAAGCTTATAAGAAGGATGTTGCAAGTATTAAAGATTACAAAGATGAAGCTACTTGGGTGAAGCGAGAAAGAAAGAAAAGTTTAAAAGAAAAAGGAAAAGCGATGTTGAAGATAAGCAGTTTTCAAAGAAAGAAAAAGTTGAGTTAAGATCTGAAACTAAGGATGAATTAAGAAATTATCTCGGAATAGTAGACTTTGAATATTCCGGAGAAGATCTTGACATGAAGATGAGCGGATCTCGATTACTACTTTTGAAGTTGTGGAATCTAAAGAAGGAAGCTATCGATGTTTCATAGAGAAGATGAAAGCTTGAGTGTTCAATAGATTATGGGATTTATTGCATATCATAGATAGAGTGGATCTATTCTATTTATATCATGTGGTGAAAGAGTATTTTGAACATCATCCTTTAGAAGGAATTGGTTTAGTTTACTTGGAGATCTCACAACCGCATGGGAAAGCGATGAACAGAGTAGTGATGAAATTTGGAAAAATCAAGAGAGCTGGAAATTGTTTCTTTGGAGATTTTTTGAAGAATCTGGAGTTCATGTTCTAGAGTTGTAAAATGGCACAATGATTCATATGTTTGCGATAGAAGATATCCTCTTCTGATTGATCTTATGAGGAGGATGCTAGAGCATGGAATGGAGGTTGAAGAGGACAATGAAATTGCTTGTATGGTCATCAATTTGTTTATCAACCGGACTAATATTGCGAAGATAATGAATAAGCGGTATGAGACTTAATTGAATAAATTATTTTGATAAATCGGTACTTTATTCAAAGTATCATTGATCAAACAATACTTTAATCAAAGCATCGCTTGTAGCTTTAACCGTTAAGTGATTATTGAAGAAAACTTTGTTAAGTAACAAATAATTTTGAAACAAAGGTTGAATAAATGGTTTTTAGATGATAATATCAATAGGTTATCAATCCACCATGGTTACAAAAGGATTGACTAATCCATGAGCAAACGACTCGGTAAAGATATATCAAATCCGTTTTAGTTGACAACTTGCTAATAAGTTGGATGGTAATCAACTCACCATATCGATAATGTGAAGAGTTGGCTAGCCCACAAGAAAATGGCTTGTGGTAAAGGCGTGGAAAAACCATTATATGGTAATTAGTTCACCATGATGAAAGAACTAACTAGTCCGGAAGGGTGCGACTTTTGGTAAAGACAAATCAAATCATTGATAGCGATGATTTGCTAAAAATCATATAGTTATCGATGTACCATGGTCACACACCAAAATATTTGGCTACTCGAGTTAATGGCTTTGGTAAAGAGATCTAAATCCATTAAATTTTCAATGATTCACCTCTTACGGAGTTAACACACACGAAGTGATAAGAATAGTTTGCAACTTAAACTGAATTAATGTACAAATTGTCATATGTTCTTGTGTTCTTTGAAAAGATGGAGCTTCTTGGATGATGTTATAAAGAATATTTCTCTGAGATACTTTGACTATGCATAGAAACTACAAAGATACAATCCAAAGATAAAGACACAATATGTTCTCAATAATGAAGGCGATAAAGATAAATTTACAAAGGAACTTGAAGTCAAACAAGTAGAATTCAAGTTAGGGAGGATTGTTGGGATATGAAAGTCTTTGAAGATTGATGAGTGTTACAGAGAAAGATAAAGTCATCGTAAACTATAAAGCTTGGAAAAGTCAAAGAGTCAAAGTCTTGCTTAATGATAAAGTCAAAATCTTGCATACGAGGTCAAAGTACTACAAGATCAAAGAACTGTTTTATTCATTTATAGAAAGTCTTGTAATTCTAGAATATTCTATGTTAGATTACTTGACGTACAAGGATACATATTATAAACCGACTAGGGTATCCTTGAGCCTATAAAAGGACCTCTAGATTGGCATAATCGTGCGTGATTTTATTAGAGTTTTAGAGAAGTTCGATATTATTAGAGTTGTTAAAGATGCGCATAATAAGCGAGTTAGAGTTATTAATAAAATCGTTTATAGTTAAAGTTATTCTTCTTAGCTTTGTTAAGTAAATTCGCATACTTAATAGAGTTTGCTCGGTGTTTCTCTGTTAATAACTTAGGATTTATCCGAGGTTATTAAACCTTAACAAGCTATTTAAGTTAGTTTGGTTAGAGTACATCGATCCAACATAGGTTACCCTTATCCTTAACCGTCGCTTTACTTATACAAAATTATTAAATGCGTGTGTATTTTTTTCTTACAGACCAAGAGGAACAAAAGCACAAACACAAATTTTTAATAGCAATCTGGAACATCGCTATTTTGATCGTTCTTTAGAAGGCTGGTATTCTTACCGCTGGGTGGTTTTAAAAACAGTAACTTTCGATACATATAGTTACACTATGTTAAAAAAATGACATACGTTTCATATCAATGCCGTCTAACTTGATTAGTAACATATAATGCTTAAACTACTAGTTTAACACGACCTTTGGCACTTGAGAAATAAGCTTCCCCCACGGTTTCTTCTTCGGCGTCTCCACAACCGAATTCCCTAAAAACACGCCACAAAAAACTCGTTACACAAACACGATCAAATCCAATAATCACACAAAAAAACAACAATTCACCTTCAACAACAACAGCAACTCTCGACTTATCATCCTCATTTTCAACTTCTTTCTTACACGTGTCGGGCGATCGCACCTCTTGTTCAACTTCATCCTTACCACACGTGTCAGGTGATCGCACCTCTTGTTCAACTTCATCCTTAAGCACCGCCTCGGTTGACGAAGCTGTTGCCGCCTGTAATTGGAAAAACCACACATTGTTATAAAGAAAACCTAGGGTTTTGTGAAAAAAAGTTTGTAAAAAAAAAGATACTTTTGATTTTTTGGCAGGTGGTTGTGAAGATGAGGAGGATGGTGGTGGTGAGAGTGGACGTTTGGATGATGATGATCCGCGTCTGGTTTCCACCATGTTTGTGAGTTATTAGGGTTTGGTTTTGTGGTTGTGAAGAAGGTGAATGAAATGGAATGAATTTTGTGTGTGTGTGTGTGTATTTATAGTGATTCCGGGGTAGGAAGGGAAGGTTTGGGTGAGTTGTGAGAGTAGTGTGAGGGTGGATTGAGGGCATATATAGTGTTTGAACAAAAGTAGAGTTAGTTTGGTTTGTTGCTAGGAATTATAATGGGTATCGGATTTGATATGAGGTAAAATGATAATGGATATGAAAAAGTGTATTATTACGATTGTCTATGTTTGGTTGATAAAATATGGAATGAAAAAGTGTATAGATATTTGAACTTTGTAGTTATAAAGAGAGAGACATGCGGGAATGGATTTCATAGACACCAAATTGGTATGTAATAAATCTATGACTATGATATACCTATTTTATTATTGGGCCCACAAAACAAACACCTTTAGTCACTTTCATAGTCAAAGTCTCATTTCTATAGTGAGATGCCAAAAGCACCCTAAGTAGTTAACAAGACTTGTTTTATGCGGGTGCGTGGTATGAGAAAAAGAGTGTATCTAACTTGTCACGTTTTGTATTTTTATATTGCTTTTTTTCCAAATTATTGTAGTTTATTTTTGAATTCCATTTGTTTGTTTCGTGTATTCAGTGACTGGCCAACATGCTAATGTCTATGTGGAGCAGGTTTTTTCCATGTAAATATATATTTTTAAAATACAACTGCAAAGTAGGTTACACAGAACTATGGAGTGACAAATTAGATACATTTCAGGTAATTAGCCCAATATAAAACCCACCAAAAAAGTTTTAAGTCTAGCTAAATTTATTTGAGTTTTTTCATATGTTGAATGTGTATGTTCGATTGGGGTAACATCCAGATTTGGCAACAAGCAAGGAACACATGTTTATACTGTATGACCGCAAATCAGTCACATGGTGGTGGTTGATGACGTTTTTCTGGTTGAAGTTGATTTTTCTTGCGAAGGATGACGAAGATAGGTTGAAGTTGTTTTTCCTGCGAAGTATGACCGCAAACGACATTTTTTCGTAAATCAGTACCACCTTATACTGTATGATAAAATTCGATAATCTTTAAAAAAATAATAATAAAAAATAAAAATCACCTTCAACAACAGCAACCCTCGACTTATCGTTCTCATTCTCAACTTCTTTCTTACACGTGTCGGGTGATCGTATTTCTTGTTCAACTCCATGTAACACCCCCAATTTCGTGATACGCAGCGAAATTCAAACTGGGTGTTACTCGATGGCACAACCGTCATAATAATAGAAAACGATCTCTAAATGAGCCGTTTTAAAAAGGATTTATCATTCAAATTATTAAAATATATCAGAGTTTACAAAATAGGTCCCAGTTGGTTCCATTGTTTATAAAATGCATCAATATAAAGTCTTTTGATGTCTTTACTGAATGATAAAATAATTATAACCTTCTTGATCTAGTCCTTGCTCTTCCGTGCGACTTGACATTATGGACACGAAATACATGCTTAAAAGCATCAATGAAAGGTTGAGTGAAATTCATAGTGTTTGTTTGATGGTTGAACACATTATGTTGGTAGTGTGAGTTAATTAGACTCACACCAATGGTTTGAAAACAAAATAGTTATTATTGCTTGGTCTGCTTTGATGCTTGGTACGGCTGCCTCAAGTATATGATACTTGAGCCTGATTTTTTTTATACGGCTGCCTCAAGTATGTGATACTTGAGCCCGCTTTTGTTTGACACAACTGCCTCAAGTATGTGATACTTGAGCCCGCTTTAGTATTTCACTAAGCTAATGCAACCAAGGCGTTAACGTGTTCCAATATTAATTGGTGAAATTGTTGGTACCAGCCCTAATAGGTAAAATTGCCGTTTTTACCTAATGTTACTCAAATATAGTGCATTTGTTTGCCTTTAACGGGGCCAATACAAACAGGATTCGTCAATCCCAATAGATCTATTCATAATATTCGTGCTCACTCTCTCTAGTGATTAATGGTTCATGATTTAGGGACTTATGTTTGGCAAACGCGGTAACTTAGTGCTAATAAAACAATCAGATAAGCATACAGTTTCAAAGCAATGTGTTCGGTTTAAAATATAGCATGTATTTCCCCCAAGGGTTTGTAAAATAATTAAGTAATAGAAAGTGGGACTATGAACTCACCGTGAGTTTGATGATGATTAGTGCTTTTACGAATATGATGGATAAGCCGGGAAACCTCTACGTGCAACCTAAAAATGGAATGTTGCGACTTAGGTTTGGAGTAATGTTTAGGAAAACATAAACCAGCCTATATACGTCTCTATGTTGATCATGATGTAGTCACTTATAGTTTGTTGCTTATAGTAACAGTTTAGTATGTGAAAACGTATTTAGTTTATAGATATCATACTACTATTCGGGCCATCATAATTCAGAGGTCATGTAGTAAACATTTGAGGAGCTAGGACACTTTAAATCGTAAATCCAGCAACTCGTCGATACGTTTTACTCAAATGAAACCCCTCACATGAAGCTCCCTAGTATTGTTGCACTTAGTAGATATAACATACGTTTTGTAAACACAAGTTGCAAGTTTA